>JAWPHD010000092.1:0-673327 GCA_037043455.1 Cyrtodaria siliqua | reverse complement strand
GAAATGTCCCTCCAACAGCCTTAACTTTTTCTATTGCTGAATTTGCCCGTCCGTCATTTAACCGTGCTGCGGCACTTAATTTTCTGCCTTTAGCGTTACGTCTTACTTACTTTTACTTACTTACTTACTTACTTACTTACTTACTTACTTACTATCTTATCTTATCTTATCTTATCTTATTTATCTTAAATTTGTATCGACTTGACGGCGGTTATTGTTGATTAGTCAATAATGTTTTTTATTATTTATTTCTTTTTTTCATTTGTTAGTTAGTTACTTATTTACTTACTTACTTACTTACTTACTTACTTACTTACTTACTTACCTACTTACTTACTTTCTATCTTATCTTATCTATCTTATCTTATCTTATCTTATCTTATCTTAAATTTGTATCGACTTGACTGCGGTTATTGTTGATTAGTCAATAATGTTTTTTATTATTTATTTCTTTTTTTCATTAGTTAGTTAGTTAGTTAGTTACTTACTTACTTACTTACTACTTACTTACTTACTTACTATCTTATCTTATCTATCTTATCTTATCTATCTTATCTTATCTATCTTATCTTATCTTATCTTATCTTAAATTTGTATCGACTTGACTGCGGTTATTGTTGATTAGTCAATAATGTTTTTTATTATTTATTTCTTTTTTTCATTAGTTAGTTAGTTAGTTAGTCAGTTAGTTAGTTAGTTAGTTAGTTAGTTAGTTAGTTACTTACTTACTTACTTACTTACTTACTTACTTACTTACTTACTTACTTACTTACTTACTATGTTATCTTATCTATCTTATCTTATCTTATCTTATCTTAAATTTGTATCGACTTGACTGCGGTTATTGTTGATTAGTCAATAATGTTTTTTATTATTTATTTCTTTTTTTCATTAGTTAGTTAGTTAGTTAGTTAGTTAGTTAGTTAGTTAGTTAGTTACTTACTTACTTACTTACTTACTTACTTACTTACTTAATATCTTATCTATCTTATCTTATCTTATCTTATCTTATCTTATCTTTCTTGTTAATGTGTTGTGTTGTGTTGTGTTGTGTTGTGTTGTGTTGTGTTGTGTTGTGTTGTGTTGTTGTCTTATCTTATCTTATCTTATCTTATCTTTCTTGTTGATGTTGTGTTGTGTTGTGTTGTGTTGTGTTGTGTTGTGTTGTTGTTGTTGTTGTTGTTGTTGTTGTTGTTGTTGTTGTTGTTGTTGTTGTTGTTGTTGTTAATAGTTATGAAACTTACCTATTTGGTCAGACCTCGCCTTACATGCGCTGTGGTCCGAGTGGGAACAAAGTTTAGTGCCAATGTGCATGCCAATCACTTTCTTTAGATTTGTCTGCATCTCTATGATGGTAGTGCTGACTTGAGTGGCTGGCTGCATTGGAGTTGTCTCACCTGCTGACTTCAGACTGTTGTTATATTGGGAGTCTACCCCACCCGGAATTGAGGCGTCTTTTTCAAACCCACACGCGACGTTGTTTTTTCGGACTTGCTGTCTTGCACGGTTGAAACAAGCATATGCCACCTCCGAAACTTTGTCAGCAGCAATGTTGCTAGGGCTTTGCATAGATGAGTAAGATGGTGGTGGAATTTTCAGGCTTGTCATCAAGTACCGAAAGTCGTTTGGGCCAGATTTTGTGTACATTAACCCCACTGCTACTGACAGGTTTATGTCGGCAACTTTTGGTCCTGGTCGATTGGTGTTCACCGTTTCATAAAGCTTGTGTTCTTTGCCAACGAACCCACATTTAAGACATTTCAGTCTCTCGCACCACCCTAACCCCATCTGTTTATCAAATTTCAAGTCAAAGTTTAATTTCCCTTGACAGGTGCCATCCCAGGATCTGTGATCAGAGTATGTTTCAAAGAACATGTCAGCAGTCTTCCCAAGGTGAAAGATACGGTATGTACGCAGTTCATTTTTATCACTTTCAGCTTTAGCACTATCCATAAGTGCTTGCTCTATAGGCGTTTTGGCAGCCTTGCCCAGCAAGCAAGGGTAAATGGGACCCATATGGGCTATATCCGGGCACGCCAATGTGGGATTACCCATATGGGTCCTATATGGGTCCCACATTCAGAAAGCAAGGGTAAATGGGACCCATATGGGCTATATCCGGGCACGCCCATGTGGGATTACTTATATGGGCCCTATATGGGTCCCATATGCTTTGCTAGCTGCTTTGACCCACATGGGCTGCCCACATGGGACCTAGGTTAATCCCGGTTGCACTTTTGGTATGGGGCCCATGTGGGCAGCCCATATTGGGCCCGTATGGAAAACAACATTGGACCCATATGGGTCCCATATGCTTTGCTAGCTGGGAAGTCGCTTTGAAAAGGCCATTTCGGGGCTAAAACAAGACACGGGTGTGATTCCCTCATTGTCATGGATACACATGCGAAGTGTGTTGAAAATTGAAGAGCTAATCTTTTATCATGTTGTGTGGCATTTTGTGGACGGCCAGACAGACAGATGGAAACTAAACCTATCATTTATCGTAAGGAAACACACACAAACACGAGGCCCAAGTGGGCCCGTAGACGCTCTACTGGTATGATGTGATTCAAAAACATAAAAATGATAGAGGCCAACCCAAGATATATAACTCTATGTAAACTTTGGGTTATCGTGGCGGCCATTTCGAATATTTGACGACAACGAAAAACACACACTTGATAGAGGCCAACAACAGGAACATGTATATGCTATTTAACTAGAATGGAATAAGTGGTAATATGTCGTTTGATAAATGTCCTTAAATTTGACCTAAGTTTAGCCATGGTGGCCATCATGGACGACTGGAGGCCCCAAAAAAAACACAAATCTGAGGGGGACTAACCGAAAGATCATTGTGATTAAGTTCCATCAAAATCCTTCAAGCGGTTTCAGAGAAGATGCCATTATTAACGTTGTCCTATATAACTCTATGTAAACTTCGGGTCTCTGTGGCGGCCATTTTGATTATTCGACGATAACGAAAAAACACAAACTTGATAGAGAAGGAAACATGTTTATGATATTTCACAAGAATGGAATAAGTGGTTTCGGAGGAGATGTTGTTTGAAATTTCCTTAAATTTGACCTAATTTTAGCCATGGCGGCCATCTTCGATGACTGGCAGCCGCGAAAAACACAATTCTGAGGGGGACTATCCTACAGATCATTGTAATGAAGTTTCATCAAAATCCTTCAAGCGGTTTCAGTAAAGATGTTATTTTTAGCCTTTAACGAAAAACACAAACTTGATAGAGGCTAACCCAAGGAACATGTTTATGATATTTCACAAGAATGGAATAAGTGGTTTCGGAGATGTCGTCTGAAATTTCCTTAAATTTGACCTAGTTTTAGACATGGTTGCCATCTTGGATGACTGGCGGCCGCGAAAAAAAAAATCCGAGAAGGACTATCCCAAATATAATCGTGATTAAGTTTCATCAAAATCCTTCTAGAGGTTTCAGAGAAGATGTCATTTTAACCTTTTCCTTTAAATCTCTATGTAAACTTTGAGTCGCTGTGGTGGCCATTATGATTATTCGACGATAACGAAAAACACAAACTTGATAGAGGCTAACCCAAGGAACATGTTTATGATATATCACAAGAATGGAATAAGTGGTTTCGGAGATGTCGTCTGAAATTTTCTTAAATTTGACCTAGTTTCAGACATGGCGGCCATCTTGGATGACTGGCGGCCGCGAAAAACAAAAATCTGAGAGGAACTATCCCAAATATTATGGTGATTAAGTTTCATCAAAAGGATCAAGAGATTTCAGAGAAGATGCCATTTTTAACCTTTTCCTATATAACTATATGTAAACTTTGGGTAGCCGTGGTGGCCATTTTGATTAATCGACGATAAAGAAAAACACAACCCAAGGAACATGTATATGATATTTCACAAGAATGGAATAATTGGTTTTGGAGGAGATGTCGTTTGAAAATTCCTTAAAGTTGACCTAGTTTAAGCCATGGCTGCCATCTTGGATGACTGGCAGCCGCAAAAAAAAGAAATCTGAGAGGGACTATCCCAAAGATCATTGTGATTTAAGTTTCATCAAAATCCTTCAAGCGGTTTCAGAGAAGATGTCATTTTTAATGTTTTCCTATATAACCCAATGTAAACTTTGGGTCACTGTGGCGGCCATTTTGATTATTCGACGATAGCGAAAAACACAAACTTGATAGAGGCCAAACCAAGGAATATGTTTATTATATTTCAAAATAATGGAATAAGTGGTTTCGGAGGAGATGTCGTTTGATTTTTTTTTAATTTGACCTAGTTTTTTAACACAAACTTGATGGAGGCCAACCCAAGGAACATGATTATGATATTTCACAAGAATGGAATAAGTGGTTTCGGAGGAGATGTCGTTTGAAATTTCCTTAAATTTGACCTTATTTTAGCCATGATGGCCATCTTGGATGACTGGTGGCCGCGAAAAACACAAATCTGAGGGGGACTATCCTAAAGATCATTGTAATGAAGTTTCATCAAAATCCTTCAAGCGGTTTCAAAGAAGATGTCATTTTTAGCCTTTTACTATATAACTCTATGTAAACTTTGAGTCGCCGTGGTGGTCATTTTGATTATTCGACGATAGCGAAAAACACAAACTTGATAGAGGCCAAACCAAGGAATATGTTTATTATATTTCACAATAATGGAATAAGTGGTTTCGGAGGAGATGTCGTTTGATTTTTTTTTAATTTGACCTAGTTTTAGCCATGGCGGCCATCTTGGGATGACTGGCGGCCATGAAAAACACAAATCTGAGAGGGGCCCTCCCAAGTAATATTGTGATGAAGTTTCATCAAAATCCTTCGAGCGGTTTCAGAGGAGATGTCGATTTTATAAAATTGCTAACAGACAGACAGACGGACGACGGTCGAATAGCGATCCCATAAGCTCGCCTGGCCTTTGGCCAGTAGAACTAACAAGGCCAGTAGAACTAACAACCATATGTAATAACATAAACGATAGTATCGACCTAGCAAACTAGATCGTAAGTGGCTGTCTTTACAAAACAGGATCTAGACAAAATGGAACTGATTATTGAATAGCATACGTATATGTTATACGTTTACTGTGTTATTGACTTTAACATTTGTTATCTGGATTCACTACAGTTATGTAACCTGGACAATACTGCTACGAATATATTTGAATCCTGAATGTTAATACAACGTAACTATAAATCAGACAATGCTACAATCTGTTTAATTGTATGTTTACTAATCACTTTCAGATTTGTTACCGTTTGATAACAATAATTTTGAAATCTAACAAATACCACGTATTAAAATGAGACGTTTTTTAATTTCACTATACCGACTCCAACGACAGTCTAGTTCCGACTTCGTCGACTGTCCATTTCCAATACTTACCGACTGCAACGACTGCCAAATTTCCTTCATCTCGTTCAAAGAAATATTAATATCCCCTTTACTACTGGGTGGAAAACTCTGAAATTTCACACTTGTGCTCTCCAATAGTTGTAGATTTAATCAGTATCGTGTAGAAAAAACAGCACTATGTGCAAAGGGGCGTTTACAGTCAATAACTCGTCTGTTGTCCACTAATATGAACTAAAAACGTAAATCTGCAAACATATCTGAACATCCAAGCATATTACATGTTTGTAATATCAATTAATACGCATAGCTATAAGTAAAATCAAATGACCTACCGTTTCAAATCGGAACCGATTTGAAAACAACGCCCGACTTGGTGATTGCCGGTTATACGGTGTGATATCGTCTACGTTATCTATTCACACCGCGTCATTTAGATTGGCTACATAGCGTGAGGCACGAATGCACCCGTAATGGAAAAAAACCGATAGAAAACCACTGGTTTACTAAATATAGACAACTTAAAAAAAGAAGCCATTGACCTAGTTACTGCAGCATAACAATCGATTGAAGTGTTTCATGGGATTAAGAGAATTGTTATACTCATACTGTAATTAAGAGGAATTTTAACCAGACAGACCAAACCCCAAAACTGGAGCATCGAATTAAGAGTAACAAACTCATAATGCATATTCAATCATGGAACCCGTAAATAAACCTATACTTTTAATCGGCACATGTACATTATGACCTCGAACTTGGATAGAGTTTTGACAAACGGATGTGTTGTGTAATTGTGCCGTTAGTTTCAGTTAAAGTAAACAGGGTGGCTTTGATTAAACCAAGTATGCGTATAATTCTATTGCTACGTTGTAAAATTAGAAAGAATCGATCCACGTAAACAGTGTAATATCACCCATGCATTAAACAATATATTGGTTGTATGTCGTTAACTTACAAATATATCGTCTGTGTTATCTAGTCACACCGCGTCATTTAGATTGGCTATGTTTAGCGTGAGGCATGCATAAACCCGTAATGGAAAAACCCGATAGAAAAACCACTGGCGCACTAAATATAGAATTTTAAAAAAGAAGTTGACTTAGTTACTGAAATATAACAAACGATTGAAGTGTTTCGTAGGATTAAGAGGATCTTTAAACTGTAATTAAGAGGAATTTAAAAATACTATAACATCATTCTACACGTCTTCCGTAATACTTAAAGGTGAGATACACTTAAATATTTTGAGTATATATACATGTCTGTAGTTATAGCCTCGGTGAGCCTATCTGTTGACTGTGTAAGATAAATTTCAAGTTTGTTTTACAAGTCATGGCGCATTAAGCGAATCATTTACTAATTGTTCGCTTTGATACGTGTGTGTACATGGCACATTGAATGTGCCATGTACACACACGTATCAAAGCGAACAATTAGTAAATATAAATATAAAGAACAACAAAATGGAATTAGGAAAATAAACAAAATAAAAATAATGAAACAGAATTAGAATTGAGAATGAGTGCGTTTAAGGTGAATATACTCTGAACAAAATGCAAAGTTAAAAGTAGGATAAGTAAAAAACAACTACATATTTTTACATGAAACTTACGGTATATCACATAATTATCATAAACATCATATAAAAGCTGAAATACTGAAAAAATGAGTATGAAGATTTTTTTAAAAAGTGCACAGTATAGAGAATCTAGCAGAAATTAGAACTCATCAATATCCGACTATTTTTTACATATAACTTGCAATATATTACCTTGATATCATTGGCTAGGTTGTGCCAGCCATTACAAAGTAAAGATTTTTTTTATGCAGCTTTTTATTAACTCACCTGTCTTGAAATCAAATATTGTGAGTAGCATTATCTATAAATAGAATGTGTACAGGTAGTGATCAATCAAATACCATGATCAGGTATGTACATAACAAATGTATGCATTTTAGTTCTGCATTGATTATGAACATGGATTTTGTTTCTTTAACAACAACTTTGACAGGATTATTTGAGGTTTTAATTGACAGCACCAGCCAGCTAAGGATATAAGGTAACATATTGCAAGCTTTATTGTAAAATTAGATGTATACTGTGAGTTCTAATTCCTGTTGGATTCACTTTGAAGTGCTCTATTAAAACTGCTTTATTTGTACAATTTAGTTTTGAAATCATTTTTTTGTTTCTAACTAGGGTAATAAGTTGAGGTACTGCAAGTTTCATGTAAAATATGCAGAAGTGTTTGAGATATCCAACTTTGAAACCTTCTTTTGTTCAAGGGAACATATTCCTTAAATTATTATTTACACAGATAGTGAAGATAACACACAGAAATATTAGATCTGTGGATAACACTATAGACATATATATCTGTTTTTTTTGTTTGTGTTTCAAAATAACTGTGAACCTTAATTTTTACATGTTAAGACAAGATAAACGTGCCAATGCATTTAAGATTTCGAAGTTGAATTATTATTATGGATATTTACTGTACTAATACGTATATATAAGGTTATTAACACTAGCGGATCCAGTGGGGGGCGCGCCCCCCCTAAAAATTCCGGATCATACATGTATGTCCATGTTACTGTAGATTTTATCAAACAATTTTGTTGCACGCCCTCAGTATACATTTTTTTCTCGCTCGCTTCGCTCGCTCGGCGCATAATGGCTAATGAGTGGTTTAATTAACACATTGTTAAATCCTTTTATTTGAAAACGGACTTTTTTATTCATACATGTATGTCCATGTTACTGTAGATAAAATATCAAACAATTTCGATGCACGCCCTCAGTATAAAAAAAATTCTCGCTCGGCGCATAATGGCTAATGAGTGGTTTAATTAACACATTGTTAAATCCTTTTATTTGAAAACGGACTTTTTTATTCATACATGTATGTCCATGTTACTGTAGATAAAATATCAAACAATTTCGATGCACGCCCGCAGTATAAAAAATGTTCTCGCTCGCTTCGCTCGCTCGACGCATAATGGCTAATGAGTGTGAAAACGGACTTTTTTTTATTCATACATGTATGTCCATGTTACTGTAGATAAAATATCAAACAATTTCGTTGCACGCCCACAAGATTTTTTTTTTTTTTTGCTCGCTTCGCTCGCTCGACGCATAATGGCTAATGAGTGGTTTAATTAACATATTGTTAAATTCTTTTATTTGAAAACGGACTTTTTTTTATTCATACATGTATGTCCATGTTACTGTAGATAAAATATCAAACAATTTCAATGCACGCACTAAGTATAAAAAAAATTATCGCTCGCTCAACGCATAATGGCTAATGAGTGGTTTAATTAACACATTGTTAAATCCTTTCATTTGAAAACGGAATTGTTTACCCTATCAATGCATTACCGCAACCGTTTTATGAGGCTAGTGACGGACCCGAAAATTGACTAAAAACTCACGCCCCCCCTAACCTGAAATCCTGGATCCGCCCCTGATTAACTTAGAGTGTCGATCTTCAAGGCTTTATTATAAGTGGGTCAAACTACCAAATTATGCAGGGTAGAGTTGAGAGTGTACACAGTATTAAAGCAATGTTGTGTTGTGTAAAGAGAAGATATCATTCGTTGGGGTTAGTTACCTTATAAGGTAAGTGCTCGACTCGAATATAACGTACTGATATGATGATGTCACTTTATATTACTAGTATACAATTATAGTTAAGTATAAACAGAATCGTGTAATAGCTTTTTCTAGGTAGATCACCCGTTACAGGTATTTTTTATTTTTCTGGGTATAACTTGTAATCGTTCAGCAAGGGACCTGGGGTCATCCACCTGTATGGTTGATAATAATTATGGTGACAGGTCGTGTACCGGGGTACATTACACATCAAGGTTTTTTGTTCCCTTTTGTGTAATCCCATTTGAAAAAAAAAATAGAAATCAAATACTCTTGAATATCTTTACATGACCCTTTCAGTATAATATGTTTACACATTTTTCTAGGCAGTGCTACCCTTGTATTATAAATACATACTTTATAAATATGTGAATTAGTCAATACACACATAACCTAATGTCCTTGAGTATGACATAAGCTGAGTATATAAGCTGAGTATGGATCAATACAGACTTTTATCAAGTAAGTATTTATTATTCCAGTATAGCACAGTCTAGATACAAGTGCTAACATATTCAACTGCAAGTTACATGTAAATATATTCAGGATTATTTGAGTTCTATTATTTTCCTTTGTTAATGCATTTTCAGTGGAATTCCACAAAAGGGGAGATAACCTTAAATGGATACACGACACTCTGGCTTGGTTATTTGCCCTTGTTTTGAAAGCAATAATCTTTTCATGATATCATAGTGAAAGTAAAACTTGATAGCGGTTCTACAAGCATTTTTTTAATATCAAAAATCTGTAAAGGGAACTAACCTAACTCTTAGTGAACATCTAACTATTCTCAGTTTTGAAATTTTGAACAACTGACTGAGGTAATACATCCGAAGAACAAAAGAAGACGCATTTTTAGGTGTACACCTTGTAAAGTGTTTCGTTTAATGTTGTACATAAGATGTTTAATACATTAAAGAACAAAAAGGACGCCTTTTTAGGTGTACACTTTGTTAAGTGTTTGGTTTAATGTTGTACATAAGCTGTGTAATACATTGAAGAACAAAAGAAGACGCCTTTTTAGATGTACACCTTGTTAAGTGTTTGGTTTATTGTTGTACATAAAATGTGTAAAACAGACTTCATGGTTTCCGTGTGTCTATTTACAAACTGTAAGGACCCTATTTGGTAAGATGGGTGGGTTCAGGTTTGTTGGGCAGCAGATTACCCAGATGTTCAGTATCTACCTATGATCACTTATGGTACGGTATAGTGTAAATACGTTGACCTAAAATAAATCTATGCTTGTAGATGTTTTAAACATTCATATGTACTGTCAACAATGATGGTGGTGGTGGTGTGTGTGTGTGTGCGTGTGTGTGTAGTGGTGCAGACTTTCCAAAAAAAATGAATGACACAAAATTGAGAAAACACGTCATTCTCGTCCCATCTTTTATTGATTTTGAATCTCAGGGTGTGTTTGTGGGGGTGGGTGGTGGGTGGGGTGGGTTTGAATGCAGCCTTAAACAAATAATTTGATAAAAAAAATACAAAAAAACCCACTTCATTCTCATCCCATGTTTATTAATTTTACATCTTAGGGTGTGTCCGGAACCACTGCACCCTACCCCACTAGATCCTCTATTGATAGTAGATGAAAAGGGTTAAAAACTGAATTAATGATATTCAATAACTAAAGAGAAATACAAATAACCAGTTAGTATTATATTCACTCGGCATTATTAAATGTTTACACCAATATAACTATACAATAATCTTATCACAACACAAGTATATTGTACTAACACAGTATCACCACAAGTATCCACTCCCACACACAATGTCACACACTTGTATATTGAGATAGGTCCTATAGAAGGATGTATCATGTTTCCTGTGGACATTGTGTGTTGTCGTTTGATTACCAGATATAGCATCACTATGCAGTATGAACGTGTACGATATAGTGTACGATACAGTTAAGACCCTTTCAAATGACATACGACAAGGATTAATTTTCTATTACTAATACTACTAATATTGCATGAATAGTCTGTTCGAAAATATGTTGTTTTACAATATGATCCTCAAAAAGGTAATATAATTATATACAATCTACATACCGTAATCCACAGTCAGGTTATATTACGTTCGGTACAATTTATTTCCAAAGCTTAACTGAAAAACAGTTTCCAATATGTGAGTTAACACAGGTTTGTAATTAGTATGGTGGATTTGTGAAAAAATATTCATTGAATGACAAAAACACAAAACTTGGCACATAGCTAGACAATGCATTACTAGAACCTTGACTATGGACTCACGTGATGTTCTTTTCAAAATTGCCTCCTTTTTAAAAATGGCCACCAGTGCGCTATACATAATCATTTTAACTCTCTTGTTCCGCACAATATGTTATTGTAATCACACCACATTTCGTAAAAAATGACAGGCAGTGAGTCATGAACTATAATCTAGTTATACATTACTTTACAAATGGCTACCATTTTCAAGATGGCCACCAAAAATGTTGAAAATTATAATAAAGTATTCGCCTAAAATATTTCTAAGGAACAATGACAACATTTATTTCGTTCTTTCAGTTTTCTTTATATGTTTGTTTGTCAAATATTGCAAAAATAGTTATTTAGAGGTATCATATTGTTAAGGGGTTAAGAGATGTACTCTCAGAGACTCTTTGCTTTCATAGACCATGAGCCAGACACTTTTTCGCTACCATCTCAGGTGGCAAATTCTTACTGGTACCATGTTATGGAGTACATTACAGAGAAAGAAAAACTCCATGATAGTAGTGCCAAACAGGGTGGCTGTTTCCTGTTATTAGAGTTATCCCCCACTTTTAAATAAAAATCAGGTTTCTTTAACACATCTTTTTTTCCTGAATCCTTGAGTGCTAGAGGTCTAATATTTTGCATATGGCATGTTACAAAAACAAATTAGAATGGTGACGCCTGGGTCACATATTTAGAATTGACCCCAGGGGCCACATATTTACATAGTTATATAGGACAATATTTTAAAAACAAACCTTTTCTGGAACTACAAGAGTTAGACGTCTAATATTTTGCATGTAGTACTCTACCAAGTTTGCTAAAATGGTGACCCTAGGGTCATGTTTGGCTACACCCCAAGGGTCACATATTTACATAGAGTTATATATAAACATCTTTAAAAACAATCTTCTCTGAAACTACAAGAGATAAACGTTTAATATTTTGCATGTAGCATAAGCTTAAGGTGGTTCTCTACTAAGTCTGATCAAATGGTGACCCTTATTGACTCAAGTATGGTCCTGCCCTGTGGATCACACCATTACATTGAGTGAAGCCATTAAAGAAAAGCTTTTAAAAATCTCCGAATCTACATGAGCTAAGTCTCTAATATTTAGAATTTAATATAAGCTTATGATTCTTTAACTAGTTTGTTCAAATGGAGATACTGGGGTACAATTGGACCCAAGTCACAGTTTTGCATAGCGTTATATTAGGAAATTGCTGTTGTAATTGTTTCTTTGACATGTGAGCTCTTTGGGGCGAGGCCGAGGCGAGTTAGGTTTAAGAACAGCAATATTTTTCAAGAATGGGACTTTTGGTGAGGTATTACATCATTATAAAGACCTAAATTAATTAAAACAATTGAAACTGTTATCGTAAGTAAATGTCTATTTTAACGATGTTTACATGTCGCATATCATAAATCCACCCACTAAAACCACAAAGGAGACCGCTGCATTGTCATGGCAAACAAGTTATGGACCAACTGGGTTATAACATGAAGCGTTGGATAACATACATTGAGTACTGTAGCTTTGTCAGCATCATTGTCAGCATCAATATATACATAAAATGGGAAAAATAGTTCTATATTAACCACAGCACTTAAAGGCAATTGCACCGTAGGTTAACACTATACAACAAACTAAATAAAAAAAGATCTAATTAAATAGTCAATGAATGGGACAATATACAAACCTAAAGAGTGGTGAATACAGAATAAACAACTTGGAACGGTCAGTAGGCAATACGGCCTATTGGTTAACTTAAATTGATTTTATGTGTACACAACCTCTCTATTAAATCTTCTTGACAAGACAGTGTAAATAAAAGTATATCCCATCAAAAGGAAATCTTTAACAATAAAGTCAACACTCAGAAAAAATAGTAAACGATACACTTAAATGTTTATATATATATATATATATATATATATATATATATAAATACTTAATTAGAAACACCTCAGAATGTATTCATAATTTTACTGAATAACCAAAGCAATTGCAGCCAAAGAGAAAACAAATCTAAGATACGATCAAAATCTTAAAGCTACAGAGTCTCTATATCAATCGATTTCTTCTTTGTAGGCATGTCTTTATTTGTAACTTCATGTTCACCAACTCATGTGGAGTGCGTGGTCCAGTGGTAGAGCGCTGAACTCCAGGTCGAGAGGTCGTGGGTTCGATCCTCGCCACGGCCACGTTATTTATCCTTGAGCAAGATAATTAATCCACATTGCTTAGTACTGGTTCTACCCAGGAAGCCATCGAGAGTGATTAATCTAAGTTGCAAGAACTTGTTTCGCAATCGATGTAAAATAAATATGTTTAAACAAAAAGTTTAAACTAACTCATGTCGAAATCGGGTATTTAAGCGAGCAAATATAGCGCAGGAAATCATTTACTGTATATACATCGACCAGTGCACATCGTACCTATACACGGGTAACAGTAATTTTACAGAAAAAAAGTTAGCCCTCTTTCGGGGCTCGAACACACGACCTTCTGATTTCAAGTCCGGTGTTCTATCCACTGAACTACAACGCTACTTGAGAAAATAGTATACTAACTATGATTTATTATGAGGCAAAATAACTTAACATATTTGAACGCAACTAAAGATGGATCAATAAATATGTAGTCCATATTGTCGCACGAGTAAATTAACATTGCCTGGTGTAATACTGTATGTTATCAATATGAAACTAATACTTCGCCTCAAAACAACCATATCTCGACTTGTTATTTAGCGTTTGATGAGTTTGTGTGCGCGCTTGTTATTACGTAATGCCTATTTAGTGTTAAAAATGCTACAACATACCAATAAATAGCCGTGGTCTAGTGGTTCAGCGTACATCTTTCAATACTTACAAGTGCAAGGCTTGGTTCAAATCCCGTTCCGGGCAACTATATTTTTATCACATATATTCTGGAGCCGTATATTTATCGATGTTACCTGTACGGAGGCTAAATAAAAATGAGAAATTTTACGTATCGATTTCTGCTTATATACCGACTTTTTATGTGTTCATAGCTTTAAAACTACTTTACACGTGACTCATTCATATTCACGAGTTATTATCAGTTAAAATAGGGCTGTACATGCAGCTTTAAGGACGGAAGTTCATCCACTTCATTTGAGTTTGCTTTACAAATGTACATCCTTTATTCGCACAAAGAGCTATAAAAAAGACATATTATTATAGTAGTTAGTACCGGTATGTCAGACATAGTTTTCTGAGTATTCAAATGTGTACTATCCAGATATCCGGGGTACCGATCCTTATTTAATACACCTCGCACAAAATCCTAGGAATTTCATTGGATTAGAGCGGTCACATGGTGACCCTTTTTTATTGCGAACAATTGAAGGCTGGCCAGATTTCTGAGCTAAAAATAGCTTTCTGAGCTAAAAATATCACAAGTGACAGCCGAACCGCATTCAAAGTATATGCCTCCGCGTAGATAAATAGTGCCTCCGGGTTTGCATGAACTGAATGTAATGAGATGAACTGACTTAAACTAATAGGAACACAATAATATTCCAAATGACAATATATCAATTGTGTCTACAGAAATTGCTTTGTTTAAAGGGACACATGGCAATCTTGATTTTTTAAAAACTAACGGCGTCCCATTAGTTTTTCTACATATATTGCATTTGTTCAATCATTAATGTTAATTATAAGAATTGTATTAAGCCATTTGTTTTTGCATATTATTATTTTTTGATACTATTGCACCAGTAATATATTAAAACTTATTGTATAATAAAACGAAATAGCGAATTCTTAAAATTTGATTTATTTAATTTAACCAGGGTAAAAGTAAAAATGATACTGGATATATAAATCGAGACACCCATTTCAAATACTTGAAGATTGCCGTGTGTCCCTTTAACCTAATAAAATAGTTGATCGTATTGGAGGAAAACGTTCTGGTTACGGCATTGTTTTATTTGATTTTACTTCAGATTGAAAGTGAAAACAACATGATTATTGCTTTATTATGTATAATTGTATATCGAAAGTTGTTTAGTGATTCACGATGTCAGTGAATTATTATTAATGATAAGACGAAATGAAGAAACATGTTTAGACACCACTGGATTGTTTTTGTGTCGGAATATAGCATATATAGAAATCTTGTTATCGTTATATCTCCTGTATTTAAGATCGGATTCCATCAGCAATTTCATAGGTTGTAGAGTTCAGGGTCTAGTCGTGCAAGAACAGAAAGGTATATGAACGCTATACCAGTTAACGAGATGCAGAAATTGCAAGAACAACTCGTGTCGGGCGCTATTAGTTTGTTACTGACCCCCTACAGAAATATGTGGGGTCAGTCTATACATCTTACTGACACCACATATTTCTGTAGGGGGTCCGTAACAAACCCAATAACTAATAGTGTAAGCGTGTTTTGTTTTTGTTTGTTTTTGGTTTGTTTTTGTTTGTTGCTGTTGTTGTTTTAAAAGACTTCAATATTGTAATTTTAAGTAATACTATTTACTATTATTTAAACGAGATATGATATGAGTATGATATGAGTACTATTAATTGTATTTTATTATTCCAAAGACTTTGCCATTACTTGATATTACCAATCAAAACGTAGCAATGGGATGGGCATATATAAGGCTTACAGACATGATGCAACTCGTGACAGTCCAGACATACAAACGTGCCATTGAGAGCTTCTTCTCTTGGTACATTGGCGGAGGGAGTATACTCCTTAGAACAACACACACATAAACACACTTGCTTGGAAATAATAATGGCTGTTGTGAACCCCAGCCATTTGGATGTAACCGTATCATTGAAATGATAATGATTTAGCATTTTAGATATGTACATTTCGACACAGTCACCCTCCTTGAGCACATACAGCATGTGGCCCAGTGGATAGCACGGTGGACTTGAAATCCGGAGAACCCGGGTTCAAACCTCGCCGGCGCCACTGAGTTTCGTCGGTGTGTTGTTTCCTCGTGAAGGCAGAGGTATGTCTGATCGGGACGTAAATTGGGCTGTCCTGTGGAAGGCTTACACTTCCTGTTTGATGCGTGTATCATCTTTTCAGGCTTGCTGAACTTATATACGCAAGCAAAGACCTGAACGTTGCATAGTGCATACTTTCCAATATAATAATTAAATCATCGTAGAATAGTTGTGAATTAAAGATTCTTACAGTTTTATACATGTAATGTAAAAGAAATATGTACTTACCGTAATGCATAAAACGTGTGTCAATAGTGGGTGGGGTAATATGACTTCCAGTTTTAAGCAAAATAGCGATTTAAGCAGATTAACTTAACTGCATATTTTAAAAAGTATATTAACAATTATCAAAAAATAATAATGTGCAAAAATGAATATCCAAAATGTGATGCCAAGGTACACCTATTATTGTTCGAATTAAACTGTATAAGGTACCCGTTCCAGATTGCTATGATGGAAAAATGTAATCTACAGACATCGCTCTTTCCAAAAGATAATGACATAATTTGCCACCTGAGTTGGTAGCAATATCGAGCTTTTGGGTCCTGGCTCAAGGCCTATCATTAGTATGTTTCATTGTTGAAGGATACTACCTAACTCTTATCTCAGATTTACCAGAAACTGTCTATTAATTATAATATATATTTTAAAATCAGAAAATGCATTTTCGTTTGCTTCAGTAAACAATATTAACAAGACAAAACTAAATTAAAACCAATAATGCAATGGCATTTTATGCGAATGGTTATTTGTATACACATTTCATAGTTGCCAATAAGATACAAATCGGACTGAAACTCGAGGTAATGTTGCTTTGACACCTAAATATTTGAAACGTCTCCGCTTAAAATCATAAAGACTAGCTTGAAAACAGTTTCTGAACCAGTACCATTGTAGTAAATACAGCATTAGCTGACAGAAGAAGATTCCTTTCTGGAAAAAACAACAACACATTTATCAGGAAATTGCTATTGTTAAAATAAATGTTGTATTAACGTATCTAGACTGGCTAAGTCCTTATGTTTGTTAATGTTTATACTATTTGAGACATCTCAAGCTATCATCAAATAAAATAGTCTGCATTAAGTCCCCTTTGAATTATTGACTTCAAACATAAGGACTGGTCATAGCCGTATCCAGGGAGTAAAACGACCTAATGGCCAGAGGTCATGATTTGCCACTAATCTACAGCTGTTACTGCAGTCAAGTGTATTGCCCCCTTATCTCAACATCAAGTTCAAGTTACTTTGAAAGAATTCAGTCTAAGAGGTTGGACTGAACAATATTGCATTTGCATAAACATTTATTTGTCGGTACTATGCGCATTAAATATTCATATTGAAATTCTCGAAGTTTCGTATCTATAGTTGCTTTCATTGGCAGCATATATATATTTTTCCAGGTTAATGTAGTATTTGTTAAAACCCATTTTTGCTCTGATGTAATTTCTTTTTTTCTGTCAGTATTTATTTGATATTCATATAAAAACTTATTAGCCTGTTTAGCATTTAACAATTTATTTAGGAGTGTCTCGTCTCTTCTTCTATTTATATTTCTCTTACAATTTTGATTTCCAATCTTTTCGTATACTTGATAGTATAGACATATAAAATAAGAAATCTTGTTTAGAGATATCATCACAGGCAGACGGCGCGTACGCCACCCCGCCCACACCCTACCCACTCTACTACCCGCCCCCACCGCCCCCCCCCCCCCACCCAACTCTCTACTACCCCCTTCCCACCTGTTTCTCTACTACCCCCCTTAAATATGTTTTCAATGACATTCTGTAAACTGTTCTACTTGGTTTTCAATGTAAAAAATAAATATAAAATACATACTCTCTATACCATATAAAGGTGTCTGACTCTTTAATAAAAACAACTATAGACCTCGCTTAAAGCCTTGCTGTGTTTGTATTTTTGGTCATAGCATCGTCATTCCGATTCGAATCAATCAGGTACATATTATAACAAATAGCCACAACACTGAATTCTTCAATGTGTCCTTTATATCGCATCAGCGAAACGTCAAAGACGTTTGAAAGCAGGTCGACTACGATATGACCTAAGCAATGCGTTTTCTATGTACATGGTACGGTAGAGGGAAATATCTAACTGCGACGACTCTCGCATAAAAATGCAACGTGATCGTTGAAAGAAAACCGTTTAACAAAACTCACCAGTACGAAGAACTTCCATGACCAAAAATACAAGCACAGCAGGGCTTTAAGCGAGGTCTATAGTTGTTTTATTAAAGAGTTAGACACCTTTATATGGTATAGAGAGTATGTATTTTTTTATTTATTTTTTTACATTGAAAACTAAGTAGAACAATTTACAGTATGTCATTGAAAACATATTTAAGTGGGGTAGTAGAGAAACAGGTGGGAAGGGGGAAGTAGATGGGGGTAGGGTGTGGGCGGGGTGGGGTACGCGCCGTCTGCCTGTGAATATCATATATATCGGTTAGATCTTTAAAAGTGTAAAACTCTTTTTTTCTATAATCATATAATTGTTCTATAAATTGTATTCCTCTGTCAAACCTGGACTTTTTGAAAATTGTTTTACTTTCGACTTTTATGTTTGAGTTATTCCAAATGATTTCTTTACCTATTACGCTTATTTGATTTTGATAGTGAATGTCTTGCCATGCACTTAAAACAAAACATCTTGTAAAAAACCTTTATTTGGAAATAACTCTTTCATATCTGGTTTATTTACATTCAAATAACAATTTACTACCATAATTTGACATGTTATCGGCATAAAAAAACTTCCATTTGCCGTTATTTTCAGAGTTAAATATTCGTTTTATCCAGCCAGCTTTTAGAGATTTCAAAAATTTATTTAAATCGATCATTTTCAGTCCTCCATCTTCATACCCTCGAGTAATTACTTCTCTTTTAATTTTATCGTTTTGTTATCACATAAAAAAATCAAACATGGTGTCGTTTATACTTTTTATAAATTTTGTTGGAGGGTTCGTAAGTACTGTCAAGGGGTAAATCAACTTGGGTAAGGCAAAGCATTTTAGCACAGTAATTATCCTAAGTAGGGTCAGCTTTTTGTGCTGCCAGTATTTCAAACAATTACAAAAAGCATTTATTTTAGGTATTAAATTTGAAAAGTTTTAGATTTGTCAGTATGAAACACCATTCCTAATGATTTTACATTATCAGAGCACCATTGAAACTTTTTGTTCGCACAGTAGATTGTATCATTATGCTTTAGACGGCCTGCTCTTAGTACGGTACATTTGGATGTATTTAACTTGAGACCAGAAATAAGGCTAAATTATCTAGTACATCAGTTAAAGTTGTAATCGATTTTTTTGATCCGTCTGTGATGAATGTTGCATCGTCTGGAAATAATGAATTTTTGACCTCATATCCTTTGATGTTAACACCTTTTATGTCTGTATTAGTATATACGTCCTATGATAAAAGTTCTATGTATAAAATAAACAAATAAGGGGACAATGGACATCCCTGGTGTACTGATCTGGCAATAGTAAAACAATCTGACATGTGTCCATTATTATTAATACAGATTTTCGAATCAGGGTAAAATAGTTTAACCCATTTTTTAAGTGATTCTTCAAAGTTGAAGTGTTTAAGACAGTTTATTATAAAACCATGATCTAAACTATCGAAAGCCTTTTCTAAATCCGAAAAGAATAAAAAGGATGAAATATCAAAGTCATCTATGTATTCTAACATTTCAAACAGTAATCTAATGTTTTCACCAAGTATCGCTCTGTCTGTGCATTATTTATAATATAGGATAAAACTGGTTTTGTTCTGTTGGCAATTGCCTTGGAAGCTATTTTGTAATCAACATTGAGAAGGCTTATGGGTCGCCAGTTTTCTAACAGGGTTGTATCTTTTCCTGATTTTGGAATAAGAGTTATAACGCTTTGTTTCTGAATTAAGGAGATATTGTTTAATGTCTTTGCAAAATATTTTGTAAAACTCAGTAGTTATACCATCTGAACCCGGACTTTTATTGTTATTCATTTGTTTAAGGCCTAAAGCACATTCATATTCAGTTAACAAACCCTCACATTTATTTTTGTTTTCTTCAGTTAAAGAGTTCATAGATTTATTAAAAAAATCGTATTTAGAATGGTTGCAATCGTTTTTTTAGCTCTACTGATCAGAGATCAGCAGAGCTTATGCTGTGGTGCGGCGTCCGTCGTCCGTCTGTCCGTCTGTCCGTAAACCTTTATTTGTAGCGACAACTCCTCTGAAACTACTGGATGGATATTCATGAAACTTTACAGAAATGTTGCCCATAAAGTCTAGTTGATCCTAGCAAAAATTCATGTTGATGTGAAATCCAAGATGGCCGCCAAAGCTAAAAATAGAGTTTTAAAATACAAGTTTGTAGCGACTACTTCTTGAAAACTATAAGTGATATTGATATGGGACTTTTTCTAAAATGATCAGCATGACATGATGTCGATCCTTGTCAAAAATCGTTTTGATTCAACGTTAAACATGGCTGCCAGCGGCCATCTTTGTTTACATAGAGTTATATAGTAAAAACTTGTAGCGACTACTTCTCTGAAACTACTTGACGGATTGTCATGAAACTTTACAGGAATGTTGCTCTTGATGTCTAATTGATCCTAGCAAAATTTCAGAACTGCCAGAAATTCATGATGGCCGTCACAGCTAAAAATAGATTTTTAAAAAATAAGTTTGTAGCGACTACTTCTTGAAAACTATAAGTGATATTGATATGGGACTTTTTCTAAAATGATCAGCATGACATGATGTTGATCCTTGTGGAAAATTATTTTGATTCGAAGTTAAACATGGCTGCCAGTGGCCATCTTTGGTTACATAGAGTTATATAGTAAAAACTTGTAGCGACTACTCCTCTGAAACTACTTGACGGATTTTCATGAAACTTCACAGGAATGTTGCTCTTGATGTTTAGTTGATCCTAGAAAAATTTCAGGTCGGCCGGAAATTCAAGATGGCCGCCACAGCTAAAAATAGATTTAAAATAAATAAGTTTGTAGCGACTACTTCTTCAAAATTATAAGAGATATTGATATGGGACTTTTTCTAAAATGATCAGTATGACATGATGTTGGTCTTTGTCGAAAATCGTTTTGATTTGACGTTAAACATGGCTACCAGCGGCCATCTTTGTTTACATAGAGTTATATAATGAAAACTTGTAGCGACTATTTCTCTGAAACTACTTGACGGATTTTCATGAAACTTCACAGGAATGTTGCTCTTAATGTCTTATTGATCCTAGCAAAATTTCAGGTCGGCCGGAAATTCAAGATGGCCGCCACGGTTAAAAATAGATTTTCAAAAAACAAGTCTGTAGCGACTACTTCCTGAAATCAAAATCAATCAGTAGAGCTTCAAGGTCATTGACTTCTTGTTTTAAAACGATTTGTATAGTATCCTGTCAATCGGAACTGACTCAACCATTTTTTTCAAAAATAATCTCGGAAAGAAATAGACACCATCTTGAATACTACGTTTCGATCTCGTGGGGTCAGTCATTTGGAATAAACAATGGCGGCGCCCATTGAACCATCATGGTGCTCCTTCATACCGAAGAATGACGGGATTAGCCGAGCGTTTACGATTGCCTACTCCGTTTGTTATGTAAACAAAACAATAATTACAAAATATTTTTTATTTAACTATTTTAACTTAAACTGACTATAAAATGATAAGACTTATTTCTAAAGAGTATAACATTTAATAAATAATACAAATATGTTTGAAATCAATTCATTTCCGGGTCTATATTTTGTTACGGTTTACACGGTACTTTGCCGGGGCAAATCACCCAAACCCATCAAATCGACGTGTATCCTTGGAAATACCCACGAGCATTATTTCCGATGATCTACGGAAATGAGCGAGTTTGCACGATTGGTATCCTGTTTGTGCGTTCAAAATATATTTTTGGCCCGGTTAGAAAGTATTTTACCGTGACAATGTAATTTAAATATGAACTTTTTTTCGGATTTTTTTTTTTCAAGGTCGGCGAAGTATTTGCTATTTTTTTCATGACTTTCTACATATTGGGATTTTGATGGAAGAATAGTTCCTTTTAGTTTATTTTCTATTATATCGTTTAGGTCCTGTTTCTTTTTAACTTGTTCTGTTGTTTGTATTCCTATGTTGTCAATATCTGATATTGAATGTATTTGAGTTTCTAGGTTTAGGATTTCTGATTTTAGTATACATTCTTGTTCTTGCTGTATTTTTTTCTTTTGTGAAGCGTATTTGAAGGTTTCATTTCTAATTGTTCCTTTTATCAATTCCAATAATGTATTTGGATTAGCATCTTTATTTATGCTAGCCATTTCAGAAATATTTGTTTTAATTAATTCTTGGTACTCTGGCTGTAAAATAAGGCTATTGTTTAATTTGAAGTAGCCTGGAGCCCTTGGTTGTTTTACAAAATCAAGGTTTATATTAACTATTGAGTGATCTGATTTATAACCAGGTTTAATTTCACATGAATTTGTAAAGTTTACCATGCTATCAGCAATTAGAAAATAGTCTAACCGACAAATATAGGTGGCTTATTACTGGAATGCCATGAATATTGCATTTTTTCTGGGTTTTATATCCTCCATATATCAACTATATTATGAATATATATCATCGCATTTATTTTGTTCCGGCATAATTTGTGCGTATCTTGTCTACCGTTCTTCTTATCGATGTCAATATTTATAACAGTATTAAAATCCCCTCCAATTATAAAATGTTTTTCTTCATCCTCTATTAGATATTGTTCAAGTTTATTAAAGAGAGTAATATCGTCTGCGTTCGGACAGTGGATAACTGTTATTTCTTTTTCATCAGTGTTTAGTTCTATGGCTTGTAGTTGCCCGCAAACCAATTCAGTATATTTTATAATAGTATGGTTAAATCGCGGGTTAAATAAAATGCATACACTTTCACTATTAGAGTTTTTACTACTAAAATAAGCACTAATAAGAATCTCTGATAAACATCTCCCCCTCTGTCACTAGTCGAGTGTGTTTCCTGTAGCAGACATATTAGGTACGATTGTTGTTTAAGAGTCCGCGAACATTATTTCTTAGTCCGCGAACATTAAAGGCAGATCTCTTTGTGTTCATTATTGAATTGTATTTTTGAGACCAAGCTTTATACCAAATTAACATACCGAGGTGAAGGACAAAGGAGAGGTAAGGTAGAAGAAGATGGATACATATAAACAGAGTACAGTGCAACAACACATGAGGTTCAAAAGAAACGAAGCAAAAAGTCTAGTGCAGATGCATTAGTTATGTTACAAATGCATGAGCCTGTGATTTCGTTTCGTCAAGACGTACATTTAAAAATAATAAGGATTATACTTCAAGCACACGCATCAAGTTTAAAGTTACATTGTAGTATGGTTGGTGAAATTACCTTTGATCGTTTAATTCAAGATAAAACAAAGGGGCGGCGCTTTGCCATACTCTAACTTCCAGTAACTGAAAGCTAGCTTACGGTCAGGTTCATTAAGTGCACATACTAAAAAGACATAGAGTATGTCTCAGCTCGCTGGCCGTTTAAAAACCTCAATGGGCTACGCCCATCTGGATGTTCAAATAAACCAACTCGCTGAGATCAGACATATCTATTACATATCCATAAGGTTATGACTGCCAACTTTACAGAAAATACAAATAACCAGAGCAAAAGTTCGATGTACAACAGTTGCATGCGCGTAATTATATACAAACGCGTTACGATATTCTCACATGTTTTATACACTACATATTATATTTGCTACGAAGGTAGAAATTACAACCAGAAAACATAATTCTAAACTCTGATTTTGAGGGCCTCAAGGATGTATATATTAATATATATAATTTAAAATTGCTCCAAAATGGACTTTGAACTCATCACATGAAGCTAGGAAAGAAACGTCACAGAGCAGAACAAACATGCATTTGTTTGGGATATTGTGTCAATAAAACATGCAACGTACATAAAAGTACCGCATACATAAAAGTAGGATGAACCTCCCCGATTATATAGGCCACCAATTTGTCGGTAGAAATACAGCTAATATAACTCCTGGCCTCTTGGTGGTCGCATTTTTCGACCTTGAAGGCCATAAGCCTTGCTGCGGCAGCCATTGCGTAAACATCCGAGATACACCAATCGCAATATTTCCGTCGGACTAAAGCATTAACGAGAACAATATCGTCATCATCGCGGCACAAGAGATCGCGATTTTTTTTTATGATTTTTTATTTTTTTGCTTCTTTTTTTTTTTAAACAGGGTAAAAAAGGTTTAGGGTCGGGACAAAAAATAGGGTCGGTCGGGGAACCTGAAATACGACTATTTTTTTTAGCCTAAAAAAGTGTTTTCCACATGTTATTTATAGAACATGTTTTGTTATATAAGTCAACCTGTATAAATATATATTTTTATAGTTGCTACTAAGACAAACGGTAATGCATGTAGGAAAATAAAAATCAATGCATGACAAAATTAATACACATACAGTTCATCGCTACTATGTAATTATATACTAACGTGTTGCCCACGTGCTGTTTATTTATAGAAGTTAACTGCTATACTCAATGTATTTTTCATATCTTACATTTGCGTGTATTACGTTCAGATATTACGCATATGCGTATACACACATACTCACACACTTACATACAAGCATATATATATATATATATACACACATACGCACACACACGCACACACACACACACAAACACAAATACACGTGTGCAAATGCTTATCTATATCAGTTTTCATACCATATTATTTATACATTTAGAACAATACGAACTGAATAATATTTTAAGGATTATTCATTAAATTCATATAATTCATAACTCATACGACATAATAGAAAATAAACTAAAAGGAACTATTCTTCGATCAAAATCCCAATATGTAGAAAGTCATGACAAAAATAGCAAATACTTCGATCAGTTTGCATCATTTAATTAATAGATGAAATATATATCTTATACAACAGCACAATGCATATCAACTGTTCAAAATACTGATATTAGTAGTTTCATGAATTATATTAAAGGCATATTCAACACCATGTATAAACAAACTAGAAAAATAATAAAACAAGTTATGTTTCAACAGGGTGTTCGACGTATGTGTCTGATGCAAAACTGTTCTAAATAAGTCATTTTACCTTGTACCTTCAGTACAATACATAGATGAATATACTACCTTCAGTACAATACATAGATGAATATACTACCTCCAGTACAATACATAGATGAATATACTACCTTCAGTACAATACATAGATGAATATACTACCTTCAGTACAATACTGAAGGTGAGCTTTCCATTAAAACTAAAATAAAATGTGTTGTTTTTACAGTTGCCTATGCGAGCCTCGATTGACAAATCAACTCAAAATCGATTTTTATCGTGCGCACGCATCACTGATCATCAAATACACCGTTGTCAACTGGAATAACCACAATTAAATTTAAAACACTGTACACAACGTATAGTCGAACATGCATCAATAGACAGAAGATAAATATATGTATCTTCATTCTAATCTGCGTATATCTTTCTCAGTGAGATACGACGTCTTTTGTTAAATTGTCCGTCGGCCGCGGATGCCTTTGTTTGATAATCAATGGTGTATTTCAGATGTTATGGTAGCTCGTGCAAGTAAAGTTACAGAGAAATTAACACTCCGATATTAAATAACACGATGCTACTAATAATCGGATGCGCGAGTTGATGAATATTTTATTATGCATGTTCTCCACGAGCTGGCCATGGGTAAAGAAGAACTTAGATACCTGACACGGAAGAACCCTTACACAATTCTGCACTTTAGTTTTAAAGACAATAACCTAACTATACCTTTGACATGCATTAATGTGCATATAAACTAATAAATACTGAAAAAGTGATCCCTTGGAAGCAACAAACACAAACAAGAGAGACAAGTAGCCGACTCGATTTTATTGAGTTTACAACCCTGGGCATTTTGTCTGATATCTTAAGTAAAGCGTTACAATATCCGCCGTGCATCCCGTAAACTCATGCAAACGGTGAACATATTTCGAAAGAACAATTTCAAAACGCATGGCTTAAACAAGTGTCAAACAGTACGAAAAGTGAACTGAACGGACAAAACGCTCTACACGATATCCAACCCTGGGCATTTTGTCTGATATCTTAAGTAAAGTGTTACAATATACGCCGTGCGTATACTACCGTCTATGTCTACTATGTTACTACCGTCTATGTCTACTATGTTACTACCGTCTATGTCTACTATGTTACTACCGTCTATGTCTACTATGTTACTACCGTCTATGTCTACTATGTTACTACCGTCTATGTCTACTATGTTACTACCGTCTATGTCTACTATGTTACTACCGTCTATGTCTACTATGTTACTACCGTCTATGTCTACTATGTGTAACAAAATCTTTTATCAACTTGTTCGTGATTGCATTGGGATGAGTCTGCATCACCCTCTCTTACATATATATATGTAAAACCCTTACACAATTTTGCACTTTAGTTTTAAAGACAATAACCTAACTATACCTTTTACATGCATTAATATGCATATAAA
This sequence comes from Cyrtodaria siliqua, assembly GCA_037043455.1. Classification (NCBI taxonomy): domain Eukaryota; kingdom Metazoa; phylum Mollusca; class Bivalvia; order Adapedonta; family Hiatellidae; genus Cyrtodaria; species Cyrtodaria siliqua. The sequence goes on along the minus strand of JAWPHD010000092.1, from coordinate 646,467 downwards.
CTAATACATACTATTAATATACTATTGTTTCAAAATATGTACACCGTTTCTAAACCTACTAATAAACTCATGCAAACGGTGAACATATTTCGAAAGAACGCATGGCGTAAACAAGTGTCAAACAGTACGACAAGTGAACTGAACGGACAAAACGCTCTACACGATATCCTCTTGTGACAGTCGATTCCAAGTAAATTGCTCCCACTTTTCTCACAGATGGATTATGGTTTCTCATCGGCCCTTTCCTACATTGGAAAATTACTATTCGGATTTGAATGAAACTTCATGATTTGCCTTAAAATGTCTCGTATTCAATAGGGAGGTCCTTTAGTTGATGTGTTGTTTGTGGATCAAGCAATACGCCTTATGCGAAAGCCATGTGCGTTTAAGATAGTTTTTGTGCCTGGTTTGCAGGTAGATTTGCACTTTGTAAAGGTAACCTGCATAAAGTTAACCAGGCAGACATCATCCACGAACTGTATATACCTGCCAGCGTGATATTCGTCATGCAAACCAAAGAGATACGGTTATGAAACGCTGTGTCCACTCAGGCAATAGACCTTTTGAGAATTAGGAGTCAATTGACTAGTTAGATAAACATAAAACAGAACGTTGGTTTCCTGGCAGTTAAGATGAATTGTAAAGAAACTAAACACTAAACACGTTATATCAGCGGTGAAGATGTGCTCTGTATCACACTAAGAGAGGGTGATGCAGACTCACCCCAATGCAATCACGAACAATTTGATAAAAGTTTTTGTTACACATAGTAGACATAGATGGTAGTACATGTTATCTGCCGATTAAATGTATAGGCTTATTTACACGTTATTAAGATATCAGTGATTGAATATGCGTAAAATGAATTATGATTTGGTAACTCTTAATTTGACGCTCCAGTTTTGAGGTTTTGCCTGGCTGGTTAAAGACGTTTATATTGCTTCTAAAGAGCTTGGATTCTCAAAGATGCAAGTTATATATATACCTCGTCGTTAGTAGGTTTAGAAACGGTGTACATATTTTGAAACAAATTGGCTGTTGTTGGCGGGATATTAACTTTAATATGCTTAGCTGCACATTATATTGCCTAATCACTATGTCCATACCCTACTTGCTTTTATACCTTTATTTGTTGTGATCAAATATATATGCGGGAAGAGGGATATACTGCTTGAAAAAATATCGAAAGAAAAGACTATGGTGAGGTTACACAATATTTCTTAATTTCAAAACTCGAGCTTGCACACAAAAAATGCACGTGTTGGAAAATGTGTTCTCCTTGTGTATGGCAGAGAAAGTGCATTTTTGGGAGTAATGTATATCGTAAAGATCTACTGACATACAAAGGAAGAATCATAAATTGCATTTCACCAACTGCAGCAGATCTGTTCAAGCAAACCTAAAGAATTGCCAGATAGGCTGGACATTGTTATGGAAAATCCTTATAACCGCATCTGAATTTCGTCCAGTTTGAAAAGCGGCACTCAATTAACATTATTATATGGGCACTGCCACATACCTCAAAGTGTTACAATCAGCTTATTAACTGTGGATGTCAAAGAGACACGTGTGTGGAAAAAGATGCAATTGCTTCAAAGAAAGAATGTTGTATACAGCCATTTGAAAATGAAATTGAACGCAGATGGGGGCTCTAAATTCCGCTTAGTGAAATATTGACGAACACATATATGTCAAAACCAACATTGAAATTGCTGTCGAACAAACAATTTTCAATATGTTTCTCTAGCCATCTTGAAATGACGACCATATTGAAATATAAATTGACCCAGTTACTTTATATGTTTTATTGACTATCAATGCGCTAAATTTGTTGTAATGACAATAACAAATTTTCAAAAACAACAAATTATGGTTTTCTTTGATTTTGTACGATGATGTTTGCGGGCATTTTCAAAATCTGGAGTGGGTCCGTAGCCAACACTATTTAGTAAAGTATTGTCTAGATATGCGTCAAGTTTTGTACTTTTGTCCTAAAGTGCACACATTTTCCAATATATATTACCAATAATCTGCCCTTTATACGGAGAAAAAATATTTAAGTAAAGTCTGGCGCAATTTATTTATTTCAAAAAGATATATCAAGATATCAGTATCTAATTCCTTATTGCAGATGTTTTGCGTGTACCATGGCTATTTATCCATAGATCCAACTTATCTTGAAGTATTCCCTTATTTAAAAAATAACTGTGTACACTTTTACAATGGATATGTACCATAAGACCTTGATTTTTTCCCTTTTTCGTAGAACTTGTGAGTGCACCACGGATAAACACTGCTTAAGCCCGATCTCAATTAATGTTTACTCCTTATTGAAACGGCTGTTTGCGTGTTCCCAGGATATACAGTCAAATATGTTGAAATAAACCACATACATCAAGAGACCACCTGCTTTATGAGGCTACCGTTTTAGTTTCCTTTATTGTTTTAAATGAATTTATTTATTTCAAAAAGATATATCAAGATATCAGTATATAATTCCTTATTGCAGATGTTTTGCGTGTACCATGGCTATTTATCCATAGCTCCAACTTATCTTGAAGTATTCCCTTATTTAAAAAATAACTGTGTACACTTGTACAATGGATATGTACCATAAGACCTTGATTTTTTCCCTTTTTCGTAGAACATGTGAGTGCACCACGGATAAACACTGCTTAAGCCCGATCTCAATTAATGTTTACTCCTTATTGAAACGGCTGTTTGCGTGTTCCCAGGATATACAGTCAAATATGTTGGAATAAACCACATACATCAAGAGACCACCTGCTTTATGAGGCTACCATTTTAGTTTCCTTTATTGTTTTAAATGAAAATGCATCTGTTTTAAGAAACCATGTATGCTATAAGATCAATTCTGTTCTTCCATTTATCATGTAGTTTGCGTTTAACATGGATATGTACACTAAGGTTTACATGAGAGGTATTTTGTTATTACAGATCGTTACCATGGATCCGTACCCTCGGCCGCCTCCCATCACCTGTGAAGTGTGTGATAAGGTGTTTAAGGCCAAATCGAGTCTGTTAATCCACAAGCGCATACATACCGGAGAAAAGCCGTACAAATGTTCTTTCTGTGGCAGAAAATTCATGTATCTGTCCAGTATTAATGTCCACATGGTATCTAAGCACAAAAATGAAAATGCCACCACGAAGACCACCACCACCACCGAAAACAACACCAATACTGTCTCTAAGTCCAATCGTACGACAGTCAACAACAGCAGAAAAACTAATAAAACGACGGACAACGTTATCAAGAAAGTCAACTTTAGTCCGACAATCAAAACAGTCAACTTTATTCCGAAAGCCAAAACTGTTACTAACCAAAAAATTGAACCTAACAGTCTCGGTGTAATAACGACCAGAATAAGTAAGTCAACCAACAATGTGTGGCCAGACGACGAGAGATACAAATGTAACCTGTGTCCCAGGTAAGGTTTATAATGACATATAAGATTCTACAAGATATAAGTATGTATCGTATTACTATTGTATACCTCCAATATACGTTTAACATACACTAAACCAAATTGCTAAGTACCAACCTAAGAATATGTCAATAATATTCTCATTGTTTTGTGTATTTTGAGCTTGATTAGAGATATGGTTAAACTGCAAAATAACGAGTGTAAATCGTCTGCTCTGATTGCAGGAACATATTTTAAAACTTTTAAGTCAATGTGTTTTCTTAGAAATAAGTTATAACACTTATACAACTGAGTATATATGATTTTATTAAGTACTTCGAATTAGTGAAACTTTTGATGTTCCTAATTCTAAAATATGCCAGTTAAAATTATTTTGACATCATGTTTTACTAGCATTACCACTACAAATGCGTTTGCTAAAGAAATTTTCGAAATGTTTAATGTAAACGCTGAATTACAGTTACTTAAATTTCAAACAGTATTCAATTTAAAGGGAGGTTATTTAAGATTATCCATATTTCATTTTTTTTATAGACGGAAAATCTGCGATAAATGGGTCAATTTTTTATGTTTTTTTTTCTATTATTTCATACCAATTTTAAGAATTTTATATCTTTAAGCGATCTTTGACTCATGTTATGTGTTTTATCAGTACATTTCATGTTTTCATATAAAGGGAGGGTAACTCTCAAAAGATGTAACAATTTAAACAAAAAATCTATGTTTTACAAACTATGGGTCAAAACAAAATACTTATCATATATATATCTAAAATATATTTAAAATAAGAAAATTAGTTAAGATACAAAAGTTGATACTTAGAAATTTTGTTCAGTGTACGAGGGTCATTCAATAAGTTCTGTCACTAACGCGTTTTAACAATTCCATGCTCGTTGTGAGTGTTGATGTTTGGTCCCAAATGAAAGAAAGTTTCAATACCATTCCATTGATGGTAAAAGGAATGCTGTATCTTTTGTGTGACGAAAGTTATGGAACATTTAATACACATCAATTAAACATACAGAGGCATTTACGTCCTGAGTTTTTTTAGGTATGTTAATTGTTACTTTTTAAAATGCCTGTTTCTCTTTAAGTACTTGTCGAAGACCTTTGAAATGTCTCATACATTACCAGTTATATTTGTGCATTACACGTTTTAGAATTTAAGCATGGTAGATGAAAAGGCATTGTCTTAGAAATTAACATTTTAAGCTAACGTGTAAAATTAATTTAATGACAAATGGACATTAAATGGAAGGGTAGTCTTCAGAAATAGCGTTTTTGGATGATCAATATTTTCACTAAATATTGTACAAAATTCTACAATAAATGTGTTGAGTATGAAATTTAAACACTGAATGACTAGTATTTGTAAAAAAATATGAAGACATATTAATACTATGAGAATAATTTCGACATTTAAAAGATATAACATTTCCGTAAACAAAATGAAGAAAATCAGTGTTATTTCTGCTAAAATTAAGGGATATGCATTCACTCATATCTGGTTTGCAGCAAGACCTTTCCGAATTCTCGACAATCATTTTCATGGATTATGGGCGAATAACAACAGATGGCGTACAAGAAAATTTAAAAGCATAGAATTATTGAAATAATTTTTACAACGTTTTGTAACAAGGACATTTTTAGAGATGCCAGTATCCAAAAGGTGTGGTAGGGGGAGGTAATTCAGGGGTATAAATAACCAGACATTTTTCATTTTTTTTGTGGAATTTAAGAGAGCGAACCCAGTAGTACTATAAATACACTACTTTATCTCAGTGTAATAGCCAGTTCAAATGATATATGCCTAGTGACAGAACTTTTTGAAGCACCCTCGTACATGTGTAGGTAAATAAGTATATACTCAGTACATTTGAAAACGCAATACTTGTTATTTTTTTCATTTCTAGAGATATTAAAGATTCCTGGTGCGAAGTGTGTTTTAACTGAAAGAAGTAGAGCAAACCTTATCCAACTGTTTATCGTCATATATTAATCCTTCGGACAAAGAGACTTGTGTACTATTTTAAAATACAACCTTGATTTGAACAAAACAAGAGGCCCAAGAGGGCCTGTGAACGCTCTACTGGCTGTTATACCATTGATGAATCGAGTCGTACTACATGGTGTCTAGAGTGTACACAAGGTTTTTCAAGTATTTGACCTAGTGACCTAGTTTTTGACCCCATGGGACCCATTTTCGAACTTGACCAAAATATAATTAAGACAACATTTCGACAAAGTTTCATCAAGATCGGGTCAGAAATATGGCCTCTAGAGTGTACACAAGGTTTTTCAAGTATTTGACCTAGTGACCTAGTTTTTAACCCCATGTGACCCATTTTCAAACTTGACCAAGATATAATTAAGACAAACATTCTGACATAGTTGAATCAAGCTCGGGTCAAAAATATGGCATCTAGAGTGTACACAAGGTTTTTCCAATATTTGACCTAGTGACCTAGTTTTTGATCCCACATGATCCATTTTCGAACTTGACCGAGATTTTATTGAGACAAACATTCTGACAAAGTTTCATGATGATTGCATCCGAAATGTGGCCTCTAGAGTGACAAGTGTGGCCAGTAGAGCTAAAAACCAACAGCAGACTGAACAATTACATCAAATAAAAAATGTTTCGCTTTTAAATGTACTGACTATACAAAGTAAAAATAAAAGTATGTATTATATGGCAGCGAAGTATAAGATGGTTTGTTGGTTGATTGATGTTTCTTCGTGTTGGAGGCAGATCCCCCACTTATTCCTGGGTATAACCTGTATTGTATACCTCCCGCCTTCCGTAATAATTGACACTTTCACACTTTCTATTCGAGTAAAGGGATTTGAATAATAAAGCAGTCAACTCAATAACAAAACAGACTGTATCTGGAATTTAAACATAAAACAAAATAAATTTAAGTAGCTGAAAACACTTGTCCTTACATACACGTATATATATATATACAAATACATTTGCTTATAATTTTAAAAAGCATCCGTGTTCAAAAAATAATTGTCCTTGTATGTCGAAGATACGTACGCATATTTATAACCCATATTGTTACTGATTTTTGCAGTCATATTCATTTTTTGTTTATGTTCAATTGATTTTTTTAAACAGATCCTTCGAAAGCATTAAAGGACTGAACGGCCATAAGAATCAGCATTACAAACCGGAATACAATGCTGATAACAAGTTCAGATGTAGTAAATGTGAAAATGTATTCATCAACCTCGACGCCGTAATTGCGCATCAATCAGAGCACGTGGAAGGCCATTTTTTCAAATGCACCCCTTGTGGCATCTCATTCAAGCACAAGGCATCTCTAATATGTCATGCACGTGTGCACGGGAACGATCGGCCATATAAATGCCAAAAATGCAACAAGACGTTTAAGACGAATTTCCAGCTGTTGTTTCACCAAAACACAAACCACATGCCTACGAATCACGCATGCACAGTGTGTGGAAAGTTGTTTCCACAGAAGTACAAGCTTGAGCTGCACATGCGAGCTCACACTGGTGGCACTACTTACAGGTGTGGCCTTTGTGATGAGGTGTTCCCTACTCTGGAACTATTTAGGGTAAGCATATATAAGCTTTTTGTTGATTTCTAAAATGGACACACGGCAATCTCGATTTTTTAAAAACTCGCGGCATCCCGTTATTTTTTCTTTCTACATAAATTGCAATTGTTCAATCATTCATATTAATTAAAAGAATATTATAAAGAAAATTGTTTTTGATAGTTACTAATTCTTGATTACATTTCATTAATTATATATTCAAACCTATGGTAAAATAACGAAAACAATATAAAAAACTCAAAATTGTATTTATGTGCAAGCAGATTTAAAGTCCAAATGTTTCTGGATTAATAAATCGAGAGTCTAATTTTTATGCTTGATAAAAACTTTAAGATTGCCATATGTCCAATTACAATTTCATATTGTTTTAATATGTGTTCACTGTTTGAAATAGTGTATCTTTGAATCAATAGGTATCAGATACACACGTAACTTTCATAGGGACAAATTGAAATCAAAATATGACTGAAGCCAATATTAAGCCTATGCATATTAGAATAGATATACAAATCGAACAGGAAATGTAGCATTTAAGGACGACAGTCAACCAAAACACACACAAAAACAAAGAAAAACTTTAAAGATGAATAAAAGGCAAGATAAGACATCACAAACACAAAAGGGTTGACAATAGGGCTGCCGCCTTGGAACGCTAGGGGTTTAAACCAGGTTCTAGGGTGCACACAAACTTACTCTTACCCTATTGCCATCCCAATAAACGGGACAGTGTAAATAAAGATATCCCCGCTAGGTTATATTCTCTAACAAACAAGGCAGCATTAATAGGCAATATAAGTAAAACACATAAGGCCACATACAAAATATGTGTGGTTCAGGTAACCTTACCGACCCTATTTTTGGCCTAAATGATAATGTATATATAACATCAAAAAAACAAAAGCCTAGAAAACTAAAAGTAGGTACTCATGCCTTGGCAGAATCCAGAGTAACACGAGAACAAGCTGTGAAGGGTACGACAAGACTAGATTAAAAGACAAACATCAAACGCTACCGTCCTATAAGGATTTAGGTAGACGGCATCATAGGGTCCACAATCTGTAACTTTCATAGAGACAAATTGAAACTCGTGCATATATCCCAATTATGATCTAATAACCTATAAATCCTTCTCCTCTATACGGGGCGGCTCAAAATAACATAAACAATGCGTTGGTCATCCGTTAAACAAAACTTCAATTTAACTCTTGTTTGTAATATTTAATGATTATTTCTATTTCTAATTTCTTTATATCGAACAGTATACACCCATATACATATCGTAATATTCGATAAATTAGACCATGGGCTACTCAACCTTTCGTTACCAACTCAGCTGGCACATTTTAAATGCTACCATCTTTTAGATATATCTTAGTAAAAAATAAATAGCCTGGATAGTTTTTCTGAAACGGTAGCTTAACACATTATTTTTGGGGAAAAACATTCAAATTTGAACAAAAATCGCTACATACTGGAATAATTTGTAAAATATTATTATCATTGCAATATTAGGGAGATGAAGCTTCTGAAAGTTGTCTGTTATATTCATATACATAAAAATAATATTTGAAATGAACAAAATGTATACAGCTTGCTATTTTGGTGGAAAATCAGCAAACAAATTATACAAATCGCTGATTTTTTAAATAATTACTTAAACAAATATTGACACTTCCAATTAAACAAAATAGAAGTTTTTAATGTGTTTTCATTCACCTAAACATGTTCTGAGATATCGGTAAAGTTCTAAAGGATCAGAGATTTGAAAAAAACTGGGATATTTTGGGCCAAAAGTTACAAATTTGAACCAAAATCACTAAAAACGGGATTACTTTTAAAAATATAATTCTCATTACAATATAAGGAGATTGAAAGTTCTTAAAGTTATCTCTTATATACATGTTCATGAAAACAAATATTTGGAAAGAATAAAAGATAAAAATCTTGAATTTTTGGGGGAAATCAACACAAAATGGATTAAAGTCGCTGATGTTTGGAATAGTTATGTAATTTTAAATTATGATTAAAATATAGCAAAACAGAAGTCGTTACAGTATTTCTCTAAATGTAAAGGCGTCATGAGCTACATAAGAGACAGTCCTAAAGGATCAGAGATTTGTAAATGCAATTTCTTTCGGCCCAGAATATCGAAATTTAAACCAAAATCGACGAAAACTGGACTATTTAAAATACAATTTTATTGCAATAAAAGGGAGATGAATGTTAAACATTCTATTAATATATTAATCGCTACAAATTTGTTTTTTAAAAATCGATTTTAGCTTTGGCGGCCGTCTTGAATTTCCGACCGAACTAATTATAATATAACCTTAATATACATGGGGAAAATGTTTGGAATGAACAAAATTTTTACATCTTGACATTTTTGGAGAAAATCTACAAAAATAAAGCATGAAATAAAGGAGATTTTTGGATATTTATTTATAACAAAACAAATTATTTTTCAAAAATGTAAATAAAGATGTATTAAGGTACAGACAAAAAGTTCCGAAGTAACTTGAAATCTGCAAATAAAATTTACGATGTGAACCTTATAAAAAATAATTTCTTTTGAAATGAAAGGGAGCTGAAGGTCTTTAATCTTTTCTTATTATGTTCGTGTATATTGAAACAAAATATGGGCGAACACAAAAATCAATAGCTTAAAAAAAAGAATTGCATGAATATCATGTATTTATAATCAATAAAAAGACATTTTTAAACGACTTTGATATTAAATTGAAACTCACAAATTGCATACGTAAATGCCATTGTAGTATTTCTTTTATGAAACTATTGCAAAAAATATATGCCAACATAACCGAGAGAAGTGATACTTCGGTTTTGGGTTGAGACAATGCAATTCAGAAGTAAACGTAGTTATAAAGAAAACACAGTACCTCTCAAAGCTACTGTAAGAGACTATCGTGATATTAACATCTTTAACAGAATACTACGTTTTCATCTGCCGAATGTTGACGCATGTTAACATTTTGAATCTGATATACATACTACAACTAACTCCCCTGCATTCACACATTGTTACAATACAAGGAAGTCTATGCTTTCTGCAAGTACAGTGTAAAATAAGTTGCGCAAGATACTTTGATAACATTCCGATATTTTAAAGGAACATATGGTTCATCTGTTAAAAAAGGCCTTATAACAAAGTCCAAAGGTGTAGCATCCCTATTCTAAAGGTATGTAAGACTTTTCGAGGTCCTTGTTTACACATGGTGGAATGCATGCAACTGTTGTACTGCTGCTGCTGCATATGTATGGGGAATACTGCTCATCAGGAGTGGACCAGTTGAATCCACAACGCTATAGGATGGACATATAACACGCCGTTGTAATGAGAGTGGATATTATTAACTTATATCCAGTTGTTAATTATTATTGTATGCCCATCCTACTGTGTTGTGGAGTGGATTGGAAAATATCACCATCAATTTTAACTACAGAAATTTTAACTACAGACTGTGTGACCATTTAGACAACCTGCTGTTTAAAATAATATTTAACTACCGTCTTTCAAAACATGTCTTTCAGGATGCTCTGTCCTATTGCCTTAGCGGCATCTATATTATACTTTTCTTTCAGCAGTCATATACTCAAACTACTTTATAAATCAGTTGTTTTCGTTTAAGAACGATTTCCTACTCCCAAGAACTGAAGCAAATACTGCTGTGCTAGCCTCTTAAACCTCTTTGCAAAATTGCCTTTTTATCTACCCTGTGTTAACTTCCATCACGTGTAACACCCGTTAGCTGCTGTATATTTAAGGACTATTGATCTGCCATCTTCATATGTGATCTGCAATCTTTATATAAAAACAACCTCCAAAATGGATGGTGTTTGGTCAAGTGAAATTTTCAATCAAATGCATACTTTAGGCGCAAAGTCAACCATAAAGTACTTGACAGTAATTGAATATTATTTACGTGAACATAATACCAGAAAGAATATTTATATCGCTGAAAGTGTGCCCTTTATATCCGAAAAGTATGAAGCAATTTTATTCATAGTTGTTTGTGTTTTTTTTAATGTCAAATAATATCCAGCGTGAGCAGACGATTCCATGTATCCAGTGTGAGCAGACGAGACATCATTTCTAAATAAAATAAGCCATGTTATCACATCACCCAAAATTGCAAAGTGCACCATTGTAAAAAGGCAATGATTTTAATGACATGTGGTTTCGAAATAATCTCAATGTTATAGTATGATGACATTGACGGACTTTCTCTGTAAAGATTTTATAACCGGCAACTATATTTGTGGATGTGTTAAACAGAACTGAGTGACTATTTTGCATAGAAACATTGCCAAACAAAACCAATTGATCATTAGCATGTCTATATTCGAACAAAAATGGTCAAACTTATATACAACTTTGTGGTGACCATGTGATTTGATACCATATAGGTCAGATTGCAGGTAAAGGTTTAGTGGAAAGGGGCATACCTTTGCCGAAATGAAAGACAAAGTTATAAGACATGTGTAACGAATTTCCTTGGGGTGAGATGAAAATGTTTATGAAGTTTCATGAACATAGGATAAATACGTTTTACGTTGTGACCAAGATCAGGTTGCAGGTTAAAGCGTGGCGACAGACGGACGAAGACGACTAATGAAGACAGACTACGGACAAAGCGATCCCTACCTGTCTGCCATGAAGACAGACTACGGACGAAGCGATCCCTTCATGTCTGCCATGCTACGAAAGTGACACAAATACAAATAAAATGGAACTTTAAATTGTAACTGCTCTGTGATTCATTTTTTAATGTTAGCTCAATATTTTTAATTAACTTAAAGGTGTACTTTATTATCTCCATGTAAAACAACACATTATTACAGAGAGGTCACACGTTTATATTATTTCGTATTGTTTCGAATATATAGAATCTAAACAAACTATATTCATATTTAATTTGCTTAAAAAGGATAACTATATTCTATTGTTTGGGGCGCTTGTTTCAGCCAAAGGGTTTTTGGACTTTTAAGACAAGATTCATCTACTACCTAAATAAGCTGTATATCAGTGAAACAGACATTTTAGTGGTAAATAAAAATAACTTACTTTTCAAAATCGGTTCAGAAATAAAAACTTTATGTGCGAAAGCTGTTTTTGATGGGTCATTTTCAACGCAAAATTCTATTGCATGACAAATTTAAAAAACTTTTTTTTTTTTAAATTTTTACTCAAAAATGGTTTTAAATTGTTGGATATTAGTAATTTAAGACAACCTGAAAGCTTTATAGCAAAATATGATGGCAAACTGAAGTTATTTGAAATTTCTTAATTTTCTGGTGTCCCACCAACAAGGAATTTACGTAGGAAAAGTCCCACCAAAACATCATTTTGGCTGTAAAATATTTATTTCGCAACCGATTTTCAAAATTGCGCCCCAAACAATAATTTGTTTTTTTGCCTTCTTTCGATAAAATGTGCGTTTAATTATTAAAATGGTTAAATGTTTGCTTCCAAATGTTTTTATACGTTTTTAAGGGTTGAACTATTGAACTGTTGTATGTTTACATGACTTACGTAACCGTTTTGAATGCAATCAAATACACACATAAAAAAAATTGGTGGAGTTAAGCCATGCCATACATCCATTTTTATATCAATTTAGAACATTTTCTTAAAAATTACCTCCCTTTATAAAACAGTAGTTTTACTCACTTAAGCTACCGAACTAAAAATACTATCCTGGCTTAAAAGAAGCGTATGACATTGACCTTGCCGAAAATGCATATTAGAATTTGCCAGCTTGAGTGGTACCAATGTGTCAAAATTTGGGTAGCAGCCCACGGCCTAAATGTTGAGCTGTTTCATTTGTCGTTTAGTTTAAACATATTTATTTCACATCGATTGTAAAACAAGTTCTTGCAACTTATGTTAATCAATCTCGGTGGTTTCCTGGGTAGAACCAGTACTACAAGCCATGTGGATTAATTATCTTCCTCAAGGATAAATAACATGGCCACGGAGAGGATTGAACCCTCGACCTCTCGATCTGGAGTACGACGCTCTACCACTGAACCACGTACTACACTCCTCATTACAATATAGTAATAACTGTAATGGAACTTTTGTCTGTTTGTTTGTATGGTGTTTTACGTCATTTTCAACACATGCAAGGTTATATATGACGGTCGATATGACAGACCACCCACTTTTCCTGGGTAGAATCAGTACTGTATACCTCCCGCTATCTGTAAGAATTGACACTTCATGACTTACAAGTCGAGCTCCCAGTGGGATTCGAACCCGTAAATGTGAAAGCGGTGAGAGGCGAAGGTTTACAACGCAACATCGTTAACCAAATAAGCACCACATCAATTAGACATACATCTGCGCTTTCTATTAATTTTTAACTGCTGTCAGTCAATGTAAGACATACCATTATATTCATAATTAACAGTATAGTATTATTACTATATCATTTATCATTTTAGAAACATAAGGAGGCTCACTTGAAGCCGAAACAGTGTACAACTTGTAAAAAGCGTTTCAACAGCGCAACCCAATTGGCGATCCACACGAGAATACACAACAACGAGCGTCCGTTCTCGTGCACATCATGTGGCGCCAAATTTAAGCAAAGTCATCATTTGAAAGTTCACCTCGCAATTCACATAGAGAGAGCAGGCCGTCCTCATAAGTGTGTGCAATGTGGCGCCGCATTCAGCCAGACACATTTATTGAAGAAACACATCATGCGAGTGCATTGGAAAGAAGACGATAACGTTAACAAAAAGAAGCTTGTGGAAGCATCGAATTCAAAAGCAGACGACATTTCAGATCAAGATGCAGATGACAACCACGCTGAGACTAGTGATGATGGTGGTGGTTTAACACCGAAACAACATTTCTGTGATATCTGCGGCACAGGTTTTACACGGAGATACAATCTAACTCATCATATCGCTAAACATTTGGGGAACTTAGACCAGAAGTCGCCAGAAAAGATCACGAGCTCTGGTGTTTCGGCGGTTTCGACTCAATCAGTTGCCAAGACAACGAGTCCTGTTGTTCCGGTAGTTTTGAATCAATCAGTGGGCACTGTTTACGCTGGCGGTAAGACTTCACCAGTATTACATAATGTACAAACGACGGCCATCTATCCTATGTCAAAATACACTCCCTACAAATTCAGACAGCCTAGTGTACTTAAACAGGTTCTAGCCACGGGGTCATCGGGGTTTCATAGAAAAGTAGTGCGGGAGAGTATACAGATGAACTACTACGTCCCCAGGTCGTTGGTCAATACAACAGCTAAAGATCCCTCAACAGGAAAAACGGTTTACGTGTGTGAGGTATGCTCCACTACATTCACATTTAAAGAGAATCTTATTCGACATATCAGAAACCGACCATTTGATCATGGCTTCTATTTAAGAAAGAAGACCTCCGAGACATCCAAAGAGGTACCATATGTTGCTGTTCCGGCACCACCATCACCACCACCACCATCCCCACCACCGGAACCAAAGAAGAAGAAGAGACATTTTTGTGATGTTTGCGAGTTGTCATATTCAAGGAGAAACAATATGTTGATGCACAGGAGAAAGCATACTGATATAGAGTTTAAAGAGGCAGGATTTGACAGAAATTCAGTATATCGGCCTTCAGTCGCAGAAAAAGCGAAAACAGCAACTGTTGATACAGTATCCAGCAGTACAAGCGTTGGTGAGACTGAAGATATAAAAGAGTCGCCCGATCCCCCGGAAGGTTCAGACACCTCGGAATGCCCAGTGTATATGGATAGAGATGATGTGGCAGGTGGGCAGGAGAGTTCGAAAACACCTGTAAAAAATGACTTAAAGAAAACAGTCGGGACAGTCAGTAATAATGATTGTGATAAAGATGGGACCGATGAGACCGCTGATCAAATGGATGATTTTAATCAAGAAATTGACAACGATTTTGCTAGTTATAGTAGTGATGGTGAAACGCAAAATGAAAGGATTGCTTCTCTTGAAAATAGTTTAGTCACAGACGCCGTGTCAGCACAGCCAGCGCTTACCATAGGCACAAACAAAGCCTGTCTTGGATGTGCCCTGCCAATACTTGATGATCAGACAACCATGACGTGTCAGCTGTGTTGTCAGAAACACTGTCTGACATGTTCAGGAGTGTCCAAAGACGTGCACGCTGTAGCGTTTGCTGATGAATCTGTTGGTTTTGTATGGATGTGCAAAATCTGTAAACCGCTGTTTCCTAAGCTGACTGTTATGTTGGAGCAGATGGGAGATTTTGAACAAGCACTTAACAATCGTATGTCGGACCTTGAGAAGAAGTTATCAGTTATAGAAAAACACTAATTTTTCACATACTATTGCTTTTAATAACAATATTGAGATTTGACATTTTCATGCCTGGTATCAGGGTGTTGTGTTAATGTTGAGGATGTACTGTTCTGTTTTCACTCATGTTGTTGTGTATCCGAGGCAGCATTTCACTTGTTTTTAATAGTTAGCTTACTAGCATATAAGGAGGTGTTATTTAGTTAGTAAATGTAGACCTATCACTCAGTAATAAAAATACATAATCTTATTATATGCTTTCCAGTGAAATAGTGGTTTTATAATTAAAATAAAACCTTACATTTTCATTGTTTATATTTCACATGTAAAAATATAACATATTTTCACTCAAAATGACGTCATGCAACTGTGTTGACGTTGTTTACGTTGTTGACGTTCTCGACGTCATTGTTTTGGCACATACTATTTTTTCTGCATAAATTTCCAGCTTGTGAGTATAAAATACATAGAATATTTGTTGCTTTGTCGTGAATATAGGATTTATATTCATCTCGAAGTGAAAAAACTCAAATATGTTCACTCGCACTTAAGCACTCGTGAAAATATAAGTTTTCTCACTTCTCGATGAAAATAAATCTTATATTCACTCAAAACAAACAAATATCTCTATATCTGTTTTGATACCTGCGTGCCTATTTCTATTTTATGTATGTGTTCTATGTGAAAGTCACATTATTTGAGTGTGTACAAACGTCCTACTCATGTAGTTGTGACATTGTTTTTATTGTTTCTGATTCAGTTGGACTGTTAATCGGGAATAGAAATATTATTCATTGTCTTAATAAGAATATATATGTCTTAAGCAGTGTTAATGGTAGTCATATTTTAGTTTCAATGATAAAGCAGTTTGGTAGATACATTGTAAACGGTAATACTTAATGCTAAGACACAGTTAACACGAAGCAGCCTAAATAGGCCTTGAGCCAGGACCCAAAATTTTCGATATTGTTACCAACTCAAGGGACAAATTCTACCATCACTTTTTGAAAAGAGCAATGTATATAGATTACATTTTTCCATGATAGCAATCTGGAACAGGTAGCTTATATAAAAAAAAATCGAACATTAATAGGTTATCATTGTAGCGCTTTCATATAAGTTTTTGATGTTCATGTTTGAATGTCATGCTTGTGTGAATAATTATTGATGTACTTTTTAAAGATGCACTTAAGTTTATAATTCATTGAGTTACATAAAGCGTAAATAAGCTCTTTTTTAGCACTGAATTTAGTTTAAAATCTCTATTTTGCTTCAAATTAGAAGTCAATTTACCCCACCCACTATTGACACATTTCTATGCATTTAGTTTAGTTAATATTTCTTACAATATATGTGTAAACTTGTAAGAATCAGTAATTTACAACCTTTCTACATGATTTAAATAATATTATAATATGAATAGGGGATTGTTATGATATATTGATGAAATTAAGTACTAAGCAATGTTCATGGCAATGTTCATGGCATTGCACATATGTGTTCAGTAAGCCTGATAAAAGTTGAGACACATGCCAAACTGGAAGTATAAGCCTTCCTCAAAGTAACTGCAACATAAATAGTATTAACATGTTCTGATATATACATATATTGCACAGACGACACATAGTCCAAAGGATTCTAGATAAAGGAAATGGGCGGTTTAACGTGTGTGTTTTTTTAACAAAAGTCTTTTTTAGGTGTATGCGTCATGGCAATACTTATTATGATTACACATTTGGATTATGTATTACACATAAATACCTGAATTAAACATTGCATATTGCAACGCAAAATCTTAAAAGTTGTCTATTTTAATACTTTTTAATTACAATTTATGCATATTTTAAGGATATTTACACCTGAATCACCCCACCCATTACAACACAATGAAGAATTCTGCATATGAAAAGTAAAAATAGTATACATGTATATGCATTTGCACGAACCATTTCTGTGTTACTGAAAAAAGAATCGACGAAGATGAATTGATTTGAATTGGGGTTTTACGGCGCACCAACACAAACATGTTATATGGCGCCAACAGGAATGAACATTCGACCCGGCTCACTCTTTATTAACATCTAGATAAACATTTGCAGAACCTTCTTACCTGCAGAACTGCAGAGTTGCTGCAAATTCTCAAGTAAACACTCCATTTTTCGCTGGAGCCACGATAACTGCCGCCACTGAAGTAGCACCTGAAACAATACAGGTTTCATGATGAAAATAATGAACAAAAATGACAAAATTAACAAGAATTCGAGGAAATGTTACCCCTATGCCTGGATATGCAGTGGTCATATTCTTGCTCGGGAACCACACGGCGTCGACGAAGAAATATGTTTAGGGTGATACCCAGAACACTGTACTAACTACTTACCCTGGCAACTATTTGTTAGTATTGGTGCAGTTATTACAATATCACCTGCTTAGGATATGTATCTAAACATAGGTAGTGATGTTCTCCGTATTTCATTTAGAGTATGGAATTAACCTAGGATAGTAAGCATCAACCCTAGCGCGGTGGGGGTGGTGAGGGTGGGTGTGGG
The DNA here is from genome assembly GCA_037043455.1 of Cyrtodaria siliqua. Taxonomy (NCBI): domain Eukaryota; kingdom Metazoa; phylum Mollusca; class Bivalvia; order Adapedonta; family Hiatellidae; genus Cyrtodaria; species Cyrtodaria siliqua. The sequence continues at coordinate 628,560 of JAWPHD010000092.1, read as the reverse complement.
GTTGGATATATAGGAATTTAGGAACCTGCCCACTGACACCTATGTTTCTTTAACATGATGGGAGAAAAAAAAACAAGCGATACACGGGATCGCCTGGTTTACGTCCCCATCCGACGGACGAGGGTAAAAGTGTCTTGCCCAAGAACACACCGATAAAATTCACTGGCTCCGGTGAGGCTTTAACCAGGGTCCTCTGAATTTAAAGTCCCCCGTGCTATCCACTGCATCAACAGGCTGTATGCACTCAAGCAGGATGACTGCATTAAAATACATACAACTAAAATGTTAATCCGTCATAAAGGTTATATCCAAGAAGATGGGTTCACAACGCGAGTTAGCATCAAGTTCATGTATGTCGAGTTGCAATATGCCTGCAAGCCTTATATATACCCAGCTCATTGCTGTTTTGATAAACTTGGCAATTAATGCCTTGGGATACAACAGGACAATTAAGAATACTCAGTACATATTATCTGATTTAAATAATATAACTTAATGTGACAATATAACATACATATAAGATATAAGAATATTTTTAACGCTTCCAAATAAGAATCGGTACCCAGTGCATCGAGATAGATTACATTTAGTGATCACAGTTAGTTTACTGATGTTTACTCTAAAAGCTATATCCGACATACATGTCCTATTGTAGTTAAAGTATCTATCCCGCCAACAACAGCCACATTTTACAACATATGTACATCGTTTCTAAACCTACTGACCACGAGGTATATACATAACTTACATCGTTTGAGAATCAAAACTCTATAGATACAATATAAAAAGCTTTAACCAGCCAGACAAAAAAATAAATAAATGGATAATTCATTTTACACTTATTCAATTACGGTTATTACAAAAACCCATGAATAAACATATACTTTTAAGCGACACATATGCATTATTATATGAGATGAACACCTGGATAGAGTTTTGATAAACTGTTTTTGTAGTGTAATTTTGTCGTCATTTGACGGGTTATTTTAACATTTGTATAACAAACACCTAAAAATCAACAGTTAAACCGTAAAATGCCTTTTCTTTTCCGTTCTGTTTTTTTTTTGCAATTTGTCGAAAATGCAGTGGTCTACTTTGTGATTTTAGTTCGTGGATTTATTCAATATTCGACTTGTAAACATGGTTAAGTCTTCATAATGGAATACCTTATCAAAAGTCACATTCTCTATATATTTTAGTTCGCTTAAATCTTTTGAAGTGATTTTATGAAAAGTGTACAAGTTCAAGCCATAAACAAGAGACCCACTCGCCTTGTCTCAAAGTGCTCTCATGTTTTAAGAAACAACAACAATTTCTTTATATAAATCTGTAAAACTGTGACCCCCGTAGTGGCCATATTTGACCCCATTATCGCCATTTGAACAAACTAGGCAGAAGATCATAAGCTTATGGTACATGCGAACTATTATTTAGCTTCTGAAGTATCAGAAAAGCTGTTTGAATATGTTTTCCTATATAATTCAATGTTATATAGTGTGACTCCCGGGACAGGGCAAATTTGATTCCAGGCTTGATTCAAGGGACACGATTAAAATTATTTGGTACAGGACAATAATCTTAAGCTACATGTAGCTTATTACACCTCTAGCTCTTGTAGTTTCAGAGAAGATGTTTATAGACGTTCCTACATAACGCTATGTAAATATGTGATCCCCGGGACCGGGCGAAATTTGACCATAAGATCACCATTTGAACAAAATAAATTGGTAGAGAGCGATACTCTTATGCTACATGCATCGTATTAGACCTCTAGCTCTTGTAGTATCAGAAAAAGAATATTTGTATGGACTTTCCTTTGTAACTCTTTGTAAAACTTTAACCTCAGAACCGCCCCAACACCACACCCCACCCCCGTGTGGTTGCCGGGGTAGAATACAACCACTGCAAACACACCGTCACATGCAGAGGGGTAGGACCACCACCCACCCCCATTCATATTCATTTTGTCATTTTTTTGTTCATGCTCATTAAAGGTCTTCATCATGACCCCTACATTGTTTCAGGTGCCATCTCGCTCACATCACTAAGAGAAGTGGCAGAAAAACAATAAACGTGGCTCCAGCGTAAATGGAGTGTCTACAATAGAATTTGCAGCAACTTTGCAGTTCAGGGTGAGAAGGTCATAGGCTCATTCTCCATATTTTATCTCGATGTACATGGAGGATGAGCCTGGCATGTTCATGCCTGTTAGGCGCCATATAACCTTTCATGTGTTGGTGCGCCTTAAAACCCAATTCAATTCAATAACCCCAGAACCGGGCCATAGTTGGACACAGTCACGATTTAAACAAAAGTGGTAGAGAACCATAAGCTTGTACAATGTGCAAAATAGTAGACCTCTGGCTATTGTTTTTTTTAAAGAAGAGATTTTAAAGATGTTTCTATATGACTCTATGTAAATATATGACCCCTGGGGCAGAGCCAGATATAACCCCAGGGTCAACATTTTAACAAACTTGCTAGTGGACCATAAGCTTATGCTTCATGCATAATATGGGACCTCTAGCTCTTACAGTTTTAGAGAAAATTATTTATTTTTAAAGATTTCCTATATAACTGTATGAAAAAATGTTACCCCCGGGGCTGGGCCATATTTGACCCTGGGGTCACCATTTTAAAATACTTGGTAGAGGACAGTAAATGTATAATACATGCAAAATATTAGACCTGTAGCTCTTCTAGTTTCATCGAAAACGATTTTTTAAAGAAACAAGAGTTTTGCTTAAAAGGGGGAGATAACTCTAATAACAGGAATCAGCTACCCTGTTCACACTGCTATCATGGATTTTTTGTTTCTCTACAAGGTACTCAATAACATGGTACTAGTAAGAATTTGTCCCTTGAGATGGTAACAAAAAAGTGTATGGCTCACGGTCTAAAAGTGTAACAACTAGTATCCTCGAATAAACTGACTGGGTACCAAGAGAGCTCCGTCGGCGGAAACACAACCTTTGTCTAAGTATATACTGTTTTGAATGCACATCCTCCAGCGTACCTGTCCTCGTTAGTATATCGCATAATTAGAAACCCATCTTAATATATAGTCAGTTGCAAAAAAACTGGACACTTTGAAAATGTTACTTTACACCCTATCCTCTTTATCAAGCGACAGTACCTTAATGATTCGACCTATTGAAAAAAAATGACAACATGATATTGGCAATGGAATGATAAAAACTTTGGTACCAAACATGGCATATTCATTTTGGGAATGTGTCAATTTAATTCTAAAGAAACCCGTATACAATTAAATCTAAACAAAACTCAGTGCCCACTTCCTTTTGCAACTTAATATAGCCTGCGCAACTTAAATGACATTGCAAGCATTATATATGCAAGAACAAACCGTTACTTGAGACTCTGTTCTTCCTTCAATAGTTCGTACATGCAGTAGACGTCGTTAAGATACTACAAACACACCGTCCATAGATACTACAAACACACCGTCCATAGATACTACAAACACACCGTCCATATATACTACAAACACACCGTCCATAGACGCATTTAAGGTGTTATAGTCATCCTCATAAACATGTTATCGTGGTGATAGAAAAACAGAGATCCCACTTATGCATCTTTGAACAAAATATCACCTTTTTCTAAAATAACATATGTGACCATCCAGTATGCAATTGTGTCCATTTTATCGTGATATTCCTGCTGACCTCGTGTATTAACATTCTCCCTTACAGTTTTCCCAATTTTAAATACTCTTAAGCATTATGGTGTTTTGGAAAACATTCTAAAATGTGTAATGTTGTGCATAGGTACTAAGGGGAGATGTAAAAGTACACTTCTTAAAGGCTTCTTTTCAAATATTCGGCACCTTACCAGCACAGGCATAATGCAAGAGTGTTGATATTAAATGTGTTCGTATACATGCACACAGACGTTTTAATGAAGTTGATGACGTGTAATATTGCTACGGAAATTAGTTAACCTGCGAAATTATATTGGTGTTATGCGCAATTTAAGTTACATTGAATACATTTCATGAAGCTGTTATTGAGACATGACATATTTTAATACTATTTTTGTAATAAAAATAGCAGAATATAAGTATTTTTGTATTCTTCCCTTTTAATTGCAATCCCTATTCGTCTAAAGTCTACACATAGTTCATGTTTTTACGCTCTGCACTCCGTGTTATTATTTTTTCATCTGGCAATCCTGACCCACAGCGGCCTTCTCTTATTGACATACGACCATCCCTTTATGAGTAATCTACATGCCCTAATTTTATTTCAAGGTGTACATCATTCTAAAGTGTACCGAAAAGGCTTGTGTGAATCAAATTCGGCCCAAACTGTATTTGCATGGCTTCATTTTATTGACAAAAGACATTCCCTGATATATAGATCCATGTAAACTACCTTTACTAAAGAATAGGCAAAGGTTGAGAGTAACAGCGTGTGCATTACACTGTTTTAATCTGTCAAGTTTAATCGTGCTGAAACGTTCTCAATGACGTCGTCCTTTTGGCCAATAATCCTCCATTAAAACTAAGTTACCATGACATACGTTTATAAAATATAGGTTGTTCATATTTGTCAACACGTATTTGGTAAGTATAATTGGATCCAGATCTCAATAATTACTTCTTCTCATTGACTTAAGACCATCTCCTAAAGAATGAGTTTCCATATACTAACCTAATTTTCTTTCCCCAGATACGGGTCTCTTGACAGTTCACCTCCATATATCCTACACATCTGACACAACAAAGAATTTTGCATTTAAATATCCGCAACCAGTCCAAACGTACCCACCATTAAGTACTCACGGTTCTTTTAATATCGTCGTGGTCACTAGCTGTCAGACAGATCAATCATTTGCTTCCGGGGTCGAAGTCTCGAAAGTAGTGATGTAAAACAATAATCTCAACATGGAATCTAGCAGAAAAAAGACAATTCATCATTCCATCAATTACCTACAAGCTTTGGCCAATATTTCTAAGTATAAATGGGGCCATAGTTTTGTCATAATAAAAACATGGGCTATACAAGATGCCAAATACATGTGTGAAGTTTCAACCATTATTTAAAGTACTTTTGGAGATGCAAGCTTACAAACAAACTTTAACCAAATTTTCAAAGAATAAAAGAGGCCATAATTTTGTTAAAACAAAAAAAAGCTTATAGAACATGGCTCTATGGTGTTGCCTAATGATGCTGAATGCATGTGTGAACTTTTAATCTATTATGTAAAGTACTTTGCGAGATACAAATTTCAATACAAACTTTAACCAAATTTTTTAAGTACAAAAGGGGCAATCATTTTGTTTAAATAGATGCAAGGGTTATAGAACCTGACTCGTTGGTGTTGTGTTATGATGTCCAATGCATGTGTGCAGTTTTAATCTATTATGTTAAGTTCTTTGCGAGATACAAGCTTACAAACTTTAACTAAGTTTTCTAAGTATGAAAGGGGCCATAATTCTGTCAAAATAAAAGCATGAGTTACGTCACCTGACTCTGTGGTGTCAACTAATGATGCTGAATACATGTGTGAAGTTTCAAGCTATTGTGTAAAGTGGTTTGGTTTGGAAGATACAAAATTACATACAAACTTTAACCAAGCTTACATACAAACTTTAACCAAGTTTTCTTAGCACAAAAGGGTCCATAAGTATGTTAAAAATAAAAGCAAGAGTTATATCACCTAACTCTGTGGTGTCATCTGATGATGCTGAGTACATGAGTGAAGTTTCAATCCATTGTGTAAAGTGGTTTGGGAGAAACAAACTTACATACAAACTTTAACCAAGCTTACATACAAACTTTAACCAAGTTTTCTAAATATCAAAAGGGCCATAATTCTGTCAAAATAAAAGCAAAAGTTATATCACCTGACTCTGTGGTGTAAACTAATGATGCTGAATACATGTGTGAAGTTTCAATCGATTATGTAATGTGGTGTGGGAGATACAAGCTTACATACAAACTTTGACCAGGAGACGCAGAAGACGACGACTACATCGACGACGACGACGACGATCACGTGATGACAATAGCTCTAATTCGAGCTAGAAGAAGTTTCCTACCTACCTACCCATCTGAAAAATATGAGGTCGGGTTTGGGCGAACTATGATATGTTTATCGCCTAACGACCATAAACATGTAATCCCTGATATGTTACGTTTTACCGTATTTGACATAATTAACGTCAATGGAATTTTTCAGCTATCTGATAACTATGGAATAACTAAACATAAAACAGTTAACTGCAATTGACTGTCATGCTTGTTTGATTTGTTTGAATGATGTTTTACAGCATTGTTAGTACATGTTAGGCCATATACAACGGTAGAACCAGTAATGTCTACTTCGTGCCATCTGTAAGAATCGACACTTTTTCATTTGACAATTAAGTCGAGCTTCCAGTAGGATTTGAATCCGCAGATAACGTTCTGATTTCATGTAAAATGTCATTGTATGAGTGTATACAACAACGTAGCTGTTAAAGGTATCGAATAATGAATGACGAAGATGAGAACTTTGGTTCCTTGTTCCTTATTCCTTATTCGAATAAGGAAGAATTCTTTATTCCTTATTCGAATAACGAATAAAGAATAAGGAATAAGAAATCAAAGTTCTCGTCATAATGAAATGGGTTTTACGTCCCTTAGGTTATATTGTTATAGCCACCTTAGAGGGAGATGAGATGAAAGATGGATTTTCCCACAGACATGCCTCCACCAGGGAGCGAACCCACGCAGTAATTATTTGAATAGTTAAAAGCAAATTATTTTTGCCTATTACTATATGTTGATAATAGTGCAACAATCAGCAATTTAAACATATGGTAGAATAACAAAGCAAATTATGGCGAAACTAAGGTGATATGTGCATATAAAATGAAATAGCACTGTGCGAAGGTACATTGCACAAGAACACAAACGTAATGTTCCACGGCCGATGCTTGAACCCACCAAACTGTGTGAATTCAACCATTTTAATAAAAAAGTTAAGGCGTAATCGAAATGTACTTTTAGCTTTAACTTACTCGTATCTCATCCATTTCGTTTTCTTCTTCGAACTTTTCGAACAACCCTCGTAGTCAGAGTAGCCAATCGGAACACCTCCGATGTAATAATGATACTCAGTTAATAACCCTATTTGCTGAGTAATTAAACAAGATATACCACTGTAATTGTGTAGGGATATAATAATGAGTCTGAGATGGTGATTGATGACAAGTAATTTATGAACACTCAACTCTGACAGATATTGCCTGATGCTGCACAAAAACGCACAGATGAAACCGACAATCTGGTATAACTAATACAAGATAAAAAGGGATGTAAAGCATCAAGGCGGCGCAGAATTTTTTCAAAAGGAGGAAACAAACATGTGTATTTATTTGCAATATTTTTATTATATAATAAAAATGTAGAAATAGTTATATAGCAACTGTAAGCAATAGTAACTTGAGAACAAAGGCACATACTTAAGATATCAAAACATATTTAAGTGTTTGCCTTAATTGCTGATGATACATATTTCTTGAATGTTACGAAGATTTTTAGAATATTGAGGTAGTTTGAATTAAGTAAAGAAAAACATCAAAAAAAAAGATGATATGATCAGTGAAATGTGACAAATGGCTAGGGTAAGTATACATGTATTCGGAAGAAGTAAGATATCATACTTTTTTTTTGAATGTTTGACACTAATTTTTGTCATAGGTGTGTGCCACGTAGGGCTGATCTTGAGATTTTCCTGAGTGGAAACCAGTATTGCATGGCCTGCGTCAGGAAATAGCATGCTCAAGCAAAGTTTCAAAGCTGTATCTGTTATAGTTACTGAAAGAAGTGCACCTTAACATAAAACTTAACCAAATATTCAGACGCCGATCAAGGGACGACATTAAGTCGTTTTTTTTCTCCAAAAACATACTGGCTAAAAAGTGGAGCTTAACGGAAACTTAACCAATATACTAAGTTCAAAAAGGGGCATAACCTTTTCAGAAAGCAGCACAGAGTTATGAAACCTGATATGCTGGGTCATGTTATGATGTAGAACAACTGTATAAAGTTTCAAAGTTGTAGCTGTTATATGGACCTATGACATAGCGCCAATTTCAATATAGCAATTTCAATACAACGACACGATCTTATGGCCAGTCTTTTAACCCCAGCATTTTGGCCAGTATTTTACCCCCAACAATTTTGCAACAACAACAACAACAACAACAAGTCACATGCTCTTCCATATACAGCCACAATATAGGCAGCGCGCTTCTGGCGCGCCGCCAATAAGCAGAGAGGGGTTGGGAGAAGGCTAAACTCATTTGTAATACTTCATGAATTTGCAGTAAAATTTGAGTGAAATGTTAAAATAGTTTATGTGTGCATTACAGTTGACATATGTGGAAGTGTTATGATACTAAAACGAAAGTACTACTACCTATAAAGGTAACATAAGATAAAAGGTAAGAGAACATAGATGCAAACCATTTGATTAAAATACTTTGTTCAAAACTGGCTATTTATTTAAGAAATTAAGAGCACGTGGACATAATTTGAACATTTGTTTTCACTAAAACATATAATATTTATACATAACCTATATATTCATCTCCGTGGGTCGATATGAGCAATTCCGAGGATTTAAAACGGAACAAAAGGGAAAGCTTACTAGGGAGTGCACTGTGGATGTCTTCGACCCCCAAGGAAGTGCACTGAGGATGTATGTATCTTTAGCGTTTCCCTATATCCCGTTTTAATTGTCCTTACTTATTCGCATGTGTTGAAATATAAATACTAATGTGATTTCTTCTGGCCATATTCATAGCATATACTCCAATAATTATAAAATTGTTGCAATCGTATTTTTAAAATGTCCGGTGAACTTCTCTTTCTAAATAAAATGTCTGGGTTTTAAACAGTTAAGTATATGTGCAGTAGCAAGTAACGTAAGAAAGTTTGTCGGAGATCGCTTCGATGTAATTAACTTTATTTGAAAGTAATGTTTTTGCAAGTGAGTTTTATTGTTTAAAACACAAGTATATATATATTGTCTAACACTTGCACCGTTAAAATGACAAACAAGTCTACCACAGCTGCACTAAAACACGCGTCAGGATCATTCTGTTTACGATTCTTAATTGTGTTTTCTAATACCAGCAGTCTATATTGTCATTTCAGCAATTTCAGTTATTTCAGGCTGTTATTGAAATGTCTCTCAAAAGTGCAGTTACTTCTTAAAATAGAAACTGTGTGAATGCTGGAAGAGTGAATAATTTCTATTTTGACTTACTAGTAATTGGAGATCATTTCAGATATGCGCACTTCTGTAGAATACAGCGTTAAAATGAAAATTTAACTTGTGCACATATAATCAAATATGACAACAATTACTACTACAGTAACACGCCTACTAGACTCCGCAACCGCCTCCAAAAAGAGGTGATAATACGACGTTTCGGAGACACGTCCGATGCGGTTGCGGAGAGTAAATTGAAGCAGCAACGGTAAGTGTGAATTTAATATTTTCTTTTTTTTCTGCCCTAACAAATTTGCACAAATAATTCATCATAAACAATTGCATTGATACATTACTTATCAATTAAAATCAGTACAGATCTATTATATAGAGTATATGTCTCCGAAACCGCCTCTTACTCTTCGAATCCGCCTCTTACTCTCCGACACCGCCTCTTCATAAAAAATGACCATAATTCTTTTCAGTTTTTATTCGATTGATTATTTTTCGTTGAACGATGAAAGATACGAGGGTGCTTCAAAAGTTCTGTCACTAGGCATATATCCTTTGAACTGGATATAACACTGAGATAAAGTAATGTATTTATAGTACTACTGGGTTCGCTGTCTTAAATTCCACAACAAAAATGAAAAATTTCCGGTTATTTATACCCCTGAATTACCTCCCCCTACCACACCTTTTGGATACTGGCATCTCTGAAAAGTCCTTGTTACAAAACGTTGTAAAAATTATTTGAATAAGTCTATGCTTTTTAATTATCCCTTAAAATAATTATCGAGAATTCGGAAAGGTCTTGCTGCAAACCAGATATGAGTGAATGCATATCCCTTAATTTTAGCAGAAATAACACTGATTTTCTTAATTTTGTTTACGGAAATGTTATAATATCTTTTAAATGTCGTAATTATTCTCATAGTATTAATATGTTTTCATATTTGTTTACAAATCATAGTCCTTCAGTGTTTAAATTTCATATTCAACACATTATTGTAGAATTTTGTACAATGTTTAGAGAAAATATTGATCATCCAAAAACGCTATTTCAGAGGATTGCCCTTCCATTTAATGTCCATTTATCATTAAATTAATTTTACACGTTTGCTTAAAATGTTAATTTCTAAGACAATGCCTTTTCATCTACCATGCTTAAATTCTGAATCTTGTAATGCACAGATATAACTGGTAATGTACGAGAAATTTCAAAGGTCTTCGACAAGTACTTAAAGAAAAACAGGCATTTAAAAAGGTAACAGTAAACAAACCTTAAAAAAACTCAGGACGAAAATGCCTCAGTGTGTATAAGTGATGTGTATTAAATGTTCTATAACTTTCGTCACACAAAAGATACAGCATTCATTTTACCATCAATGGAATGGTATTGAAAATCTAGTTCATTTAGTATCAAACACCAACACTCACAATGAGACATAATTGTTAAAACGCGTTAGTGACAGAACTTTTTGAATGACCCTCGTAGGTGATTTCAAAGTCCAGACCTCATTTGTAGGCAGATTTCTCATAAAACAGCAGAAAAACGGAGTAAAAACCATGTCCAGTAGAGAAAATTACACTCGTCGATTGACTTATGACAATTCTACAGACCACATTTTTAAATATATTTCGAAACCAACACATAAAACAGGAAGGGAAAACATTCCTACATCGTACCACATTCCCCGATTTTTGAAAAATCGAGTTAGGGCCGAAAAAAAACACGAAAATATTAAATTCACACTTACCGTTGCTGCTTCAATTTACTCTCCGCAACCGCATCGGACGTGTCTCCGAAACGTCGTATTATCACCTCTTTTTGGAGGCGGTTGCGGAGTCTAGTAGGCGTGAGTAAGGAGCATTAGCATCAAACAGAACTAGTTATACTTTCTTCAAGACATGCATACACATTCAAATATAAATATAATATATTTTCAAAGCTTCATATTCTTTACTTTGATCTCTGAGGAATGGAATGTATTTTCTATTTCTTTTAAAAAAATTTTTTTTTCAATTCTACAAAACTAATGTGATGCATTTTTCTCCCATCTGTTTTCATCATAATTTGCTAAAATTTTGAACATTTTCTGTGAAAGCTGCATTTCCTGTTCGACTTTTATACTTATATTTATATTACTACCATATCTGAAAAATCAGAGATACTTCTGATAATTTACAGTTTACGGTTTTAATAGATGAAATGTATTATACTTTTAAATATGACCTGGTTTAAACCCCCAACGGCTTTTTATGCCACTGACTGTTCCAAGGCGGAAGCCTTATTGTCAACCCTTTTTGTGTTTGTGACGTCATATGCCTTTATTCCTATTTAACATTGCCATTCATGTTTGTCATTTTGCGTGTTTTTGGGTTTACTCTGTTCTGTGAAAGATGCATTTCCTGTTCGACTTTATACTTATTTTCATAAAAGCGGTAACTGAATTAATCCGATTATCAACTTGATTATTTATTTTCAGTTTTATTTCATGAATCTGTTAAAAATATATTGATGAGTTGTCGTACGATTCTTTGTCAAAAGTGTACGGTATGAAATAAAATGTAAATGGGACACTTATAATAATAAGTTTCTTCTAATGCATTTTTGTCCATGGTTTGTTTGATTGTTTGTTTGTTTGTTTGTTTGTATGTATGGTGTTGTACGTCATTTTCAACACATGTCAGGTTATATATGACCGTCGATGTTTTTGTGGTGGAGGCAGACAAAAAATTAAGAAATCTCAAATAACTTTAGTTAGCCGTAATGTTTTGCATTAAAACTTTTTTAGTGTTTTAATTTACATTGATCCAACACATTAAAATCATTTTTGGATAAAAATTCAAAAAATATCAAATTTTTGATGCAGCAGAATTTTGATGCAGCAGAATTTTGTATTGAAAATGCCCTATCAAAAACAATTTTCGCATGTGATATTTTTATTTCTCAACCGATTTTTAAAAGTAAGGTATTTTTATTTACCACTAAACATGTCTGTTTCAATGATATACATCTTACTTAGGTCTTAGTTTTTTGTCTTAAAAGTCCAAAAAGCCTTTGGCTGAAACAAGCGGCTCGAACAATAATTGTAATAACAACACACATTATATTTATAGATATTTATAAACTCTATCTTAAACCATGTTACAACAATATTTTGCTCTAAATTACTGTAGAAACACGATGCCAGGATCATGATTACGGCTTGTTATGAAGACAAGGCAAGGAAAATGTTATGTGGAATAAGAACACATTTTTGATATATTGGAATCCAAATGTAAGTTTAGTTACACAATTTTAAAAGACACACGAAGTGAACCCTGGTTCATTATACATTAAGTTTTTAAATTTTATTTTCAAACTCACCCTATTGATTAGTTAATATGAACAGCGTAAAGATTTAATAATATTTTCTTTGCTACATGTAGTAGTATGACTATAATGCTGACAATCGGCGCTCAAGGAAACTGCCGGCATTAATCGACTGTTATTGGTGGATTTGAAAATATTTTAAATTAAATTACGTTTATGTTTCTTTTATTATCCTATAAGTTCTTATATTGTAAAAGCTATGTTAATCTAAACTATAAGACTTTATGCAAATCCAGTCTAAAAAAATGTATGTATGCCCAATATATAAAGCACTTCTTAAGGATTGTTTTTCATTTTTTGCGATGTTATGGAAGTATAACAGCCAATGATCCAGTGGGTCACACATTTCATAAAACCGCGTAGCGTAGCGAAGAGATTTTATACAAAATGTGTGACCCATCATTGGCGTGTTATACTTCCATAACGTCGCAAAAAATGAAAAACAAACTTATAATTACAAACAAATATATCGAGGTAAAAACACAGTCTACAAGTCCCTGTGGACAAAATTGCGCACTGAGAACTACTTCGGACAAATCTCACCTTTCCAATATGTAACACTCCGCTGTTTAAAGTATACAATATTGTTTTATTTGAGACAGTCTTTAACAAATATTTGTAAGTTTATTGCTACAGAAGACATGTGGTAAGAAGCAATAGATGAACAACATAAAATCAACTAAACTTTTAAGTCCTTGAATGTTGTCCTCCCTCGAGACAGAGGGAAAGACAAAGTCAATGGAATGTTTACATATTGTGGCCGACATTGAACGTGAAATTGCACGAATTAAAGGTTGAATCAGCCAGAAAACCACGAGATTGGAAGATCATTGACGACAACATAACTGACTTCATGCTGGAATCATTATTTGTGCGTGACAAATTAGCTAAATTCCGGGTGGAACATCAGAGTTGGTGGGGTACGCTTCAATTTGGCCGACGTCATTGATTGGCGGACGTTCAAGGCATGTGGTCTGTCTTCCAGTAAAGGATGGTTGCCGATCACATAAACTTAATTGTTTGGTTGTTGACCCACGGATGTGTGACCTGAAGAAACTGGGACTGAGGCATTTTGATGACCTTTAGCCGACAGAGTCGTGCTAATTTGCCTCTTTTGGAAGGATGTGAGTCACGGCTGTACTTCTCACAGAAGCTTCGTTTCTGTGGCCAGACATCAACATTATGTGACGTAACTCAATACCAGCATCACTTAACGCGCTGATAGCGTTTGCTCTGAGACTATGTGCGGTGTACATGACACTGTAACCAATTAATTTTCACACATTTTTTTCATGAACTCAGAAAACATTCTTTGTGAGACTGGCTTACAGGTATACCAGCATTGGGAAAGGGGCGGAAAAATAAAGCTGAAGCATCCTTGTCGCAATGATCAAGAAACAATTTAAGTGCTTTAATCGGACAACCATTATCGTTTGTTGCATACATGCGCTTGTCAGATGGAGCTGCTGGGTTACCCAACCCACCCTTTTGTTGTGTTTCATGTTGAATGGAAACATACTCATCATCAACATTGAAGCTAAACGAATGGACATTGAGCTGATGATGAAATTCTAAACCTCGACTGACAAAATGGTACGATAGACAGAACCATAACTTGTACATGAGAATTTGCGGATCAGCATTGGACGAATTAAGGTACTTTGCAATTTTGCTCAGATCATTATTTGATATGATTTTGTTTTGTGCTGAGTGGGCCTTGAAGCTCCTGACTTTACCATGTATTTAAGCTTAGCCTTTAACAGGTCGTTTGACTTCCGAAAACACTTGTCGCGAACACTATGTATGTCTCTTCCCAAGTCTTCATATACCTATTTAAAGAAATATAAAAATATCGGACAGGGAAAGCAGCATTCAAGGACGACAGTCAACCACAAAACACAAAAACAAACACGCAAACAGACAAACGAGGAGGCAAAAGTAATAAAAAATGCAAACGACATCACAAACACAATAGGGTTGACAATAGGGCTACCGCCTTGGAACGGTCAGTGGCAACAAAGGCCACTAAAGCCGCTCTTATGTTTTTCAGGGAATTTCGGTGGTATTCCTTGGCTTGGTTTTCCGGAAGTGACTTTATGCGGCTGTAGATGTTTTGACGCATAAAATTCACGCAGCAAAACTGCCAGATCTTCGGATGGTACACTGTTTAAATCCACAACCGGATGACCACTCTCCATGCACCACTCTGGAAAATAAAACCACTATAGGCATAAATGTCAGTATGCTTGCGAAAACAACACCAACGTTTTTGCATTGTTAATGAAATATTCTGTTCCTTTTTTTATGTCGTTATGGAAGTATAAAATTTCGCAGACAGTTCATTGAAGTATTACATTTCACGGACAGTACAGTTGAAGTATAACATTTCATGGACAGTTCATATAACTTCAATGGCAGTATAACATTTCGCGAACAGTTTGATAGAAGCATTTTAACATTTCATGGACAATTCAATAAAAGTATAACGTTTCACGGACAGTTCAATGGAAGAATAACATTTTACGGATAGTTCAATGGAAGAATAACATTTTACGGACAGTTCAATGGAAGAATAACATTTTACGGATAGTTCAATGGAAGAATAACATTTTACGGATAGTTCAATGGAAGAATAACATTTTACGGATAGTTCTCCAAAAATTGCGTAAAACCATGACCATGGTTACACTTCACATTACATTAATATTTCTGACATCTTTTTTTTTTTTTTAAATGTGGACAATATGTGATTGTTTACTTCAAAATGGATTATACATATTTTACTAAGTGTTTTTTTTATAAATTGTCATTTTATTGTACCATAATTTGTTCAAGGATCAATTTTCATTAGACGTTAAATTATTAAACAATAACTTATCATTTTTTGCGACATTATCAAAGTATATCATGTCATAATATTTCGAAAATATGGTCACTCTCGATGTTACTGTTTGGATATTTTTTAGGATCAGTTTTCATTTTCTGTGACATTATTGAACAATAATTTATCTTTTTTTGCGATGCTTCCAAGTATAACACGTCATATCACAAATTCTGTAAAACCATAGCCATGGTTCCAGTTAATAAATATTTCTGACATCTTTTTAAAAATCTGAATAGTATTCAAAGACCGAATGAGATAAGGAGGATTGCAAATATTTTGGATTATTAATCTTAACAAAGCGTAAATTTCCCTTCGGCCAAATATATTACATGTTTGTGTTTACTGTTGCATTGTTGGAAAACATTTGGCTGGAATGTCGGCTTTTATTTTTTGCTTTTATTTTACTTTTCATTAGTGAAGACTTTAAGCTCGAGAACAGTTAGATAGGATACATTTGAGAGATAGACGTCATTTTATCTTGGTGGTACAGAAAAGATGCACTCACTTTTATGGCTCAGTGTTTTTGCAAAATAACAAACTGAACAATAATTATTGTCGGAATAATTAGATTTTTTTATTCTCGGTAAGAAAGAGGAGTCGGTCAGGTTACAGTAAACATATATTATTTTATTTGGCCTTTGCATTATAGATGTTTGCACAGTTTATTGCGGCATAATTTGTTTATTTTAGGGTCAGTTCCCATTATGCGACATTATCAAAGCGTAACTTTTAATATTTTAGTGAGGTTGTCAAAGGATTTATAACACGTAAATTCAGAGGTGTCATTAAGCGGAGGTACTTTGACTGGTCTACCCGGATACTATCATACCTTTACAGTATACTTATTTTATACCATTATCAATCAAAATACCCGGCTACTCTGTTCTGTGAGCCGCCTACTTGAAAAGTTAATTACAACCTTGGGTTTATGACAGATCACAAATTGTGTAAAACCATGGCCATGTTATATTTAATGAATATTTCTGGCATGTATATGTGTATATTTTATTAACCTTCAATCAGATTAACACCCCATTTAGTGTTCCTCTTTGTGGCTTCATTTTACTTGTGTACCTCTAAGCTGTGTATGTCCTCCTCAGACAGCTTCTTAAATATGCGGGGAGCCTGTTGATGTTCGGCATCGTCCTTTATATCTGAATTGAACTTTTAAAAATATTTTAAAGATATACATTTTATTAAAATTTGTTTCAGTTTGATTAAATACTTTTTTCTAGCTGTAACGCATTTGTAAATTATGTTGAATTATGGACAAATTCAGAATAAAATCCTTACGACTGGTCATTCTGTGTGTGCTTTGACATTCTTTAAACAGAAAAATCATCTAATATTAAATTTGGAGAAAGAAATAATTCAGGTCGTCATGCTGCACTTGTTTTCTATTGCTAAAATTGTTTATTAAATGCACAAGTTCATATATTTCACATTTTATTGAATAATTTGGAATGTAGCAGTTGGTATAATAAGTCAGTGGCATAAATATCATGATGCACTAGTTTAATAAATATGCAAATATAGGTCGAATGATCACTTGGTACACCGTAACCGTTGAAAGGGACGGGCCTTTATTAATGTTGGAAGAACTTGTGGCCCAACCCTTTTGCTTGTATATAGAAGAAAAGCAATACAATATGTTTAAAGTAACCGTTTAAAATGCTGGTTAACGGAAATAAACAAGGCAATTCAGTAGTTTTTTGTCGAGCATCTGGATAACTTGAGCACAATCCGAGAGATATCCGAGAGATGAAAAAGTACATTAACGTCGATGAAAAATATAAATAACAATTTGGATAAAAAAAACCAGAGCTACTGAAAATCTTGAACAATTTCTTTTCTTTGCGATTTGTTTGGAAAAGTCTGGCATCCTCGGTAGCTCAGTGGATAAGCTTTAGAGCTGAATAACTCTGCTGTGTGGGTTCGATCACTGACCGAGGCATGTCAGATGGGAAACTATCCTTCATTGCATCTCCCTCTGAGGTTGATGTCCCAAAATAACCTAACAAATGTGTAAGTTTTGTTTTATTGCAAAACTTATGAAGAGGAATATTTTACTAAAGAATTTTACCATCATTTTCAATGATTATATCTGGTTGTGCCATGGGAACTGGCTTCAGGGTGGGCGGTTGTATTTCACCCTCCAGTGCCATGGGAAACAGCTCCAGGGTAGGCTGTGGTATTTCGCCCGCCACAGAATGGTTGGTTGTGATATTTGGCAGTGCTTGGTCAACTGACTCTCCATCAAATTCACCAGAGATGACTTGGCAAATTAATTCATTTATTTGTGGGTCAATTTGTGGGTCAGATCCAACATCTTCAAACTGAAATTCTGTCAGCAAAGTGATGGCAAAAAAGCCATAATCTTCTGAAAGAAGATCGTTCATTCGTGCCATTTTGTCTTTTTTTCTACAATTCAAAGGTGAACAGACGAACTTTCTCGGAACGCGTTTTATGAAATAAAAACAAATTCCCAAGTGTACCATAACCAATAGAATTTTTTTGTTTTGTTCATTTACCGATTAAAATATTTATTATACATTATTTCCCCGTCGTTTTGAGTTAAAAATACTTATTTACTCTGCGCATAATGCTACTATAAATGCCATACACCGATTGCTATTTTAAGAGCAAGTTTGAGAATTACCAAAAGTAGTTCCTTGGTCACATGATTAATAATGTGACGTGTTATCGATAAATAACAACGCAAAAGATTCAATGACTAGCCAATGAAAACGCAGGTAAAAGGAATATGATATGCGATAAGCTAAATTCCATTTTGTTTATTTCGCCCATTATTTTCTCGTTTAGGGCAAAGCATTTTGTTAGAAACGGGGACCATACTGGTTTAAACATATTGTATTGCAACATTTACATTAGTTTGCAAACGGGTTGGGCCTCAATTTCTACAACATTAGTTACGGCCCGTCCCTATACAGTTTGTTTACAAAATAAATAGTATGGCAGTTTTACAATCATAAAACATTTTAAACGAAAAGTATAAGAAATGCATAACTGAAGTTAACAGATATATGTAAAGAGAAAGGAAGAGGAGGAAAAGGACAGACAGTTAGACGTAAGGGATCAAATGTGAACATAGTGAGTTTTATTGAAAACGCCTGGTATCATTAACATATTTTTGCACTGCTATAAACACAAGCTCATTATCGCTATCGTTCAGCTCTGTATTACCAGAACACAACTTATCAACACTTAACGGGTGAAACGGTCGTGTCGCCTTTGACAACACTTAAATAAGTAGTGTTCGACGTCCTCTCTTTGATATCCACAGATACAAATTGATGATAAGCGCAAATGATTTAAATACAAGTCATGATTTAGATCGCTACATGCATGTCTTAAACGAGCAGATATGTTGAGCCACATAAGTAGTATTTTGGAACAGTGGAACGTCATAAGAAGAGAGCTTTTAAATGTGTTTAATGATAGTGATTTTTTATGTACGGGTAAATCATTCCAAAGGCATAGCGATGATGGTATGAATTATTTCGAAAATAACTCCGTTCTCCTTATTGTCATTCGAGTTTCTTAAATTATAATCGTTTACATCTCTGACGAAGGGCGGAAATAACTGAGCTATTGAATTTGGTAACATACTGTTTTTGCTTTATATACGGTGATACGTTTTTGAAAAACACGTCTGTCTGCTAATGAGAGCCAACCAATTTCAGCAATTAACATATTAATTGAAACGGACCTAGTTAATCCTGTAACAATTCTTGCAGTTTCATATTGTAACTTTTCTAAAGAATTTTTTTCATAAACTGTGCAGCCATCCCAAACAATAGAAGCAATATCGGTCGCATATATGAAATATATATTTGGTTCATTGTTTTCCGTCCAATTTTATATTTAAGGAATCTCATCAAACCTAAAACCTTTGATGCTGACGATAAAAAATTATTGATGTGTTCATGCCATTTACCATCATTATACTTAAAGTTAATCCCAAATGTTTGTGATGTTCTACAAATTCTTACTGCACATTATTGAAAAATAAATTTGGTTTTCGAACATTTTTCGATCCTGATATGAATACTACTTCAGTTATTAAACGTAACTAACCATGTTTTAGCCCATTCTGACATTATGTGTAAATCATGATTTAAAATACCTTCCATATCATCTATATTTGATGTCGAAACTGAAAGCGAGCTGTCGTCAGCAAATAGTCTAGTTATGCTTAGCATATTATCAGCAATGTCATTTTTATATAGAAAAGAGGCACAATAACAGATCATTGGGGCACACCGGCTAAAGTTAATTTCGAATCCGATTTAGCAGTATTTATAAGAACTATTTGAGATCGATTAGAAAGATAATCTGCAATCCGTAACAACAGTTTGCCATCTATACCATTTTGTTTGAGTTTAAACAGTAGTGTTTTTCTCCAAACGCGATCAAATGCTTTGGAAATATCGGCAAAGACTATACACATGAGTTGTTTCGCATCGATTGTTTGACAAATATGACGGTAAATATCTAGGAGTTGATAAACTGTAGAATGACCTGGTCGAAATCCGAATTGATTCGCAAAGAGTAAATCATTGAAAATTAGAAACTAAAAACATGTTTAAAAAGTATTCTATCCATAATCTTTCCTACACAACTAAGTAATGAAATTGGTCTGTAATTACTGGGCGAGTTTGAATTGCCTGCTTTGAACAATGGTATAACAGTAGCAGTTTTCCATAAATCGGGTATACGCCTTCATTTAAAGAACGGTTAAACAGTATAGACAATGGTTTTGGTATAGTAAACACGGTTTCCTTAAGCATTCTATGACTTATTTCATCCTCTCCACTAGCTTTGTTTACTACCAAACTATTAATGATATCAATTATTTCTGATTCTTGAATTACAATCTCATCTAGTTTTGAATTAGTTAACAAATTAAACTGCGTTAATTGAGCATTTGTTTCATCAACAGAGGAAATGGAAGCAAAATAATCATTTAAACACTCTGCATTTTCTTTATTTGTGAATAAATATACAATGTCTCCATTATCTAATATGGATGCCAGAGGTGGAACAACTTCGGAGTTTTTATTCGTCTTCATGTAATGTTTCAATAATTTCCAATATTTACGCTGATCACCTATATTTGCTTCATATATTATATCTTCGAGATTACTAAAGAAGTTTTCTCTTGCATGTTTTTTAAATTATTAACTTTGTTTCTCAGTGATTTATATAAATTCCAGTTCTCAGGTGTATTAGTACGAACAGCCTTCTGTTTTTGACGATCACGTTGTCTTGAAACGCGCCTTAATTCCGAGTCATACCACGGTTTATCATTAGGCCTAATAGTAACAAGTTTTGATGGAATACATAATTTAACAAGCTCTATAAACGTATTTGTAAAAATCTTACACGCTTCATGAACAGATCGGGGACCATACATCGCTGGCCATGGAATTGTATGAAAATACCTCATTGAAGGTTTCATGTTCACCGTCATATGCATACCATCTTTATGGATGGCTCACAATTGTGTACTGTTGACATTTTAAACATTGAGTTCTGCTCAACCGAGGCTAGATGGTGTGAACAAGAATTTTTCACTACCGTTCTCAATCAAACCGATACTGACTGAAATAATCTTTTTGTAGTTATAGTGTTTAGAAATTTCCAAATTTCTCATGACATACTCTTTTTTCTCACTTCTAAAATAAATCGGCCAAAAACTTTCAGCTTTTGAAATATAGATTATTTTACAAGTTTAACTCTACATAATTTTATGGATAAAAATACACGATTGTTGTTTTTTTATTACGTTTTATATTAAAAGTAGCATGGTGTTCTATAGTATCACGGTACTTAAATGGTTTGACGAAAAAAAACAACTGTAAACAATATTTAAAGAAAAAGGAAACTCAAATGCTTTCTTCTAAATTGTTATGATATAAAATGTAATCAAGTTTACGTAAACATGTCAGAATTAGATTTGAAAAGAAGGGTACCCTCATTGAGCTTATTATTTTAAAAGTTCTGCACATATTGTATATCCTGTATTTGTTAGGAAATGGTATAAGATGACCATTTCTAGAAACAATAATGTACAACAGACTCATCAGACTAAAAAATAATGAATTGTATAACCTTCAAGGTAATGGAAACTGCATTTATGGAGGCGAGGGGTGATGAATTTTAAAGATCATAAGAACATGGTCAACATGTTTGCATTATTTTGAAATATCCTTTAATTTATTATACATATACTTATTTTTTTCAATTATTTCATTATATGTACCTAAAGTCATCACATCTATAAAATAATTATCATATTTTAGAAGAAATGCATACTGTTTTATAGATTGGACACTGCCGTGATACCATAGAACCCTTGATATCATAGGAAGCTAGTATATATATAAAAGTCGAACAGAAAATGTAGCATTCAAGGATCACAGTCAACCAAAAACACGCACAGAAACAAACAACAATTACACAGATGATTAAAAGGCAATATATGACATCACAAACATAAAAGGCTTGACAATAGGGGAACCGCATTGGAACGGTCAGTGGCAAAAAATAACACTGGGGGTTTAAACCAGGTTCTAGGGTGCACCAAACGTCACTCTTACCTTATTGCCATCCCAAAATAACGGGACATTGTAAACAAAAATATCCCTGTTAGGTTATATTCTCCAACAAACAAGGCAGCATTAATAGACAATATAACGCATAGCCGATTTGGTATACATCACACATAAATAGTTACAGCAGTGTTGTCTTAAACCCTTGATAACCATCTTACTTAACTTTTCAAAAGTGTGTTACAACACAATCTCAAAGCATTATACCTTCAAACAACTTTATTCCATTTATGCTATGCATTTTTTATGTATTTTTACATAAATTATATAAACCACACCTATTAAAGATTGATTTAATTCGAATTGAACAATATGTAATTTTATTGTATACTTTCATATTGTCCCGTTTAGTTGCACTGAGCTAAGTGTGCAATATTCTACGATATTGCACACATTGGTTTTGCACTGGAACTTTTTCTCATGCTTGCTAAGAGCCGCGAAATAGAAATAAGGAACTACTTTCAACGGAATCCTGCCTATAGTGTCAACAAAAAAAGACGTGTTTTTTTTCAACCTTTTTTGGCAGAAATTGATAAAATAATTGAAATGGTCACTCACCCACTATTTTTAACGTTATAGAATGGCAAACAAGCGTTAGAAAATCGCTTGACGTTTTTAATGACGTCATCCGACGTCGACGTCGTTTTCGCGCAAAATAATCATGAAAGACATCATAGGAATTCCATCGAAAGCTATAAAAATAACACAATATAAAGAAAAGTAATAGTCATACAAACAGCATTGATCGAAAACAATATGAAAGTATACAATAAAAAGGTTATTGAATTTGTATGGCTAAATATTACTTGGAACTCGTTGAACTCGTTCCAAGTAATATTCAGTCATACAAATTCAATAACCTTTAATACAGATTTTGTAAATAATATACTTTTGTATATATCTTTCGTATATCACGTCTAGTACATGCAAAGTTTGTAAAGGTAACTTAACAGGTCCACTGGACCGGGTGTAATATACATGCTGTTTATTTGAAGATTATGTTGATACTTGTACACCTGTCACTGTAATAAACAATTCACTTACTTATACTTCTAACTTCTATTTATGTTTACTAACAATATTGAAAATCAACTATATCTACGTTTTACTTAGTCTCATTGATGTTTTGAAATGAATAATTTTATTAATGCATGAACATATTGACCTGGGAGTTGTATACACTTGTTTATAAGACCGCCTTTTTCCTTTCAAAAATCTTATTTGCAGTTTATTAATTTTGTACAATGAAAAACATGTAAATAATAGTAACACATCTCACATTTTTATTTAAGATAAAGTGTGTATCCAGACCGCTTTGACGTTAATGACAAAATGGGTCGTGTAACTGTTACAATAAGTTGACGGCGAAAGTGTAGAATTTGTCTTCCTTTATTGATTTGCAAACGTACTGGTATCGGTTAATGATCAAACGAGTAATATCAATATCGGATGACGAACTTAATTCGTGCGAGCAATACCACTGACAACTTCGACACTGATTAGATTAGAATCCATACGTGTTACCAAGGAAGTTTGGTTCCCGGTCTAAATTCCAATATTGCTTATAATAATTAAATCTATATAATTCTTATAATATTTATTATCAGCTAACCATATACAAATACATTTATAAATTATGTATTTCCGAAAGTAAACCATATACTAATATGCACATGGCATTATTATTATTATTATTATTAATATTACTTATTTATTATTATTATTATTTTATTATTATTATTATTATTATTATTATAATTATTATACTATCAGGAAAACACGACATAAATAGTTTCAAAACATGACTGAAATTTAAGTTAATAAATTATGACATTTCTGTTGGTATTCGCAACAACAACAACAACAACAACAACAACAACAACAACAACAACAGCTACAACAACAACAACAACAACAACAACAACAACAACAAACAACAATAACAAAACAAACAAACAAAATATACGTACTGACTAACTAGTGTTAACTGGAAAGTATATCTGAATTTATTTTTATATAAAACTTTACATAACCTTGAATGTGACATTAACATGCTAGAATCACCTGCGTGTCTCTACTATTGCAGGACTACACGTACATATACTGTAACTGTGGTCCAACATTGCAGGACTACACGTACTTATACTGTAACTGTGGTCCAACTGTTATGGTGGTCTTTTTAATACAATAATGCCAGGAATAAATGTACCAAGTTCGTCACTGTGGTCTCAAAATAATACTGATGTGTGTATTCGATTTCTAGTTTAGCATTATTAGTATATGTATTAAAGATTACAATTATTGAAAAGCTGCTAATTACAGTTCCAGAAATGATTTGATGTGTCTTTACAGTTGCACTTTTTCGAATAAGTTACATTATAAGGTCTGAGATCTACTTTGTTCAAAATGTACTTTTCGAAAAACAACATGTTCAAAACTATAGAATTATTTCAATTGGAAATAAGTAAAAATTCGAAACTTAGCCACATATATTTGAAGGATTTGGAAAATGCAAAAGTATTATCTGTGAAAACTTCAAATAAATATGTTGTGTCTTTATTTTAATACGCTCCTTGCAACTTAGACTTTTAATGTATCATGTATGTCAATATTCACAGAGGAGCTGTTAAACACTAGTATTGTAATACTAAAAATTTACATAACCTAAAACACCTATTTTAAAGAATAGCACATTTTCATGTTTGACTTTGTTATATTTCTTATAACATTGTATTTTATAAACATGAATCTAAGTAAAATTTATATTAACACTGTCATAACGGCATTGATATATTAGTAATATTAGTTATAAAATTGTCTAACAGTGTGCTCAAGAGTCATATGTGACTTATTGCATAATATGTCGGTACTTTGTAAGGTTTATTCGGGATGGCCTAAACCCAAATAGACCTATGACGAGGCTAATAAAAGTTCTTCGTATGCGCTACATTTAGTCCCACTAGCAGCTTAGTGCACTTAGTGCATTTAGTGCGCGTGAGTCTCTATTTTGATTCAATGGTAAACCGTGATCATTCACTGTCAGGCACTTTAATGTCAATTTAATGACTCTCAATTGATGTGTCTTTCAAATACAAATTGCAGACATCCACAGTTTCAGTCTTATGTCGGTCTCTTTAGTTACTTTGTTTCTGTAACTCTTAGGCATTCAAGTTTGGTTATCATTGTCTTCCTGCCATTAGTATGTGCGACTGGCTAATACAATTTGGTCTCTAACATCTCAAATCAGTGTATGTTTGATTTGACAATTACAAGCTCATGTACAAAATGGTAGCCACTATTTTTGACCTACGGTATTTCAAAGCAGATCACAATGCTCCTTATATAATGCTTGTGTTTCTAAAACTTTCAAGTACTCACAGTGGTATCCCTTGGGTATTATTTGTGTTTAAGGCGTCAGACCGGTACAGATCAGCTCAACACACTGCAAACTAAGCTATTTTGGAGATCAGTCACAAGTTCCACAACATTCATTCGCTTAAAGAAACTTTAATTCTGTGAATTAAACACATTTGGCTCGCAAACGGTCCTATATCTGGAATAAAACACTGATTCAATGTTTAAGCTTTTCGTGTCGTTCATTCACACTATGCGTATTTTGAAATAAACATCTGTCAAAACCACATCTCTACCTACCCTATGTGCTCATACTCTCCATATCAGAAATAGTCGTCACAAACACAGTAAAATACTTACTATTCTTGACAAAAGACATAATACTTTAACATCAGGTTAAAATTAACAATGAAATAAAAAATAATCTTGGGAAAAACACATACAAAAAAAAGTAGGATTTTTTTTTATCTATTTTAGCATCCAACGACCCGAGCCACGACATTTGTCAAATATATTTATCGAACACATCTAACTGACCAATAAGGTTGAACGAATGGAAAATCAGATGCTTTTGAAAGGACCTATTATCTTTTCGGTTCAATATGCATGCAAAGAACCACTCGGCAAATTATAAGACGCATAATACCAAACTAGAAAAAATGCCATAATAAATGAACCGTTTGGTATATTTTTATCAAGTAAAGTTTTCAAACATTGCCTTCTATATACCAAACTGAAATATACACATAATGTGGGTGCAGATATCAAAATCACTAATGCATGACATTTCTTCATTTTGCACGGAGAAACAGACATTTTGTTAAATCCAAAAAAAAAGAGGAACAAAATAGACCATAAGGCTGCTTTGGAACACATTTACATGCACAATGTCCAATAATAAAGTATACAGTTTGGCAATAAAATGCCAGAAAAACCCCAGACATAATTGAAGTTATGACTCAAAAAGCTATGGCTACCCCATATGTCTGTTGCAGTTTTAAAGCCGGCTAATACATTTAAGTCTTGCGGGGCAACTGCAAGAAAAACTGAATAACACACCAGAATAGTATATATTTCAGTTGATTATACTGTTATCTCAAACAAAAAGCCAAATTAATGTGTTAAATTACAACTGTATGCCATTGCGTAGTGATTTCATCTGAATTAATGAAGAAAAATGAGTTGGATTTAAAAACTGTTTAGCAAAAAACTAAAATAAATGCTGAATTCCACAAATTTCTGTATGATCGTAAAACACATCATCGCGTACAAAATGTACATGTTCTCAGGCTTTCGATACCCAGACGTATGTGTTAAGTTACTTGTCTTTACGATTGCAATTCAGGCATGCATACAAAGTTGGTCACTACGGTCTAGTGTGGTTCTTTGTACGATGGATTAAATTAGACGCTGAGAATGTAGGCTGTACCGCAGAACAGATGGACCTTGTAGCGGAGGGATCGTTCGTGTCCGGTTTATTCTATCGCAATCCAATCGTGGAGAAGGGAAACGCAAATTTAACAGGCGAGTGTAGAAATAAGCATTATAATTTATTAATTTATGTTTTTGAAATTAAAGAAGTGTAAAAAAATGGGTAGAAAGCTCCAAGTTAAGTCAAATTACTCTACAGTTACGTACAACCTGTAGTGAAATGTAAATTGAATATGAAACAAATATGTGTACATTTTAACGCATGCTTATTTGTAACTGAAAAGTTTTTGTAACGGAACCCAATGTTGGCGAGTGACATTTCAAGTACGGTTATTGTTCTTTCCGAGTTTATTGAAATGTGCACTGAACACGTCTTAATTTTTTTTTTTTTTTAGTATGTCAAGTATGTCTCATGTTGTGTTGGCTCTAGTTTGCTAGCATTTACATAGTTTGCTATAAACGTTACATATTTGTTAGTTTGTATATAAAATGCATTGTGTGTTATGGGCCGGAGGCCAAAATCGCAATAAAGAAATTGAAATTGAGCTATAAACGTTGTTAATGGTTTGCTGCGGCTCCTATTCATTAGCCCAATCTTGAAAAGGTGCGTTATGCATATGTCATATTGAAAAGTATTACAAACAAATGTTTTGTAGTGTATAAATCTGATATTTTAAGTATAGTATAAATGGATCTTATATCATTTATGTGTATACAATTTTGTTGTGAAATATTTATATTTTCAAAATGTATCTACTGAATCAGACAAGAAACCGTATGAACGGTCAATTGGTACAAACAATATTTAACTGTCGTACAAGTCATCAAGTGCATTATTCATGTTTGGACCATTTGCAATTCGATAGATTATATAACCAGAAAATATGTCAGGACGATACCAAATGTTTGTGTATTTACCTTAAATTATTTCTAAGCCCTACGGACAACACTCGGCGAACATGGGCAGATATACAATACATTATCGGCAGTCACCTAGAAGAATATTTGCTAATTAAATATTTATAATTACCTCGCAAATATGACAAGCGATTACTGGGTGCTATATAAACTCCGGGTATGACATACTAACTTGTATTCCGGGTTGTATTACACTAGAAGTATCGTCTTGCTTATTTTACAGCCCTAACAACAATAACGTACACGTCACTGCTTAAGGTCTCACTACACAGTGCATTTTTACTATGTTGGCCTATATGAATAAAGTTTACAGGGCCATTCCGAACAGGAAGTTTTCACGCTAAAAGTTACTTTTTTATGTAACCAAGTCATTTGCCCAATTTTGACGCTGACGTCGGCGTCTTGGACGACGTCGTTGATTAAATAACAACAAAAAACATAAACAATTACCATTTTCTATAGCATCAACTATTTATATTAAGAAAACATATTCCCCAAGATATAATAATTAGGTAAAACACAGAGTGACGAGAAATTTGATTAGTAATTCATTGATTACCGGCCGACGTCATAAATTGTTACTTTATGACGTTGTCGTCTAAACGTCCGAAGGGAAGTTTTCGTGTGTTGCGGCTCAATTATGTTCACGCTATCACGGCCGACTCATGTGCTCATTGTCCTGCTGTTGGAACTGACCCTCTTCCGGACTTAAATAAATAAATAAATTAAACTGTTTTACCCCTTTGCAATAATTGCAAGTGATTGGGAAAAGATCCAGTTGTTGCCATGCCTTTTGGGAAACAATAACACATGTATACACAATTTCATATTGTTATCTATTGTAGTTTTTAAAATACCACATTTTCCCATTCATCAAAGCTCATCGCCACCTTAAATTAACTTCGCCAAAAAATAAAAAAATAAAATAAAATAAAATAAAATGCCTACCTACCTACCCAATTTTTTTCAGCAATGTTACAGTAAACACAGGTATAATTTTATTTGGCCTTATCACAATATATCGAGGTAAACTGACATCACAGAGAAACTTTCAGCTGTATCATCAACTTGTATGGGGTTTATGCAGCTGGGTTTATGAGATAAATACATGTAGAATCTCAGAATATCTTGCTCCAAAAAAAAACAGCAACATTTTACGCCGTTACCGCTTTCGAAAAAAAAAAGAGTAGGAAACGGTTATAAGTTTATTTAAATGTTATAAAATAGCTGTCTTTATTCATAATCATTTTTGTTTGAAACACGGAAGCAAATTCAAAACCGGAAGTAAACTAACTTTATAATCTGCAACCCCGAGATTCTTATAATTGTATGTGATTATCGAATAATTTGCGTTTGTGAGATTATTTTCTCGTCATTAACTATTTAAAATCGCGATAAAATGGATGGAGGGCAGGATTTTCTCATCATTAACTATTTAAAATCGCGATAAAATGGATGGAGGCAAGTAAATTATTTTCACATTTGATGACGCCGTAACAAGTTTACAGGTCATGTACGCATGGTTGAATTCTAGAATTAGACCCTTATCGCGGAGGTAATTAACACCAGCCCCTTTAATCCTTATGAAAGCACTCCAATCATTAGCTAAGGGCGTATGCTTGTCAGGAGTTTATGCCTCACGGCGTTATTTGGTCAGATATGTCATTAATTAACACTGGGAAATGAATGTTTTGACCCACTTTTAAGGGATCGCGGCATGTCTGTTTCAAAAGTTGCTTGACTGTTGTTTGACTCGACTAGACTATAATTAACTAGACTTAATCAGCTGCTGAAACTTGTTTATGACTTGACTCATCGTGACATGACTTGACTTACACACTTTAAACATAACGCTCAATATAGAAATAACAATACTGATAATTATTTTACTAGGCCAAAAATAAAATTATGTTTGTTTCCCCTTCCCAACCCATGCAAAAAAGGGTTGGGTAGGTAGGTAGGTAAAATATTTTTTTTATTTCATTTCTTTTATTTGAGATCAAAACTGAAATACCTATAAGACACATTTAAGACAAAAAAAAAAAAAAAAATCGGGTCGCGGCAATTTCGGTGGGTCGGTCAGGAAGGGGAAACAAACATAATTTTATTTTTGGCCCTAAAGAATGAGTTATTAAAGATATAAAGATACACCTTTGTCGTCTCTATGCCATCCTATACATTTGCGAATTGCTTAGATCTCAATTTGTCTAATCCTCGTTCTGGGCTCTTCATTGGACCAAAATATGTTTGGCCATTTTGGCTAAACCACCTCAATTTTCTTTAGCCAATGGTATTTTTGTTAAGCCATTTTTGGCTAAGCTTTTTTAGCCATTTTAGCAGAATTTAATACAATTTCCGATTACATATTTGTCAAATTTGTATAATTTTCTTATCATTAATATATATATTTATATATATATTAAACCAAGTTGAACTTGATTTTAATATGTTGCCTCTATTATCACCACTGCCTCTATTATTTGTCACAGTTGGGGACATGTTCCAATGATGAATGTTGTAAGAAAACACAATTTTGAGCATACATGCAGGTTCATTTTTATGATCTTTTTATATGTTGGTGCGTCGTGAAACCCTTCAATCAGTCAAGAAAGCAACCAAGCATGTACCCATGATGGAAAAAACGGATGACACAGTTATCGTTCTGTTTTGTGTGGCCACGCATACAACTCGAAAGAAATGGCTTGGTTTCAATGCGCGAAAACAGATGACAATGTATTGTTTACATGTTGTTTACATGTACGTATCATGGGTTACTGTCAGTTTTGAATAACGGAGTTACAGTCATTATTTTAGTTAAAAGGGTGTAAATCTTTGTATGAGAAAGGTTAATTATTACTATTTTGATAATGTGTCTTCGTTTCGTTTACGCGCTGTTTTGCGATGTTTTTGTTATTGAAAAATGCAACTTTTTTTTCGGCGAGCTCTTGTTGGGTTTACAATTTTCCTCCAGTGTAGGCACACCGAGTGAGTTGCAGTTAGACGTCGCTAGGTAAAATAAGCCGTGTGTTATATAAAGCGCAATTGTCGTAACACAGTCTATAGATTTTAGCTCTTCTGTAAACACCGAGAACTCGTCAAGGATTATTCGGAAAAACATGGCCGCGCCCACGATCTTGTTCCTTTTGCTACTTTCGCCAATTTTGCCACTACCAGCCGTCAGTTTACATGGGTTAAAATGTCTTTAGCCAAATTGGCGAAAGCACTTGACAAAAGTTTCGCCATTTGCAATTTGATTTCGCCTATGGCGACTGGCGAAGGCAAATGAAGAGCCCAGTCGTTGTCATACTTTACGCTATAATTTCACAAACAGTCGCCCGATGTGGTCAAACGAGGCCATGTAGGGCTTTTACCTAAGTTTCTTCAGAAAAGATTT
Source organism: Cyrtodaria siliqua (assembly GCA_037043455.1). Lineage (NCBI taxonomy): Eukaryota > Metazoa > Mollusca > Bivalvia > Adapedonta > Hiatellidae > Cyrtodaria > Cyrtodaria siliqua. The sequence goes on along the minus strand of JAWPHD010000092.1, from coordinate 597,334 downwards.
TCATCACATGTCGCGGAACTTTTTTCCTTCAAGGTCTCACTAAACAGTTATTTCCGTTGCCAGTCCTGATAGGAACTTTCTGGCGCTTGAAAAAAGTGTCTGTGTTTTTCGGTTCTTGTTTATTTTTTAATATGTGCAAATAGTTTCTCTTTTTTGTTGCAGGTGACAAGTATGGGTTTCGTATAGGTTTGGATATGCCTGAATGTTTCTGAGCCCAGATCTGAGAGTCTAATACCGGGTAGTGATAATCTGAGAGTCTAATACCGGGAAGTGATACACATGAAAGTGAAATGGACAAATTCAAGAGGGTCTCTTCAAACTATTGATATTTAAAAAAGCAAATTGCTCAACCCCGTGTTTTTTGCTGGGTAATTCGAGCAACAGACGTCAAGTTTCACAAAGAAAGTATTTTTAAGAAAATTCAGGAAGTTCTACAGTGGTCCAGAGTGATCCTTGTACATATGTAGGGCAATGTAAAATTAACTGTGTTGTGAGACGTTACATGTACATGATGGAAATTTGAGGGGCAATTGTGTGTTCCCGATAACTCAGTTGGTAGAGCGCTAGCCGTGTAAGCTGGAGACCCTGGGTTCGGGTAGGCTTATGGGTCCAGCGCTCTACCAACTGAGCTATCGAGGAAACGTGGTTGGCTGTCTGATTTTTCACCATTTATCTGTATCTGGTCAAAATAAAGATAATGCCTGTTTCACCAGTTTGGATTGAATTGCTGCATGCCATACCAATTCAAATTATATCTCTTGTTTAAAAAATCATGATCATTGTCCGTAACTTTTAGCTTATATAACACAAAATAATATCGTTGATAAACATCACACACCTACCAGTATTGAATATCTACTACGTAGAAACTATAATGTTTAATGGCTATAGTAGTAGTAAATTCAGATGGTATATATTTCAGACAAAATTCGTTTTGAAACAGATAAAGTACCAAGTTCCAATATTATAGGATCTCTTGTGGGTTGTTGTTAAAGGGACACTGTCCGTAAGTAAGCAGATAATGAGCATAACCAAATAACTGTCTGACTTTTATTCAGTGAAATGTATGCATGAAAACATGAGCATAGACCCTAAGAAGTCTGTAGTAGTACATGTAATACATTGGTGAGTAGTTTTTTAGCTCGACTGATCAGAGATCAGCAGACTGATCAGAGATCAGCAGAGCTTATGCCGTACCACGGCATCCGTCGTCCGTCTGTCCGTAAACTTTTTTTGTAGCGACTACTCCTCTGAAACTACTGAATGGATATTCATGAAACTTTACAGAAATTTTACCCATGAAGTCTAGTTGATCCTAGCAAAAATTCATGTTGACGTGAAATCCAAGAGGGCCGCCAAATCTAAAAATAGGTTTTTAAAAAACAAGTTTGTAGCGACTACTTCTTGAAAACTCTAAATGATATTGATATGGGACTTTTTCTAAAATGATCAGCATGACATGATGTTGGTCCTTGTCAAAAATCGTTTTGATTCGACGTTAAACATGGCTGCCAGCGGCCATCTTTGTTTACATAGAGTTATATAGTAAAAACTTGTAGCGACTACTCCTGAAACTATTTGGCGGATTTTCATGGAACTTTACAGGAATGTTGCTCTGAATGTCTAATTGATCCTAGCAAAATTTCAGATAAAAATAGATTTTTAAAAAATAAATTTGTAGCGACTACTTCTTGAAAACTATAAGTGATATTGATATGGAACCTCACACGAATGTTGCTCTTGATGTCTAATTGATCCTTGCAAAATTTCAGGCCGGCCAGAAATTCAAGATGGCCGCCACGGCTAAAAATAAATTTTCAAAAAAAACGTTTGTAGCGACTACTTCCTGAAATCAAAGTCAATCAGTAGAGCTTCAAGGTCATTGACCACTTGTTTTAAAATTATTATTTGTAAATAAAGTGGGACCCACAAGATTTACCTTTTCTGCGATCACGTGACTTCCATTAGCACATTAGGTTTTCACCATAGTATGTATTGCTTAATATGTATAGCCCGCTTAGCATATTTAAGCAACACCGTATTGCCTTATGGATGCTTAATAGACTTTTGCAACTTTTAAATCAACATTCAAAATTATGTAAGCGTGTTTAATAAATTTGGTTCTCCATATATGTTAGATCATCTATACAAGCTCTGTTTGCTTCTGAATTGAATTGGTGTTTTAAGGTGCACCAACACAAGAAAGGTTATATGGCGCCGTACAGGGATGAACTGGCATCAGGCTCATCCTCCATTTACATCAAGATACAATATTCGAACCTGCAGAGTTGCAAATTCTTTTGTAGACACTCCATTTACGATGGAGCCATGTTTCGACATTTGCATATGCAGTGTCATGAAGAAAACCTTGAATGAGCATGATAAAAAAATGCACAGAAAGGTGGGTCCTACCCCTCTGCCTCTAGCAGGATCTACAGTGGTTGCTAAGGATCTATTTTGCTGTTTAAATTTTTAGTTAAAATAAATAGCATTAGTTCTAATTAACATGAATTTATTTAGGGCAGTATATGACTTGATTCTAATTGTGGAATTGTTGAAGTATCAATGAAATTAATAACGTTATTATGAATTAATTTCTAATAAAATTATATGGAAGAAAAAAGTGATCCTTTGCAAATTTTGATTAGTATATCTGCTGTCGACCTTTTATATAAATATGTATGTTTTTAATCCTCATGGGTTTTATGACCTTTTGGAATTTTGCTGAATGAATGAAAGATTAAATATGCAACCGTGGAAACGAGGCTTCATCATAAATGGAGCGTCTACTAAAGAATTTGCAGCACCTCTGCATGTTAGAAGCTTCTAGGCCCATTCTCCATATTTTATCTTGATGTAAATGGAGGATGAGCCTGGCATGTTCATTCCTGTTTCACGCAATATAACATTTCTTGTGTTGGTGAATTCCTTTAGGGTTCCTGGGCAAGAATAGGGCCACAGTTTATCCAGGCAGAGGTAAAATCCCTCTGAATGCATGTGTAGTCCTTTTTATAATGTTAAAGGTCTACATCATCCCCAGTGTTCTCCCCAGGCCATTAAGGCATGTCGCATGTAACATGCCTTCACAGCCAAAATGCTTTTGCAACATGCCTTAATTGTGGAGGACATGTAATACAGTCATTATTAATTCATTTATTTTTATCTTGAATAAGTTTATACCACAATATTTAGTATCTCTAGCCTATTTCTTTCATAAATCCGGTGTCTTTTTGACAAAATACCTTAAAATATAGGGGTTGGGTACACTGATACACCCTAAACCATATTTTCAAACATTTCTGGGGAGAACACTGATCCCTGTATTGTTTCAGGTGCTACTTAAGTGGTGGCTGAAAACTATGATCACGGGTCCAGCAAAAAAATAGGAGTGGTTACACCAAATTTTGCAGCAACTCTCAGATCTGAAGGATCTAAACCCGTTTTGTACACTTTTTTTTATCTTTCTGTAAAAGGAGGGTGGGCATGAAATGATCACACCTGTTGGTGCTATATAACCCTTTTAGAGTTGGTGTGCTGTAAACATCAAGTCACTCAACGTGCTAGTGCGCAGTAAACCACAATTTATTCAATCTATTATGCCAGTATTCTGGAATATATATTATATATATATATAAAAAAAAAATGGATTTGATGTGCATTTTAATATTGATTGGTATAAATAAAGAACATTAGAGAAGAAAACAATTGTTTTAGTCTTTCTGTATTTCAAACTGTTGTCAAGGGCTATATTGGTAAGGCGTGTATACTGAAAGTATGTGCCCATATGCTTGAAACCTCTCTTACTGCTTCGACTTTTGAGAAAGTGTTGATTATTTGGAATGGGGGAGGTATAAAGTAAATGTACTTGTTTTATCCAGGAAAAAGTGGTAGGGGTGTCTCCACCACTACTCAACTTTTATAATCGGTCACCCAGGTTTTCTGAAAAAACTTGAATACTAAAAACTGAAAATCACCGAAACATATTAAATCAAGTTTTTATTAAGTTTATCAACAAGGGTATAGTCCAATCAAGGCAGATTAAGTTTTATAAATCGCTAGCGATATTTGTTAAACGACGCCAGTTAAAATTTCAAATGAAAATATGAATTATTAAAAAATATATATAATTCGTTGAAAAGTGACCGATTATAAAAGTTGAATAATGTATAATAATCTAAAACATGTAATGAAAATGACGTAAAACAACATTCAATCAACTAACCATATTTGTATGCACCGCCACGAAATTAGGCTTCCCTTATCCGTCGGTACAAAACGTTTACATGTCGAGTCCTTTTTTATTAGACTTTTTCGAAAAAGAAAAACTATTTTCATCACTTGATTGTCATTGTCGTCTGCGTCACTTGATTAAAGTTGTATCTCTGAAACTTCACACACCTGCATTCGGCATCAACAGACACCACATAGCCAGTTTCTGTAACTCCTGCATTAACAGAATTATAGCCCCTGTTATACTTAAAAAACTTGGTTCAAGTTTGTATGTGAATGCAGCTAGTATCTCGGAAACTACTTTATATAATGGATTATATATGTATATAATGCACCGAACAATTCATATGGCATATGCACCGAACAAAAATGCATATGTTCCGAACATAAAGACATATGCACTGAACTTAAAGGCATATGCACAGATTTTTTGTTGAGTCCTTTTTGCTAGGCTTTTTCGAAGAAGAAAAGCTATTTTCATCTTGATTGTCGTTGTCTGCGTCACTTGATTAAAGTTGTATCTCTGAAACTTCACACACCTGCATTCAGCATCATCAGACACCACAGTGTCAGTTTCTATAACTCCTGCATTTAACAGAATTATGGCCCCTGTTATACTTAGAAAACTTAGTTCAAATTTGTATGTGAATGCGGCTAGTATCTCAGGAACTACTTTATATAATGGATTATGCACCGAACAATTCATATGGCATATGCACCGAACAAAAATGCATATGTACCGAACATAAAGACATGCACCGAACTGAATGGCATATGCACCGAACATAAAGGCATAATTATGTACTTAAGGCATATGTACCGAATGTAAAGGCATAGGCAACGAACATAAAGACAAATGCTCATCCTAAGACAGTCATGGCGTTCCATATTTCAGAATCCACAGGTTTACATCTATGATATCTTTCTTAAAAGTTAATTTTGTTAAAATTAAATATGGATTAAATTAAAGGGACACGTGGCAATTATTTTTAGCTTCTCGGGTGTATTAATCCTAAATCGTTTTGACATTGTACTAAACTTTCATATAATTAAAAAGAAATTTCTCTTTGTTTAAATGTATTCTTGTGGCAATATAATGATCAATAGTTGGAAGTTCCTTTAAAGGGACATGAGCAATCTTGATTTATTTTTTTTAAACTCACAGTGTCACATTAGATTTTAATATATTGTTTTGCATATTGATAAAACTTTTTAAAAAATCACTAATTGTGTGCAAAAATGATACTGGATAATTAAATTGTAAGTTCAATTTTAATGCATGATAAAAACTTCAAGATTGCTGTTTGTCCCTAAGTTAATAGTATCAGATTGTGTTTTTTTTATAGGCTGAATGTTTCAGTAACCTGGTTTGTAGCTATAACAGATGACCGTGAACAATTGTTATAAAAAACGAAAAATGACTACGTCAAAAATAATAATAATAAAGACGTTATAATAAAGACTACTTGAAACTACTCGACATTCCATGAGTGTTCAAATTTGTGATGATATATGAGAGGCCGATTATTTTTTCACGAGTAATTTAGACCGAAATGTTGGCTAATATCTTGTCTGAATAAACTTGTCATTTGGTGAATGGAGCTGCAACACAAACGAAAAATCCTTTAATTTTTTTAGATAAAGTACGTTTTCTCAAAATATAAAACGCGTAAAGACGCAAGCTGATATATCCAGTCGTCTATGCGTGGTTGCCCTTAATTAGAACTGCTAATATTTTAATATCTAATTAGATATTTAACAATACGTTAAAGATTTTTTATTATTTCAATACAGTCGAGTACACATAACTTTATACTGCTCCTTTAAATTGTTAATTTCTGTTCTTGATCTCGACAAAGTCGCGGTAAACGCGCAAGATCAAAAGGTCTTTGTGTTACGTCATACAATCGCGGTGATCGCCTGCTTTCAGACGCCGCACGGCAACATCAAAAGACCGCGGCATTTTTAATCCCACAAAAAATACCAATAGACATTGTTTTTATAGGGTTGGTACATGTGCATAAACAGTAATCAACATTGTGGTTACTTTGATACAATTCCATTTCGTTTATCGTAAATGTGCCCGAACAATGTGGATATTACAGATTGAGAATGGTGGTTAAGTACATGACTGTTTGGTGGTGACATGAAAACGAGGATCATCTGGGTCCTGACAAATTCACGAATTTGATAGAATTTATCTAAACAAGGATATTACATTTTCACTCGTGCCAATTACGACGGGCAGATAATTTATAAAGACTCAATTCACGCCTCTCTTACTGTAATTGATTGTTACCTGCGCATTTTTTTCTGTGCAATATTACAATCTTTACAATCTTTAAACAAATCATGTATTTCAATAAATACGACAATAATTGTTAAAGGAAATACGAAGACAATTATCGATCCGTCTCATAAAATCACAGAGTCGAGTAAACTCCATTGAAAATAGTCCGTCACGATAAGCGCTAAGCTCCGCCCACAAATTACCTATATCGATTAAGTACGATAAGTACGATAAGCTCCGCCTTCGGCGCATCTGTCCTCGCTTAAAGGAATTAAGACCGGACCACGTAATGTACGTTCCTCTATTAAAAATAGCATTCTATGCAACTCCGTGGAGGCTCTGAGTGAAATCCTGATTTATGGAAATTTATATTTGGTGTTGTCATGTTATTATGTTTAATATCATGTTAATATTACGAGAAATCATGAATTGATCAGAAAGTTATATCATGTATCATTGTTTTATTTGTTTTTTAAGAGAAATGATTTTTATGACGAATAAAATTAGTGTGCTTTAATCCACTTTTTTAACATATTTAATACTCCAGTTTTAGAATAGCAACATAGAGAGCTGTGTGTACGTTTATTTACGTTGCATGTTTTATTGAAACTTCCAAACAAATGCATGTTTGTTCTGCTCTTTGACGTTTTTCCCCATCTACGTGTGATTAGTTCAAATTCCACTGTGGAGCAATTTTAAATTATATATATTAATACATACATCCTTGAGGCCCTCAAAATCAGAGTTTAGAATATGTTTTTTGGTTGTAATTTCGACCTTCGTGTAGTAAAAAAAAAATTCAAAAAAGAATCGACCTAACTATCCTATTTGTTTTGAGCTGGAAACCTGAAACACGACTATTTCTTTTCTTGGCCTTATCCGCCATCCATCCAAATGAAAATTAGTAAATAAATATGATAAATAAGCCGAATGCTTTCTGTCCTAATTTTGTTTTGTTCTATATAGCAAACTGTAGTAATCCAAACGATATTGATTTACACAAGTACTCTACATGGATATAGATTTATTAAATATTCAGATTATTTGCAATTTACCAAAAAATTGACGTGTCGCAGTAGTGGAGTGAAACACGGACCTCTTGCTTTCCGAACATGCATGCTATCCATTTACTGTTATTTCCTCTAACTGATGACACACTGATTTTAAGAGATATCCCTTCGATGAGATGTGCGTTTGTTTACACTGTGTTGTTAATGTGGGAGTTGCATATATGATTGTGCTAGGGGGCGTGAGAGGTGTTGCTTCTTTCATTAGTTCTCATGAACAGACTCAATAAAACCGAGTCTGCTGCTTTATTCTCTTAATTGTGTTTGTTGCTCCCAAAGGATCACCTTTATCAGTATTTATTTATAAATCAATGTAATATGTTCCTATATATATTAACTTGTTTACAAGCTCGTTGGCGGGCATTCGTTGATTTACATATATACATAGTTATGACTATTGAGTTGTGCTCAACCCGGGGCTAGAGGGCGTGAGCGGTAGCTAGCATATTTCACTACCGCTCATGAACAGTCTCAATCAAAGCGAGACTGCAATATTTCGTATGTGTCGTGCTCGGCCGTTTCCAAAGGTCCATTATCATACTATTTTTTTAGGGATGTTGTATATACATACATTGGGAAACCCTAGCTTACCCTTCTTTATTTTGTGTATTTACCATTACACCTACCATTAAACTTGTTCATTTGATTTAGTTTGTGGTTCATTGAGATTGGGTACATTCATTTCCATAGTACAATTTCCATGTTTTGTACACTCGATTGATACCCGTAGGTCATTAATGTTCGTCATACATGCGAATTCACTTATCGGCAATCAGAATATGATGCAAATTTCATATGTCGATGCTGAGAAAATATAATCAATGACAATATGTTCTTCACTTTGCGTTTCAGGCCATTGCAACTGTATAGGTTTGACGACTATAAAGAGTGCACAGAAATAACTCGCTTGCATAAAATGTCATTGCGAGTTGATGTTGGCCTGCTTTGCTGTCGTTATTTTTTTAAATTTTATTTTATTTTTTGCTTTTTAATCATTTACCATGTCAATGTCATATCTTGCATTTTAATCATCTTTGTAGCTGTTGTTTGTTTCTGTGCGTGTTTGTGTTGTCTCTGGTCGGGAGAAATGGAAGTATATATTTAATAAATACATTAACTGGTTATGTATTAGTATGAATGATGGGGTTTGACGGCACTTTGACACATCAATATGGCATACTGTTCGCGGAAATTGATCTCATTGAAGTAATTTTTTTAAAGATTAAGGTAAAAATGTAGAGGTAATTATTTTAAAGAATACAAAAGTGATGGTATGGCAACATATGTAGAGGATCTTAAACGAGTTCCCATTTCATATAAGATTTATGAAACGAGTTATGAATTATTTTAATTTTAACGAGCCTTTTGGCGAGTTAAACTTAAAAATAATTCATAACTCGTTTCATGAATCTTATATGGAATGGGAACGAGTTTAAGATCCTTTTTATCACATAACATTGCAATCAAATTAGTAAAAATTAATTCAGATGGACATAGAACCGCCACGACGTCAGACTCACTTTAGCGCCAAAACGTCATAAAATATGTGACGGCGTAACGTCGCGTCTCACACGTTGCGTATAAAAGAGTTCGTGTTTTACCTCTTTACAAAATAGCAGTTTACGCCAATTTTAACAAACCAACAACAATGTTTTGTATAACGTGCATTATTTTTATAAGCTGTCCACAAATAATAAGTTTATGACTCAGATCTGGGGGAATTTGTAATAAATAAAATAGTTTCAGTTAATAAACTTGCGTAGTGTTACAGGTTTAACTCAACCAATCAAAATCGTTCCAGGTTGTATTACACGTGTGTCATACAATAGAATATTAAATGGGTGTTCGACACTGCTACCAAGGGACGTTATGTGATAAAAAAATAGTAGCACTGCAATGACCTGACACCATGTTGTTGTTTTTTTACCCAGCGCATATTACTACTTAACTACGTGTAAATAAAATGATTAAAGTTTAACGAAGCAGAAGCAGGTTCAAGCCTTGGGTGTAATTACTAACCATGAGTCTAATCCTGGTGATGAATTAATTTAATAGAGATATTGCCGACCTGGCGATCTGTTGTCATCATATTTGCATTTACTGGCTGTTAATTAGAGAATAATCCTAATATAAAAGGGATTACCATCAATCTCACAATATACCGATGATACATAGTTAATGTAAGACAGTTAAGAAAAATACAATAGTATGCTGAACTGTCTGCCTTACTATCAAAAGTTATACTCGTATGTATGTCAAATTAAAAATAAAACTGCCTTCATCAAGTTTTATTACAAACCAGCTTTGATAATATCGTTGAAAGGATTGAAGAACTGTCCCTTTAACCAATATCCCGCGTGGTCCCGCCTTAATTCCATTAATTAGCGATTATATTAGCAGGATTTTATAACAGATATTTGACAATAAAACAAGTTTGAAAACATTGTTTACTGGAAAAATGCGATAACCTACTTAAAATTACCTATTAAATATTTTAATTCTACAATATTCATTGTATTTTAAGCCGAAATTAAGGTTTTGTTTCATACCCAGGCCAAGCTCGTTTTCGCATATTGAAGAAGGGGTAGAATGGGTAATGGAAGATAATTCTCGGACCACGTTATGCTAAATGTATGTATCAACAGTTTTACACACTCACCTACAGGTGAAGTTTACCAAATCTAAAAGGCTTTGTGCGTTTATCATGTCTACGTCGAAGTTACCCTCCGAGTAGGATGATTGTTCGCAGCTTGAGACACCTTGCGATACACTTCTGTACAGCATACACTTGTCTCGCCTCACAGAGGGGTACTCCTGGTATTGCGTAAACAAACCACAAACTGAACAAAACAAATAGTATAGGAAAACCCCTGTCCGTTGTCATTCAACATGCCGGAAGTTGTTAAAATAAATGCCGCTTTCTGAGTGCCCCATAGCAGTGTATATACATAATGATAAATATGTATAATAATATTAATGTTTTACTCAAGTTACTGCAATCTGTACAACTGTAAGTTTCAAATTTGTGTAGATTCTACTTCTTAAATTAGCTATGCCCACATCAGCAGCCAAATTGTATGACTTGTAAACTACAGAACGTTTATAAATTTACCTGTACAGATGACCGGTACTATATATATATATAACTTACATATTTTGAGGATCTACTCTCTGTAGGTACAATATTAAACAATGGGCTTTTAAGTCTTTTAAGTTTAACCTGTGCCATGACAGGCCCTTAGTGCATAAAATACACATCTTAGGAACGGCGAGATTATTTGTGATAATTGCGCCGTCCTCCGACGTGCCGCCGGTGGTGGTGGTGGTGGTGGTGGTGGGGTGTGTGTGTGGGGGGCGGGGGGGGGAGGGGGGGTTGGTGTGGGTGGGTGGCGGGGTATGAGACTTAAGGCCAAACTCCAAAACCAACTCGTAATTCATTTTATGCATATTCAATCATGGATATTTTAAGAATCCGTGAATAAAACTACACTTTCAATTGGCACATGTACATTATTATATGACGTGGATAACATGTTGATATATGGTTTTGTAGTGTCAGTGTCTTTAATATTTTGTTTCACAGCATAATTATATATATATTTATATTTTTATTGTGAACTTTATTGCAGACAGGAGCTGTTTGTTCCAGTACGTACCAGTGTTCAAAGCACCACTTGCTTCTATGACTGGAAAAAATGACGTGACTGTGGAAACTATGAAGACACTGTAACAAGTTAAACCACTCTTAGGTAAGGCCAAAAAGAAAAATAGCCTATAAGGTGTATTATGTATATTTACCGATAAAAAGTATGGGTTTATTCACCAGTTCTTAAAATATCCATGAATGAATATGCATAAAATCAATTACAAGTTGGTAACTTAATTTAACATTCCAGTTTTTGGGTTTGTCCTGGCCGGTTATAATTCGTCAAAAGAGTTTGAATTCTCAAAATATGTAAGTTGTATGTGTAACCTCGTCATCAGTAGCTTTAGAAACCGTGTATATCTGTTGTTAAAATAATGTTTTAAATATCTGATTTAAGACAGTTCATTATTTATAGAAAGATTTTCTTGGTGTTTGGTGTCATTTCAGCACATTTTAGGCTATGTATAATGGTGTTTGTATTGCGGTGGAAGCAAACCACCCACTTATGTTGTGTGTCAGGTCTATATCTCTTAATAATTTTCTTTCAAACTTGCCACAATGAATAACCAGCTTGGAGCGATGTCCATTATAACTATATCCAGCATTTCTGAGGAGCTGTACCAAGTTAGCTCTACTGATCAAAGATCAGCAGCTATACAAAGTTAGCTCTACTGATCAAAGATCAGCAGAGCTTATGCCGTGGTGCGGTGTCCGTCGTCTGTCAGTCTGTAAACTTTTTTGTAGCGACTACTCCTCTGAAACTACTGGATGGATTTTCATGAAACTTTACAGAAATGTTGCCTATGAAGTCTAGTTGATCCTAGCAAAAACTCATGTTGATGTGAAATCCAAGATGGCCACCAAAGCTGAAAAAGATTTTTAAAAAAACAAGTTTGTAGCGACTACTTCTTGAAAACTATACGTGATATTGATATGGGACTTTTTCTAAAATAATCAGCATGACATGATGTTGGTCCTTGTCGAAAATCGTTTCGATTCAACGTCAAACGTGAGCGGCCATCTTGTTTACATAGATTTATATAGTAAAACACTTGTAGCGACTACTCCTGAAAGTACTTGACGGATTTTCATCACACTTCACGGGAATGTTGCTCTTGATGTCTAGTTGATCATAGCAAAATATCGGCCGGAAATTCAAGATGGCCGTCAGGCGTAGGAATCATATAATGGTGTATGTTTTGGTGTACATGAGCTTAAATAAAGTTTTTATGTTTTTGCTTGTCAAATATTTTGTCAAAATGTTTAATGTCGAATCAAAATAATTTTTCAACAAGGACCAACATCATGTTATGCTGATCATTTCAGAAAAAGACCCATATCAATATCAGTTATAGTTTTCAAGAAGTAGTCGCTACAAACTTGTTTTTAAAAATCTATTTTTAGCCGTATGCTCAAAATTAGTATGCGAAAATTACAATACAGTCATGATATTTTAACAATTATATGTGTTACTATTAAGCTATTATATTTATTTTTATAACTTGCAAGTACTTTGACAAAATGGAATATTATCAATAACAAGTTTAATATATTACTTTTCAGGGTTAGAGATCTGTCCACGGGTAGCGGATGGAATGGAAGAATGTCTCAAGTGCAGATGAATTAAATTCCATGGATGCCGAAGACAGTGAGATGTTAATGTTAAATGAGACAGCCAGAGAAAAGAACACTGAAACTTAACAAACCATATTTAAAAATATATATAATGAAGTTACTTTTCATTATATTTTTTTTTCTTCAGAAACAGCGAAAATATGTAGATTACTTTTGTGAGTACATGTGATTTTAATATTATCATCATGATCAATGGGTTTGTGAATTTAATAATTTAGATATGCACTTAAGAGACACAAAACTAACATAATTCGCTTCCAATTTTGAAAATCTGCATTGCCGGTAAGTACCTTTGTCACTTTTTTTGTTTTTATTACCTGATTTATATATTAAAAATTTAAAAAAAAATTACTCTTGTCATTATGCTTCACCCTATGGAAAGAGCATACAGTATAATAGTGGTATCCTTGTCTGTTTACAATATTGTTCAAATAAGGTTAAAGAAGGGCATTTGTGCTCGAAGGCGACATTGTCAAACAAGCATCTGTGTTTTAATGGCAAATTCGCCAGCAATTTTGTATGCATTTGACAGGGTAAACATACACCTGATTGCTCATGTCGCTCACTTTGCTCACATGACATGATGTTGATCCTTGTCGAACTTATTTCTATTCAACATTAAACACGGCCGCCAGCGGCCTTCTTTGTTTGCGTGGAGTTTATGTAGTAAAAATTGTATCGACTACTCTGAAACTACTTCATGGATTTTCATGAAACTTCACAGGAATGTTGCTCTTGATGTCTAGTTGATCATAGCAAAATCTCAGATTGGCCGGAAATTCAAGATGGCCACCACAGCTAAAAATAGATTTTTTGAAAACAAGTTTGTAACGAAATATTTGTGAAAAATAAGTGATATTGATATGGGACTATTTCTAAAATGATCGACATGATGTTGATCCTTGTTGAATTTTTTTTTGATTCAACATTAAACATGACTGCCAGTTGCCATCTTTGTTTACATAGACTTATATTCTAAAAACTTGTAGCGACTACTGCTCTGAAACTACTTGACATATTTAACGCTTCAAGGTCATTGACCTCTTGTTGTCGTTTTTCCAGGCTGAGTGTTATTTGCATTTTACACCTGGATTGCGCCACATTTTACGCCTGGTTTATTATTACGCCTGTTTATTGAACAGGCGTACTCATTTGCATATTACGCCTCATTTTACGCCTGGATTCCGCCTCATTTTACGCCTTGTTTATTATTTAAGCCTGGCTTATTTTTTACGCCTGGTTTATTTACGCCTGGTTTATTTACGCCTGTACGCCTGGTTTTTGGCCAGGCGGACTCATTTACATATTACGCCTCATTTTACGCCTGGATTACGCCTCATTTTACGCCTGGTTTCTACATTCTTACCAAAACCACCAGTACGCCTGGTCACCATCAAAATTACGCCTGGTTTAGTTATCAATATTACGCCTGCTTTACGGGCGTCACAGTTCGTACGGGTAAGGCCGGTGACAGTTTCTGATAAACATGTAGTTGAAAACATAAAAAGGAATGTATCGATGGAGATTGGTGAATGGCATGGGAAGAAATAATTAGTGAATTAAGAGCTGTCGCCGGTCAGTACATAGACACTTAACAGACACTGCACTTATCTTTCTCATGCGTAAACTTCACGTACACGTGATAAAGTGCTATATTATATGAAATTGAAGCACATTTTGATGGCTTTACTTTTTATTTGGATTGACACCTATACTCTTCCAGATTGCGTATAGAAGGGAAACATCGTTATCTATATGTGTTTTCTTTTAAAATTCGCGGCGCCTACTTTATTTTTTATATAACTTGCATATGCACAGTATATGGACTGTTCAATCACCTCTTTTTTAATGTTCTCTAATTTTCTTAAATTAATATAGTTTAAACTAAATAGTTGATTAAACTGCACCAATAATATAATTAACCTACTGAAGAGTAATTAAAATCCGTATGTGTTTAAATTATTAAAATTCTAGAAAGTTAAAAATCAAACTTTTATTAGATTTTTTAAAAATGCAATTACTTATTTTAATGTTTGATAAATACTCCACTGTTATCTGGTGCACCTGTACCGTACACACATTTCCATTTATAGACATTAAGAGGAATTATAATTTCTGCTGTATTTATTCACTTATCAATTAACATTTAGATTTGATCATGCTCAGAGCTCTGGTGTTTGGCTATTCCACCATCCTCGAGAAAAGTCAGCTGGTCAGCATAACTTGGAAAAAGTATAATAAATTCACAACGGAGATTAAACATTGCACAATATTATAATAATA
Organism: Cyrtodaria siliqua; assembly: GCA_037043455.1. NCBI lineage: Eukaryota > Metazoa > Mollusca > Bivalvia > Adapedonta > Hiatellidae > Cyrtodaria > Cyrtodaria siliqua. Next base: position 582,183 of record JAWPHD010000092.1, on the reverse strand, counting down.
ATAATAATAATTATAATAATTTCTTTATTTAACGAAGGTTAAAACACATTAAGTTATGCATATAAAATACATACACTTATTTTCAATGTGGCCTTCGAACAATAATGCTATAAAAGTTAGAAATACATATACAACATTCATGCTCATGCGCACACACGCAAACATCCATATACACAACAATACTACAAATCCGACAAACACTCATCGGTTAATACATTCCTAATATTCTTAATTCATAATCAAGATATCCATAGTGTCATATATGAAGGATATTAAATCAATTACATGCATACAGTGCCAGTTCCACTCAAGAAAAAAAAATATAGCAACAAAAACAATTAACAACAACACAACAGCGACATAATTATATCTTATATCAGCTAGTTTATATCCTGTTTTTGGAAAAGAAATTGTTTTAAATTGTATTAATACGAATTAAGGCTATTGATGTTACGTATATGTAAAGGAATTGTATTCCATACCATTGTACTGTAATAGCTGAACGAACCTTTCAAAGAGTTTGTCCGATGTTTCAGTGGAACAAGATCCTTTCGCTTAATGGAACGCAACATATAAGTTTCATTGTGAGAGAAGCTAATTAGATCTGACAGGTATTTTGGTTCATTTTTACATTTAAAAATTAATATTCCTATATGATATAGACATCGGTTTTCGAATGATAGCCAACCCAATTCTTTAAACATTAACTTTGAATTAGTATTTAAGTCTTTATTCAGTATTATTCGAGCTGCCCTCTTTTGAATTTTTGTTATTTTCATGATTTCAGCTTTCGAATTAACTCCCTTTCCCCAGATAGTGCAACAATGGAACGCAACATATAAGTTTCATTGTGAGAGAAGCTAATTAGATCTGACAGGTATTTTGGTTCATTTTTACATTTAAAAATTAATATTCCTATATGATATAGACATCGGTTTTCGAATGATAGCCAACCCAATTCTTTAAACATTAACTTTGAATTAGTATTTAAGTCTTTATTCAGTATTATTCGAGCTGCCCTCTTTTGAATTTTTGTTATTTTCATGATTTCAGCTTTCGAATTAACTCCCTTTCCCCAAATAGTGCAACAAAAGTCAAACGATGACATAATGTAAGTAAAATATTTTCTTCATATCATATGTTAAATAGTAAATAATATGTTTTAATAATGCAATTTTAGTATTGAGTGTTGAACACACTTTGGATATTTCATACTTCCACGATAGTGTATTATCAATATATATACCTAGTAGTTTATGTACAGATACCTTTTCTATTAAGACATCGTCAATATAAAAAAACATGGCATTTTTAACCTTATATTTTGTGGAGATAAGCATGCATTTAGTTTTTGATGGGTACAGTGCCATGTTATTAATGTAACACCAACTTTTGATAGTATTCAGATTTTCTTGTAACTTTTTCTCGATCACATCTATATTATGATCAGATTCATAGAGAGCAGAGTCATCTGCATACAGATCAATATTTATTGCATTTGGTGATATTGATATATCATTAATATTTATTGCATTTGGTGATATTGATATGTCATTAATATACAGGAGAAATAGAAGAGGGCCTAGAATGGAGCCCTGAGGAACAACTGATCTTATTATCATTTCCTCAGAAAACTGGCCATTAACCTTCATTCTTTGCTTGCGATTACTTAAATATGATGTGAACAATTTAATGGTTTTGCCTGAGAAATGATACAATTTAAGTTTATACAATAGTATTTGATGATCCACAAGATCAAATGCCTTTTGTAAGTCGAGAAATATTGCTCCTATATATTTTCCAGAATCTATGTCTTTTAACCATGAATCAATTAGCCTTGTTAAAGCAGTTTGACGGGAGTGCAGTTTTCTGAATCCTGATTGTGTCATATGTAAAAGATCAGTCGTTTGAAAATATTTATGTAACTGGGTCGCTATGTGACGTTCGAAACTTTTGAAATGGTCGGAAGAATAGAAATTGGTCTATAATTGTTCGGGTCGGTTCTATCCCCAGTTTTAAAAATTGGAATAACAAATGCTTTTTTAAGAGAATCGGGAAATATTTATTATACGTGCAATAGCATAAGTTATATGGTCCCCACAATATTTAAGAATTTTAGGTCCTATTCCATCAAGTCCCGTAGATTTCATAACATCTAATTTGTCAATTATTTGTTTAACTTCGTATGGTGTTATTTCTTCTATAGAAAAGGAATTGAACTTCAGTTTTTCGTTCATATATTGTTGCAGTTTTCTGAAGTTTTCCGTGACAAATGACGTTTTTTCTATAATATTAGATACAGTGCTTTGGGGGGTATAGAATCACTTGGGTTAAACGTCTCATTTTAAAATGAAAGGAAAATGTTTATTTAATTTCTGAATTAGATTTACCTTTTGAGTTGTATGATAGCAAAATTTCTAAAATTATTGTGCTGAAGCTGTGATTTTTTAATAGCAGTTTTTGCACCAATATTTACATAATTTCATTTTATCCTTAAAAGTGCCAAACTTCAACAAGTTACCTTAACTGATGATTGCATTTTGACTTTTGTCCCTAACATTTGTTAAAACAGCAAATATTTATTTCTGAGTTTATTGTGACAGTATGAATTTTTCGTTTCAAAAACACACTTCATTCAGGTAGTATAGAATCATTTTTTTTGAGAGGTGTTGCACGTAGTGATATATTTTACATGGAAAAATGTCCCAAATAATTTCACCGTTGAATAAATGTATGCTTATATGATATATCTTCAAGCCTGGAAAGTTTTAAAATAATCTAAAATATATGAGCTGAGAAAATTGATTTTAAACAGGAACTGATTCTTTACTACCAATGATTCTATACACCCCAAAGCACGTACTGTATGTTTATGAAATGTTCATTTAATGCGTATAAAATATTCAAATTTCCATCTATAATATTAATATCATTTATAATTAAAGTTTTAGGTAAAGATGCATTATCCAATCTGCCTTCATTAGGAATACTTATCGTTCGAAGCGTTTTCCACAAATAGCTTGGACTTTTATTTTCTCTGATAGCGTCATAATAAAAGTGTTGTTTTTTGCTTTTCTTTATCATAGATGCAATTTTATTTTTCATAGTTTTATATTTATCAAAATCGCCCTGCCTGTGTAATCTATCTCGCTCAAATTTAGCGTTTTTGATCACTTCATTAAACCATCCTGGTTGAGTATGATATTTGACTCTCTTCTTTTTTACAGGAGCATGTTTACATAAAACGTTATTAAGTAAATTATAAAGGCAAGTACGAGACTGATTAGGGACACTGTACAATTCAATCAATTCAAGTGGAGCCAAAGCTAATTGTTCCTGAAATAGCTAATTTTTCTTGAAATATATTCAAGATATTAGAAAAAAGCACCATGTCGTATGAAAGTATTCTTGGATATTTGTTGCACATTTGATTATTTCAATTTACGTAAAGACGTGTACATGTATAGCTGGCCATTTTTATCGGAAATCGGAATTGTCTGGATGAAGGCGTTTCTTTAGACATGAAAAAATAACGTCTACAAGAAAAGACATAAAATTATAGATAGCAACCTGGACAACATTGAGTTGTTCTTGAGTCAGTCGTGCGTCAAATTGAACTCCGGGACGGCAGTTTCCTAGCATGACGATCGTGAAGATTACATCTTTCCATGAAGACCCACTACATTCGGACATTTCTCATGTTGCTGTGGTGGTTCTTGCGCAGTTAAATATACGTGTTACGGCTCTTTAATAAAATAAATTCAAACAATGATAGAATGAGTGACTGGGTGACTAGTCAGACTAACAGACTGACAAAATGAATGAATGAATTAATTTATATGAATGAATGAATGAATGAATGAATGAATGAATGAATAAATGAAGGAGATATGTCTTCACGGCTCATCAACACATTAAAGAGTAGTTCGAGCCGCCAAAGAAAGCGGTGAATAATTCATAGGAATCCAGAAAATGTGCCCTAATGTTCCTATGGAGTAGAGTCTTTACAATAATTCTGAGATATACTCAGATACACATGACCACTCCGTCATGTCCACATCCGACGCCGACGGAAGAGGCTACGATAACTGACTTGCTTAAGGACACATCGCTGGCTCCAGTGAGGCTCAAACCCGTGATCTCCCGATACAGAGTCGGATGTGCTATTGACTGGGCCACTAAACTAATTACACAAACTAAACCAGTCGCTTATGCTACACTCGCTAATGTGAGTTTGTTTAAATGATTATGATGTGAAATTTATATCATAGTTGGTCAAGTATTTGGTCGGAACTCATATTTATCATTATGCCAAGACCAGCTTTAAAAATAATGTATAACTATGTGCCATTGTCCAAAACTATCAATGAAAATCACTAATAGAAGAGCTCACACAGCACACTGTCCCCTCCCTTTTCAATGGAGTAAGTGTTCTTCCATGAAAAATAACCAGCGACCTTCACACAGAAACTTACGCTCTATACATGTCAATTCCATCCTGCAGGCTTGTGTCTTCTACTGGGAATGTAAAATTGTACTGTACATCGTGAATGCATGGAGTAATTGTCCTGAATACCGCATCAAGGCAATCTCTGTTCACAGTCCCAGTGTTCATTGATGCGTCTAAAATAACAAGCATTTTTAGAGCAAACGCTTCTGACAACATTCTTTGCTAACACAGTTCAATGATAAATCCAGAAAAAAACACTAACAACTACGTATGTATTTTTGTACGGAAACAGTATCTATACAATTCGAACAGGAAATGTAGCATTCAAGGACCACAGTCAACCACAAACACACAGAGAAACAAACAACAACTACGACGATGAATAAAAGGCAAGATATGACATCACAAACATAAAATGATTGGCAACATAGCTACCGCCTTGGAACTGTTACTGACAAAATGTCACGATATCGCCCAATGTGAAACAGTGACATCAGCTGTTAAATTAAACTGCTAAAGGGTTAACAATGCAGAAAATACATTTTCATTAAAACACGGACTCTCACTATGTTGTTAAAGAACTTATATTGGTGTTTATCGAACGTGTCTAACATTTCATTGATATAAATACTCTGAACACGCTTATAAAATATCGAATATAAAACATAAACATAAGGTGCTAGCGTGCAAACAATGGCAAGTATACGAATGGAAAATGACTGTCGGACGACGACGCGCCAATCCTTAAGCTCGTCTGGTCTTGTCTCCACATGTACACTCAATATTTATCAACAAAGACTTTTGAAGATAACTAAATTTAACAAACAACAACATTTGATAAAAACGTGTGTTTTAATTTATTTTAAATTAGTCTTAATCGTACAGATATTCCTACTAGTCGTTATATAAATTTTACTTTGGCCTGTAGTGATACGCACAATGTTCTTGCTATACTTACAGTTAGCTATCCAACTGGCCGGTGCAGATCCCTGACAGCTCATGTACGACTCGTCCCAGTTTGTCAGTATTTGTTCCTTATTTTCACAGTTCATGAACCTGTTTTCGATACACTGTCGCCACACTGGTAGATTACTGACACAAAAATTGATGAAATTGCAAAATGAAAAAAAGTAATTAAAGATTTAGGTAAACATGAGTAGGTAAATCTTTTATCAACGAATAAGGGATGATATGATAACATATTAAAATGAGCAATAAAATGACATGTTTTTTTCCTAAGTTTACCCAGTACTCATTACTACTATCCTCCGTGTAAATAAAATGATTCAAGTCTGACGACTTGGAAGTAGGTGCAAGCTTTGGCTGTCATTCAAAGACTCAAGGAAGCCAATCGAATTGACGAAGTTTAAATTTAAGTATGTCTATAACCTGATACTCTGGCAGATGTAAGTGAAGCCTTTAATGCCACTTCTCGGCATCTGGATGATATATTGAACATTGACACTTCTTTATTTTCTACTATGATAAACACTATTTGTCCTAAAGAACTTTAAAAATAAATTAATACGGCAAATATTTCTGATACGGTCGCTTCTTTTCTCGATCTATATATCTATATTTAAAATAGAGAAATAATTAGCAAAATCTATGGCAAGGGAAACTATTTTAGTTTTGATACTGTTAATTATTCCCATTTAGATGGGGATTTTCCCCAAGGGCAACAGCTTATGGGGTCTATGTTTCTAAAAATGCACCAATTCATTAAATGCCAAAGGGAAGCACAAATATTCCAGGCTTTGGATCGGGATCGGCGTCTTTACTCACAAACCCCTAATTTGATAAATGTTTTAATAGTGGGATAAAAAAAGTATAACATGACGTGAACACCTTAATGGGTGGAACTTGTTTGGTGACTTAAACGTCCTGCAATGACAGGTGTGCGCTATATTCTATTTAACAGTTTCACACACTCACCTACATGTTAAGTTAACCACATCTAAAGCGGTTTGTGGGGTTATCACGTCTAAGCGGGTTCTCCGGTAAGATGTATTTTGGCAGCTGTGGACACCTTGGAATACGCTCTTGTATTTCGTGCATTCGCCTCTCAGCGCAAAGGGGTTAGGGAGTGAATACCCTCCACCCACACAAGCAATCACCAGACATACTTGAAAAGGAAAATATTAAAGAAACTAACCTGAAAAATAACGGCAACATTACAACTACTAAAACGTTTATCAAAACTCTATCCAGGTGTTCATGCTATATAATAATGTATATGTTCCGATTAAAAGTAAACGTTTATGCACCGGTTCTTAAAATACCCGTGATTGATTATACGTAAAATAAATTATGAGTTGGTTACTCTTAATTCGAAGCTCCAGTTTTGGGGTTTGGCCTGACTTGTTAAATCCGTTTATAGAGAGTTTAAACAGTTTAGATTCTCAATACAGTATATATATATATATACCTTGTTGACAATAGGTTTAGAAACGGTGTGCATATGTTTTAAAAATAAGGCTGTTGTCGGCGAAGTATTTCTTTAACTTAATAGGTATGAACTACCATGTATATTGTTTATGTTAAAAAATGCGTTTTTTACATCTAATCTAAGAACGATCTCAGGAATTGTAATGACATTATTTGTACACATTAAATTATTTTGATATTTGAATTTTCACACATATGAACAGTATATAACAAAACATTTTTATTTATTACATTTCTATGGGTGAACGATTGAACTCCGAACGCATAAATAACTAACTTTGACGTTGAGACATGATGTCATTTAAGTGTTGCTGACGTCAACGTCATCCGCCGATAACGTTCAATAAAATCGAATAATTTCGGTTAAACTCATACATAAACGGACTGAAAATGTAATAAATAGATTATTTAACAGCTGGATTTGATTATAGGGAAATCCTTCTCTCGATGATATACGTGTTTTGTTTTTTCACTCACTCGCATACGCTCATTCGTGAAAAGAACCACACGTCTACCATCTTGTGAAGGATTTCACTATAATCGATTCCAGCAGTTAAATCATTTCTTACATTATAAGCAAAACTCAACACATATTATCGCTATACAGAGTGAGGCAACTGGACAGTAACGTGATATCACTCTCGCTTCATCTTCGCTTTTATATAGAGAATCTTTTTGAAAAATAATTGGAATAAATAAAACAAAAAAGATTGTGCATTACCTTTTTGTTAAAATCATTATTAACAAGTTTAAACACTGATGAATCTTATGCAGTGTCTTTATGTTACACTATATACAACTACCAACATCGGATTTAAATATCCTATGTTAAATATGCACTGGAAATTCGTAATTGTCTTAAAAAAATGCAGTAAGGAATTAATATAAACTGATCATTTATAACGACAGGCATTATAATGGTGTTTTTTTTAAATAAACAGTTAGGATGTGCAATACATGTTTTTATTCAGACGTATTATAATTTGAACTTGTTAAATTAAATTTGTTTTAAATGTCAATATAGATTCTTTAAAACATAAACAATATAAGTATCCGTAGATACCCGTTGAGTTTGGCTGCATTAAAATGTTATTTTTAAAAACAACAAACCTGCTACTAAATATACCATCATTGGTCCTGCGATGTCTATACTGATTGTGAATGTAATATTTGATCGTTTGATATCAAAGTTGCAATATTTTAAAGCCAGCAGTTATTTAACTTATATCATCATTTTTGTGCCATTTTCGAAGAAAAGTATGAGGAAATAGGTTCGAATTTCCGGCAGATAACTGCGGTTTATATTTGACATTTGAATAATCATACATGATAAGCTGTCAAAGGGATGTTTATACAATGGCATTTAATACGGTATTTGAACATTTAAAAAAAAATAACTGGTAAAAAACAAACATATAGTGTAACATTAAACTAATAGAAATATCACATGATACGAAGTTAAGAAGCTTTCAATTCAAACTTATTCATAGAATTATTACAACAAACACACAATTTAGGAACTAGTTCTCTTTCATCTGTACTATATTTACTGCATGGGCGTTGACACAATCTACATGTACATTCCTCGGTCCCGCCTTAATTCCATTAAGGGATGGAAAAGCTTATATAAGCATAGTTTTATAACGTATAATTCGACAATAAAAATTGTTTAAAAGTACCTATTTAATGTTTTAATTTTGCAATATGCAAACTTTTTAAGCCGAAATTAAGGTTTGATTTCAGGGTATTACCCCAGCCAACACCGATTTCGCCTCTTGGAGCAGGGGTTGGAATGGGATGTGGTATGAAAGTTAATACTCGGACTACGTAATGCAAATCTACATGTATTTATTACAGTCGTCTTCTTCGCCTGACAAGGTTAAGTTTAAGTCTGACTATTGTTTAGCAAGAAAGACATCTGACAGGCAAGTTCAGCGATCAAAACGTCTATTCAGGTATAAAATGCAAAATGATATTCTTGAGGAGATAAACATTAACCAAACCCAATTTTGGAAGTCAATAGGAAAGATTGGAGTGGGGCAAACTAAAAAACATGCTATACCAATGGAGGTCCGCTTGTCAACGGATGTGAAGGATGTTCTTTTTAAAATGGAAACGTGATTTTGATCATCTTTTGAACTTTAACTCGGATATGAAAATGGTGTATTTGAGTTAAATGTCGATGGGAATAATAGGGTTTTTTGGATAGTAATATTTCATTATTAGAAGTGAACAAAGCTATAAATAATGCTAAGAGAGGTAAAACTTTTGGCGTTGACTTCATACCGATTTATGTGTTAAAAAACGATACATCTGTATTATATCTGCATGCCTTATTTAATGTCTGCTTTGAAACGGGTACAATTCCTACAATTTGGGGTAAACGTATTATTAATCCTATTCCGAAGACAAGCTCCGCTGATCCAAGAGACCCCCTATCTTATAGGGGAAAAACATTAGCTTCGTCTGTGTATAAACTTTATAGTTCAGTGTTTCTATATGGTCTGAACTTGATAATAAAATTGTCGATGAGCAAAACGGTTTTAGAAAAAATCGCAGCACAGTAGATTACATTGCCTCATTAACAAATATTATAGAAACTAGAGTGGTAATATAAATCTGAACAATACAAGGATAAATAAACGTATTTTTGTTTGGGCTTATTATAAAGCTTACCGAAATTGTAAAAAATGGTTCCACTTTGTTGTTGATAAGTTTAAAAGTATTGGCTTAGATGCATACACGAATATATATTTTTCCTTTCCAAAATTAAGATCTATTGAAGATGTTACAACGGCTCTAATGGATTTATATGTAATAGATTGGAAGAATAGTATAAACAGAGTAACAGGAGTAAGTGGGGTAGGTAGAAACAAGTTAAGAACATACATGCTATTTAAATCAGAATATGAAGTTGAATCATATTGCAAACTTATATTACCTTTACAGCACAGAGCTGCATTTGCAATGTTTAGGTGTGGTGTGGCACCGTTGAGATTCGAAACAGGCCGATATGAAACTTTTGCAGAAAATGAGCGTTTTTGTCCATTTTGTATTCACAAGGTTGAGGACGAGATGCATGCTGTTTTAGAATGTGCTATGTATGGTGGTATTAGAAAACTCTTATTTGATAAAGCATTGTCTGTATATCCAAATTCTATAGATGTAAACGAAACAGACAAAATGTTATTTTTATTTTCCAATAAAGATATGATACGCGTGAGTGCCAAAACCTGTTGTAATATTTTCAAAAAGCGAAACTCTGTTTTATATTCTGAATTATCTGTTATTATTATTATTTATTTTACTTGTAGTAAGCTGGTAAGCGTTCTTTTTTAAAGTTAATTTCATCATATTTTTTGCTGTAAATAACGCAATCATTATTAGATAAGAAATAAATTTTTATAACGACGTTGAGAAGTCGGTGCTAATCAGTACACTCCAGATCTGATCTGGGTTGTTATCTGATTTTTTATACTATTTTTTAAGGTTTTAGTAGCCGTTGCGATTCACATATTAATATTTCTATTTTAAGTACTTTTTAGACAACATGTCAAGATTAGCACCGGCCGCTCAATTATTACTATGTATAAATGTGTGTGATAATAATACTCTTAAAAAATGATTTGATAATTAAATCAGTGATATATGTGTATGCATTGACTACTGGACCTACTGCTGTGGCTTTTTGAGAGTCTTATGACACGGCTGTGGCAGTCGGTTCATAATCAATTGCTCAATATTTTAACATTGTGAACAGTCATATGTATATTTATATTGAATAGTCTCTTGTAATTCTAAAAAGAATGGCACACTTGTATTTTATGAATTGTTGTATTGTGGTTAACATTGTTCTGTGATGAGACTTAAATAAACTATTAAACTGTATTTATTTGTGAATGCATGGTAACCAAACATGTAGACATCAAATCAAAGTAGTCTTTCAGACAGTATGTTTCGGATGCACATTCAGTTCGCCCTTGTTAAAAGCAACAAAGGTTGTAATTCGAATCTGTAAATATATTAATTACATAACTGGTAGACTTTTAAACCCCATCGTTCGGTAGAAACTACCACCATTATGTATATACTGTAGCCATTTATTATTTCGTCTGCTTCAAGATTAGGGTTTCAGCATTCTGACCAATCACTGATCTTATTTTTACAAGTACGGCTATTAATAGGTGCACCAACATTCGAAATTTAACAGTTAGGAATACAAGTTTTGTTCTTGAAAGTATAGATAATAAATACATTATATAATTATTTTGCTATATCTTTAGAGAGTAATGTTTCATGTATTTACATGCCAAATGTTATGCTTTAAAAATGCTTATTACTTAAACATGTGTGATTAAACCTGTCTGAGCAGCATAATGCATAACATGATCAGAAAAGTTTCTCTGGGGCCATATTTTTTTTATACTCAACTCTGGCCTTTAAGTTTACCAGCTAAACATATGTAAGTATTTGAATACTGATATATAGTATAGGAATGGCTTATTAATTACAGTTCGCTATTACGCTTTCCTCTTTAATTGTACTATGATCGGACAGGCTGTGGACCCTATGATGACGCCTACCTAAAGCCCATTACGACGATGGCGTTTGATGTTTGTCCGTTGTCCGCGGTCTTGTCTTGTCGTGCCCTCAATTGTTTATTCTCTTGTTGCTCTGGCTTCTGCCAAGTCATCGAGTACCTTCATTGTGGCTTTCTTGATTTTTTGTTGTTGTTTTTTTTGTATTTATATATACACGAGAATCTAGGTGTTTTACTTATATTGCCTTTTAACGCCGCCTTGTTGGTTAGAGAATATTTCATGGCGGGGATTTCTTTATTTACACTGTCCCGTTTAATTGGGATGACAAGTGTGAGGTTTGGTGCACCCTAGAACCTGGTTTAAACCCACAGTTAGCTTTGTTGCCACTGACCGTTTCAAGGCGGCAGCCCTATTGTCAACTCTTTTGTGTTTGTGATGTCCGATATTTTTGTCTTTCTTTATCTATAATGGCTTATCTATAATGAATACGAGTTATAAACACAGCGCATGTATTGTTGCATGTGCCTCAGAGTGTACATGCATTGTTGCATTTGGCCTTGAAGAAAGTTAAATATAGTATAGATGTAAACATGTTGACATGGTATATGCAAATTATTTATGCAAATTCATTTTTGATGTGGACTACTTTCAGTGGACTATTTTAAGCAAATTCATTTATGATGAAACTTTGGTTATTTTTATTCGACGGTTGTAGTGGGGAACCCTTCAGAAAGAGTCTGTGACAGTATATAAACTCTGGGAGCAGCTCAAGAGTTTAGATTTCTTTATTTTTCGATAAAGTTAATTTTGATTTGGATGCTTTTGGAAAATATAATTGTCAGAGGATTTAATACATATTGTGCTCAGTCATAATAACAGTGAAATTGGATATTTGGACTAAACCGGCAATATTGGAAATGAATTTAGACTTAAAGGACACTTACTGTTCTGGATTAAAGAAACACTTTCTGTTTTGGATTAAAAAGACACTTACTATTTTAGATTAAAGAGACATTTACTATTTTGGATTAGAGAGACACTTGCTAATCTGAATTAAAGGAACATTGGATAATTTTATTTGGACTTCATTTACAAATTGGATATTAATGAAAAACTGGATTTGTGTATTCTGCAAGTGAATATTTGAGGTAAATAAATGTGTTAATGGCTGGTTTTGCTTCCTTTAAAGGGACACATGGCAATCTTGATTTTTATTTAAACATTTAAATTTGCTTGCCGATTTACTTATCCTGCGTCATTTTGACTTTAAAACTGCTTGCATATAATTAAATAAAAAAATGAGATTTCAATTGTCTTCACTATTTTAACAATTCTTTAAATATACTATTTGTGCAATATTATAAAAAGTTAGTAATATGTAAAAATAATTTGCTTTGAACTGTTCTTACAATTAATATTAATGATTTAACAAATGCAAGTTAAGAAGAAAACTAACGGGACGCCGTGAGTTTTTAAAAAATCAAGATTGCCATGTGTCCCTTTAATAAACGTTTTACTCAAGTATATTCCGGACATATTTCAAAACAATTTGCGGACGAAAAAAGTAAAATAATTTGATTTACCTGTTTACACAGAAATTATAAAAAGTAAAAAGCAGGATGTTTTTAAAAGTTTGCTATTTTATTATAATGACAAGGTTATTATCAATTATGCTGTATAAAACTTTTATCCAAAAACATATGTCTATAATAAAGTTTGATAATATTCCTAGTATACACTTTTTATATGAGATATGTTCTTTTAAATAATAGGGAGATACTTTTTTTACATCCGATCAATATTGTGAAGAAGTGAAAAATAATAACACACTAAGAGGGTGTTAAGAAAATAATGTCACAAGACCTTGTATTATTTCGTTCTTTCCGTGGATGCAGTGTATAAAAAGATTATGAAAGGGAACATTTTGAAATCGCCGAGCAATGAATCGGTAGACTGAACACTGTATGATAAATGACTGGAAAACAAGTTGACAATATACTAGTCAATATTCCTAAATACCCACATAAGAATTAGTCTATAATATTCTCATTGTTTTGTACATGTCACGCTTGATTAAGGATACGTTTGAACAGCAAAATAACGATTTAAACGTCGAATAAGTTTGTGTCTTTTATCAGCACATACAATGTCTTCATATAATGGGAGGGTAACTCTCAAAATATCAAAACAAAAAATAAATAGTTTAAAAATATTGGTCAAAACAAAATACATACGTCACAACTATTCTCAAACATATGTAAGAAAATTAGCTAAGACATAAAAGTGAGCAATTATGAATTTTGTTCACTGTAGTGTTAAATTTCGACCTATATAAAATTTCCAAGATGGGTTTGGAATGGCAATAGGGTAAGAGTGAGGCAATAGGGTAAGAGTGAGGTTTGTTGCACTATTGAACCTGGTTTAATCACCCAGCGGCTTCTTAGTCACTGATCATTCCAAGGCGGTACCATATTGTCAGCCCTTTGGAGTTTTTAGGTCATGTTCTTTGCTTCTATATATCCTTGTGAGTGTTGTTTGTTTTAAATTCGTGGGTTTAGTTGTTTGTGTTCTGTGAATCTTGCATATCCTGCTCGACATTTATACCTACTTCTGTTTCTGATTAGACATAGTGAATGAATGAAGAGTAAATCCGAGTATTAACTTTTATACCCATCCCAATCCAACCCCTGATCCAAGAAGCGAAATCGGTGTTGGCTGGGGTAATACCTTGAAATAAAACTTTAATTTCGGCTTAAAAAGTTTGCATATTGCAAAATTAAAACATTTAATAGGTACCTTTAAACAAGTTTTAAGGGAGGTGGGTGCATAAGCTTTCGTCCCTCGGGTTTTCTGGTCGTACACTAGATTGGTTTTCTCTTTAGCTGCAACTAATATGGTTGTTCAGTACGATTCTGGATACATCCTGAGATGTTTATTATTTTGTACGTGTTTCTTTAGTTAATTTCTCTGGATGTGGACTTTATTGTTAGATAATTCCTTTTGTAGTTTTGTTTACACTGTCTTGTGTATTTGGGCGCTGAAGACAGGATAATAGCGAGGATTGTGCGCATATAAAATCGATTCAAGCTAACGAGTAGGCCTTATTGCCTACTGACCGTTCCAAGTCGGTAACCCTGTCTTCACCATCCTTTCTGTTGTTTTTTGGCTCTTTCATTGTATTATCAAGTCCTTGTTTGCAGTACAGTACGGACCTACAATGCCATTGCGTTCGGACGCTGTGGTTTCTATAGGACCCTGTATCTCATTATTGTCGAATTATCAGTTATAAAATTATGCTAATACAAGCTTTAGTTTAAACTTATTTATTTTACATCGATTGTAACGAAAGCTCTATGAACTTATTTGAATCACTCTCGATGTCTTCCTGGGTAGAACCAGTACTAAGCAATGCAGATAAAGTGTCTTTCTCAGGGACACAACGCATATGGCAATGGCGGGAATCGAACTCACGACTTTTGGATCATGGGTCCAACGCTCTACCACTAGAATAATACAAGCTTTCCCATCCCTTAATGGAATTAAGGCGGGATCGCGTAATGTACATGTAGATTGTGTCAACGCCCATGCAGTAAATATCGTACAGATGAAAGAGAACTAGTTCCTAATTCTCTAATATAAGAATTTATATTCTCACTGCCGAAAAAAATGGAACTCCTTTTTTCTACATTTGCTTATAACAGTCATAATTCGTGTCAAAATTTGGAACTATATTCTATGCGAACTAAATATATGTAAATCGTCTCACGCGCTGGCGTTACTATATTTATCCGCGAATACGTTAAAGGGGAACTGTCGGAACGAATTCGGTATTTTCTGTTTGAAACAGTTTGGTAGTGTTGCATGATAAAAAGTATATAATAAATAGAATATGTGTTGGTTTGTCGTGAATATAGGATTTATTTTCATCTCGAAGTGAGAAAACTTATATTTTTACTCGTGCTTTAACTTATATTTTCACTCGTTCTAAAGCACTCGTGAAAATATAAGTTTTCTCACTTCTCGATGAAAATAAATCCTATATTCACGACAAACCAACAAATATCCTCTATATAATTTTTTGAAAATCCAAATTGTTTAGACTGTCTATAAACATATTTAACCAGTCAGGCCAAACCCCAAAACTGGAGCTTCGAATTAAGAGTAACCAACTCGTAATTCAGTTTACGCATATTCAATCAATTAAGAACCGGTGAATAACAGTTTACTTTTAATCGGAACATATACATTATTATATAGCATGAACACGTGGATAGAGTTTTGATAAACGTTTTAGTAGTTGTAATTTTGCCGTTATTTTTCAGGTTAGTTTCTTTAATATTTCTTCCATCCTTTTCAAGTATGTCTGGTGATTGCTTGTGTGGGTGGGGGGCATGCACTCCCTAACCCCTTTGCGCTTAGAGGCGAATGCACGAAATACGACAGTGTAGTTCAAGGTGTATATAGCTGCCAAAAAACATCTTACCGGAGAACCCGCTTAGACGTGATAACCCCACAAACCGCTTTAGCTGTGGTTAACTTTACATGTAGTTGAGTGTGTGAAACTGTTAAGTAGAATATAGCGCACACCTGTCATTGCAGGACGTTTAAGTCACCAAACAAGTCCAACCCATTAAGGTGTTTACGTCATGTTATATTTTTCTTTTATCCCACTATTAAAACATTTATCACATTAGGGGTTTGTGAATAAAGACGCCGATCCCGATCCAACGCCTGGAATTTCTTTGCTTCCCTTTGGCATTTAATGAATTGGTGCATTTTTAGAAACATAGACCCTATAAGCAGTTGCCCTTGGGGGAAATCCCCATCTAAATGGGAATAATTAACAGTTTCAAAACTAAAATAGTTTCCCTTGCCATAGAGTTTGCTAATTATTTCTCCATTTTAAATAGAGATATATATTTTTTGAAGTTCTAGTGTTTATCATAGTAGAAAATAAAGGAGTGTCAATGTTCAATATATCATCCAAATGTCGAGAAGTGGCATTAAAGGCTTCAATTACATCTGCCAGATCGTCAGTCAACTCTCAATAATAAATTGTATGAGAAGGATGGCGCATTTCAATTCACATGATGAAATCCTTCAAGCCGATACCTCCATTTTTTAAAAGATGGCAGCGCTAGTTGTTGCAATTCTCGACAGCACGAAAGCTGTCTAGACAGGAATGATAACCCTAAAAGGCACAGCACGAAAGCAGTCAAGACAGGAATGATTACCCTAAAAGGCACAGCACGAAAGCTGTCTAGACAGGAATGATAGCCATAAAGGCACAGCACGAAAGCTGTCTATACAGGAATGATAGCCATATAGGCACAGCACGAAAGCTGTCTAGACAGGAATGATAACCCTAAAGGCACATCACGAATGCTGTCTAGACAGGAATGATAACCATAAAAGGCACAGCACGAAAGCTGTCTAGACATGAATGATAGCCGTAAAGGCACAGCACGAAAGTTGTCTAGACAGGAATGATAACCATAAAAAGCATAGCACGAATGCTGTCTAGACAGGAATGATAACCATAAAAGGCACAGCACGAAAGCTGTCTAGACATGAATGATAGCCATAAAGGCACAGCACAAAAGCTGTCTAGACAGGAATGATAACCATAAAAGGCGTAGTACGAATGCTGTCTAGACAGGAATGATAACCATAAAAGGCACAGCACGAAAGCTGTCTAGACAGGAATGATTACCATAAAAGTCGTCAGTCAACTCTCAAAAATCAATTGTATGAGAGGGATGGCGCATTTCAATTCACATGATGAAATCCTTCAAGCCAATACCTCCAAAACATGAATGCTTGACACATAAGATTCGCGTTACTACGGTACGATCAAACATCCGTTACGGTACCAGAAGAAAAAAAAAGCATGCGAAAGGTCCCTTATATAGTTTTAAATGACAATTTCCTCTCGTAATTATTAAGACTTTAATGTAATTGTCGGAGACATTTTTTTTACATATTAATATGAATGGGTGGGGTAAACAATGTTTACGAAAAATAACCTCAAACTATACAATCTCTGTAATGTACATGCCTAGTGCAAGTCTGCATTTTTCTTACGTATAGTTCGACACAAATGTGAAACATCAATAACACCAGTAATACATTTATGTTTATGAGCATGAATAGATCCAACATGACCCTCTGGATAGTTAATGCTTTGCCTGACATACATTGGACTTTCTGCAGTATTCTCTTTGCTTGCATATGCAGAGTCTCATCGCATGTTCCCTAAATTGTTATTTACAATGTGTTATACTTTAGAATATGATATCTTCAAATATTTATCAGAAAAAAATGAAAATCTGGGTTATCGACCATACTGAAATGTTTGAAATACACTTTTCTTAAGGTATATTGGTCAGCCACCTTTAAAAAATATTACAACTGGATGGGTATGATCGAGTGAACATTTTAACCAAATGTATATTTTAGGCATGAGTAATTTCAACCATATAGTACATGGTAGTAACTTAACACTACTGATGTGAACATATGATCAGAAGGAATACATATATGGCAGAAAATGTGCCTTTTATATCTAGAACCGTTGGTAGAATTTTGCTCAAAGTTTTGTTATTTTACGTGAAATAAATTGGTCCGTAGACTATCCTGGCATAGATTAAGATTAACACAATTTTACCTCATGTATTTAGGCATAAATTATCAATTGATCCACTATCTGCAATCTAAAATGCAATTAACAAATCTTTACCATATTTAATTCATGCTTGTGTGAAAATCAGCCGACTAATAATTACAATAATACAACTATATGGTAATTCGACCAGTGTATCTAAATGAGACAGAATTAGCTAGAAATGCTGTTTGCTTATACATTTTAAATTCTTATTATAGTCATTTATTAATTCAAACGTACATAATTGCATACCCACTGATGGACAGTTTTTCTTGATTGTACATTTACGAGGGAACTCTATAGTTTAATAACCTCATTTATCATATCGCACGTTACTTGGGAACTATTTATGTAGAATGTAACTGTGTATTGTACCATAGCTGTAATGGTTTTCCTTTGTTCTTGCTTATGATATAATGTTCATAAACCTGAAGGTCTGAGCCTAAACCGTGCTATAAATGCCGGTATATTTCAGCCAGACAGATTCGGCAGTTATACCATGGTCTACTAAATTTTACGCGCGCGCAGTTGTAATGTTTACACACAACCTGTCAATCAAAACGACTGAACCATTACCAAAACAGCACTTCTTGACACTGCATTAGCCCAATAATATACAAAGGCGATTAGCTGCAATAATCAAAACATGGGTCATGCGCATGCCGCGTGATAATACTATTTCTTGATTGGATCGGGCTGTTATGTTTACTGAACACTGCAACGACCTAAAACTTCTTGCTAGTGCGTACTTAGATAAATGGCTATGGTACAAAACATTTATAGCATATTTTTCTCGTATGCAATTTATACTACACTCTCGGGCCTACGGCCCTTGAGAAGCAGTATAACTCGCATATACTCGAAAAAGTATGCTATAAATATTACTTATTTAATAAGGAAGTATACTGGCATATGACGGGTGTTACTATTATAACAACAGTTGGCTATACTTGTACCATAGCTCTAATGGGTTTCCTTTGTTCTTGCTTATGATATAATTTTCATAAATCTGAAGGTCTGAGCCTAAACCGTGCTATAAATGCCGGTATATTTCAGCAGTGCTATAAATGACAGATTCGGCAGTTATACCATGGTCTACTCAATTTCGCACGCGTATAGTTGTAATGTTTACACACAACCTGTCAATCAAATATGTAAAACACGAGTACCCATTATCAAAACCGCACTCCTTGACATTGGATTCGCCCAATAATATACACATGCGATTGGCTGCAATAATCAAAACATGGGCCATGCCGCGTGATAATGCTGTTTCTTGATTGGATCGAGATGTTATTTTTACTGAAAACTGCAACGCCCTAAACTTCTTGCACATGCGTAGTTTAATAAATGGCTATGGTACGGCCCTCGAGAAGCAGTATATACGAGAAAAATCATGCTATAAATAATACTTAACTGGTTTATTTGCAGCAAATATCGTCAAGCTTATAACGTGGACTATGATTTTCTCCCATTTTTAGTCATGTGAGATAGGTGTTTTGTTCATGAGACGTCATGGCATCACGTTGACGTTGCCTTATTCTAGCGTTAATCAAATACAGTTATTGAAGTTTCGTATTGTTTTATGCCTGTACTAATCTCACCCTCGGGTTCATAATTGCAACCAGGAACTCGGCACAGCCTCGTCCCTGGTTGCAATGCCGACCCTCGGATGAGATGAGATTTCTCTATCTCACATGGATACTCATGATGGATTCTTATAATCTCTATGCTGTTGATAATGTTGAAGCAATCAAGTACCGCAGCTTCAAGCTTACTACCATTTTTCGTATTGTAACAACAATGATTGAATCCATCCATCTTGTAGGACATTTTAACAACTTGACTGACCTCATAATCGCATACCATAATAACGTACTTGTGAATGAACATCAGAAGATTAACATCAGAAGATTAACATCAGAAGATAAACATCAGAAAATAAACATCAGAAATCAGAAGATAAACATCAGAAGATAAACATCAGAAGATAAACTTCTGATAAACATCAGAAGATAAACATCAGAAGGTAAACATCAGAAGATAAACATCAGAAGATAAACTTCTGATAAACATCAGAAGATAAACATCAGAAGATAAACATCAGAAGATAAAGATAAACATCAGAAGATAAAAAGATAAACATCAGAAGATAAATATCAGAAGATAACAGAAGATAAACATCAGAAGATAAACATCAGAAGATCAGAAGATAAACATCAGAAGATAAAAAGATAAAAATCAGAAGATAAACATCAGAAGATAAACATCAGAAGATAAACAGAAGATAAACATCAGAAGATAAAAAGATAAAAATCGGAAGATAAACATCAAAAGATAAACATCAGATAAACATCAGAAGATAAACATCAGAAGATTAACATCAGAAGAGAAACATCAGAAGATAAACATCAGAAGATAAACATCAGAGTTATTACAATAATTAAAACCAAATGCAGACACTCGAGGAATAACAGACACATGAAGTACACGAAAATATCTACTGCTCGAAATAAATTCAAATAATATTCGGCCTTGTATTTTAAATGATTACGTTAATGTCCTTTTTAAGTACCGTCATGTGTCCTCAGTATCACTAAAAGGCCGCTACAACGAAATGTTGCTTTCTACAACTTCTAGACGTCTATCCGTTCGTCTGTCTACGCGTTTGGTTAAAGTTTTTTTTTTTTTTTCTCATTTCTCAAAAATGGATTGTCGGAAAGCTTTGAAACGTGGAACACATGTTCACTATTATTACACACTGTTATATGACAAGAACCATAACTCTATCATTTGTTTTACATGAATAACCCCCTTTTTTACTTAGATTTGTCAGTTATAATGTTGAATTCACAATTCGGCTTTCGCACCACTGTTGGTGCTTCACTTGTTTTACTTGACCCCAAACACAATGAGGCGTTTTAAAACTGACAATAAACAGTTTCGCGTAATTATGACATCATGAATACATGTGCAATTTCCTAGGAGATAAACATAATAGAGCGACTTTGGTGAAACTAAAGCAAATATACGTATTTGTTTACAAATATACGTATTTGTTTACCATATTTCTGAATATGGTTTTACAATAACAACACAATTTAGAACGGCACTATCAAATAAACATCAGAAGAGAAAAACTCACTGGCTGCTTTCAACTCGTCGTTTGTGAGAAAAGTCTCAAAAGACTCAGCGAAAAATGCAGAAATAGTGACACAAAACAACGTTTCATACGATTAGATCAAGGTCAATTTGACAGTACCTACACTGTGGATACGCCCGATTTTGCATTACGTGGTTACGGGAAAGCTTATATAAGCAGGATTTTATAACGGATATTTCGACAATAAAGCATGTTTAAAAACATGTTTTATTGAACAAATGCGATAAGCTGTTTAAAATTACCTTATTAAATGTTTTACAGTATGCAAACGTTTTAAGCAAAAATTAAACTTTTTATATCATACCCCAACCAACCCCGTTTTCGCTTCTTGGAGAAGGTGTTGGATGGGGTATGAAAGTTAATACTCAGGCCACGTAATGCACATACCCTGACGTGTTCGTTGGCGGACGGACTATAAACCTTAGAATTACACACACACACACACGCCACGTAATGCACGAACATACCTACTGCTCGGAATAATACTTGGCATTTTAAATTGAACTATTATGCTAATCTACATCTAAAGTACTGTCGTGTCATATTAACTGCCGGCAGTAACTCCGTATCAGAAAATCTATTTTTTTTTATATTTTACTTGAACAACAAAACGTAATATGCATCCGGGGCGATCATGATACGTTGTGGTTTTATGATCAGTTTGGATAATTATGATGAAGAAACCGAGTAACACAAGCATAGTCAAATAAACAAAGGAATTCAGTTTACAAATAAAAAAGTATAAGGGCAACTTGTAGCTTCATACGTTTTAACGCTTTTGTAAATGCCTATGCATATAATGGTTTATAAATCCAGATCGGCATTGACCTATAAATGGCAGTTTTTCTCTTAATAATGTATGTTTTCTCAAACGTATGAAAGAACATTTTGTGTATAGCTTTATAACAATTTTAGTAGGTTTCCAAAGAACTTTATAAACATAAGACTGACAACAGTTGAGCTATGCTTATAACACATTAGTATGTCAGTCGATCATTAATAAACAATGCAAACAATAGTTAAACGACGAAAGAAGGATGAAACGAAATAAAAATAAGTATAAAAGTCGAACAGGAAATGCAGCTTTCACAGAACACAATAAACCAAAAACACGCAAAAAGACAAACATTGATGGCAATGTTAAAGGGGTTGATGCACTATTTTCAAACAAGATTTAATGAAAAGGGCTCTGAAAAACTTGAAAAATCTGAAAGAATTATCAAAATGGCATAAAAAATAAAGGAGATAATTTTATGACCAATTGAAAATTTGCAAAGAACATAAATGGAGGCGGCCATCTTGTAACGATGACGTCATCGCGCCTTTTTACCATATATGGCATATTGAAGAAATATATTTTTTAAAAATGAGATTTAAGATCCTATAGAAACCACAGCGTCCAAACGCATATGGCATCGTAGGTCCGCACTTTACTACAAACAAGGAGCAATATTTAATTAATTATACAAAGAAAAAGACAAAACACAACAGAAACGGTGGTGAAGACAGGGTTACAGACGTGGAACGGTCAGTAGGTAATAATGCCTACAAGTTAGCTTGAATCGATTTTATGTGTACACAGTCCTCGCTTTTATCCTGTCTTCAGCGCCCAAATAGACAAGACAGTGTAAACAAAACTACATCCTATCAAAAGGAGTTCTCTAACAATAAAGTCCACAGAGAAAATAACAAAAGAAACACTAAGATATCAGGATGTATTCATAATTGTAACAAACAACCACAGCAGTTGCAGCCATAGAGAAAACCAATCTAGGGTACGACCAGAAAACCCGAGGAACGAAAGCTCATGCACCTACCTCCCTTGGTCGGGGTTTCAGTAGGTGCAATCATAGAGTCCGAAGAGGTTGTCAAGTCATCGCACAAGGGAAACGTGAATCGTAGTGGCAAACTGTGGAGGGATCAATCACTAAACATGCAGTGCGTTGTAATACTAAAGGGTCGTACCCTTTTCTGACGACGAACTTCCTGATTATTTTGTAAAGTGGTCAGGAAACCCGCCAGATTCCTTTAACTTCCGAAGGTTATAGACCACATCTCCATAAAATAAGGGTTGTCATATTCCTAGTCGCAGAGGTGTTTTAAGGTTGGTTTTGTACTTCTCCAGTAGGTTTTCGTCGCGGCGAAAGATCTACGTAGTTTGTGATAACGAAAACCTTGCCGAAGAAGTTTACTTGTAATAACTTGATTTCGATCATTGAAGTCTATAACATCATTATACGCTCTAGCAAAACGAATGAGCTGCGAGATATAAACCCCGTATGATGTAGCACGAGGTACATCCCCATCCAGGCGTGGATGTTAAAGTTGAAATCATCTCTCTTATCATAGATGTTAGTATGCATGAAATCATTAGAAATCGAGAGATGAAGATCGAGGAATGCTGCTTCAGTATCCGAACTGTTGACTTTATTTAACGTGAGCTCTGGTGGGTAAATGTTAGTAACCATATGAGCAAATAACGGATTATCAATATTGAGTATGTCATCTAGATACCGAGATGTATTATTAAACGCATCAATAACTTCACTCTGGCTAACAGGTGACAAACTCAACACAAAATCTCGTTCATAGCAGTACAAAAGCAAATCTGCGACAAGTGGCGCACAGTTAGTATACCCATAGGAATACCAACAACCTGGCAGTAAACGGTTTTACCGTATCTTATAAAGATGTTATCGAGAAGAAAAGATAACGCTCTACAAACTTTAGCACACGTCCACACATTATATTTATCAATAGGGGCGTTTGTAAAGAGGGCCCTGACATTATTACAAGCTATAATATGTGTACTTTCTCTAGCAAATCTCTTCTGAATTAGCTGAAGCAATTTATTTTTGATTAGATTATGTGGTAGAGTAGTATAGAGTGTGGAAAAGTCATAGGTGCTTAGAGAAGATGCATGAAAATGCTTACTCCGTAGTTTATCACGGACTTCTCCAGAGCTTTTGATAGACCAAAACAGATTGATTCCTGAGTTTTCAAAAGCCGTTCTGCAATACTTAATAATATGTTCTTATCGCGGAAAGTCAGAAAGTCAATAGTTTTGATATATTGGTCGTGGTTTGTATGGAATTTTGTGGAGTTTGGGTATCCAGTACATTGTAGTGAGCCTCGTCTGCTTACTATTTACAGAATCCTTTATAGACTCCATAGAGGTCACATGCTGGGAAACAATGTCCTTCTCCAGCAAAGGTGTGGTTAGATAAGCAAAAGTGCTCGCTAGCTTTGCATTCAAAGTATTGATATAATGTATTCGTCAGACAATAATTATATTGTTGGAAGCTTTGTCTGCAAGAACTAGAATAAATTTAGTATGCAGATTCTGAATGACTTCTTAAGGTGTCGTAGATTGTAAGTAGACGGCCATGGAAGCAGGGATGGATTTGATTAATAAAATAATAAGGTAATTCTATAATTGCAGAAATAGTTTTCATCAAGCAGTAAGAGCATGTGTATCTGCTTTCCCCGCTTACATCACTTAGTACAGAAATCCGTTAAAGAACCCGTAATTTCATTGCGACAGCCATAACAATCAATATCTGATGGAAGGCGATACTTAGGACCTTTGGCAATTAATTGCTGGATCCTCTTATCCTCTTATCCTCAATAACATCAAGATTGTCAGTGAGAAAGTGACTGGCAGGTTCATAACAAAATTTAGAATTTTGACAATCTCAATCAGTAGAATTGGATGTTTCGATTTCCAGATCAGAAACTGTCCTATTATAATTGAAAATACAATTTCTGGTTGATTTTTTATAGTCGTAACCACAATATTCTTGAAATACTTCGCAATGTTATCAGTCACCCGCAAGTCATTAAATACTCTAATTGGGCTAAATTAATGAAATCGATGCCTTTATTTACATAAGTTATCTTCCAAAAATGCCTTTTATGGTCGATGGAGCATTTATATGCGGACGAAAAATATGTGCAGCAAAGAAAATCACTGCAAATTTATTAAAAGTAAATATACAGATGCAAAATGTATAAATTGTATGCTTAGGTTTCATTTGCAAATAGTGCATCAACCCCTTTATTAAAGAATAAAGGCATATGACGTAACAACACAAAAAGGGATGACAATTGGGCTACCGCCTTGGAACAGTCAGTGGCAAAAAAGATCGCTGGGGTTTAAACCAGGTTCTAGGGTGCACCAAACCTCACACTTACCCTACTGTCATCCCAATAAAATGGGACAGTGTAAGTAAAGAAATCCACGCCATGAACTATTCTCTAACCAACAAGGCAGCATTAATAGGTAATATAAGTAAACCTTTGCGTCTCGTAAGACAATTAATTTTCTGTCCCATTGTAAGACTTTTCTTCTTCCATAGCCTATGCTAGGGTCCCATTGTAAAGTTTTTGTTCGTGGCATAGCGATAAACACACTTTTACAACTTGTCTTTTATCCTAAATATTCTTCATTGTTCCAATAATTGCAATTTAGGCCGCTGGGAGTCTAAACCAGGTTTAAGGTGCACCAAACCTCACGCTTACCCTATTGTCATCCCAATATAAATAAAAAAATATAAGTTCTATAAGTTGGAGCAGGTTTACTGAAGAGCGTATATGCAATGCAAAAGCATACATACTTCAGTAAAATACAATGTTTACATATTGCTCTTTTGTCTATTACTTCAATAACTCATCCAAAGGACTCACGACACTATTGTCTGCCCTTGGATACTCGTGCCCTACATATGAAGTTAGCCCTAATTCTGAGAAATCACTCCTCAATTCTAGGAATTAGTGAGATACGTTGGAGGGTCGGTTTGCTCGACTGTATATAATTATCGAGAGATAGAGCGAGAGGAGGGGAAATACGGGAGCCCAGAGAATGGAAAGAGCGTGAGCCCAAGGACGTGAAACGCACTTTAGTTAAAAGATAATAAAATGGACTTTATTATTTGTTGGTCATTTTATCAAGCTATGTAACATAATTCATTTTCTTGATTAACATTTATATTTTTATATTTTAAAACACGTTGTTTTATTCATTGAATAAAATAGTTCCGGCAAAAAAATAAATAAAATAAAACGCTATATTTCCGACAGTATGAAATAACAATTATCTTTCACTTCTAAATTATCCATTTATGTATTTCATTGCTTATCATTAAATAAATATTTAACGATTGTGAGAAATTTATTCTAGACTTCTGCCTTCTCATAAATTGGAATACATTTCAACCGTCACTGATTATTCTGAATGTTTACGAAACATGGTTTATACTTTTCTTGCTTGTAATATTGGCAGGGTTTCTTTACAAACACCTCTACTGATAAATATTGAATGTGGACTTACGCTGATGTTTGTAGAGCGTTATCTTTTCTTTAAGATCATATATTTATTTATTATAAACAGTAAAACCGTTTACCGCCAGGTATTTTTTTTACGGGTTCTAACTGTGCTCCACGTGTCGCAGATTTGTATTTATACTGTATTGAAAGGAATTTTATGTTGAATTTGTCATGTTAAACACAGGTACCGGACGCGGTGTTTGGTACACCTCTATGAGGTAAATTCCCTCACGCTACACTCCCAAATAAAACAATATATGGTAAATATATTACGACATGCTCTGTTTTTAAAGTTCGTGTTGTTTGTTGATAAAAAAATGAGCTGAACGTGTTTGAATTTCTAGACCGTTTTACACATAATTTTGTACTTTATTGCTGCTCTAAGTTAAGCCAATGCCCGTGAGTTTCGCTCACGATTTAACTGGTATTTTATTTAAATATACTTCCAAATTGAATATTTGTATAGAGCAATAATACATTGATAGTTGCAGCTGGACGTTTACGTGGATATAATTAAATCTGCCACAGCCCGTGAATTTCGTTTTAAAGTCACGTAATATAATGTGTATCCCTTCTCATTGACCTTGTTCAGTGAAGTAGTATAAAGGTAAAATTCATAACAGTTATATTTTTGTACTTTAAATAAACAACTGATTATCCGAAAATCATTCACTAAGAATGCATTACGCTGTCTGCATTATTTTTACGTTCTTACTCTCTATTTTGTTATTTTTCTCTTGTCTGTTGTTTTATGGGGTCAGGTTTGGCACACTGCATGTTTGAAGAGCGCCAAATGTTTTTCGCCGGCACTGTATTAGTTATAATTTAGAAACCAAATAGGTAATTATTTAAGTAGCTGGCGAATAACAATTGGCTCTTATTACAACAAAACGCATGGATCACTACAAAAAGTGTTTTTTTTACTGTAAGTCTTTTCGGTCTATTTTACAATATGGGATGTTATTACTTGCGTATTTGTCAATTTTTAAAGCAAATGTTATTGCATTTGCCATGGACTGTATCCTTAATATAGAATTTGCGTTTATAATGACCATTCTCGTTATTATGTCGAATGATGTTTAGAAAAACCCAGGGCCACTTCTAGTTACAGATACGCCTAATCGTTCACTATTTCAGATAAATATTAGAAGTATTCGCAACAAAATGGAATAAGTTAAAGACAACTACTCTGATTTTGACATACTATGTTTCACGTTTTAACCGACTCTTTACATATTGACGGGTTTTCTACCATATATAGAAATGATAAGTCAGCACATTCTAGCGGGCTACTCGTGGACGTTTCTGAAAATATATTTTCGCGTCGAATTGTAGAACTAGAAAATACGTTACAAGATACGGTATGGATAGAAATAAAACATCGGGACAAATCGTTTATCCTATGTACTATTTACAGACAACCTACTGCGCCCAGTGGTTTCTGGACAGACCTAAATATATGCATTGAAAAAGCTCTTGATGTGTGTAATGCTATTGTTATGGTTGGAGATATAAATGAAGACCAATTAAACCCTAGTAGTCATCGTCTCAAAGATATAATGCTTATTAATAACCTCATTAATATTATAAATGAACCTACACGGGTTACTGACTGGTCAGCAACTCTGTTAGATCCTATTGTTATACCAAATTCATTCGATTTGATCGATTCCGGTGTAATAAAAATCTATTTCGATGTAAGCAAACATTTTGGTACTTACGTTGTCATTCCATAAACATATAATACCAAATGTTCGTATAAAAGACGTGTTTGGCTATACAAAAAGGCTGATTTTGATAAACTTAATGCACTCATCACTGTTAACTCATGACTGGAGTTTTTTAAACGAAGATTCTGTTGACGTAGCGTGCACACGTTTTACAAGCACGTTTATAGATTTAGTTAAGTTATGTATTCCATCAAAACTGGTTACGATTAGACCTAATGATAAACCATGGTACGATTCCCGACTAAGACGTATCACGCGAAAACGCGACCGCCAAAAACAAAAAGCTGTCAGTACCAATACATTCGAGAATTGGAGACTTTACAAATCATTAAGAAACAAATTAAATAATTTAAAAAAGCATGCAAAGGAACATTTCTTTAGCAATTTGGAAGATATAATATACAAGGCAAATGTCAAAGATCAACGCAAATACTGGAAAATCTTTAAACATTTTATAAAGTCAAACCAAAATTCTGAAGTTATTTCACCACTTGTTACAACATTAGATACTGGTGAAGTGATTTACTCATTTTCTGATAAAGGAAAAGCTGATTGCTTAAATGATTACTTTGCTTCAATATCGACTGTTGATGACTCAGATGCGAGATTGCCACAGTATTTTCACAGAACTAATTCGAGAATGGATGATATAGTAATACAAGAATCTGAAATTGTAGATATAATTAAATTTTTAGTGATGCACAGGGCTAGTGGAGAGTATGAAATAAGTCATAGGATGTTGAAAAAAAACAGTTAATACCATTTCAAAACCACTCTCTATACTTTTTAATCGCTCCATTAATGAAGGCATTTATCCCGACCTATGCCATTATTTAAAGGGGGAGCCGCCGTTAATTCCCCAAGTAACTCCCCCTGCGAAATGGACCTCGGTCAACCATGCTTTAACCATGGTCAACCATTGTTAACCATGGTCTGTATACCTTGGTTTAACCATGGTTGACCATGGTTTGCCATTTTTGTTAAATGGAACTACCATGGTCAACCATGGTGTTAATGTAACCATGGTCGACCAAGGTGACAAACGATGTCAACCAAGGTGACACACCATGGTCGACCAAGGTCAAACCATGGTCGACCAAGGTCAAACCATGGTTAAGAAAGGTCACCTTGCTTATAAACCATGGTCGACCAGGGTTATAATAAATACTGATAAAGGTGATCCTTTGGGAGCAACAAACACAATTAAGAGAATAAAGCAGCATACTCGGTTTTATTGAGTCTGTTCATGAGAAGTAATGAAAGAAGCAACACCTCTCACGCCCCCTAGCACCGGCTTAAGCGGTATTCTACTTCAAATCCACCTATATTGGGCTCGTTGGTCCCAAAGGACCAGTAAAAATAACACTACTGATTCAAAACATGTTCGACCTGGGTATAATAACTGAGCAAACAAACAAGGTTTTCTGATCTAATACAACACATCTAATACAACACGATAACTAGCACTAAAATTGCAACATCTACTTCTTGCAGTTGTAACTTTTGCACAGAAGCAATTTTAGTGTTCAATTCCGTTTTTTAAGTGAACGCCCCAGTGAAAATGTACACTCAAATTTAAGCGAAATTCCAGGGAATTTAATGAAAAAATTGGCAAATTAACAGTGAAATAACAGTGAAATCTCGGTGAAATGTCATTGGAATTTTACTGAAATTGTAATGAAATTTCACTGAAAGAATTGGGCAAAATAAAAGTGAGTTTCAGTGAAATCTTGTTGAAATTACAGCAGTATTGGTCAATTTTAATATCAATGAAATCTCAGTGTAATTTCACCAAGAATACAACAGTTCAAGAACAGTTCACAAATATATAACATTCAGTCTCTACATCACTTAAAGAAGACCTGATCATACTTGGTGAAAGGATGCATATGAT
Organism: Cyrtodaria siliqua; assembly: GCA_037043455.1. Classification (NCBI taxonomy): domain Eukaryota; kingdom Metazoa; phylum Mollusca; class Bivalvia; order Adapedonta; family Hiatellidae; genus Cyrtodaria; species Cyrtodaria siliqua. The sequence continues at coordinate 551,968 of JAWPHD010000092.1, read as the reverse complement.
ACTGAAATCAAAAAATATCTGCAGTGCTGAACACCATTTTTCTATCAACAACAAAAAAACAAGGTCAAATCCGCGAAAACATATGACAATAGGGGTTTGGTTTTTAAATACTGTTTCCACTGTCTACATTTAGAAATTTCCTCTTTCAAATACAACTATTACATGTATAAGATGCTTTGATACAATAAGTAATGTAATTATAGTCACAAAACACTTACTTTTAATCATTAAATGGTGCAAGGAAAAACTATAGTTGTTGCAATCTCCTGTCAAATTTCAAAAGGGTGCGCATTTTATTTGCACTTTTGTCAGAATCACTTTGCATTTTATTTGCACTTTTGTCACAATCACACTTCTAAACCAATCAATTTATCTTCATATAAAACTTGCTACACATATCAAGGTAGCAGTCCTGTGGTGTATTTTGATATAAAACAACACAATTTGCCAATTATACATTCGAAAAATCTTTAAAATTGAGTTTTTTTTCCAGGCTTTAATTATCTATATATATCATTTCCCCCAGGAACCCAGCTGCATTTTCAGTAGGGTGAGTTACATGATATACTATGTGAGCATATATCTGTCTGTCTTCTGTCTAAATGAATAAATGTATGGAGAGAGAGAAAGAGAGAGAGAGAGAGAGAGAGAGCGAGAGAGAGAGGGAGAGAGATAGAGAGAGAGAGAGATGTCATTGAAATTTCAGTCAATTAATTTTAGTGAAATTTCACTACTGTAAAAATTTCACTGAAATTTAATTGTAGCATTTCACTGAAATTTCACCATCATTTCACTGAAATTTGGTGTTTTTACTGAGATTTGTCAATATTTTCAAATTTCACTGAATTTTGGTGAAATTTTGCTGAATGACCATGGTTGACCATGGTCAACCATTGAATGACCATGGTCAACCAAGGTCCAACAATCTTTGACCATAGTCATGTCGTTAAACCATGGTTGACCATGGTCTTTTAGCATTTCAATGTTATCAAAAGCATGGTTGACCTTTGCCAACCATGGTTCAACCATGGTTGGCAGAGCTTGACCATGGTTGACCATGGTTGACCAGGGTCATGTTTCGCAGGGGTATAGACAGATTTCGTTACTTAGTTGCGTTGCAATGATTTTAGACGGAATTATTTTACATGTTTTCAACTTCTTAGTCTTTTTTAACAATTTACTTTTTGATTTCCAATTCGATTTCCGACCGGGTCATTCCACAGTTTACCAACTATTAGATATTTACCATCAAATATGCCAAACACTTGATGCAAAACAATTAATGTGTATTGTCTTTGCTGATATATCTAAGGCGTTTGGCAAAAAGCTTTACTATTTAAACTGAAACAAAATGGTATCGATGGCAAACTCTTATCATGGATTTCAGATTACCTCTCCAATAAAAAACAGAGAGTCTGTATAGGAAATGCCAAAACAGCTGGCGTTTCGCAAGGTTCAGTACTCGGTCCATTGTTCTTGGGGCACAAAGTATGTTACCTAAGACGGGAGGATGCAGAAAGGCTTCACGAAGTGTTCGCCTTCATTTAGGGACATTCCTTTATGTACTTGCGTGCTAAAATGGGAGCAAACAAGTATAAGGGCCCTCGTTGAACATATGTTAAGCATTACTAGATTATTTGCCGATGATAGCTCGCTTTCAGTCTCAACTTCTAACACAGAAGATATCGAAGGTATATTAAATCATGTCTTGCAAATTATGTCTGAATGGACTAAAAGTTTTATTTTATAACGTCAACAAAAAACATCAGACAACCAAATGTATTTTTTAATGACGTACAACTAACATGTGTAGAACATCACAAACATCTAGGCCTGACTTTAAGTAATAATGGTTAATGGCATGAACATATTAAAAACATTCTAACCTCAGCATCCAAAGTTTTAGGCCTAATGGGAATTTTAAAATACAAAGTAGGTCGAAAAACTATGAATCAAATATATATATCATATATGCGACCAATTTTAGAGTATGCTTCCACAGTGTGGGACGGTTGTACTGTCGGCGAGAGAAACTCTTTAGAACAACTGCAATATGAAGCTGCGCGTATTGTTACCGGTTTGACTTGATCCGTATCTATTAACACATTATTTGTCGAAATTGGATGGCTTTCGCTAGCAGACGGACGAACATTTTGGAAACTTATAACTGTATTTGAAGCTAAAAATAACATGTTGCCAGAGAGTGTAAATAACTTATTTCCTCCGTTTGTTAGAGATATTAATAATTACAACTTGAGGAACTCCGACGACTACGTAACACCGATAAGGAGAAATGAGTTATTTTTCAAATCATTTATCCCGTCGTCATTAAGTCTTTGGAATAATCTACCTACGCATGTTCGTGAATTAGTATCATTTAAGGCATTTAAAGGTTGTCTCCTAAATACTATGTTTAAGCGTCCCACAGTCCCGTCGTTTTATTTATGCGGCTCACGTTCACTTTCTGTATTTCATGCTCGCATTCGAAACTTATGCAGCAACCTTAATGGTGATTTGTATTTGAACCATTTACGATTATCACCAACATGCGACTGTGGACAAGACAAAGAAGATGCTGAACATTTTCTTTTTAAATGTCGTTGATTTATTGAACAGAGGCGTATCCTGTTTATATCAACCAGACCGTTCCATCCGCTGAACGCTGAAAAATTGTGTGCTGGCAATACAGATTTTAGTGATAAAGAAAATGAAATTGTTTTTCCAGCTGTGCAAACATATATAAAAGACACCAGGCGTTTTAACTAGTATAGCAACAACTCAGCAGTGTGTTCGGACTGACCCTATGTACTCTTATTAAACATGTTATGTCTTTTCCTCCTTCTTTTCTTTTTTTTCTTTTCTTTCCCCCAACTAACGTAACAACTGTTTACGTCTACATTTGTAAACTTTAGTTCATCTATTCTCTGTATTCATTGTTACTTAATTTAGTTACTATAGGCATATCATTACAATTTGTAATTTAAATTGTATTGGGAAGAGCCGTAACTAATGTTGTAAGAACTAATTTGCATAATTTAAAAAAAAAATGCAATAAAAGATGTTTAAACCAAATAAAACACCTGCAAACATAACTGTAATGGTCTTATATTTTATATATACATAGTTTTAACTCCATTCTTTTTTCATATTATTTACATAGTGAAGGTATCCATATTCAGTACAATAACAAATAGGTGGATACAGGTCGTCAATAATGGGTTCCCAGACATATTGGTCTCGTTCATAGCAGGAGGCATGACAGTACTAAACTCAACTATCACACGCTTGAATACACCAGACGCAGAAACGTGAAATACACTGAAGTAGGACACGATCTGATTGTACATGTACCACTTCCACCTCTCCCTATAAATGCAATAAATATTGCGTTCCTCGCACAAAACAAGCTTGCAAATAGTAACATCAATTATGCTATTAATCTTACCGATCGAGATATCATCCAACTTGATGTATGGAAGCCGTAGTACGACGAGAAACAACCAGCAACTTTCGACGCTCGCTAGGATGCCATGAAGTTTCATTGACCCGGAAGTGCTTATCGAATAAATTTGCTGATGCCCTGCACTGCATGTATTTTAAAGGGTAAGACCGGATACCAGTGTTTGTAAACAATATACATGAGGATACATGTGCATTACATGCGAAGAAACACATGTGTTTTTAAAGTGTTTTTTTGCATAGTTCCATATATTTCTGTAGAACAAGTTCGCAATTTCAGCGTAGTTCCATAGAATAGAATAGAATAGTGCTCCATATATTGCTGTAGAACAAATCACTCAAAATGGCTATAGTTACATGGTAAAGTCCTTTATAAACTTTCATTGCAATTAAAAACATAGCCCTTTTTTTGAAACTTCTTCCATTCCATGTGATGTCTCAAACCAGCACAACTACGATGAAACCAGGCAGAACAATTATCACACTGTATCCATTCTGTATCTTTGTCTTTTGTCAAACATGTTTTACATAATGCATCACTGTCTTCATCCAACGCTTGCTGAGCCAGGCATGCACTTGGCAAAGGATAATGAGTTTGTGATGTGCTTGCCGTAGGAGATTGAGCCTCTTGTGCACTTACAGTGTGTGAAGCACCCGACAAAGGTGAATTTGTTTCAGATGTCTCAGGCAAAGTAGAATTAGTATCAGATGTCTCTGTCTCAGGAGACTAGTTTGGACTACGTGATGATGGTGACACTTTTTCTGTTATTGTTCCGCTTTCTCCTGATTTTACACGTTTCTTCTACTTCTTCATCCAATTCTGTACTTTGATCTCCTTCATGTTTAGTCAGTTTAAATTCTTTTGACACTTTTTTTACCAGCAGGTTTTGACACCCGAATTTGTTATCTGTGGGCCATTTTCCCCCAATGTGGTAAATTTCCAAGAGGTCTTTTCGCAACTGTCCAAACGGTACAAGTAAATAAATCTTTGTGATTTTTAGCTCTACTGATCAGAGATCAGCAGAGCTTATGCCGTGGTGCGGCGTCCGTCGTCCGTCCGTCCGTCTGTCCGTCTGTCTGTCCGTAAACTTTTATTTGTAGCGACTTCACAGCTGAAACTACTGGATGGATATTCATGAAACTTTACAGAAATGTTGCCCATAAAGTCTAGTTGATCCTAGCAAAAATTCATGTTGATGTGAAATCCAAGATGGCCGCCAAAGCTAAAAATAGAGTTTTAAAATACAAGTTTGTAGCGACTTCTTCTTGAAAACTATAAGTGATATTGATATGGGACTTTTTCTAAAATGATCAGCATGACATGATGTTGATCCTAGTTAAAAATCGTTTTGATTCAACGTTAAACATGGCTGCCAGCGGCCATCTTTGTTTACATAGAGTTATATAGTAAAAACTTGTAGCGACTACTCCTCTGAAACTACTTGGCGGATTGTCATGAAACTTTACAGGAATGTTGCTCTTGATGTCTAATTGATCCTATCAAAATTTCAGGTCGGCCGGAAATTCAAGATGGCCGTCACAGCTAAAAATAGATTTTTAAAAAATAAGTTTGTAGCGACTACTTCTTGAAAACTATAAGTGATATTGATATGGGACTTTTTCTTAAATGATCAGCATGACATGATGTAGATCCTTGTGGAAAATTATTTTGATTCGACGTTAAACATGGCGGCCATCTTTGTTTACATAGAGTTATATAGTAAAAACTTGTAGCGACTACTCCTCTGAAACTACTTGACGGATGTTCATGAAACTTCACAGGAATGTTGCTCTTGATGTCTAGTTGATCCTAGAAAAATTTCAGGTCGGCCGGAAATTCAAGATGGCCGCCACAGCTAAAAATAGATTTAAAATAAATAAGTTTGTAGCGACTACTTCTTCAAAACAATAAGAGATATTGATATGGGACTTTTTCAAAAATGATCAGTATGACATGATGTTGGTCCTTGTCGAAAATCGTTTTGATTTGACCTTAAACATGGCTGCTTTGTTTACATAGAGTTATATAATGAAAACTTGTAGCGACTACTTCTTTGAAACTACCTGACGGATTTTCATGAAACTTCACAGGAATGTTGCTCTTAATGTCTTATTGATCTTAGCAAAAAAATTTCAGGTCGGCCGGAAATTCAAGATGGCCGCCACGGTTAAAAATAGATTTTCAAAAAACAAGTCTGTAGCGACTACTTCCTGAAATCAAAATCAATCAGTAGAGCTTCAAGGTCATTGACCTCTTGTTTGAAAATGGTATTTATTATTTTCTGCTTATCAACATTTTTTTTCTCTAACTGAAAGGTCACTGTTTTTTCCACACTATCAATTTCAAGCACACTGGAAAACATTGAAATAGGTCCATGTTCTCAGCGATTTCTTGTTTACAGGATTAAAAAAAAAGTACTTCCACATTTGTTAAATTTTTCCCTGCTCATTAAATTCAGGCAAATTTTTGAGAGTTTTATGAAAATATTAAACAATTCGCCAGAAATGTTGGTGAGTCCTGTATTGACATTTGGCTTTCTTGTAATAGTGACTCCGGCTCAATGTTATTGCCACCAAGAATAAACTGTTCATCCTCTCGTAAGTTATTTTTTACTCTTGTTGCATACACAGCTTCATCATAGCTCTGTTGTCCTTTCACAGTTTTTGAATACCGCAGAGCTTTTTTTTGTTTAGCAACTTATACCGAATTTTAGCCATGCAGTAGCCACCAATATATCTTATCCTCGCCCGGGATGCATTGATAACAGATCTTCCAGATATTCTCTCTGGCAAAATTGTGTGTATTTGAATGTGTCTAAATTATTCAAAATAGAGTTAGTACTGGAAAGGAGTTAAATGTCTTCTGTTTTCAATTTCTCTATTATCATGTCCAAATTCAGTTCTTGCGGTAATTCTATTCGATTGTCTTTCAAATTCATTGCTTCAATAATGTTATCAAATTCTTCATCAAATTCATGTTCACAATTGATATCAATGTCTGCATCAACAGCATATATTAGAACATCTTGAACTGTGTAAAAATATGTAGCCTGCTCCAGTCTGCAATGGAATAAAGATATATATATATACTGGAAGGAAAAAGAAACGCACCACGGGAATTTCACAGCTTCCACTTCAGCGTAGGTGTTGGTTTTAAGTTGACACTTTAAAGGGACACATGGCTATTTGGAAATTGTATCAAGCATTACAAACTGTGTGTGTAATTCTAAGTATAACAGTGCCTGTGCCTACGATCTCCCTGTAAAGAATTCATCGAAAAGCATTATATATAGCATTCTCTATTTACTAAGGCAAAAAAAAGAGGTCTCTTTCTGGTCTTCCGACTGTTTCCATTTCTTTCCTACGGGACTCTAAACTTATTTTTTTGCCAAAAAAAAAGACTTAAAAAAAAGAAAATAAATAGTAAAAAAAAGTGAATTATGTATGTTTAAGAATGAAATAAAAAACCAAAAAAGGAGAATAAAAAAACACACAAAAAAACATCCCCGGTAGAACCAGTGGATACTCCCCGAAATGTATCCTCAACTTATCATATGGCCAGCAGTTTTCAATTTGCAGTTCCATTAGTAGTTTATGCTCCGGATCTTAAGTATAACATTATAAATTACAAAGGGCATTTAATAACTCTAATTTGCATGACGACAGAGTTATGGTTCTTGCCCTATGTACTTTCTCTCATTACCCTTTATCATTGTGTGAAGTTTCATTGTAGTTCCATCAGTAGTTTGGAAGAAATATAAAAAGATCGGACAGGGAAAGTAGCATTCAAGGAGGACAGTAAACCACAAAACACAGAAACAAACACGCAAACAGACAAACAAGAAGGCAAAAGCAATACTAAAGCAATAATAAATGCAAACGACATCACAAACACAAAAGGGTTATACTCCGGACAAGAAATCCAAGTTTAAAATTACAAAGGCAATAACTCTAATTAGAATAAAGACAAAGTTACGGTTCTTGCACTCTGCACTTCCTCCCATTGACCTCTATAATTATGTGAAGTTTCATTGCAGTCCCTGTCTACTTTTGAAGTTATGCTCCGGACAAAAATTCTAAGTATAAAATTACAAGAGACAATAACTGTAAGTTGAATGATGACCGAGTTACGGTTCGTGAACTCTGTACTTCCTCTCATTGTCCTGTATGTGAATAGTTTCATTGCAGTCCCATCAGTAGTTTTGAAGTTATGCTCTAGAAAACTATTTTAAGTATAAAATTAGAAAAAAGCAATAACTCTAAATTGAATGAAGACAGACTTACGGTTCTTGCACGCTGCACTTCCTCTCATTGCTCTTTATCATTGTATGAAGTTTCATTGTAGTCCCAGCAGTAGTTTTTAAGTTATGCTCCTGACAAAAGTGTGATTGAGGGACGGACGGAATGACGAAGGGACGGACAAAGCGGTGACTATATGCCCCCCACCCACGAACATTTCGGGGAGCATAAAAATTAGTCCCCAGTGGGATTTGAACCCACTCAAGTTCCCAATATTGCATAAATAACAAAATCAAGGGCCTTAACTCGAGTGTTACCGGTTCGATCTGGCTGTTGTTTGGATTTAATCGAGCTTTCAATGATATGAACAATCTGGCAACATTTGGTTAAGATCAAATCATAAATGCATGTGTCAGAGTGTTCACAAAACAAGGGGCCATAGCTGCGGTGTTAAAATTCCGATCTAGCTGGTTTTCAAACATTTACCAGATTTCATTGATATAAAGAAACTGCCAAAGTTTGGGAAATATCAAATAATAAATAAAGGTGCTGGACTGTAAACGAGAAAAAGGACCATAACTACGGTATTACTTTCCAATCTGGCTGGTTTTTGAACTCCTCTGACAGTGACAAAGTTTGTTAAATTAAATTCAAACTGAAGACCATAATGCGGGTCATACTTGGCCAACAGAGCTAATTAATATTTGCAATAAACTGTTCTTGGTATTATTATCTAGACTGGCTGCACGGAAGTAAAATCTCACGAATGAATGTATGGTGTTTTACGGCACGTCGACACATAAATAGGTCATATTTATTCATATTGGTAATTATTGTTTGTTTCTGTGCGTGTTTTTGTTCCTGTATATGTATGTATGTATGTATGGATGGATGGATGGATGGATGTATTTATGTATGTAAACATGACGTCCAATAGTAAATGAGATTTAATTGTTCAGACGTGCTAGATCTAATGACAATATATTTTGTATTAATAAAGCTCGTATAATGTCAACCATCGATGCTTAAGAAAAGCTAGTATATATTATCATACATCCATGATCTACGACGTCCAATAGTTAATTAAGTACGATTTTCAATGATACAATATATAAATGACATGACGTACCGTAGCTTTAAGCATAACCTAATTGAATGCGATTTTTACGAAAGTGCCCCAAATAAGGCGAAACCGCCTCAGGGCATTGGCTCTATATCGTATAATGTCAGCTATATAAAACAGATTACTAGCACTATATATTACGGAATATGCACTTTTATAAAAATGAGAAGAATGGTCCTATAGAAATCACAGCACCCAAAAGCAATGTTACCGTAGATCCGCACTATACCACAAACAAAATGCAAATTAATTATGCAATGAAAAGTAAAATCCACTACACAAAGAGTGGTGAAGACAGGGTTACCGACTTGGAACGATCAGTATGGCCCCCTGGTTAGCTTAAAACGAGTTTAACTGTACACAACCTCGTTATTATCATTTATTCTGTTCAGCGCTCAAATTGACAAGACGGTGTAAATAAAAGTACATCTCATCCAAAGGAAATCTCTTACAATAATGTCAACATCCAGAGAAATTAAGAAACGATCTATATGTAGATATATGTTATTGAAATGAATGAATGAATGGTGTTTTACGCCACGTCGACACATAAATAGATCATATTGTGCGCAAAAACTGATGAAAGATGAAGAAATGAAGTAGTAATTAAAACGTAATGTAAATATATAAAGATAAAACTATTTACAAATAAGGAATGATCTTGTAGTAATATAAACTATATATGTAAATCTAAATATGCCCGTCAACGGGTATATAAATAAGTAAATATATATAAGCATGATAAGTACATATTATAATGATTTATATAGTCTGATTCCTTTCAGGAAATCTAAAACAAGACTAAAATCTATAGTATCAAATAACTCTTTCATAGTATTAACATTGTAGTACATTTGACGCATAGGATCAAAGTCTACACATTCCAACAAGATGTGTTTGACCGTTAACGGTGCAAAGCAGGGTATACATTCTGGTAACGGTTTAATTCAATGGAGTTTATTGTTAACTGACAAATCTCAAGCGGCTTGCCAAGAGTTACGAATATATGTGTTAATACAACTTTTGGTACTTTGTACTTGGCAATCAGATTTAGTCGATTTCAGTGTCTCTTAATTGTGGTTTAATACGAAGACCAAATGGTAGAATGGCCTTCGGTTTTCGATCAAAATGAGGTTTATAACTAGGATTAAAAACAGAATCGAAAGTTGGGTTTGAAGAGTTAGATTGTAATTTAATGGCATAATTTGTCCCGTCTATGAGACTGTGATGGTTCATTAGCTTCAACATATAGACTTTCGGCTGGTGATGTACGAAAGGCACCTAGGGCGAGTCGTAATCCTTGATTATGTATAGGATCGAGCATTTGTAAGTATGACTTGCGAGTCGATCAATATATTATTGAGCCGTAGTCCAGCTTGGATCTGATAAGAGATCTTTAAAGTTGTAAAAGTACTTTACGATCTGCTCCCCAATTTGCAACAACTTTAAGTAAATAAAGAGCTTTAAGGCACTTTTAAGGTGTGGTTTTAACGTTAATTTACGGTCGAAAATAAGACCAAGGAATTTTGTCTCATCCACAAATGGTATTGGTGACCCATCCAGTGTTAGATGAGGGTCTTCATGATGTTTACGTAGTTGACAAAAGTGCATACAACTAGTTTTAGATTTAGAAAATTTAAAACCATTTTCATCCGACCAGGTCTGAAGTTTTTTGAGACATTGTTAAAGTTGTCTCTCATTAGTGTTAATGTTTTTTGTTACGATAACATATAACAAAGTCGTCAACATATAGAGAGCAATCCACACCAAGATTGATGCATTTAACTATACTGTTAATTTTTATATTAAACAAGTGTGACAGAGAGTATGCTGCCCTGTGGCACACCCATCTCCTGTTCATTAATGACAGAGAAGGTTGAACCCATTCGGACACGAAACTGTTTATCATCTAAGAAATTCTCTATACAAATTGGAAATCGGCCTCTAAGACCAAGGTCATAAAGATCATTCATGATACCGTACTTCCATGCAGTATCATAAGCTTTCTCCAAGTGAATAAAATACAGCAACTAGATGTTCTTTCTTTACGAAAGCTTCCCTATTAAATGATTCAAATCGAATGAGATTGTATGTTGCGCCTCGTTGGCGCCGGAATCCACTTTGATACTTTGTTAGCAGTTTGTTGGACTCCAGGTACCAAACGAGTCTCTCATTAATCATTCGTTCCATGGTTTTACATAGACAACTCGTTAAAGCAATAGGGCGATAATTTATTGGTCATATTTATTTATGATCCTTGCCAGATTTGGGACTGGTATAACAATTGCTTCCCGCCAAGAATCGAGGAAGTTTCCTGGAGTTTCAGGTAAATGTTTTAATAATTGATAATGGATCTCATCAGGACCAGCTAATGTATCATGAGCCTTTTTATGGGATTCTTGCAATTCGCGAAATCGCTATGACCCTCCTGGCCGCAAAGGGTACAGACAGGAGCAGCTCGCTAGCATCTTTCTCTATGGTGACCAAAGAGTTGATAGTTAAAACGTCGAAGAGGGTTTGGAATAAAGGGGTCACCTGGTAGAATGATATATCCAGTCTTGATGTTCTTTGGAAGATTTGGTGTGCTGAAAGTAAGCACAAAAGCATTGGTAGGAGTGAGTTTGCCACTTCGCCTCGTACTGATGCGCGTTACCTCAGTCACACCTTGACACTTAAGTTTATTAAGAACTGAGAGAAATGTGAGGAATAACCTCAACACGGATGTTTACGAAAGTTTGAATTTTAAGGAGATTGTCAGAGTGTGATTTTTTGGCACACTCAACAAGAACTTTTCCATTATTGAGATTTTAACACTCCTTGACGCACTGGCGATGCCAAGTAAAGCCTTGGAGATGGTAAAAGGAGAGAGTCTAGTTATAGGTTTGTCATCCTCTAGAGAGATAATATTGAGCAAACGAGGCCAATTTAAATGAGAAATATTTATAAAATCGGAGTCCAGCAAGGGGACATTTGCTGTGGATATCCGACAGACAAATACCAACAATACGTGAAGAGTATACTCATGTAAAACTAACGCATCAGATCCCCCATACCACCCAGCGGACATAAACATAACCCCTTAACTAAAAATTCGAAGAGCCGGACTTATGTTCCCTCTAAAAGTGGCATGAGTATAGCCATATAGCGTTCAAAAATACATGATTAGCCCTAGCGCCACCGCCATAAAGGATTCTTTCTACATTATGTTTAAAGAGGACAAAATAAAAGGGGAGTAAGATATTAAACGGGAGGGATTGAGAGAGATGTGAATTAAACAAGGAGCTAGGATCCCGTATAGGTGGCGTGACAAACCGATTGATCAGATCGGGCTAATCTGACCGCCCGTCTAGATGAAGTCCGGACCAAAGTGGTGTGTTGTAATGCGGAGATAACTTCCAGATCTCCACGTCACTCAACCACCAGGATTCACTTCTCCAACGACTACCCCTCTGCTAAGTAACGAACAGTCTGTTGCTTCTTATCACCCCACACCGACTGGGGGTCATTTTTATACGCCCGTCGTAAGACGTGATGTGACGTATGATTTCATGGCGTTGTCCGTCCGTTAAGTTTTGCTATAACCGCTCTCTAAATCAAACACATATTATCCAATCCTTATGAAAACTGAAAATAATGATTATGGGCATAATATCTCGGTCAAGTTCAAAAACCAGCCTAATCGCCAAGGTAACAACGGAGTTATGGCCCTTTAATTATTGAAAATGGATAATTTAACGATGTCCGCTCAATAACTTCAGTATTTGATGTTCAATCTTTATGAAACTTTGGAATAATGTTTATGGGAATAATATCTAGGTCAAGTTCTGAAACCAACCCAGATCGTCTTGGTAATAACGGAGTCATGGCCCTTTAATTATTGAAAATTGACAATTTTGATTATGTCCGCTCAATAACGTTAACATTTGTTTTTCAATCTAGATGAAACTCGGTCAAGTTCGAAAGCCAGACCAATCGCCCTGGTAACAATGGAGTTCGTATTATGTCGCGGCATTGTCCGTCCATCCATCTGTTATCACATATCCACGTTCGACGGGCGTATTTTGTGTCCAATGGACGCTCTTGTTTACTATGTCTTATTATTAATAATAGATAATCGGACTGATGATTTTGATACTAGCAATACGCAAATCAACACATATAATGGGGCTACTTATAAAAAAAACCCAACGTCTTCATAATTTATACAGTTCATACTTGATATATTTATTCTTACAGTTATATCAAAATGTTACCTTAAAGTACATTTGTTCTTAATGCAAACATAAACAAAACAGCAAGTTTCATATTACCTATTGATAATAACGAGGGTCAGCGCAAAACTGTTGTAACTACATATGAATAAAAAAGGAGATATAATAGTTTTGCACTGAACCCTCGATAAACTGAATGCTGCAATTCCAAACATTGTTATATTATACTTTTTAAATACAGTCTAGTAATAGGTAGGTAACTACATCGTTGCAGAGAAGAGAAGAGAAAAGAAAAAAACACCTACCGGCCTACCCGACTTTGTTGGGAACCAGACCAGAAACAGACCCTTTCTTTTTTCCTAATCCAGTGCCATTTTCAATTTAAACCTGCTTGCATATAATTAAAGAAACAAGATATGTCTGTAAAACATATATGTTCCCTTGAGGGCTATAACTCAGTTGTAAGTTAAGTTATTAAACAAAAAACTATTTTCTATTTATAGTAACGGTGACCTTGACATTTGATCGACTGACCTGAATTACAACCCCGCACCTTGTGGTGAAGTTTCCTAACCATCCCTCAAAGGAATATATCTATGAGAACAAAGATGGCCATGTTTGACATCGAATCAACATGAATTGGTTGAAGGACCAACTACACTTCATGCAAGTCATATTAGTAAATGTTCCAAGTGAATACCATTTAAGGTTTTTGAGAAGTGGTCACCACAAAGTCATATTTTTAAATCTATCTTTAGCTGTTACTTAGGATTAACAAGACATCAAGAGCAATAATTCTATAATTTTGTCTGGAAATCCAAGTAATGAAAGTAGTTTCAGAGCAGGTGTTGCCAAAAGTTGTTCCTATATAACAGTATGAAAACAATGATGGCCACTGGCGGCCATGTTTGACATCGAATCAAAATGAACTTTGGACCCTATGATGACGCCTACCTAAAGCCCATTGGGACGGTGGCGTTTGATGTTTGTCTATGATCTTTCTTGTCGTGCCCTTAATGGTTTATTCTCTTGTTGCTCTGGCTGATGCCAAGTCATTGAGTACCTTCATTGTGGCTTTCTAGGCTATTGTTTTGTATTATATTTACACGAGCATATTTATGTTTTACTTATATTGCCTATTGATGCTGCCTTGTTGGTTAGAGATTAGATCATGGCTGGGATTTATTTACACTTTCCTGTTTTAATGGGATGACAGTAGGGTAAGTGTGAGGTTTGGTGCACCCTAGAATCGGTTTAAACCCCCCAGTGGCCTACTTTGCCACTGACCGTTCCAAGCCGGTAGCCCTATTGTAAACCCTTATGAGTTTGTGATGTCGTTTGCATTTGTTATTACTTTTGCCTTCTTGTTTGTCTGTTTGCGTGTTTGTTTGCGTGTTTTGTGGTTGACTGTCCTCCTTAAATGCTACTTTCCCTGTCCGATCTTTTTATATTTCTTTGGTTAGGACCACTACATGTCGTGCCAGTCATTTTGGTCGTTTCGGTAAAGGTTCCAAATCAATATCAATTATGGTTTTTGAGAAGTACAAAATCACAATATCTCATTTTTTAAATAGAATTTTGAATTTCCGGCCGACCTGAAGTTTTGCTAGGATCAACTGGACATCCAGAGCCACATTCCTGTGAAACATGTAAGTCCGTCAAGTAGTTTCGGAGGAGTAGTCGCCACAAAAACGTTTACGGACAGACACACAGGCAGACGGACGACAGACGCCGCACCACGGCATAAGCTCTGCTAATCTTGATCAGTAGAGCTAAAAACTGTTGTTTTTTTTTCGAAACTCCCATGAAAACCCTTTAAACACAGAACTGTTTAACAATTTCAATTCCGCTTTTATATTTGTAATGCATGAGTACGGTATAAAATTACACAAACAAAAACAAAACAATCATTTTCAAATCAATCAAATTATGCTGATTTTGTATTAACAAGAAGGCTTTATGACAACATTGGCAATGTTTGTTTCAGTTCAGGCTTCTGAAGCCTGATTTTTGTATTCTTACTGAATAAGTAAATGTAACTTGCATTCCTCTTAGCATTTCAAGGGACACAGGGCAATCTTGAAATGTTTATTTAAGCACTGAAATTGAGTTTTATTTGTTTCGCATTATTCTACCATAACTTCAAATATCTTAGTGGTACGATATTATGAACCCTTAATAATATGCAAAAACAATATGCTTTGTACTATTATCGTACTTAATATTAATGATTGGCGAAACGCAAGTTCGGTTGAAAAACTAACGGCCCGCCGTGAATCTTTTAAACATCAAGACTGACATGTGTGCCTTTTATAAGTTTATTAGATTCTGATCAAAACTAATATCATTTTTATCTTACATGCTTTTGGCGCAGCGTATTACACCTCTCAGCTACGGGGGCATCTTGGAAATATGAAGTCATGTACTAAAAAACGAATCACACACCTTTTTGCAATTACATGTATTATATTTGACGTAATATACTTTATATAGTAAATCATAACTGTGAGAAATTATCTGTGATTTATTTATCAATATTATGATTTGTATAGAAGTATTGTATTTAAAAAAACGGCGTCTCGTTAGTGTTTTCTACATAACTTCCATTTAACTATATGCAACCAGCTTTTAAGTGAAAATTATAACGGATAAACAAATGGACAGGCTAGTTTCAATGTCTGATAAAAACTTCAAGATTGCCATGTGTCCCTTTAATTCATTTAATTATGTACTGAAAAAACAATGTTACTTTAAACATGTTAAAAAGAAAATAACCTAGAAATTTCACTTTCTCAATAGGAACTTTCATGTGTACAGAAGGAAATTCGACCCCTGGTCCATTGTCATTTATATCGTAAACTTCTCCCGTTTACAAGCTTATCAGAAAGGTTACGAAGTAAAATCACTGGAGCTCCAATTTTCAACCATAGTATGTGTGGTGCAAGAATATGTGATAAGAATCTACTTTCATCACTGCCATTTGAAATGTATTGATATACTGGTCCAAGAAAGCCTATTAAACTATTTCTCTTAAAATCATCTACGTGGTCATTTGTCGAAAATAATTTGATACTGAAGTGGTCTATTCATGGTTTTCCATAAAATCAGTGGTTTCATTAGACACTGTACCTCGCGATACCTCCTGAATTGCCTTTATAAACTGGCACTCGGTCTGACGAACAACGTCTGTAAGGCTCACTCTATGACGTAAAACAATAGAAAACCAAGTCGCTTGTAAAGCAAAATTCGCCATCTTCGTTGTAAAGTGGATTTGGTACCAGTGGGAGTTGAAAGAAATCACCACACAGAGCAAGCTGAATGCCACCAAACAGCAGTTTTTCACTTCAACGAGCACACTTCACTCAAGCTGTTGAACATGGTTTTACTGAGCATGGAACATTCATCGATAAATTAACAAATCTGTATTTCGAATAGTATTCACTGTTTCTGCATATTTTGCCTACTATTCTTTAGTACTTCCTTAATTTCTGACAGTGAGTATCGTCCATCATCAATCTCTGACCATTGGTGTATGGTTTTTGTTTTCACTGGAATGTGTTCATACACGGCACAAGCTATTCCAGTGGTGCAAGTTAGCGACACACGCACGCCCTGATCTGCGCATCTTCGAACAATTTCATGCACTGGGAAGGATTTTCCTGTGCCCAATGCGCCCATTATTAAAAGATTGTGACCTGACATTACCAAACTCAGCGCAGAGTCCTGTTTTTCCTTTAGAGTAAAAAATGTTATCACCTGAAAAACACGTTTTATTTACAGTTACTCAAATGTACACGGTTTACTTGTTCCGGGGACTGGTTCTTAATGGTTTACGACGCAATTGAATGATTTAAGAAACCAGCTGTGTTCAGTTGTTATCGTTTTCGGGTCACCGAAACTGTCATGGCATCCTAGCGAGCGTCGAAAGTTGCTGGATGTTTCTCATCGTACTACAGCTTCCAAACAGCAAGTTGGATGGTATCTAGATCGGTAAGATTAATAGCATAACTGATGTTACTATTTGCAAGCGTGTTTTGTGCAAGTATTTATTGCATTCATAGGGAGAGGTGGAAGTGGTGCATGTACAATCAGATCGTGTCCTACTTCAGTGTATTTCACGTTTCTGCGTCTGGTGCATTCAAACGCGTGAAACACGGTACAAAAAGATAATTGAGTTTAGTAATGGCATGCCTCCTGCTATGAACCAGTATGTCCGGGAACCCATAATTGATGACCTGTAGTCGTACCTACGGATCCACCTATTTGTTTTGTACTGAACATGGATACCTTTACTATGTAAACATTGTTTTCAGATTTTTTGGGGGGTTGTAGAGCGAAGGAAGGTGGGTTGGGGTACCCCATAGCGGATACCAAACACGCGTCCGGTACCTGTGATATTAACGAGAGAGACATTCGTGCTGCGTTTAATAATACATCTCGATATCTGGATGACATACTCAATATTGATAATCCGTTATTTGCTCATAGGGTCACTAATATTTATCCACCAGAGATCACGTTGAATAAAGCCAACAGTTTGGTTACCATAGCAGAATTCCGCGATCTTCATCTCTCGATTTCAAATGACTATATCCATCGCCTACCAAAACGTTTTAACACAAAATCCTGAGATTTTTAAAATTTAAGATTTAAAACGCGCGAAGAACACTTTAAATGGAAATTTGGAGAGTGCAACTTGATTTTCGCACTTTTTTTTGAAAGCGCAAATCTCAATTATTTATGCAATTAATACAAGTTGATGCATTGTTTGATAGTTATATAATATAATAAATTAGCATAGTAATTCGATTAGAAAGACATGGTTTAGTTTCCGCAGCAGCTGTTATAGTTGTACTACACACACGGAGTTGCTAGTTCCTCACACTTGCTATTTCAGTTAGGTTAACCAATTAAAGAAATCACAGATATAGCTGCATTACGCATGCCTGTATGCCACAGACGGAACTAATTATGTCCTTACGTTTTAATTGTATATTCAGTGCATTACACGGAATTCCCACTTATTCGTCACTTGCATATATTCCTCTGTCTAGGGAGCCTTACAGGACCAATTAGGGAAATATCTGATAAACTGTGAAAGTATAGCTGTTAAATCATGAACATTTTGTTTTGGCGGAAAATCCGGAGATTGTATAATTAAATCGTCCGGAGAGCGACTGAAAAATCCGTATTTTATCCGGAGATTTGGCATACAATCTACGATAAGAGACATGACTTTAACTTTGAAATCGTTAACTTTCCACATTTAGATGGGGACGTACCTAGTGCTACATCATACGGGGCTTATATCTCGTAGCTAATTCGTTTTGCTAGGGCACATAACGATGTTAAGGATTTCAATTATCGTAATCAAGTTATTTCAAGTTAAACTTCCTCAGCAAGGTTTTCGTTATCATAAACTACGTAGATCATTCTCAAATTTCTATCGCCGCAAGGAAGGTCTGGTGGAGAAGTACAACATCAACCTCAAAACGTTTCTGCGTCTAGGAATATCACAACCTTTATCCTATGGAGATGTGATCTATAAACTTCGAAAATTAAATGCGTTTGTAGATTTCCTGACCACTTTGCAAAATTAGTCAGGAAGGAAATTCGCCAGAAAATGATACGACCCTTTAGTATTACAACGCACTTCATGCTTGGTGATTGACGCCTCTACAGTCAGTGACTACACTACACTTTTCTTTTGTGCGATGACCGGACAACCTCGTGCTCGACTGCATATGATTGCAGCTACTGAAACCCTGAAAGGTAAGGTTGGTGTGAACTTTCGTCCCTCGGGTTTTCTGGTCGCACGCTAGATTGTTTTTCTCTTTGGCTGCAACTGATGTGATTGTTCAGCATTACGTGTTCCCGCCTTAATTCCATTAAGTGATGGGAAAACATATTAGGAGGAATTTATAACGGATATTTCGACAATAAAACATGTTCAAAAAATGTTTTCCTAACAAAATGTGATAACTTGTTTAAAACTGATTTGCAAGCTGTTGATGTCAGTGTTACGATGCACAGAGCTATAACAATATGCTACATATATATACCACCTAGTTCTTCACTAGACCTTACAGAGCTAAATCACCTAGTTGCACAAGTACCATCACCAGTCATACTCTTGTGTGATCTTAATGCACACACCTACATCTGGGGTTGTAAATATATAAACTATAAAGGCAAGGATGATGAGGATTTCTTAGCCAAAACAATCACATATTTATTTACATACAGCTAAAGGCTCTCATTATTTCATTTATTTAACAATATGCGACCCAACTCTCTTGATGGATTTTTCGTGGAGTGTTGATGACGACCTATGTAGAAGAGACCACTTCCACATATTTCTTGAAAATATTGGCCCCCTTCTCGAAAAAACGCAACGATGGAAACGTCGCAAGCTGATTGGGAAACTTTTCAATCTCTTTTCGAGGAACAATTAAAGTAAGTCTTTCGTTTTCGATGACGCAACTACTATTTTTACCAAACCTCTTCATAATATAGCTGATCCAACCACTCAAAAAACCTCGGCAAATCCAAAACGCCCATATAAACCAAGGTACAATGATGACTGCAAAATGTTAGCCAGCGATCATAAATAAAATGAAATAGTTTCAACTTGCGAACAACGCAAACTAATTTACATAATTTTAGAGTGTTTCGTGCAAAAGCTTGTCGTACTAATAAGGATAGCAAGAGGAAATCCTGGAGATCTTATGTCTCTAGGCTGACCTCTCGCTCATCTCTTAAGAAGACGTTGGACATGGTCCGGAAAACAGGTAATTCTAGTTGTGAAAATCATCTAAAAACTTATAATGAAGATATTACATCTGTCAAAGATACTACAAACACTTTGGAAGAAACATGTTCTTAAAACTCTTCAACTGAAAAGTGTCAACCAAATTTTCTCAAAAATAAGAAACTAAAATAACAGAGGAAGCTGAAATTCAAGTTGGACGGTTCACTCTCACAGAACTTAGAAAATTCATGATATCCATTATCAATTATTAAAACATTTACCTGAAACCTGTCTATCTACCCTGCTTGATATATTTAATAAGATGAGGGTGACAGGAAAGTTCCCCGATTCTTGGCGGGGAAGTAATCGTTATTCCAGTCCCCAAACCTGAAAATGATCATACGGATCCAATAAATTATCGCCCTATTGCTTTCTTTAACGAGTTACAGATGTAAAACCACGGAACGAATGATTAATGAGAGACTCGTTTGGTACCTGGAATCCAACAAACTGATAACAAAGTATCAAAGTGGATTCCGGGGTAACGAGGCACAACAGACAATCTCATTCGATTTGAATCATTTATTAGGGAAGCATACTCTCTGACACCCTTTTTAATATACAATATACAAATTAATAGTATAGTTAAATGCATTACGACTCGCCTTAGGTACCTTTCGTACATCACCAGCCGAAAGTCTATATGTTGAAGCTAATGAACCATCAATGTCTCATAAACGGGACAAATTAGCCCTTCAGTATACAATTAAATTACAATCTAACCCTTCAAACCCAACGTTCGATACTGTGTTTAATCCTAGTTATGAACCTCGTTTTGATCGAAAACCGAAGGCCATTCGACCATTTGGTCTTTGTATTATTAAACCAAAATTAAGAGACATTAAAATCGACGTAAATTTGATTGCCAAGTACAAAGTACCACAAATTCCACCGTGGAAACACCAATAATTGTTTTTGATCTTTGTAATAGTAAGAAATCCAGTACAGATCCTACTATCTTTAAAAGCAAATTTAATGAAATTAAATCCAAATACAGTAACTTTCGAAGGTAGCTGCAGCACCTGCCTGACAAGGCCTCTATCTTTTCAGCTGAACTTGCCTTAAACTATATTCAAGAATCTGAAGATGACCATTTTGTAATCTTTTCTGATTCCCTTTCGTCTCTTCAAACCCTGGTTAATATGAAGCATGATACCTTAGTTGGACTTCAGCTTTTAGAAAAGTACAATTCTCTTATAGTTGATAATTGTATTATTTTCTGCTGGCTTTCAAGCCATGTAGAAATACGTGGTAATGATAGAGCTGATAGTACAACTAAGGCAGCATTAGGTTTACATATATCTAATGCCAAATTACCATATACTGATTTTAATAGTTGTATTAACACATATATTAGTAACTATTGGCAAGCCGCTTGGGATTTGTCAGTAAACAATAAACCCCATTCAATTAAATCTTACTCGGAGAATGGCGTCCATCTAGTAGACCAATTCGTCGAGAAGAAGTTGTTCTAGCCCGGTGCAGGATAAGTCATACACGTTATACGCATTCATATGTATTACAAGGTGAGCAATAACCAGAATGTATACCCTGTTTTGCATCGTTAACTGTCAAACATAACTTGTTGGAATGTGTAGACTTTGATCCAATGCGGCAAAGGTACTACAATGTTAATACTATGAAAGAGTTATTTGATACTATAGATTTTAGTCTTGTTTAACATTTCCTGAAAGATATCAGACTTTATAAATCATTATAATATGTTCGTATATACATTTACTTGTCTGTACACCCGTGGACGGTTAATTTGTTGATTTACATACTAACATATCATCCCTTATTTATAAATAGTTTTATCTTTATATATTTACATTACTTTTTAATTACTACTTCATTTCTTCATCTGTCATCAGTTTTTGGGTACACTATGATTTATTTATGTGTCGACGTGCCGTAAAACACCATTCATTCATTCATTCATTCATTCATTCATTCATTCATTCATTCATTCATTCATTCATTCATTCATTCATTCCAATAACATATACCTACATATAGATGTACGTGTATCGTTTCTTAATTTCTCTGGATGTTGACATTATTATTAGAGGTTTCCTTTGGATGACTTTTATTTACACTGTCTTGTCAATTTGAGCGCTGAACAAAAGACAGGATAATAACGAGGTTGTGTACAGTTAAACTCGATTTAAGCTAACCAGTGGGCCATTTTGCCTACTCACCGTTCCAAGTCGGTAACCCTGTCTTTACCACTCTTTGTGTTGTGTATTTTCCTTTTCATTTTATAATTGACTTGCTCTTTGTGGTATAGTTTGTAACATTGCTTTTGGGTGCTGTGATTTTTATAGGACCATTCTTCTCATTTTTATAAAGTGCATATTCCTTAATATATAGTGCTAGTAATCTAATTGATATAGCTGACATTATACGATATGAGGCGGTGTCGCCTTATTTGGGGCACTTTCGTAAAAAATCGCACTCAATTAGGTCATGCTTAAAGCTACGGTACGTCATGTCATTTATATATTGTATCATTGAAAATCGTACTTAATTAACTATTGGATGTCGTAGATCATGGATGTATGATACTATATACTAGCTTTTCTTAAGCATCGATGGTTGACATTATACGAGCTTTATTAATATAAAATATATTGTTATTAGATCTAGCACGTCTGAACAATTAAATCTCATTTACTATTGGACGTCATGTTTACACACACACACACACACACACACACACACACACATACATACACACATACACACACACAGACACAAACATACATACCATACCATACACTACCATACCATACCATACATGCATACATGCATGCATACATGCATGCATCTATGCATGCATGGATGCATGGATGCAGGGATGCATCCATGCATCCATGCATCCATGCATCCATGCATCCATCCATCCATCCATCCATCCATCCGTCCGTACGTCCATCCATCCATCCATCCATCCATCCATCCATCCATCCATCCAATCCATCCATCCATACATTTATACATACATACATACACAGGAACAAAAACACGCACAGAAACAAACAATAATTACCAATATGGATAAAAGGCAAGATATGACAGCACAAACATAAAATTGACGATAGAGTCCACGGCTTGTACTAGTAGGCAGTGTTCTGATATAAATGAAAGATTGTTAAAGGCGCCACTAAACATATTGCATACCGTACACGTGTTATTAATTCCCTGTAACATATAGCTAACAGTTGTTTGCAATGTTTACTTAATACACAAGTATTACTTTAACGACATCTAGATTAATTTTACAAAACCTCGATCATTCCTGATCCGTAGTCATTACATTCGGCATATTCACCTGTCGTCGGTTTGTATGAAAATAATTTGAGAAAGATTCCGACCTGATGAAAACGAATATATCCAAGCGTTTCAAAAGATGCAATCGTTTAGCAACGAGAAAAAGCACACATAAAGTGTGTGTAAACTTGAGAAATAGCGAACCGACATTCGGTAACTAACGATGTAATATATCA
Organism: Cyrtodaria siliqua; assembly: GCA_037043455.1. Classification (NCBI taxonomy): domain Eukaryota; kingdom Metazoa; phylum Mollusca; class Bivalvia; order Adapedonta; family Hiatellidae; genus Cyrtodaria; species Cyrtodaria siliqua. The sequence goes on along the minus strand of JAWPHD010000092.1, from coordinate 528,616 downwards.
TTATGTACTGGACGTTTTTTTGGAAACGGTACAAAACAATTAAAGTTGGTGTATGTATTACACGTTGAGAGAGAGAGAGAGAAAGCGGTACATAAAACGGTTTGTCTTAGTTCTTCAGGCAGACAAGTCATCGACATATAATGATGGTTGAATGGTGTTTTACGTCATTTTCAGCACATTTTACGCGATATATGACCGTCGATTTGTTCGTGGTGGAGGCAAACCACCCACGTATTCCTGGGTAGAACCAGTACGTAAGAATAGTCGATATATAACGAAAACATAATATGATATTAGAATAATACATATACTTATTTCTCTAAAGTGTCGTTTTCAAACATAGTATTTAAGGCGGAATACAATTTGAATAGAACGCTATCAGCAACATTGCTTTGACGTATCTCCATATAATTAAGGAGGATTTATCTGTTTACACTTTCATGAATGCCAAACATAAAATAATAAGATACGATGCTGCGATGCGTGTATTCATATTGTTAAAACTCCTATTTTCGTTTTTTTTGTTCAAAGTAAATCGTTATGTACCATACATTTGCCCATTAGTATACATAATCCATATAATTTTATAAATTATAGAGATAGACAAGCTACTATTAGCTTCTTCACAGTATTCATATTCCCAGGGTATTTAGATGTCTCTTCTGTATACTCGCTAACACAATTAGAGATATATGTCAAGCATTAGTGTCAGAAATATATAGTTAATATCCGATCTCTTGATGATACGCGGAGCAATTTTAATGTCTTATATTAATACAGATATTTAGATTTCGACTGTGTTCTGGTCATAAAATTACAATTACGTAGGATGGGTTTAACTAGTAGCTTTCAGAACTCAGGAATTTACAGCTACGGCAATACTATTTATGCAATGAGATCCAAATTAAATCAGGTAATGGAGACGTCAGCTGGTTAAAAGACGCATTGTACATCGTAGCTAGCTATTGTTGAATTAATAAGATTTTCATTTATAAGTGTCTAAATATCGAAATACAAATAATATACGGGCTGATTAATAGGCCTCCAGCTATGTTCAGGTCTCGCTACAGAATTACATCCCTTGGCCATGGTGGTAGAAGATTCCTACACCGTAAAAAACTAGGGCTGTGTTAATCGGTTTGCTCTCAACTTGGAAATGTGCAACTGTTCTCTTATTTCTGCCTTCAGGTGACAAGATTGGAACATGTTCATGACTTCTGCCAAGTTTGGAAGCCACTGGGTGATTTTCGAGGAAGATATGACAATTTGAAAATGGGTAGGAATACAGTTGAATTATTAGTGAAATGGAGCTAGTTTTGAGGGGTGCTGAAAAAGACTGGAATTTATTTCTTTTTAATCTGGTCAACTTTTGATTTCTCGTGGATATTCTGAGCTTCAGAGGAAGGTTTGCAGATTGAGGCGAGATTTAACGACCAATGGACATTTTACAGTATGTTTGCAGTGGTCCACGAGTGACGGTTTCTACATATATTATATAGCGTTGATTAATGCACTAGTGAGACGTTAAAGGTCTCACTACAGAATTACCTCCATTGGCCATGACGGTAGGAAGATTCCTACACCGTAAACAACTAGGGCTGTGTTAATCGGTTTGCTCTCAACTTGGAAATGTGCAACCGTTCTCTTATTACTGCCTTCAGGTGACAAGATTGGAACATGTTCATGACTTCTGCCAAGTTTGGAAGCCACTGGGTGATTTTCGAGGAAGATATGACAATTTGAAAATGGGTAGGAATACAGTTGAATTATTAGTGAAATGGAGCTAGTTTTGAGGGGTGCTGAAAAAGACTGGAATTTATTTCTATTTAATCTGGTCAACTTTTGATTTCTCGTGGATATTCTGAGCTTCAGAGGAAGGTTTGCAGATTGAGGCGAGATTTAACGACCAATGGACATTTTACAGTATGTTTGCAGTGGTCCACGAGTGACGGTTTCTACATATATTATATAGCGTTGATTAATGCACTAGTGAGACGTTAAAGGTCTCACTACAGAATTACCTCCATTGGCCATGACGGTAGGAAGATTCCTACACCGTAAAAAACTAGGGCTGTGTTAATCGGTTTGCTCTCAACTTGGAAATGTGCAACCGTTCTCTTATTACTGCCTTCAGGTGACAAGATTGGAACATGTTCATGACTTCTGCCAAGTTTGGGAGCCACTGGGTGATTTTCGAGGAAGATATGACAATTTGAAAATGGGTAGGAATACAGTTGAATTATTAGTGAAATGGAGCTAGTTTTGAGGGATGCTGAAAAAGACTGGAATTTAATTTGTTTTAATCTGGTCAACTTTTGATTTCTCGTGGATATTCTGAGCTTCAGAGGAAGGTTTGCAGATTGAGGGGAGATTTAACGACAATGGACATATAACAGTATGTTTGCAGTGGTCCACGAGTGACGGTTTCTACATATATTATATAGTGATGATTAATTTACTAGTGAGACGTTAAAGGTCTCACTACAGAATTACCTCCCTTGGCCATGACGGTAGGAAGATTCCTACACCGTAAAAAACTAGGGATGTGTTAATCGGTTTGCTCTCAACTTGGAAATGTGCAACCGTTCTCTTATTTTTGCCTTCAGGTGACTAGATTGGAACATGTTCATGACTTCTGCCAAGTTTGGAAGCCACTGGGTGACTTTCGAGGAAGATATAACAATTTGAAAATGGGTAGGAATACAGTTGAATTATTAGTGAAATGGAGCTAGTTTTGAGGGATGCTGAAAAAGACTGGATTTTTTTTTTTTTTAATCTGGTCAACTTTTGATTTCTCGTGGATATTCTGAGCTTCAGAGGAAGGTTTGCAGATTGAGGCGAGATTTAACGACCAATGGACATTTTACAGTATGTTTGCAGTGGTCCACGAGTGACGGTTTCTACATATATTATATAGTGTTGATTAATTCACTAGTAGATAACACTCGCATGACCGTGATTATGCAGCCTCACTGACCGATTATTCAGTCGTCGTCGTGTTCCATTCGGGATAATCCTTGCACGAACGTGATTATTGAGGCCGTCACCGTGGACTATTCGGGATAACACTCGCATGACCCTGATTATGCAGCCGTCACCGTGGTTCATTCGGGATAATACTCGCATGACCGTGATTATTCAGCCGTCACCGTGGTATATTCAGGATAATACTCGAATTACCGTAATTATTCAACCGTCACCGTGATCTATTCTGGATAATATTCGCATGACCCTGTTTATCAGCAGTCACCGTGGTATATTAACATGACCGTGATTATTAGGCCTTCATGATAAAACTCGCCATTGTGGTGCATAGCGACTCGGATAACACCCGAAGGACAGAAATACTCAAATACTCATCTAGATGTTACTGTGCCATATGAGTTATGATTAAAACAATATTGTGATATGTTTTACCATAAGGCCATTTCCTTTCTCACATCAAAGCCTATGAGAGGATAAATTCTACAATTGCTGATGTATATAACGTTCGATTTTTATGCTAGCGTCAGACGATCCTATTTTTTCTGGTTAGAATCAGGACTGTATATCTCTCACCATTCGTAAGGACAGACACTTCTCACTTTACAAGTTGAGCTTCCAGTTGGATTCGAACCCTCAGCGGTGAGAGGAGTCAACGATTCAGACGCAGCGTTCTTATTTTCCCGGCCACGGAGTAGCTCATGAAATTTAACAACAAAACGGAGTAATGTCATGTTAACTGATCATTTATCTTACGTTGTATATCAATAAAACATATGTGTAGATTTTTTCCCATTATGCAATATTTTATCTTCTATACTAATCATGTTCATATGTGAGAACTGAGCTAAGAATATGTGTAACATTCTTTCTTATTGAGTTAGCTTTGACGAAACATTTCCAGACAGCTCCTTTCCTTATTTGTCTTAATATATAAGCATTATTTCTCAATTGATTTGTGTTCAAAGAGTGCCTGTCTAGTTTGCGTGCCGTTAACGCATATATATAGCTGATATATTTCATATCTGAATTTAATTTGCATCAATTGGTGCCTTCGCTGACTTTTGGTTAAGGAAATATTTAGACAAATTGCTTCTGCGTATCTCATGAATAAAGTGTAATGCATTTAGGGTGGCCTGATTAATCCCTACAGGCCTTCGGCTGACAGCAAGGAATAATGAACGGCATGAATGCAAACAGTTCGGTCATTTAGACGTGTATCCGAGGACGACAAAACATACCATCAGTATGATAAAAAACAGAATGTATGTAAAGAAAGTGCATTTGAGTATATATCTAACTGAGCTCCTATTAGAAGTAGTTTACAAATTTACCATTAAAGAACCTACTTATAATGCCACTTACCTTAATTTAAACACTACTCTCTTCCAGTAAGGCCTTTATATTTTGATTATTATCCTACTATTGAGACAGAGAAGTGCAGTATGAAGAGGGAAAAGAAATACAAACAAAAATTTGGGAAGATGTGGATTTTTTTTTTTTTTTATTTTGTAGGAAAAGAAAAGAGAATGACATCTTCGATTACAATCTGGGAGGAGGTAAGATAAAAAATAAAAATAAGAAAATTCACTATGGAATAATACAAAATCTAAATTCGTTTTATTGTAAGTGGTTCGTAAAACGAACAATCCAATAAAAAAAGCCAAATGAATGGGATTGGACAACAGACAAATCCTCTCCCGTATCAAGGTACATATTAATAATAAATTTATATCAAACGTAACATACAATATGGAATTGTAATACAGTTTGCATAGTGAATAATGGTTTGACAATTATTTTAGAATCTTGGAACTACCGTTTATAGACACGTTGTTGGTATCCCTACGGGTACGAACTGTGCACCTCTTGTCGCAGATTTGTTCTTGTATTGCTATGAAAGAGATTTAATGATGAGTCATACTCAGGCAGATGTAATTGAAAAAAGAGTATGATAATGGACCTTTGGAAACGGCCGAGCACGACACATACGAAATATTGCAGTCTCGGTTTGATTCATTTATGCTAGCTACCGCAGCCTTTAATGACACCTCTCGGTATTTGGATGACATATTGAACATTGACTATCCTTTTTTTCTACTATGGTTAATAATATCTATCCTAAGGAACTTCAACTCAACATAGCTCAACATTTCTTTTCTTGTTTTACATCTGTCTATTGCAAATGGAGAAATAATTAGCAAAATCTATCACAAGAGAGATGATTTTAATTTTGATATGTTTAATTATCCCATTTAGATGGGGATGTTTCCCGAGCTATTTCTTAAGGGGTCTATGCTTTTTCTACTTATTCGTTCTCTAGAGATTGTAGTCGTGTTGAGGCCTTTAATATTCGTAATATCTGTATAACTAAAATATAGATATAAAAATCGAACAGGAAAAACAGCATTCAAGGACGACAGTCAACCACAAACACACGCAGAAACAAAGAACAAAAATATTTAAAGATGAATAAAAGGCCAAATAAGATACAAACACAAAAGAGTTGACAATAGGGATACCGCATTGGAACGGTCAGTGGCAAAAAAAGGCCGATGGTGGTTGAAACCAGGTTCTAGGGTGCACCAAACCTCACAAAGCTACTCCAGCAGGGCTACCGTTATCATAAACTTCGATAAATCTTTGCAAAAGTGTATAATTGTAACACTGATCTACTTTTAAAATATAAAAGTAATGTTAGAACTCTTCTGCGACAATGAATACCACAACCTGACTTCTATGGTGATGTGATTTACAATCTTTGTAAGATCCTTGGTCATAATCACTGTCATACCATCTTTATTAAACTTATCAAAGGAGGTTACTATCATTTTGCAACGCACTGCATGTTTAGTGGTTGAACCATTTACAGTTCGCCACTATGCTTTCCTCTTTGATTGTGCGATGACCGGACGTCTACCTAAATCATTATAGGACGGTAGTGTTTGATGTTTGTCTTTAGTCTGGTCTAGTCGTACCCATAACGGTTTGTTCTCTTGTTGTTCTGGCTTCTGCCAAGTTACTGAGTACTTACTTTGTGGCTTTCTAGGCTTGTGCGTTTTATATATTTCATGTACATAATTATTCATGTGTTTTACATATATAGCCTATTAATCCTGGTTTGTTTGTTAGAGATTATAATCCGACGGGAATATCTTTATTTACACTGTCCCATTTATTGGGATGACAATAGGGTAGGAGTGAGGTTTGGTACACTCTAGCAACTGGTTTAAACGCACAGCGGCTTTTTTTGCCACTGACCATTCCATGGCTATTGTCAACCGTTTTATGTTTGTGACGTCTTAAGTTGCCTTTTATTCGTCTTTAAAGTTGTTCTTCGTTTCTGTGTGTGTTTTTGGTTGACTGTCGTCGTTGAATGCTACTTCTCCTGTTCGTGTTTCATATTTACCTTTTCAAAGTCATCTTCAAAGTCGACTACTTTCAAATGTGATCTTTTGAAATCGTCTTCTAAGGACTTATAAGGTCGTCTAATGTGATATTTAATATCGTTCAAATTTTCCTAATGAGTCATCTTATTCATCTTATGCGATCTTTTAAATTCGTTTAGTGTTGGATATGAATTCGTCTCCAATCCCATACACTGTTCATGATATGAAGTTTTGTTTTCTCCCATGTTTATGTTTCATATATATATATATATATATATATATATATATATATATATATATATATATATCTATAATGAACATGAATACGTCCTCACTGTTTAGTCAGAGGAATGTTTTGGTCCAGTAGATAACGTGGAATGTCATAACTTTCGCATGACATCATTAAAATCATTTGACCAATGAGTAATCAATGACACATTCCACGTTTGGATAGGTGATCGACTCGGTGAGTATCGTAAATGCTCAACTGACTTAAGCACGGTTTAAAAGTAATTTGTAGTGATTCTTTATTTGTGTGTACATCAATTATCTTATTTCAATTTTTTCAATTAGAGCCTGGGGATAAAGTTCAAGTGAAAGCCCTTGTTTTCACATACAGAATATCTCAACATTCGGAAATTTAAAATGAAATGTCCGGATGTGAACGTCATGAATGCATTATGTATTTGAGCGCGCGACTTGATTTTCGTATTTTTTTTTATGATTTCGTAATTCTATTAGAAATAATTGGTTTAATTTCTACTACTACTGTTTTTTTTTTGTGTGCACAACATTTTCTACACAGTTGAGCGCTAAATGTAAATTTAAAGTCATCATAACTGTTACGTAAATTATAATCATTGTATACGGAAGCAGCTGTTATACTGATACCACACACAAGGATTTGCTATCTCCTCCCATCACCCTGTTATTTCAATACGTTTGACCAATTAAAAAAGCCAGAGATATATTGCCGTTATTGCACATGTCGTTATGCCAGTGAAGGAACTAATTTTGTCCTTAGGTCCATTGGCTATTCAGTCAGTGCATAACACGGATGACCCCCATTGAGTTCACACTTGTACATACTCGTCTGACTAAGGAGCGTAACAGGATTAATGCAGAATATAGCTGATAAACTGTGAAAATATAGCTGTTAAATCATGAAGATTTTGTTTGGATGGAAATTCCGGAGATTGTTCATTTAAATCCCGAGATCTGGAGAGCAAATGAAAAATCTGGAGAATCCGGTTTTTATCCGGCGATTTGGCAGGTCTGAGCATGTTTCATGTCTCAAATCTATTGCATTTCAGTTCACTTGTTAATTAACGTGAACGCTCAACTCTGTGTTCAAGTCCTTTGGATGGCACTTAGAGCCGAGGTCCCCACATACAGTCAATGCAGCACAACCATCTCTATACCCAATGGCTTAGCTTGGGGATTCGCCCTTGGTTGATAAGCTGATAAGCTCATTCAGGTACTTTCACCAATTTAAACATTGTCTCACATTTGCAGACAATTTGTATGTGACATAAAAATGAATTATCATCGAACGCCAATCAGAACCGCGGATTCGTCGATTTCCGGTAATTTCCGATACCGGTTATCAATGCCGTAATGGAAATTGATGAGAAAGTTTCGATTTCTCCTCCACTTAAAGAAACATTTATCAGATACATATTAGCTTTTTAAAAATGGTAATTGTTATTTCTCTTTAGATACTTAATATTTAAAATACTTAAACTGTTTGTATTTGTGTATCTTGTTGTTACAATTTAGAGAAAAAGGGATTTCGATTTGTTGAATTTAAATTTATTTTTTAAAAATATTTTTCTCTTTTCCGAGCAAAGCATATCGGGGATATAACACAATATCTTTTGTTTTAGCTTAAAAACTGTTTTCGGGCTCTGTGTTTTGTGTTCAGCGTAAGATGAATTTATGTGTTGCATTAAGATTATAAGTACAGTTAAAGTCTATCAACACAATTAAAACCTTTACATTTTACAATCCCTCACCCGAGTAAATGCGGACGGAACGCGAATGGAATGCATTCGCAATGCGAACGACGTAAACTATTACACGCTGATTGCATTTTCTGAAAGCGTGTTTCCTAAAATGAATTCTACAACAAACAATAGCCACGGAAAAGCAAACATTCAAATAAAAAGAACACATGTATTAAAGGATATATTTTTCAGATATTCAGATATATACAGAAATCAACATTGAGAATTGTTTGAAATGCAACCGTTTATTGAACAATGCCAATTAATTACGTGTTTTTACAGCACAAGATCCTGCAGTTATTATATAAAAATAATAATTGACCTTTTGATCTGGCTCACGGATAATAAAGTATATCAACAAAGCGCTCTATTCATGTAGGTTTTGGATTTATAACTTTCTCCATAAGGAATTGTGTTCTAGTAAAGTGCTTTTAATCCTAGCGCTTTAGTTAAATAGTAAGAAAGTTATGAAGCAAAACCATACAAGAATCGATCTTTATGTTGCTATTTTTTGCCATAAACTCAATCAAAATGTCACATGGTCTTCCTACCGTGTGGATGGTAGGATTGATGAAAAGAAAAGAGAACAGACAGATAATTTGTTTTACATGGTTGTCCATGAAGTTCACAACAAAACATGTTCATGGACACATTTGACAATGCGAATAATGGAAACGTCCCTCATCTGCAGTTTTCGCGTTGAATCTACCCGATTGTTTGTGTTTGTTGCTTACACAAGTTTCACTTTTCAGTCCTTCGGGTTCGTCATGCCCAGTCTATATGGATTTAAAGTAAAATAACATTTAAACTGGTGATAAGGAGCGTGAGATGCATCGCACCTTATATTTGCCCTTTTCAGTATTTATTAAAGTAGGCGTAAATATGCTCAATCAAGATATCAATACATCAATCAATACATCCGGCAATCAGACGATCTCATAAACAATGTTTTCCTACCACGTGTATATGACTCCAGTTCAACTCATCTCAGACACGAACACGCGTGCAGTCAGATAATACAACATTACATGTGTCTCAATAATATAAAATATGCTAGCATTGCTAGGAAACGTATCGTTTTATTATTTCGTCTGTCTAGAGACCTTTAGACGCTTTATAACCTAACACTACACGTGGCGACGATCAAGACATTTATCAGAGCCACAAGAAAGCTATGAGTCGGTTCAGATCGCTTCAGATCTCTATATCAAAATTATTGCATTCGTTATTTTAACTGTCATTGAAAAATACTAAATTGTTGCCTCGTCGTCACTATTGCTTCAATCGGGGATTTGTTTTAGTTCAAAGACTTTTTTTATTCAATACTGTCAAATTGATTAATTTTGACCGTATCTGTTGATGCCATTTGTATGCATTTGCAACTGCTTAAACTGGTACCTGTAAAGAGTGCATGACAACATATGCCACGTCTGGAACTATGTATAGTTTGATAACAGCTGTATCCGCCAGATGAACATACTTTAAATTAATACAGTTTGTTTTTGACAATAGTAAGACATTACTCATTTTTGTTTCAGCACTCAAAATGTCAGTAGTGAAGTTATGGCAATGTATATATGCCCAAATAGAAACGTACCATGTTTGAGGTTTACCACCACCAATTCTATGTAAACCTGCGAAGTGTAGTGCCTATAATAAAAAGTAATCCCTCCCTTTTTGATGGAAATGGGCATTATACGTTGGGGGAAAACTGACCATTTCTATTCAGTTTTGTTATTGTATCTATAAGAAGCGCAGTAATAGGTTTTACTAGATCACTGATGAACATTTTCCAAATTTCGAGTCTATGCATACGCTTTGTGAGCAACTATCAATGAAAATAGCTGTACCCTTGACCTGTTCAGTAAACAAACAAGAATTCTCTTACATGTTTTATGACCCCGTCTTTTCTGGTAATTTTTCAAGTGAACATTTGTCTATTCGAATTTACCCTGCTGCGTTATATATACTTGAGTTAAAGTTGCGGCAAACACAACTAACTGTCTAGGAAATCATTTTAGAATTATTTTATTATTAGAATTTTGTGTTTCTGGTTTTCAAGAACCTCATTACTCAAAGTAAAGTAAAACCTCAATGTGTTCTGATAATGTAATGAGTTTTAAATTAACTTGTTTCATTGGTCCAATTTTTATCACTAACCAATCAGAATGCTTCGTCTATATTTTCATTTGGTTGTTTCTATCATGACATCATTTTTCGGTATTATGACATCACATCCTGGTATTATGACATCACGTCATTCCATTATGATGCAACTCAGTATGTTCTGAGAACCGACTGAGCATTTAAATTGCTGTGAGAAACAGATTAAGACTGTTTGTATCTCTCAATGAGTAATGAGTTTCTTGAAACCAAGAATCATAAAATTCTAAATATATAATAATTCTAAAATGATTTAGTAGACTGTTTACTATATGACATTTTAGCAATGGTGTCAATGGGGAAAATAGTTGGTGGTTTCATACTTTGAATGGAAGTCGTTGGGCACCCACGCATGCGAGAATGACGCTCTACCACTTAGCCATGTAGGAACGCAGTACGCAATTTTGCCGCACTACGCAACCGAGATGCGAAGTGCGGCAAAATTACTACGGTAAGACGCACTTTGCAACTATAGTTGCCCCGCTCTCACCAGAAAAAAATTGGCTGCTGACAAAAAACTCGCTATCACGTGCACCTGACACCGAGAGGTAAATGACGGCGCCGGTCAAAATTGCCATCCCTAACCTGAACTCCGGTAGCCGCCCCTGTACATAATATTTGTTGTATTTCTCACCATTTTTGGTAATAAATGGGGACATCGCCCTTTAATTATTTAAAATCTATAACCTGACCATTTACTGTTCTACGTACAGTTGCAAAGTGCGATATTATCTACCACACTTCACAATTCCATACACAATAGTTGTGAATTGCGGCGTCCGTTGCAACGCACTACGCAACTTTTGCCACACTTCGCAACTCGTAGTTGAGAAGTGAGGCATACTGTAGCAACGCACTAAGCAACTGTTGCCGCACTTCGCAACCGAATAAGGTAGTTTTGCGTCATTTGGAAATAAAAAGAGTATGAAAGGAGAATTTGGAAGTCGTCGAACACGATAAATACAAAACAATATTGCAGTATCGGTTTGATTGAAACTGTTCATGAAAGGTAGTGAAAGTATCCATAAGAAATATCAGAAATTGTGACGATGATTCGCCTAAATTATTCCATTTGGGAAAAATGAGATTTCTTATTACGTACACTGTTTTCGTGTACTCATACACTCGAAACAAGAAACGTGGAAATTCCACGAATCCCGGATTTGCAACACACGTCTACTCAATCTGATCTTAAACTTAAGATCAGTCAGTTGCAACATGGATATTGTAGAATAGCTAAAGACCATATGTAACAACTTTGCAAACATCAAATCAACCCATTTTTAATGATGTTTTGGAGAAACTTGGACAAACTTTTGAACCAAAAATTTACCCGTCGCCTAGCGACACTCGGCACTTTCATAACAGGTGATTTTTCGTTGGAACATCCGGTTAATAAATAAATGGCTTCCCGCGCATCATAATCTCACACTACTTTTTTTTACGCTTGCAAGTCATGTCTTTTAATGTTGTTTTTTTCAATCTAGCTCACAAGCTATTGTATTTAGCAACGAATCTGGCAAAGAAATGACAAAAGTCATTATAGCGAGTGGATATTCCAACACTCTAATTACTCCACGCTGTTGGATTCCATAGAAATAATAGTTTTGTCGTTATGTTAACATATCAAAGAATACTTCTTCGCAATCACGTTTCGGGATAATTCCATTGCTGGGGATAAAACTATTTACACATCAGAAATGTATGAAACTTATAAATTTCGCCTTTTTATATATATATTTTTTTTATAAGGAATAGGTTCTGTGAGCTTTGCACCTTTGATGGAGATACTTTTATCTAATGGGATTCTTCGTTCGGTCTGTCAAAAAAAACTTAGACATGCGCTATTGTTATGAAAAACAAAATCAATAATATGATGTGCTTTGCAATAACTATAGTAGACATTTAATCAAAACGTATCAGATGAGTTTCAAATCTCTCGAGCTTCTATAATTTTAATAATTTCCAGCGAAATAAACCTGTAAAGAACTTGATCATATTTAATGATTAATTGCTCTTATAAAATGATGGTATTTATACCATACATCATAACATAAAACGGTAACAAAGATAGTCTGGATGGCATCTATTGTTCACGAAGGAAAATAATGCAAACCTCAATTGATTGTCTCACTTCACATGATAGATGTGCAAGCAAATATGAGCTTTAGTATAGTTTGATGCAGTAGGAGATCGAAGCGATGTATTACAGAGGATATACGTCGCTTTTTTTTGATAAAATAATCTAACATTTTAAACATGCTCCATTTCGTTATCAAATTATCATATCAATCAAAAACATTATGATAGCACAATATTGTTTAGGTCTAAAATTTGAAATCACCATGAAGATTGTAAAGACTAAAAATTATGCTATACTCCAGCCGATCATGTTATCACTGGCAATTTTGATATTATCGACAAACGCCTTCGTTTTTTATTTTCTAAAGGCCCTAAATATAGATTACCTTCATTAACTGATTTTAATACTTGCCCTGTTCAGATTGCTAAATCTGTTGAACTCTTTAGTGCTAAATGGTGTCATAGAGAAAAGGCAGATATTCAAGTGCTCAATGATTGGAAGAAACACATTCTTAAAATCATGGATACTAGAATTAGGTTCTATACATATTGACGGCTATATTATGGTTATGTTTTAAAACAGAAACTCGTGAGCACCGACTCGTACAGTCTGATTAACTCAAATGAGAGCGATATTATTCTTGACCATATCGCACATATTTCCAAGTTTGGGATCAAACTGAACGAGAAGCAAAATAAACTCCCTACACTTTACTGGAACCCTAAACTTCACAAACAGCCTTATAAATCCCGCTTCATTGCAAAATCTAGGGCATGTACCACACCTAATGTCTCCAAATTTTTAACATCGTGCCTCACAGCAGTTAAAGAGCATGTGAAAAAAGTATTGTGAGAAATCCTGTGATAACTCTGGTATCAATTTATTCTGGTCAATAAAATATTCTGGCGAGGTTCCTAACAAACTACGTAGTCTACCTCAATTGTCATCATTATATACTTATGAATTTTCTAGACTTTACACTACTTTACCGCATGACCATATAAAGAAAAACTAATAGCTCTTATACAAAAAACTTTCGCCAGGGAACAAACTATTTGTTTAGCCTGTAACAACACTAGGGCATTTTTTACCTGCAGTGATTCCAACGGTTACACTTTATGGACTTGTCAACACGTCTGTGAATCACTATCATTTTTTTTAGACAACATTTTTGTCAGGTTTGGACATACCGTTTATCGGCAAACTGTTGGCATTCTTATAGGTACTAACTGTGCACCCCTTGTCGTAGATTTGTTTTTATATTGCCACGAACAGATACCCAGGAATATGTTATTGAGACCTTTAATGACACCTCTCGGTATCTGGATGACATATTAAACATTGACAACCCTTTCTTTTCTACTATGGTTAATAATTTATATCCTAAAGAACTTCAACTCAACAAAGCTCAACATTTCTGATACTGTGACTTCTTTTCTCCATTTACATCTCTCTATTGAAAATGGTGAAACAATTAGCAAAATCTATGACAAGAGAGATGATTTTAATTATGATATTGTTAATTATCCCCATTGAGCAACTTCTTATGGGGGCTATGTGTCTCAGCTTATTCGTTTTTCTAGAGCTTACCTAAAAAGCTAGTCCATCAGGGCTACCGTTACCAAAAACTTCGTAAAATCTTTGCAAAATGTTATTATCGTAATCCTGATCTTCTTTCCAAATATGAAAGTAATTTAAGAACTCTTCTGCGACAAGGACTATCACAACTTCGTAAGATCCTTGGTCATGATCACTTTCATACTATCTTTGTTAAATTTGTTAAAAGGTTTATCTAAAGAGGTTATGACCCTATCATTTTGCAAAGCACTGCATGTTTGATGGTGGACCCATTTACAGTTCTCCACGATGCATTCCTCTTTAATTGTGCGATGACCGGACAGGCTGTAGACCCTACGTCTACCTAAATCCCTAAAGGACGGTGATGTTTGATGTTTGTCTGCGGTCTTGTCTTGTAGTGCCCTCAATGGTTTATTCTCTTGTTGCTCTTGCTTCTGCCAAGTCATCGAGTACCTTCTTTGTGGCTTTCTAGGCTATTTTTTTTATATATAACCGAGCATCTTTGTGTTTTACTTGTATTGCATATTGATGCTGCCCTGTTGGTTTGAGAATAGTTCATAGCAGGGATTCATTATTTACACTGTCCCGTTTAATTGGGATGAAAGTAGGTTAAGTGCGAGGTTTGGTGAACCATATAACCTGGTTTAAACCCCAGTGGCCTATTTTGCCACTGACCATTCCAAGGCGGTAGCCCTATTGTCAATCCTTTTGCGTCTTATTTGGACTTTTATTCATCTTGAAATGTGTTCTTTGTTTCTGTGTGTGTTTGTGGTTGATTGTCATCCTTGAATGCTGCTTTTCCTGTTCGATTTTTATATCTATATTTATGTTAAGACTTTCTCCTGATACACCTGCTGATGTCATCGACGCTGTTAATAACACCTCAGTGAACGCTGTCTGGATGATATACTTAATTAGAATCATCCTCTCTTTTCTTCTATGGTTCCTAACATTTATCCTCCAGAACTAAGGTTCAATAAAGCTAACGTTTTGGATTCTGTCTCTCCGTTTCTTGATTTACACATTTCTATTGAAAATGGAGTAGTTATAACTAAAATTGATGATAAGAGAGTTAATTTTGATTTCGATATTGTTAATTATCCACATTTGAATGGGGATATCCCCAATACTTTTTCTTATGGGGTGTATATTTCTCAGTTAATTCGTTTTGCCAAAGGCTGTTGTCGTGTTGAGGAATTCAACCTTCGTAATCTTAAAATTTCTGGAAACTCCTCCAACAGTTACCATAAGTTAAGTAAGACTTTTTCTAAGTTTTATAATCGTAACACTGATCTGCTCGACCAATATAATAGCAATCTTAAAACACTTCTGCGACAAGGTTTATCACAACCCGTCTTTTATGGAGATGTGGTTTATAAACTTAGAAAGATTATCGGTCGTGATAATTTTCATGAGTTATTTATTAAACTTATTAGAAATGTTATAAACAGAGGTTAAGACCGAAGTATTCTGCGTCGCACTACATACTTATTTGTGAACCCGTCTACAGTTTGAAACTATGCTTTCCTCTTTGATTGTGCAAAGACGCACTGGCGGTGGACTCTATGACAACGTGTTCCTAAATCCTTTAAGGCGGGAACCATTTGATGAATGTCCTTCACTCAGTTGTGTCGTGCCCTTAACGGTTTTCCCCTTAATGCTCTGACCTCGCACAAGTCATCGAGTACATATGAGATTATCTTCTTAGGTTGAACCTACTTTTCGATATATTATATACATGAACATTTCTGTTTTTTTTTCTTATAACGCCTACGCTTTCTCTAATGTAAGGGGTTAACTCGGCGGGGATTATTGCCTCAAGGCTCCGGCTATATTTATCCCGGACTCAGAAAGCTGCTGTGGGTGTTGGACTGTGTATCAACATCATTTTACTGTTCATAAAATAACTGTATTTTAATAAGAATACCGGGATGCAGTCAAATTGGTATACAGGCATTGTATGGATCTTCTACTACTTGAAATAGGTATTAATTTCAGGAATACAGTCTATAAATCTTTCTCAGCATACGAATACAGCTGGTTCCAATCGTTATCGTCACTGATTATTGATTGGTGTTAATCTTTATTAAAGGGACAAACGGCAATCTTGATTTTTTAAAAGCTCGCGGCGCCTAGTTAGTTTTCTCTTTTCGGTGCTGTCTGGTTTTAAAATAAGCTACACCTGTTCAATCATTAAACAGAGTTGATGAAACTTTAGCTGAAGCGAAGCATCTTCTAAAGAGCTTGAATAGGTGTGTTCCATTGCTACTTATTCTCATAAACTGCTAATCAAATTTCAATAATAAGAAACATCTAACATTAAACCCTTTCTTATAATGTAAATTTACATTGCTACAAACTGAGATTACCTTCACAGACGCTTCAAATGCTATTATATTATCATTAAGTTGTCTTTTTGTTTATAACTATGATAATTACCAATTCTTCATATTCTAACCATGTCCTCACATTCTAATCATGAAACAATATTCTATTTAGTGGTGATCAATTACACATACTATTTCAGATGTCTATCAAATTATAACATTATACAACACAGATGCCACAGTTAAAAACTTGTTCATTTTGTCTCATGGTAACTAGTTTATCTAGTGCTCAAATCTCTTATGTATTGGTAATAAGTTGACTCTTATCGATTCACTTATACCAGTTAACAGTCCAGGTCTTTGTCCCATTTGTTCACAACGCCTCAGTATCAACAAAAACCCTTCAGTGTGTTGTGTGAAAAATTCAGCAGAAGCTCCACTACTAGTTATTTCCCAGGCATATTGTACCATTACAATAACAGATAACCCTGATGTATTTCAGGCCTATGGTACGGACACTATGGCTTACATCTGTAAACTTGTGCTGTGATATTTGGATGAGTTCATACAATTTGAGCTGCTCCTTGGTATTGTTAGACTAAATCTAAATGTCATGTTTGCAACTGATAGGTGTTTCATTGTCTATCAAGACATCTATCAAGACATCTATCAAGACATCTTCAGAGCCAGTGTTGTCAGAGTGAATCATATCATATGATTTATGAATTATTTTCACTTCTAACACGACCTGCGCAGTCTTTCATATACAGAAAAAAGAGAGACAACTGTATGTCATTCTACGATAAAATACGGCTGTTCCATTAATTCCCCGCGTATATTTCATCCGTTGGAAGCGCCACGTTACATGACGTCAATTGGTAAATATACGCCAGAAAGACAAACTCAACAGTAATGTTAAAGAAATGTTAATTACAACAAACTTGCCATGCTTCCAAACATTGCACAATCCCCGATATAAACACATCATATGCATCAGTACACATATAACATAAATAAGCATCTCGAACAAGCTGATAACGTTTGACGTCATACAGCACAAGCTATATGACGTAAGCAATGAGTTAATTGTTTGTCACGTGACTACTAGTGTATTTAAACGTACTGTACCGCGCAGAACCTTGCATACGGGGGCGCCCAATGGAACAGCCTGTCAACATTGCAGCCTGATTACCTTGACCTACGAGATAATATATAGTGCCCCCCACAGTAGCGTAAACAATGGGGTTATTGTTGTGTTGGAATCGAAATAATACATACGTACCTGTATTTTATCGGTGAATATAATACATGTTAGTCGTTCGGATGCGAGTAATTAAACCACTTGTGCTAACGCACTCGTGATTTAATTAATACGCATCCGAACTCTTAACTGTGTTTTATGTAATCACAATGTTATCTTCAGCGTGCAAGAAGAGAGCGTAAACAAGCTTTGGAAACGTTTTTGTTATTTAAACCATTATCTGATGATACGAGCATGGCCCTAGACACATTAAACACGACAGCAGATATCTCAAATAAAACGACTTGGTTCCGATTTTATTTTAGTTGTGTTTGTTGATTCCGGTGGATCACCCTTATCAGTACTTACTAACATTCACATCGTCGTTCGTTTAGAGCAGTGTGGCGGCTGTAAAAAGTCTCCTCGTGCTCTACGAATCAGTAGTGTTATGTTTACTGGTCGTTTGAAATCAACGAGCTCAATATATGTGGCGTTGAAGCAGAATACTGATTACGCCGGTGATAGGGATCGTGTGAGGTGTAACGTTTTACATCACCTCTCATGAACAGACTCAATACAACCGAGTCGGCTACTTCATTCTTTGGGTTGTGTTTGTTGCTTCCAAAGGATCACCCTTATCAGTATACAGATGCACTTAAATTAAACTATTTTTTTTATAAGGAACTGTTATTATTGGATCTGCTTCTATTCCGAACTGTATAATGTAAACGTTATTTTTAATAGTACATTCTCAGACTATTCATGTGTAATATAATACTGCTTGTAGTTTCTGTTTACTCTATACATTATGTTAAATGTTAATAATGAATCTAACATGGTTTATTAAAATACTTAAAATGGGGTTTTGGATGAGGATATTATAAAGATCTTAAGATCCTTTTTTATATTTTATAGATAGGTAAATGTTAAATGGTATTACTAGATATATAACCCTTTTTGTACTTTTTTAAATATCAAATTTATTTGCGAAAGATTTTGTAGTAGCGATTATACCATTGAACTGTATAAAATTAGCTTTCAGATTATACAGTTTATTAAATTCTTCACAAGTATAGTGTAAACGTTGGCAATTAAAATAAGGAACAACAGGAAAATTAAAGGCAATTTAATTAACAATCATGAGTACAAATTAGTAAACGGGACAGTGTAAATTGTTAATTAAATGCCTTTAATTTACCTGTTTTCCTTATTTTAATTGCCAAAATTTCTGCGCAAAGAATAAAAACATACGGGGATAATGGATCGTCCTGTTGGCAGCCTCTGTCGATGTTGAAAGAGGATGATAAAGTACCAGCCTTATTAACCGATAGTTTGTCCTTATTATATAATACTTTACCCAAGAGATAATTGATGCCCCAAATTTAAAGAATTTCCCGAGCAACGTCTTATTGGGTGTATGTGTCTCAACTTATTCGTTTTTCTAGAGCTTGTACTCGATTTGAGGACTTTACTATTCGTAATCTTCGTATAAATAAAAAGCTACTCCATCAGGGTTACCAAAAACTTCGAAAACCTTTGCAAACGTTTATTCTCGTAACCCTGATCTTTCTTGTACTCGAGTTGAGGACTTCTTCGTAATCTTCGTATAACAAAAAATCTACTCCATCAGGGCTTCCGTTACCATAAACTTCGTAAAACCTTTGCACAATTTTACTATCGTAACCCTATCTTCTTTCCAAACATGAAAGTAATTTAAAAATCCTGACCCCTATGGTGACGTGATTTACAAAATTGGTAAGAGCCTTGGTCATGATCACTTTCATGCTATTTTAGTTAAGCTTGTTAAAAGGTTTATCAAAAGAGGCTATGGCCCTATCATTTGCAACGCACTGCATGCTTGGTGGTGGACCCATTTACAGTTTGCCACTATGCTTTTCTCTTTGATTGTGCGATGACCGGACAGGCTGTGGACCCTATGATGACGTCTACCTAAAGCCAAAAGGACGGTAACGTTTGATGATTGTCTGCAGCAGTCTTGTCTGGTCGTGCCCTCAATGGTTTATTTTTCTTGTTGCTCTGGCTTTTGCCAAGTCATTGAGTACCTTCTGTGTGGCTTTCTATGCTATTTTTTTTTTTGTATTTATATATACACGAGCATCTTTGTGTTTTACTTATATTGCCTATTAATGCTGCCTTGTTGGTTAGAGAATAGTTCATGCGTGGATTTCGTTATTTACACTGTCCCGTTTAATTGGTTTGACAGTAGGGTAAGTGTGAGGTTTGGTGCACCCTAGAATCTGGTTGAACCCCCCAGCGGCCTTTTATGCCACTGACCGTTCCAAGGCGGTAGCACTATTGTCAACCCTTTTGTGTTTGTGATGTCCTATTTGGCCTTTTATTCATCTTTAAAATTGTTCTATGTTTCTGTGTGTGTTTGTGGTTGACTGTCGTCCTTGAATGCTGCTTTTCCTGTTCGATTTTTATATCTAAATTATCTACACTATATACAACCTTACCACATCATCTTATCTCAGAGAAGCTTATTGCTCTTATTCAAAAAACATTAGCTAGGGAAAATACTACATTTTTGGCCTATAATAATATTAAAGCGTTTGTTTTACTAACGGCAGTTTAGACAATTACACTATGTGGACTTGCCAAGAAGTTTATGAAGCACTCATCTTCCTATTAGATAATATTTTCGTCAGGTATAGAACGACCGTTTATAGACAAATTGTTGTGTTTGTGTTTGTGGTTGACTGTCGTCCTTGAATGCTACTTTTCCTGTTCGATTAATAAATCTATATTTATGCTCGGAAAGGCGTCGGATGAGCTCTGCGTTTAGTCGAGTTACATCATCCACCAGACGATTTCCCATGGTCTTGAAAGCCGACCTGTGTGTCATGACTTTTGCTTTCTCAGTGTTATTCATGAGTTTGACCAGCACAGGTTTTGGGTGGCCAGGTTTCCTCGATATCCGATGCACAGCTATGATATTTGCAAGATCAACTGTGATACCTTCCTTCTTGAACAGGGTTAATATCTCTAAGACAAGGTCTTCTTCTTTTTCATTTCCTTTTCCTTTATCTATAATATTACAGTTATGATACGCAAGTACCACCCATGTATTTGGCAAGTTTGTATTTAACGCGATTTTACCCATTCATGTGTGGTATGTATTTAGAGTCAACCTTTAGCGATATAAGCAAACATCTGTCCAAAATATGATTTTCCGATCAACTTGTAACACTGCCAATGATGTGTCTAATTGAGCATTTTCGTACAATACAATGGTGCAGTGAGATGCAAAATCCTAGATTTGCAAAAACACATATTGATTAAGTTAATGGAATTATTTCAAACTCATTAGTGTCTTCTTACAAGTAATTTACGTTTCGATCAATGTCGCCATCAATGGTTTTACAACTGGTTTCCTTTACGCCAGAACCCTATCGTAGTTTGACATTGAACAATGACAACTTAGATCTGACATGGAATGTGAGGTGATGGGATTAATTGTAAAACATACCATTGCTGCTCAGTATCGCGTTTTAGATTCTTGTATTAATGTTTGGCATGGAACAATTGAAAGTACCTTTTATATTAAATGCTTATATCACATTTCTACAGGCTAAGCTACAGTGTATGCCTTTCTAGAATCCAGTTGTGTAGCCCTATAGCCAACCCGTTTGTGTTTTTGATGCCACATGCCTTGCTTATTAACATCGTAATGGTTGTGTGTTTTAATGCGTGTTTTCGGTTGACTGTGTTTTGTGTAGCTACGTTTGCATGCTTTTGATGTGGACCAGTTGAAATTACTAGTACCAGTCATGTGCGTATACCATATTTCTACAGACTAAACTACACTACATCACGAATTCAATGTGATGGTATGTTGACCTGCTAATCTCCTACCTATTAAAGACAATACATGTTAACCTATGTATACCCTACAAAAAAGGGAGCATGTCTATTTTTTTAAGAGGCTGCATAAGATATAAGATATGTATAGTTATAACAAATGACAGTGTTACTTTGGATTGGTCATGATAAGATGCCACTGGGTTAATATTTCAGGGTGGTCAACCCTCCATCTTCCCACCATGAAGACAATTTAAATATCACCATGTATAATATATCCAATGTGATTTTATAAACAGGAAGGCAATCAGAGTCGGATATTGAGTGGAATACAACTACGACACTGCAGTCAAATGAAAGTATATTGCAATCAAACATGTAACATACATTTTACGATTAGAGTGTAAACCTTTTTATGTTATTTGCAACGTAATTAAATGAAGCACATACGTTTAGAATCACATATTGTTATACTTGCAGTTAAGATAGTTAAATACAATTAAATGTAGCATTAACATTACACTAAACAAAATGCATCAGCAAATGACTACTTTTTCTATTGTTTGTGTTTGTTGTTTCCAAGAGACCCACTTTTCAGTATTTATTGACATTTACACTATCGTTTGTTTAGTGCTGTGAGGCGGCCATAAAATGTTAGCCCTACTACAAATCAGCTGTGTTAATACTTACTGGTCCTTTGGGATTATTAATCCCAATCTGTGTGGCTTTAAAATGTCGCCTAAGCCGGTGCTAGGAGGCGTGACAGGTGTTGCACTCTATATTACTTCTCATGAACAGACTCAATAAAACCGAGTCTGCTACTTTTATCTCTTGTTGCTTCCACGGGACCCACTTTTCAGTACTTATTAATGTCCGTTGCTCGAAATATGCTGCAAATATATGTCCATAGTTTATAGAGACCCTTCTGAATTGGTGAATTTCACTTTTATGTTCAAATGTAACAATACCCAGTATTATATGTATCCCTGTATGAAATAATGAACTTGGAGATCGCTGAGCCCGATACTTATAGTTAGTTATCGGTGGTACATTTTCAATTTCTTTTGTTTTCTTACTTAATTTTTGATTCGGTGGTTCCACTACTCCGGCCGGTAAAAGGCTCTGGGTATTGTTTAACCACTCATAGGATATGTTGTCTGCTTTTTATACTCAGGCTTCATAACCGCTGCTCCCAACTAAATTCCATTATGTTTATTTCGCTCTTCGGGGCATTTCATTTTTATTAGATACTGGGACCATAAGCCGTACGACATGGGGAATACGTTAAAGAAGGATAACTCCATGTCCACCGCCATATGCATGCCATCTTCGGGATGGTTAAAAATTTGTGCTGTTGATTTTATGAATATTGAGTTCTGCTCAACCCGGAGCTAGAGGGCGTGAGCGGTAGCTAGCATATTTCACTACCACTCATGAACAGTCTCAATCAAACCGAGACTGCAATATTTCGTATGTGTCGTGCTCGGCCGTTTCCAAAGGTCCATTATCATACTCTTTTTTTTATCCATTACTGTCACCTGGAACAAATAAAAGAGAAAATATTTGCACATTTTAAGAAATACGCAATAACCGAATAACACAGTTCATTTTTTAAGCGAATACATGTTTCAAAGGCTCCTCACAAGGGAAATATCTGTTTAGTGAGACCTTAAGCTATATTCTACTTTAAAGCAACATATATCATGTATATTGGGCTTGATGATCCTTTGATGACACACCGAACATATGTAAGATACAATTTACGAGTATTCTAATAAGTATGCGTTTGTTTCAGCTACATCCCTTGAGGACTACTACAGACAATTCCAGACAGCCATTCCGAATGAAAGTCCCAACCAATATCACAGTATACGAACGAGAAATAGCAATATTTAAATGCACGTTCATAACTTTGGTCCTAAATTGGTAAGGACATGTTTAGATGAAAGCAGCACCTATGGACACACGTATATATAAACAGAATACAACTTGAACTGTTTTGCAACTCGAAAGCGAGAAACATATTGACTTGACCTTTAATACTACGTACATAAATTGTATATCATTAGATTTGGTCTCTTTAGTTGTTTGGAAAATAGGTTGAGAAGTTAGATAACTCCAGTATTTATATTTTGCAATAAAACTTTCAGAGTGTCTTAATTTACATTTATCCAACACAATCAAACAATCTTTTGATAAACATTCAAAACAAAAAAACAATAGATAAATTGCTGGTGCATCAGAATTTTGCATTAAAAATGCCCTGTCAAAATAACTTTCGCATGTGAACTTGTATTAGCCAACCGATTAGGTATTTGTATTTACCAATAAAACTACCTTTTTGGGACATCAACCTCAAGGAGAGATGAGTTTGATTGTTTGTTTGTTAGAATGGTGTTTTACGTCATTTTAAGCACATATTTTGCTATATATGATGTCAATTGTTATGTAGTAGATAGAGATCAACCACCCTTTCCTGGGTAGAACCGGTACTGTATACCTCCCGCCATCCGTAAGAATCGACAATTTACAAGTCGAATTTTCAATGGTGAGAGGCGAGACGGTGTGTCTCACACCACAATTAATTTTCCATAGGGTCCAATTGTGATGTTTTTGTTCATGGCATAGAGATAAACTAAAAAATTACAAATGTCTTTATGCTTAAAGTTTTAATTGATGTGCAAATTTAAACACAATTAACAAATATGTACAAGGTTGAAAACTTTAAAATATAGCTTAATAATATGATACAAATACAACCCAGTGGTGATTAGACCCATGGTGTGTAAAATGAGGCAGAATTAGCTAGAAATCTTATATCAACATGAATTTTCTGAGATATTTTTCTAAAATGCTGTAGATTTAGAACCTGTTAAGGATAAATCTATTTATGCAATGGAAAGGCCTGTAAAATGTAGAAAAGTGGAATTTGTTATTATCTACATTCATTATTTGTAGGGCAGGAGTATTCAAGGGAGATAATAGGGTTGTGAGTCATTTAGAAACATCGTCTTTACTATCCCTAACGGAGGCCTCAAAGGGAGACGAGACTGGTTTTATATGATATTTCTTTCACGTCAGTAAGTATATTATTAATTACTGAACAAAGCTTACTTAAACGACTTGATTATGGCGACTTATGCCATATTCTAAAATTATTTAATTATTTAAGAAATTAGGCCTTGAGCCAGGACCCAAAATGTTCGATATTGTTACCAACTCAAGGGACAAATTCTACCTTCACTTTTTGAAAAGAGCAATGTATATAGATTACATTTTATCATGATAGCAATCTGGAACAGGTACCTTATATAAAAAAAATCAAACATTAATAGGTTATCATTGTAGCGCTTTCATATAAGTTTTTGATGTTCATTTTTGAATGTCATGCTTGTTTGAATAATTATTGATGTACTTTTTAAAGATGCACTTAAGTTTACAATTCATTGAGTTACATAAAGCGTAAATAAGCTCTTTTTTAGCACTGAATTCAGTTTAAAATCTCTATTTTGCTTCAAATTAGAAGTCAATTTACCCCACCCACTATTGACACATGTTTATGCATTTAGTTTAGTTAATAATTTTTACAATATATGTGTAAACTTGTAAGAATCAGTAATTTACAACCTTTCTACATGATTTAAATAATATTATATTATGAATAAGGGATTGTTATGATATATTGATGAAATTAAGTACCAAGCAATGTTCATGGCAATGTTCATGGCGTTGCACATATGTGTACAGTAAGCCTGATAAGTTGAGATGCATGCCAAACTGGAAGTATAAGCCTTCCTCAAAGTAACTGCAACATAAATAGTATTAACATGTTCTGATATATACATATATTGCACAGACGACACATAGTCCAAAGGATTCTATATAAAGGAATTGTGCGGTTTAACGTGTTTTTTTTTTTAACAAAAGTCTTTTTTTAGATGTATACGTCATGGCAATACTTATTATGATTACACATTTGGATTATGTATTACACATAAATACATGAATTAAACCAGTGAAGTAATCTTATTACTTCACTGATTAAACATTGCATATTGAAACGCAAAATCTTAAAAGTTGTCTATTTTAATACTTTTTAATAAGATTTATGCATATTTTAAGGATTTTTATACCTGAATTACCCCACCCATATACAACACAATGAAGAATTCTGCATACGAAATGTAAAAATAGTAGTATATGCATTTGCACGAACCATTTTTGTGTTACTGAAAAAAGAATCGACGAAGATGAATTGATTTGAATTGGGGTTTTACGGCGCACCAACACAAACATGTTATATGGCGCCAGCAGGAATGAACATTCGACCCGGCTCACTCTTCATTAACATCTAGATAAAAATTTGCAGAATGTGCCTAGAACCTTCTTACCTGCAGAGCTGCAGAGTTGCTGCAAATTCTCTAGTAAACACTTCATTTTTCGCTGGATCCACGATCACTGCCACCACTGAAGTAGCACCTGAAACAATACAGGTTTCATGATGAAAATAATGAACAAAAATGACAAAATTAACATGAATTCGGGGAAATTTTACCCCTATGCCTGGATATGCAGTGGTCATATTCTTGCCCGGGAACCACACGGCGTCGACGAAGAAATATTTTTAGGGTAATACCCAGATCTACTTACCATGGCAACTATTTGTTAGTATTGGTGCAGTTGTTACAATATCACCTGCTTAGGATATTTATCTAAACATAGGTTGTGATGTTCTCCGTACTTGATTTAGAGAATGGAATTAACCTAGGATATTAAGCATCAACCCTATTTTTGCGCGTGCAAGTGGAATGATTATTACCTAAAAAAGATGTATTGCCAATGAAGAGGGAGAGAGGGAGTATGTGTGTGGGTGGGTGGGTGGGGGGTGGGGGGATTGGATATATATGCATTTAGGAACCTGCCCTACTGACGAATAGACACCTATGTTTCTTTAACATGATGGACGATATACGGGATCGCCTGGTTTACGTCCACATCCGACGGACGGGTGTAAAAGTGTCTTGCCCAAGAACACACCGACAAAATTCACTGGCTCCGGTGACGTTTGAACCAGGTTTGAACCTCTGAATTTAAAGTCCCCCGTGCTATCCACTGCATCAACAGGCTGTATGCGCTCAAGCAGGATGACTGCATTAAAATACATACAACTAAAATGTTAATCCGTCATAAAGGTTATATCCAAGAAGCTTGGTTCACAACGGTCTCTCTTATCTAGCATTCATGTATGTCGAGTTGCAATATGCCTGCAAACCTTATATATGCCCAGCTTATTGCTGTTTTGATAAACTTGGCAATTAATGCCTTGAGATAGAACAGGACAATTAAGAATACCCAGTTCATAATATCTGATTTAAATAATATAACTTAATGTGACAATATAACATACATATAAGATATAAAAAATATATAAACGCTTCCAGATAAGAATCGGTACCCAGTGCATCGAGATAGATTACATTTAGTGATCAGGGTTAGTTTACTGATGTGTGTATGTTAGACTGTATAAGCTATATCCGACATACAGGTGCTACTGCAGTTAAAGTAGCTATCCCGCCAACAACAGCCACATTTTACAACATATGTACATCGTTTCTAAACCTACTGACCACCAGGTATATACATAACTTACATCGTTTGAGAATCAAAACTCTATAGATACAATATAAAAAGCTTTAACCAGCCAGACAAAAAAAATGGATAATTCATTTTACACTTATTCAATTACGGATATTACAAAACCCCATGAATAAACATATACTTTTAAACGACACATATGCATTATTATATGAGATGAACACCTGGATAGAGTTTTGATAAACTGTTTTTGTAGTGTAATTTTGTCGTAATTTGGCGGTTATTTTAAAATTTGTATAACAAACACCTAAATATCAACAGTTAAACCGTAAAATGCCTTTTATTTTTCTTTCTGTTTTTGTTTGCAATTTGTCCAAAATGCAGTGGTATACTTTGTGATTTTAGTTCGTGGTTTTATTCAATATGCGATTTGTAAATATGGTTAAGTCTTCATAATGGATACCTTATCAAAAGTCACATTCTCTATATATTTCAGTTCGCTTAAAACTTTTGAAGTGATTTTATGAAAAGTATACAACTTCAAGCCATAAACAAGAGACCCACTCGTCTTGTCTCAAAGTGCTCTCATGTTTTAAGAAACAACAACAATTTCTTTATATTAATCTGTAAAACTGTGACCCCCGTAGTGGCCATATTTGACCCCATTGTCGCCATTTGAACAAACTAGGTAGAGGATCATAAGCTTATGGTACATACGAACTATTATTTAGCTTTTAAAGTATCAGAAGCTGTTTGAATATGTTTTCCTATATAATTCAATGTTATAGAGCGACCCCCGGGACAGGGCCAAAATTGATTCCAGGCTTGATTCAAGAGGGACACCATTTAAATTATTTGGTACAGGACAGTAATCTTAAGCTACATATAGCGTATTACACCTCTAGGTCTTGTAGTTTCAGAGAAGATGTTTATAGACGTTCCTGCATAACTCTATGTAAATATGTGCCCCGGGACCGGACGAAATTTGACCATAAGATCACCATTTGAACAAAATAAATTGGTGGAGATCGATACTCTTATGCTACATGCATCGTATTAGACCTCTAGCTCTTGTAGTATCAGAAATGAATATTTTTACGGACTTTCCTATATAACTCTTTGTAAAACTTTAACCCCAGAACCCCTCCCCCACCGTATGGTTGCCAGGGTAGAATACAACCACTGCAAACACACCGTCACATGCAGAGAGGTAGGACCCCCCACCCACCCTATTCATATTCATTTTGTCATTTTTTTTTCATGCTCATTAAAGGTCTTCATCATGACCCCTGCACTGTTTCAGGTGCCATACCGCTCACATCACTAAGAGCAGTGGTAGAAAACAATAAACGTCGCTACAGCGTAAATGGAGTGTCTACAATATAATTTGCAGCTACTCTACAGTTCAGGATGAGCCTGGCATGTTCATGCCTGTTAGGCGCCATATAACCTTTCATGTGTTGGTGCGCCTTAAAACCCAGTTCAATTCAATTCGATAACCCCAGAACCGGGCCATAGTTGGACACAGAGGCACGATTTGAACAAAAGTGGTAGAGAATCATAAGCGTGTACAATATGCAAAATAGCAGACCTCTGGCTCTTGTTTTTTTTTAAAGAAGAGATTTTAAAGATGTTTCCATATGACTCTATGTAAATATATGACCCCTGGGCCGGAGCCAGATATGACCCCAGGGTGAACATTTTAACAAACTTGCTAGAGGACCATAAGCTTATGCTTCATGCATAATATAGGACCTCTAGCTCTTACAGTTTTAGAGAAAATTATTTATGTTTAAAGATTTCCTATATAACTGTATGAAAAAATCTTACCCCCGGGGCTGTGCCATATTTGACCCTTGGGTCACCATTCTATAAATACTTGGTAGAGGATCCTAAATGTATAATACATGCAATATATTAGACCTGTAGCTCTTCAAGTTTCAGCGAAAACGATTTTTTAAATAAACAAGAGTTTTGCTTAAAAGGGGGAGATAACTCTAATAACAAGAATCAGCTACCCTGTTCACACTGCTATCATGGATTTTTTTATTTCTCTACAAGGTACTGAATAACATGGTACTGGTAAGAATTTGTCCCTTGAGATGGTAACAAAAAAGTATTTGGCTCACGGTCTAAATGGTGTTGTTTTATTTAGATGTTCTTGAAGTGTATAAATAATACGTCAATGATCAGACACAAATTGTGTAAATAACCCGTAGCGTAACGAAGTCATACTTCGATAACATCGCCAACAATAATAACTAATGCTTATAATTACGAACCTCAATAAATATATAAAGAACAATAAAAGCACCAAATGACTTAATTACAGTTGGAACAGCGATGTCAGCGGCAATCAACAAGACCAATGATCTCTAGTTTGACAATGTTGACAGGTTTATCGAAAAAGAACAAGACATTTCTCTCACTCATTAACCAGTCAGAACGTATGATATTTGTATATTGTTCATAGTTTGTAATTATGTAATAGTATTGTTTTTATTTCAAAATCATCATTTCATTACTCTGATTGCTTTCCATTATTTTGATAAGGTTGTGTGGAGAAAGATGACATACGTTTCGCCAATGACGTTTGGGGAAGTAATTTTCTTTCTAATAAAGGCATAGATGTACTGCATGATGAACAATCAGAAATAGAATCCAGTTGGGGCCTCGTTATTAATAATATGCAACGTTATGGGACAATAGGCTCGACAAAACCATACACGATGAATGTCACACTTAATGTTTTAGGTAAGTCATGCAAGTAATGTTAGACACGAAACATTTTGTCTTAACCTGGGGGATTTCATCAAAACAAATATCTCGGCTCTAATGTTACAGTAGCAACATAACATAATACGACTCCAGTTCGTGCACAAATCATAATGTGAACAAATGTCATTAACCACTGTAGAAACTACTCCGACAGTAATTCTAACCCTAACCGAGTACATTAATGTTTTAGTTGTGGTAAGTGATGTGAACAATTGTGATAAACTGCTCAGATAGCAGGATGTTCAATAAATAATGATTAATTGCTCTGATAGCAATGAAGAATTTTCTGAAAGAGGATTACCTCAATTAGTCATTTTTTATATGTTTAATTAATGAAACACAAATGTCTCTCCATTTAAGGTGTATTACGACAAATATGATTCACTATTATGAAATTTAACAAGTAACTCATTTAAAAAATCTATATATAAATAGCGACAAGATTGATCATACAGTTAATGTAACAATATAGATATAAAAATCGAACAGGAAAAGCAGCATTCAAGGACGACAGTCAACCACAAACACACACAGAAACAAATGACAACTAAAGATGAATAAAATGCCTAATAAGACATCACAAACACAGAAGGATTGACAATAGGTTTTATTCTCTAACCAGTATTAATAGGCAATATAAGTAAAACAAAGATCTCATGTCAATACAAAAATTACAGAAAATATATACAGTCCACACTCAGTATCTCGAATTTTAATGGAAAGGGAGAAAAGTTCGAGTTATCCGAAGTTCGAATTAAACGATTTTGGCAGACTTGTCTTCAATTGTATTACCTCACCCACCAGTTTTACACTATACATATATATTACGGATATTAGCCGACTTTTAATGAAATACATGTTTTCTTCCTGCATATATGTTGATGAATATGTTTCTTTACAGTTATAATTTCATTCAGATCAAACAGGAAAATGCAATTACATACATTACTGATTGTTATTACCGCGCTCAAATTTGAGACATGTATTGCAGCATGCTACTTTCGTTTTGTCAGTTTGTATCATTCGGGCATAGCATGTTAAAGCCGTATAAGAAAACGTTTTGGTAATTAAATAAATCAGCAAAATATTTATTATTTCTATTTTATTAAAAACATAGAAAGACATGTTTACAATATTTTCACAAATTATACGTTTCGACCATGTCAAATAAGTATAATTCTTATAATTGTTTTAACCCACGTGATAGCCTTCATCTCAGCAATTATCACCTTTTGTTTGCTTCACAATCAACTTCAATGCGACTTGTGTTGTGTTTGATCAAACTTCCATTCGGCACTTCAATTGAACTTCTAATTAGCGAGTGTAAATTACTGTGTAAAATCCTGTTTGGGACCAGAAATATATTTCGAATTAGCGAATAATTCGACTTGTCGAAATTTGACTTAAGGATGTTGGCTGGGCAAGTTTTGACATCTTCAAGTCTAAACATTTTATTTTTTAAATCATAGTTTTATTTGACAACATAATTGTTTCATTGTTTCCATTCTAGTAGATATGATATAATGTAAAAAAAAAAGAAAAAAAAAAGATTGCTTTAAATTTGGTATGTTACCATCTTAGGTAACATACCAAATTTTAAGCAATCTTTTTTTTCTTCTTTTTTTTCCCCGTCATTTGTGATCATTTTTTGTTGTCAACAAAAGTATGGGTAGCTCTGAGTATAATTTATCCTTTTGCTATAGAATAAATCAGATTTTTGTTTTTCAGGAGTGGAATACATATATAAAAGTAGATACTGAGCTAATTTTATTCTCGATCTCCAAGTCAATATTGTGTGTACAGTATTTTACATTGAAAATGTCAAAATAACTCCAAAATGGGTATAATTTAAAGAAATTTTAATAAAAAATCATTAGAAAAACCTGGTGACCTATCTATATTTTTACTTGTTTTGGAAGAAATGTCATAGGACCTTGACATATACAAGTTTTAAAAAAAGTTGATAATTAGAACATAATTTTTTTTATCTTGAATTAGTTTTTCGGTAAAAACAAAAGTGGGTGGGGTACGGTCCATATATGTTTGCTTTTTAAAGTAAAAAGACGAATGAGGATTACAACTGTTTTTGTATGATTTGAAAGATATGTATAAATGTAATCGAAAATGAATTGTTGTTTTTCAATAAACGTAATGTTATAAACACAATTGTGAAAATGTTCAATGACTATGTTTTCCCTTTTTTTAGTGAAATTTTGATGTTAGACATATGTGCCTTCTTCAATGACGTCTAGTGAGAAAAAAAAGTGTGGTGACCTAGCCTTTTTTTGATAATTTTGAATCAAAATTATACCAAAGAAGCTTTAAATATGAATTTTAAAAAAATCTCATCACTACGTCCATTCCCAGCCAACCTCCTTAAAAGAAGTCAAATTGTATGAAAATAGAAGGAATAAAATTCGGACCGTGACAAAAATTCGACTTAAGCGGAAATTCGAAGTAAGCGAGTTTGAGTTACTGAGAGTGGACTGTAGCCTATAAAGCCACTGGCAGAAGCCAGAGCAACAAGAGAATACACCATTGAGGGCACGAAAAGACAAGACTGCAGACAAACATCAAACGTCACCGTCCTTTTGGGCTTTAGGAAGACGCCATCATAAAAATGAGATATAGGGTCCTATAGAAACCACAGCGTCCGAGCGCAAAGGCATCGTAGGTCCGCACTGTACTGCAAACAAGGACTTGAAAATACAATGAAAGAGACAAAAAACAACAGAAAGGGTGGTGAAGACAGGGTTACCGACTTGGAACGGTCAGTAGGCAATAAGGCCCACTGGTTAGCTTGAATCGATTTTATATGTGCACAATCCTCGCTATTATCCTGTCTTCAGCGCACACAAGGTCCACAGTCTGTCCGGTCATCGCACAATTAAAGAGGAAAGCATAGTAGCGAACTGTAAATGGGTCCACCACCAAGCATGCAGTGCGTTGCAAAATGATAGGGTCATAACCTCTTTTGATAAACCTTTTAATAAGTTTAACAAAGATAGTATAAGAGTGATCATGACCAAGGATCTTACGAAGTTTATAAACACGTCACCATAGCAGTCAGGTTGTGATAGTCCTTGTCGCAGAAAAGTTCTTAAATTACTTTTATATTTGGAAAGAAGATCAGGGTTTCGATAATAAAACTGTGCAAAGGTTTTACGAAGTTTATGGTAACGGTAACCCTGATGGAGTAGCTTTTTAGTTATACAAAGATTACGAATAATTATTAAAGTCCTCAACTCCAGTACAAGCTCTATAAAAACGAATAAGTTGAGACACATAGACCCAATAGGAAGTTGCTCTGGGAACATCCTCACCTAAATGGGGATAATTCACAATATCAAAATTAAAATCATCTCTTTTGTCATATATTTTGCTAATTATTTCACCATTTTCAATGGAGAGATGTTGATCAAGAAAGAAACGTTAGTATAGGAAATAGTAGCTTTGTTAAGTTGAAGTTCTTTAGGGTATATATTATTAACCATAGTAGAAAAGAAAGGGTTGTCAATGTTTAATATGTCATCCAGATACCGAGAGGTGTCATTAAAGGCTTCAATAACATCTTCCTAGACATTTTTATTGGTAAATAAAAATACGTTTCTTTTCAAAATCGGTTAAGAAAAAACAAATTCTCACGCAAAAGTTGTTTTTGATCGGCATTTTCAATGCAAAATTCTGATGCATGAAACATTAGAAACAAAAAAAATATGTTTAACAAAACATGATTTTAATTTTTTAAATACACATAAATGAAAGCACTCTGAAAGTTTTATAGCAAAATAGTAAGAGTAACTGAAGTTATTTGAAATTATTTGTTTTTCTGCTGTTCCATCAACAAGGAATTTACACGTAAAAAGCCCCACCAAAATAACATTTTGGCTGTAAAATATTCCTCAACAGATTTTCAGAACTAAGGTTAATTACCACTTAAAACTCCAGTGATATATATTTTATGAACTCCTTATTAAAATTGCTAAAATTAATGCTGAAAAACCTTCGCCAGAAATCAGTACATTTTGGCTGCTTTTAATGATGTCTTTTTACATTTTTGCTAAAAAGAAGTGCACATCCTGAAAGCTGGTGTGAAAACAGACACCATACCGGTAAAAGGACCCTCACATAAAAGTACTTTCACTTGTACTGGATATTGTGATATCTATTTGTTAGGGATTTAAGCTGCATCTACATATACAACTGAACTATACTTGTATTGTAGACCAACTACTGATTAATATTTAGAAAATTTAATGTTGATAGCACACAAATGAAGGTTGTTTTATCATTCGCATTTTGTCCATAGTCGGATTACTTCACTATTTTTCGTTTTTGTTGGTTATTGTTGCATATCGACAGAAACTGTACATGACTAGCTATTCATCTTAGCGATTTTAAGATGATTATGAGGAGATTTGATGCCAAATATGAAGAGCCGTACCTTTACGATTAAAGAAGGTCCACCTCCGATAAATTTGCATTATCATTTTAAAAATATGCGTTTTGACATATTCGTTTGGAAATATTACATATGTATTTCTACAGAATCTTAAAACAAATAATAACATATCGATGTATACTTGTAGTCCAGAGAATTAAGTTTACCAACATGAAGACATTTATCATATGCATTTTCAGCACAACATTCAATCAAGTAAGTTTATCATATACCCTAGGTAATATTTAGTTTGGAATATGTGATAAAACCATCCCTATCCTTGTGCGCTTTTAGATAAAATTAGTAAAAAAACATATATATATGCTTATTACGTCAGACTAAATCCGACCGATCGATGCTTTGCTGTAGTTATTTAGTCCGTCTTACCTCTTTCGTCAGAAAATATGTTATTTGCATATAATGCTTTTGTACTGTTCGCGATGCAATATCTTGTCACTCCAACTTAGCATTCGATCCTATCATTATGTCACTCGGCAGATGACTATGTAATGATGGGGAGCCCTCCAGAAAACAGACATGATCCAGATAAAACAACAAAGCAAAAACGTCATAATACATACTTGACTTGACTTAAATTCATCACATTTGTAATGTACAAAGTATTTGTGAATTGTCTGAGAAGTTTTATGTTTCATAGTAATACTTTCCTAATTCAAGTGTTTGCCTTTGCAAGACGGAAATCACAAATTTAATTATTTACCATTTCAATACACTTTGGTTTGGTAAAGTGCGGACCTACGCTGTCATTGCTTTTGAGTGTTGTGGTTTCTATATGAAATTTTTTCTCCTTTTTTGTTTTCTCGTTAAACAACTAACATTTAATAACATGGTGATACAAGCTTGTGTTAGTTTGTCATGTTAAAATCGTTAAGACTAGCAAAACAATACAGCTAAAGTAAATAAGCGCCATTGACTTTAACAAATTATCTGCCTCTTTGTTTCTGTCATCACATTATTTGTCACAATAGATTTTCTAAAATTCAGTTAGTATTGTTCTTGTTAAAAATAACTGCGTCTAATCGTACTTTTGTAACGATAAAACCATCCCTATCCTTGTGCGAAATTGTCTGTTTATTAGATAACGTCTTTTATGGTTCTAGTTTCTAAACCATATCCACTCTCTCAAATTAGATTATTAGGTTTTCAATTGCAAATTTCTTTTTTTCTCCATCGTATTTGCAATGAAGGGATAATTTCAAAGCAAACTTCATTTCGATTTGATTTCCAAGTAATATCTTATTGCATCCATCTTATTTTCTTCCGCCACATTACATGTTTAATGATAACTTTTATTACGTTTCCACTGTTTTACGGATTAGTTACACGAGATACTAATTGTATAACCTATTAATTTAGGGTTAATATGCCGCTAATGCGAAAACAAGATCGTGTAAAAGAATGAATATATTTACATTATGGTACCTTAATGGAAAATACAGATTAGGGTGCAAACAGTTGATGCGTAATGAAGCTGTTAGCGCTTTTACGAGGCATATTGAATGTGTGTTTGTACAAGAGTGTACTAACATAGGAGATGTTTGTTTCAACTTTCAGTTCATCTCTATCCTATATCACGTTCATGTTGTTTCTGTTGTTTCGTGAATTACTTAATCTTTCTATTTATTGATTCGAATATACACTATTCGAAATAAATACTAACGTGCACAAGTAATTTGCCATCAGCTAAGCGTCAATTACACACATTATACAGTACTTAATTTACTGTTTTATTATCAAGTGAAATTCGAGATACTTTGGTTTATAAATTCAAAGATATCTCAAATTCATAGTGTTCGTTTTTCATACTGCTTCACAGGACACCTGTGGAAATCAAGTTTTTGTTGAAAGTTAAGCTTTTCATTCCAAAGCACAGGTTAATTAAAACCTGGATTGTTTGTCATTTACCTGCATATCTAGTTGTTTTGCCTGTACACAAAACGTTTACTCTGTTTTAAATTATATATATATCTTTTAAATGGCACAAGTTCAAAGCAGATGGTGACAAGAACTGAAAACAAACACACTGTTATTTACTTTAACCTACTATTGTACATCACATTGATTATAACCTAATATTGTACATCACATTGATTATAACCGCTAATGTTGTACATCACATTGATTATAACCTAATATTGTACATCACATTGATTATAACCGCTAATCAACCTAATATTGTACATCACATTGATTATAACCTAATATTGTACATCACATTGATTATAACCGCTAATGTTGTACATCACATTGATTATAACCTAATATTGTACATCACATTGATTATAACCTAATATTGTACATCACATTGATTATAACCTAATATTGTACATCACATTGTTTATAACCGCTAATGTTGTACATCACATTGATTATAACCGCTAATGAACCTAATATTGTACATCACATTGATTATAACCGCTAATGTTGTACATCACATTGATTATAACCGCTAATGAACCTAATATTGTACATCACATTGATTATAACCTAATATTGTACATCACATTGATTATAACCTAATATTGTACATCACATTGATTATAACCGCTAATGTTGTACATCACATTGATTATAACCGCTAATGAACCTAATATTGTACATCACATTGATTATAACCGCTAATGTTGTACATCACATTGATTATAACCGCTAATGAACCTAATATTGTACATCACATTGATTATAACCGCTAATGAACCTAATATTGTACATCACATTGATTATAACCGCTAATGTTGTACATCACATTGATTATAACCGCTAATGAACCTAATATTGTACATCACATTGATTATAACCGCTAATGAACCTAATATTGTACATCACACTGATTATAACCGCTAATGAACCTAATATTGTACATCACATTGATTATAACCGCTAATGTTGTACATCACATTGATTATAACCGCTAATGTTGTACATCACATTGATTATAACCGCTAATCAACCGATTTCCCATTCTACAATTCAAATGTTAAATATATAAATATATTGTACTATAAATAAACAATTTGGCCCTGCATATTGGGCACACTTATGAGTACATAAGTTCACATGCGTTTTCACAATATGGTATGCAACTATGTATTATGTCACAGTAAAAAAGTACTCTTTTCTATTGATTGGACTGCGGAAAACAGTAAATTCAAGTTGTTGACATTCATACTAGCGTTTGTTTAGTGCTGTGTGGCGGTTGTAAAAATTCTCCCCGACTACAAATCAGTAGCTTTGGAATCATCAAGCCCACTCTTTGTGACGTTGAGGTAGAATACCGTTCTAGCCGAAGTTACGGTTTGTGAGAGGTGTTGTATCTTATATTACCTCTCATGAACAGACTCAATAAAACCCTTACTTTCATTTGGACTATATTTAAGGAAATATTTAAAGATCGGACAGGGAAAGTATCATTCAAGAAGGACAGTCAACCACAAAACACAGAAACAAACACGCAAACAAATAAACAAGAAGGCAAAAGTAATAATAAATGCAAACGACATCACAAACACAAAAGGATTGACAATAGGGCTACCGCCTTGGAACGGTCAGTGGCAAAGTAGGCCACTGGGGGTTTAAACCGGTTCTAGGGTGCACCAAACCTCACACTTACCCTACTGTCATCCCATTAAAACAAGACAGTGTAAATAAAGAAATCTTGACATAAATTTTACATGATCTTTAAGGGTATTCCACCAATAATTTTTAAGTAAACGTTGGTTTTGTAGCCATAAAAGACAAATATAGATATTAAAATCAAACAGGAAAGGACGACAGAAACAAAGAACAAATTTAAAGATGAATAAAAGGCCAAGTAAGACATCACAAACACAAAAGGGTTGACAATAGGGCTACCGCCTTGGAACGGTCAGTGACAAAAAAGGCCGCTATTGGTTTAAACCAGGTTCTAGTTTGCACCAAACCTCACACTTACCCTACTGTCAACTAAATAAAACGGGATAGTGTAAATAAAGAAATCCCCACCATGAACTATTCTCTAACCAACAAGGCAGAATTAATAGACAGTATAAGTAAAACACAAAGATGCTCGTGTAAATATAAATACAAAACAACAATAGCCTAGAAGCCAACGCTCATTACAACCTATGTTACATCATAACATGCCTTCTGGGAATATATATATATAGACTATATTTCAACTTTTTCTCATATAGGCTTACCTGGTGTCTAGAAATATTATTGCATTACAATAATGTTAGAACTCTGAAATCAATTAGAAATTATATGAAACGACATTACCTCATCCACTTTAAAAGGCATCACGCTGGTATGACAAAAAATGAAGAAGGTAAGAGAAAGGACCAAAAATGAGTCACTGTATTATCTCACACCCACCCACCCACCCCTAATGAATCATCATTTCTCTTAATATGAAAACGTACATGACATTTTCCCGTTAAAATGCATATAATATACAGAATTCACATTTTAATTTTAATGACAAAGGTAGTATATTTTGTGAGATTTTAAAGAAAACATCATTTGAATAATCATACATATCGGAATATAAATCTGTGTAACACTTGTCTCCGAAACTGGATGATTCTTTACAGTTCCAGTCTAGAAAAGATACCACCTGATTAACGGTCTAAAACACACAAAGCTAGTACTAAATGACTTGGCAGAATGCAGAGCAACACAGGTATGAACTATTAAGGTCATGACAAAGCACGATTGAAGACAAATATCAAACGTTACCGTTTTTATGCGATTTTGGTATAACTCAGCATGACACAAACATGATCATGACTTTTTGGATATAAAACACAAACAGCCACAAAGCGAGTACTCAATGATTTGACAGAGGCAATAGCAAAAATAGAATAAGTTGAACAGGTAGTCAAAATTGTAATTTATAGAACTGTCACATCCATAAACATATACGTTAAAGAAACTTATGCATATAAGTGAACTTTTATTTTAAAATGTGAAATAGTTGGTCGACGCATTATACGGAATGTTCAAGAACGAAGAAGTGAGCTTTCAGTAAAATGTGAATATGTTTATTTACAAGGACATGTATGTGCATTTTGGTGCTCCCGTTTTGCATCAAGTTCTCCCTCTGAAGCACATTATGTTTTCTATTTTTTTCGATTTTTTTCGGATTAGCGAATCTGTTTGCATTCCTAACCACAAAAGTAGATTTATTCTAGAAAATCCGTTTTAGTACCAAGTAATTGGTTGACGCGTGATATGGAATGTTCATATACAACGAGTCAACTACCTATAAGTGAACTTTCGTTAAAGTATGAATATGTTCTTTACAAGGACATGTGTTTGTATTTAGGTGTTACAGTTTTGCACCAAGTTCTTTCACTGAAGCACATGCTACTATTGTTTTCAAATTAACGAATCTGTTTGCATTGCTAACCACAAACATATATTTATTCTAGAAAACTGTTTTTTTGTACCAAATAATTGGTTGACGCATGAAACGGAATAAACAATGTCAACTGCCTATACAACTTTCGTTAAAGTATGAATATGTTCTTTACAAGGACGTGTATTTGCATTTAGATGTTACAGTTTGCATCAAGTTCTTCCTCATGCCCATGATACTATTTTTTCCGAATTAACAAATATGTAAATTTTAAAAGTCAAACATAATATTTTATCGTTATTCATAAAATACATCATATACTTTTATTGTACAGGATCGGAATATGTCAGTTTACACGAAGAAATCCACAATAGGCGCAGTAAAAGCTTTATCGACAGTGTTAAATGAGTTTTTAATGTAGAACCTATGTCACAAGTGAAACCTAAGTGGTATGAACGATGGCAGGTTTTAAACCGCACACCAGCTACAGGTAGAAGTTTGATAAATGAAATAATTATCGAAACAGATACGATGGAGGTCCGTAGTAATTACGTTTGCCGGGCAACAGTAAAACTAGCAGATGAAATTAAAGCGCATATTTTAAACGGCATTGTTGCTTTATATTTATGTGTATTTTTCCTTTTAAGTTTAGTATAGAGAAGCTCGGTTTCTCTCATGAACTCAATAAAACCTAGTCTGCTTCCAAGAGCTACATTACCAGCATGTGTTACATACTTTTACTCAATATTAATTATGCTACATAATTTCTGATTTTAAAACGAGACTTTTGATATTTGATATGAATATAGGTGTAGGAACGTTTCAATTAAAGTGGATCGGGTGGGGCAAATCATACCCTGCCCAGCTCACTCTGACCACTGGGGGTGCCGGGCCAGAGTAGGTGCCGCTCGGCTCCAACGCCTATGATGAAAGCATTTTCCATTGTTCAAATGTCGATTTACGTTCTTGTATTTTATCATATAAATTTATAGTGTGCATTAAATATGCAAACCATTCAATAACGATTTTATAGCGGTCAATAATTATTCGGAAAACGCGTCATCACTTAGTGTGGGGCTGTACTTGTTACTTGCAAGTGACATTAGTTTCGTGTTGTTGTTTTTTCCAAAAAGTTCCTTTACGTCATAGGATTTTCTCCACAAAAATACTTTTTTCTTTAAAATCATGATTAATATTATCTTTTAATCGTTTTAGAGATTTGAAAAACCATAAAGAGCCAAAACGAAGCTATGGGTTATTAATATATTAGATCGCCTTTTTACCAATCTAGTTAATGCTCTGCAAGATCAATTAGGAGCTCTTCCAATTTCTAAACGTAAATAAAATCGTTTATTATATCAAGTCACAAGTGTTTGTACAAATGTGACTATTATCGATACTCCATTAAGGTTACAACCAATTGAGCGATGAGTTTACGTGTTTACTAGGTGTGAGACAAGGAGATGTTTATCTCCCTTTTTGTTTTCTATGTTTTTGAATGACATTGAAGATGAGTTTATACTAAACGGGTATGAAGGCATTGAGGTCGATATGATTAAATTGTTTATTCTGTTATATGCTGATGATATTGTAATATTTTCGGAAAGTGCCGAAGGTCTACAAAAAGGCTTTGATATTTTATCAAATTATTGCTCCAGATGGAAGTTGATCGTTAATACGGCCAAAACTAAAGAAAAGGTTTTCAAAAAAAGCAGGTTTATTGCCAAGAAATATGACATTTATTTATAATGATATGAATATAGATATAGTAAACGCTTTTACGTATCTTGGCATTGTGTTCACTCAAGGTGGTTCGTTTAATGAAACACAGAACATGTTGGCGGGTCAAGCGCGGAAAGCAGTGTTTATGTTAAACAGATACCTTTATAAATTTACTGACATATCAGTAAAACATAAATTAGATTTATTTGATAAACTTATAAAACCTATTTTGAATTACGGCGCGGAAGTGTGGGGTTTTTCTACAGGACTTTGTGTTGAAAAAGTACATACGCAATATTGCAAAAGCATTTTGCATGTAAAGCGATCTGCTCAAAATGATTTTATCTACGGGGAGTTAGGGAGAACAGCATTGATTACACATAGATATGTATTAATAATAAAATACTGGTTAAAAATCATTTACTCTAATGAAAATAAATTTATTAAATATGTATACAGCATGCTTAGAACTGATGCCGAGGTAATGCCAAATAAAACGAATTGGGTTACATTGCTAAAGACATTATTGGGAAATCTTGGATTGTTTGATGCATGGCTATATCAGGGAGTTGGAAATAGCGATATATTTTTAAGCCTGGTAAAACAAAGATTACATGACAATTTTGTACAGAATTGGCATTCACGTTTAGAACAGTCAAGCAGAGCTATTTTTTACAGAAACGCATGTGATACTTTTAGTCTTAAGCATTATTTAACCTGTATAAATATACCAAAATTTAGACAAGAGTTATCCAGATTGAGACATTCCTCCCATAATTTAGAAATTGAGGCAGGTAGATGGCATAGACCATTAAGTATACCATTAGATGAAAGAAAATGTAGAGTTTGTAACAAGATAGAAGACGAGTATCATTTCATAATAGAGTGCACAAATTATAATGGTATTAGATTAAATTATATTGATAAATATTATTGGAAAAGGCCCAGCATGCTGAAATTTTTAGAGCTAATAAACTGCGAAAATAAAAACAAATTGAAAAAACTTAGTGTATTTGTATACAAAGCATTTGAAATCCGAAAGGATATTATTTTCCAATAACT
Organism: Cyrtodaria siliqua; assembly: GCA_037043455.1. Taxonomy (NCBI): domain Eukaryota; kingdom Metazoa; phylum Mollusca; class Bivalvia; order Adapedonta; family Hiatellidae; genus Cyrtodaria; species Cyrtodaria siliqua. The sequence continues at coordinate 486,069 of JAWPHD010000092.1, read as the reverse complement.
AATCATTACAAAAGTTTTAAATTGTGTGTAAGTATAGGGAAATATCATGTTGTAACGTTGTTTTTTATTTTATTTTTAGACATAGAATATATGCAATTATTGTATATATACACATCTGCATTATCTATGCATTGTCTTAAAGTTTGGTTTCGCTTTGTATTTCATAATAAACAATACGCAATATATACTCAGTTGCATTGTATATGCAAAAACTTTTGGTTATGTTTGACTGTGCTATGATATATAGATTCACTTAAATTAATATCCTAGACGATATATTGTGCAACGCCACATGTATTTTGTTGTAATTGTCATGATTTATGTATGAATATATATATATAAACTGAAAACATGATAGTTACCTATTGCATTTAAATACATGTCTTTATATGTTTATAGTCATGTGTTTGAAAAATATATAAAACAATATTCATAATACGTAAAATAGAAATGTAAAATAAAATAAAATACAAATATTTACAAAGCAATGTCTATGGAATGTGAATTTTAATCTCACGTGGGCTTACTCATATTTTGTATTACATAGTGAAAGACTGTGTGTATAAAGTAAATGATTTAATGATATGAAAATATTTATACCATCTTCTCCATATGTACATTTGTTTATGTTGTTCCATTTAGTATTACCTGTCATTGTTTTATGTTAACTATTTGTATCCTCACAGGCCTTAAGGCCTATTGGAATTTTGAATAAAACATATAACAATCAACAGAGTGTCCTTTTTAAACGTGTGTTTGTGTGTGAAATATAAATATAGGAGATAAGTAACGGTAAACAAGCATTATATTCGACAGCCATTATATTTCATGCATTTTGATAAACGGTCCACACTGCGTTGTCGGCGGATCCCTCCTCCAACCTCAAAGCATGACTCCACGTATCATAAAACTGTTGCAGTTCTATGTTGTACTATGCAGTTCTATGCGTGTATATAATCATACACGCTAAATGTATGTTCAATATTTTAACATTTACTATATAGACTATGTATGATACGTACATGTTATACAATGGTATACCTACTTTATGTCAGTCGTTCAATATTTTGAGGGTATATACCTCAAGCTATATAAAGCTGTAGATTTGAGGATGATGTAAAATAAATGTTGCATACACACATAATTGAAGTTAAAGTAAATGTATCTCTCGCACATAATGTTACCAGTATATAAAAATAAACATTTGGACTAGCTGAAAAGAATGTAATGTTGATCTTCTTGTTCATGATAGAAAAACTGTAAAATTTAAAATTGGTCAAATGTATGTGTTGAAAAAATGAAACATGATTACTATAAATCAGAAATACTATCCGTCATGTTATTAAATAAATCGTTTGTTCCTTATGCGTCGTAGATATAACTCTAATAGATTTATGTCATAATATTAGAAAACATATTTTTAATATCTGTATTTATATCTCTGAGGATGATGCGACTCAAGCAACGAGGATCAGTATTTGAAATTGTTCAGATTCAAAGTCAAGTTAATACAACTAATCTAATAATGTCTGTATGATTAAAAACTAATAATGTCTGTATGATTAAAAACTAAGTTTTACTTATACCAGTATCTGTTACTATAATTACACTTCTACCTGAATAACACATGGTAAAGTTGGGTAAGGTTCAGGGTGAGATGAAATCAAACAGGTGGGGATAGTGGCATACACACTGCTGGAAATCAGTGTAAACTAATAACACTCTTGACGTGCAAGGACTTTGCAGGGTATACTTCACAGATTTGTTTTATTGCATTACGTCACTAAAACTAGTACATATCGAAACATGCCGCTCGCTCGTTACGTCGTTACAGATTTTGCGATATTTTGACAAGAAATCTGGTACGGTGTAGAATAGAAGCACACTAAACTGATAACCCAATATTATGAAAACTTTAAAAATACCATATTCTAGTTACCATGCCTTGAAAATCTGTCTACTAGAGTTGGATCAGTTTCAAGATCGTTTCCTTATTTGTATCGCGTTTCTAAAGGACGAACATTTCTGACAGCAAGACGGATACAATGAGTGCCTGCCTCAGCTCGCAAGCCATTAACGTATCTATAACCAACATATTTCATATCTTGTATTCAATTTGCATCAATTGGTGTCTTTAAATAATTATTATATAATCAGAAAATATTTAGACAAATTGCTTTTATGCATCTCATAAATAAAGTTGTATTCATTCAGGGCGTTTTAATGTATCCGTCTTGCTGTCAGAACCCTTCTGTATGGAATATAAATTAATCGCTCAAAAATAGATGGCATTAATGCAAACTCAGAGGTCAGCAGTTAGGATTGCAAAACACCACAACTAACTAGCTATATAAGAAAAGGTACATTAAAATGAAAGATAGATTTGTCATGCAAGTTGTTTGTACATGAAATACAAGCCACCGCTGGCACTATACATATCAATATGTACTAGTCATCCAAATGTCTTACAGACCTATACGACATTCAAACGGAGGTCAATATTATTAAAATATATCACGTTTGTAGGTGTGATTTCCTTCCTCGGTGTTTAAAGGAACGATTAATTTCAAGAGATTTATTCCCCTCCATATATAGTTTTACAACTCTTGAACAGAACTACCGTCCAATAAAAGAGGGCTTATATCTTGTAAGAAAGAGCGCCGTCGCGTATACTTAAACAACTCATATAAAGTGTTTAAGTGTGTTAGAAAAGAAACAAAATAATTCAATATAAATAGTGTTAGAAAAATAACAAAATCATTTGAAACTAGCCAGCTTATTGAATCGAAATGTTATAAATGATTGATAAAATTTCGTTTAACGTCATTTTCCAGCACATCTTTAGGCTATGTATGACGGTCGAATTTTAGTGATAAAGGCAGACTACACGGTCAGTGGGGAAAAAATGAGAAGATTTTAATGTGTTAAATAAACCGACATTAAGACAGTCCGATCGTTTTATATCAGACTATTAAGAATAACTGAAGTTACTTCAGGTTTCTTAATGTTTTGCTGTCCCCGCAAAAAAGACATTTACACGAGAAAAGATCCATCAAAAACGCATTTTGGCAGTAAAATATTTATTTCTCAACCGATTTCCAAACCAAAGGTAATTTTATTTACTACTAAAATGCCAATTCCAATGATATATAACTTTGAAAATGTATTAAATTTATCACGCTAATGCTGAAAAACCTTTGACTAAAACAAGCGCCCCAAACAATAGGTAAACTGTGAGTCGGCTACTGTGGCTCACAGTCCTGGTAACGGTAGCTCGTTGACAAGCCTGTCATATCATATTATATTTGCCAATTACTTTAAGTCGATACTGCGGCTCGCCACCACAAAGCCCACGCGTGTCTTTCTAGATCTAATTATAGTAATTACACGACAATCTTGAAGTATTTTTCAAGCATTAAAATCAGTCTCTGGATTTATTATTAGGGCTTTCCACCTTTCAGTGGAAAGACCTTTTGTTTTCGTTCTGTTTATTAGGGCTTTCCACTTTTCAGTGGAAAGACCTCTTGTTTTCGTTCTGTTTATTCTTATTATTAGGGCTTTCCACTTTTCAGTGGAAAGACCTTTTGTGTTCGTTCTGTTTATTCTTATTATTCCTCTTCTTCTTCTTCTTCTTCTCGCCGCCACTTTTCATAGTATGACTGGTCGAACGGCCTCAATATTCTACACAGTGATATAGCTCAGGCTGGAATAGTGTCTCGAAAATTTTGGGGTCATGACGTCATCCAAGATGGCCGCCACTGGCATTTGTATGCAAATCTTGTTATCACTGTATCTTGTGCATTTATGATGGGATTTGAATGAAACTTTCACAGATTGTAGAGTTTAGGGTCTAGATGTGCATGAACGTCGAAACGGGTCTCTTTATGTTACAACGTCTTGACGTCAGTGACGTCACAATGTTATGAAAAATCCGTTTTTCTTCATTATTACATTTTTTAAGGTGTTTTATCGGAAAATTCATCAGTATTATCATTTCAGTCGACGCTGACAGTTTTAACGTCATGACGTCATCCAAAATGGCCGCTAATGACGTCATTTAAGAAATATTGTAATCGCTATATCTCCTGCATTTATTATTCGATTTTGAGATAACTTTCACAGCCTGTATGGAATACGGTTGAGTTGTGCAATAATGCCGAAAATTGTCATGACGTCATCAAAGATGGCCGCCAGTGACGTCATGATGAAAATCTTGTTATTGCTAGATCTCAAAGATGTAAGGTTGGATTTGAATGAAACTTTCAAATATTGTAGAGTTCAGGGTTTAGTTGTGCAAGAATGTAAAAACGTGTCTCTATGAAATAACGTCTTGACGTCAGTGACGTCATAATGTTATGAAAACCCGTTTTTATCACTGATTACATTTTTGAAGTTGTTTCACTGTATAATCCATCAATGTCATTGTCTCAGTCGAAGCTGACAGTTTTAACGTCATGACGTCATCCAAAATGGCCGCCAATGACGTCATTTAAGAAAACTTGTATTCGCCATATCTCCTTCATTTATCATCGGAGTTTGATAAAACTTTCTCAGTTTGTAGATATCAACGTCTAGTTGTGCTATAATGAGGATTGTTGTCATGTCGTCATCAAAGATGGCCGCCAGTGACGTCATAAATGAACTATTGTTTTGTCTATATCTTCTCTATCTATTATCGGATTTGAATAAAACTTTCACAGATTTTAGAGTTCTGGGTCCGATTGTGCAAGAACGTCATACGGTATCCTGACGTCATGACGTCATGACGTCAGTGTCGTCAAAATATTCAGAAAATCGTTTTTTTCACTGATTGCATGTTCGAAGTTATTTTCGTGATAAATCAATCAGTGTCTTCATCTTCGACAACACTGACAGTTTTGACGTCATGACAGGAAAGCCCGTTTGATCAGGTCTCTGATCAAAAACTAGTTATTATTCTTTTTCTTATTCTTCTTCTTCTCCCCAGCACTTTTCATAGTACGACTGGTCGCACGGCCTCTAAATTTAACACAGTGATAGAGCTCAGTCTGGAATAGTGTCCCGAAGCTTTTGGGGGTCATGACGTCATCCAAGATGGCCGCCAGTGACGTCATCAGACAAATATTGTTCGCGCTAGATCTCAAACATTTATAGTCGGATTTGAATGAAAATTTCACAGATTGTAGAGTTCAGGGTTTAGTTGTGCTTGAATGTAAAAACCTGTCTCTATGTAATAACGTCTTGACGTCAGTGACGTCACAATGTTAGGAAAAGTCTTTTTTTTTCAATGATTGCATTTTTCATGTTTTTTTAGTGAAACATCCATCAGTGTCATTGTTTCAATCGACTCTGATAGTTTTAACGTCATGACGTCATTCAAAATGGCCGCCAATGACGTCATTTAAGAAATCTTGTAATCGCTATATCTCCTTTATTTATGATCGGATTTTGATGAAACTTTCACAGCCTGTAGGGAAATAGGATGTGTTGTGCCAAAATGTCGAAAATTATCATGATATCATCCAAGATGGCCGCCACTGACGTCATGATACAAATCTTGTTAGCGCAAGATCTCCAACATTTATAGTCGGATTTGAATGAAACTTTCACAGACTGTAGAGTTCAGGGTCTAGTTGTGCATGAATGTAAAAACGTGTCTCTATATAATAACGTCCTGACGTCAGTGACGTCATAATATTATGAAAAATCCGTTTTTTTTACTGATTGCATATATTGAGGTATTTTAATGCAAAATTTATCAATGTCATTGTTTGAATAGACGCTGACAGTTTTAACGTCATGACGTTATCCAAAATGGCCGCCAATGACGTCATTTAAGAAATCTTGTAATCGCTATATCTCCTACATTTATTATCGGATTTTGATGCAACTTTCACAGCCTGCAGGGAATGAGGTTGAGTTATGGATTAATTTTAAAAATGGTCATGACGTCATCAAAGATGGACGCCATTGACGTCAAGATAAAAATCTTGTAAGTGCTAGATCTCAACCATTTATAGTTGGATTTGAATTGAACTTTCACAGCTTGTAGAGTTCAGGGTCTAGTTATGCAAAAAGATCAAAACGTGTCTCTATGTTATAACGTCTTGACGTCAGTGACGTTACAATGTTATTAAAAATCCGTTTTCTTTACTGTTTGCATTTTTTAAGTTGTTTTACTGCAAAATCAACATAACGTTAGTAGTTTTAATGTTATGACGTCATCCAAAATGGCCGCCAATGACGTCATTATAGAAATATTATAATCGCTATATCTCCTTCATTTATGATCGGATCTTGATAAAACTTTCACAGGAACTCTACATTCAACGTCTGGTTGTGCAATAACGTCGAAGTTTGTTATGTCGTCATCAAAGATGGCCACCAGTGACGTCATAAAGGAAATCTTTTTTAAGAGTATATCTTCTCCATTTATGATCGGATTTGAGCAAAACTTTCACAGATTGTAGAGTACGGGATCTGGTTGTGCACAGATGTCATACGGTATCCCGACGTCATGACGTCAGTGACGTCAAAATATTCAGAAAATCGATTTTTTTACATGTCGCATTTTCGAAGTTATTTTCTTGATATATCAATCAGTTTCATCAACTTAGACAACTCTGACAGTTGTGACGTCATGACGCCATTAAAATCAGGAAAGCCCGTTTGATCAGGTTTCTGATCAAAATCTAGTTCTTATTAGGGCTTTCCACTTTTCAGTGGAAAGACCTTTTGTTTTCGTTCTGTTTATTAGGGCTTTCCACCTTTCAGTGGAAAGACCTTTTGTTTTCGTTCTGTTTATTCTTATTCTTTTCTTCTTCTTCTTCTTCTCCCCAGCACTTTTCATAGTACGACTGCTCGCACGGCCTCTAAATTTTACACAATGATAGAACTCAGGCTGGAATAGTGTCCCGAAGCTTTTGGGGTCATGACGTCATCCAAGATGGCCGCCAGTGACGTCATGATACAAATCTTGTTAGCGCTAGATCTCAAACATTTGAGACCGGATTTGAATAAAACTTTCGCAGCTGGTACAGTTTAGGGTCTAGTTGTGCAAGAATATAAAATGACGTCAAGATGTCATTAAATGTGACGTCAGCCTTTGACGTCTTAAGTCATAAAAGGTCATTTTGGTGCAAATTGTATTTTTCGTCCAGTTTGGCCTGTAAATCAATCACGGTCATTGTCTTTAACGTCACCGATCATTGTGACGTCATGACGTCATCCAGTATGATTTTACGTTTTTTCCTATATAACTGTTTAAAAATGGAAATGCTTGTTATAAGTGTTTCTCGTTATCACTTGTTGCTTAAGATCATACTGCGGATGGTTAACTTTTTCGGCTTTATCGCTTGTTGTGCAACATCATACTGCGGATGGTAAGAATGTTTAGGCTGATCACGTGTTGTGTTATGTGACACAGTTGTTTACCTGACGTCACCAACAAACACAGTGTCTAAGGAAGATTTTTTTTTTTTTTTTTTTTTTTTAGTCCACCGCACAGCTTTTTAGCTGGACAAAAGATGCGCAGTAAAACTTGCATGTTTTTTCCTATTTATTAACGATTTCTCGTAAATTTCTTTTTTTTTTTTTTTTTTTTTTTTTTTTTTTCTTTTAGGTCAGTGCTGCGGATGGAGGAGGTGGGTGGGTGGGGGGGGGATTTCGGGTTACTTTGTCGGTGTGAGATGGTGTTGCTGAGAGAGGGCGTTCCCTTTCTAACCTTTCCCCGTCAGTTTTACAGTAAATCAATCAAGATCAATGTCTTTATCATCACTAACCATTGTGACGTCATGACGTCATTGAGTATTATTTTTGGAAAGCCCATGTTTGATCAGGTTCTGATCAAAATCTAGTTAGGGCTTTCCACCTTTCAGTGGAAAGACCTTTTGTTTTCGTTCTGTTTATTCTTATTCTTTTCTTCTTCTTCTTCTTCTCCCCAGCACTTTTCATAGTACGACTGCTCGCACGGCCTCTAAATTTTACACAATGATAGAACTCAGGCTGGAATAGTGTCCCGAAGCTTTTGGGGTCATGACGTCATCCAAGATGGCCGCCAGTGACGTCATGATACAAATCTTGTTAGCGCTAGATCTCAAACATTTATGACCGGATTTGAATAAAACTTTCGCAGCTGGTACAGTTTAGGGTCTAGTTGTGCAAGAATATAAAATGACGTCAAGACGTCATTAAATGTGACGTCAGCCTTTGACGTCTTAAGTCATAAAAGGTCATTTTGGTGCAAATTGTATTTTTCGTCCAGTTTGGCCTGTAAATCAATCACGGTCATTGTCTTTAACGTCACCGATCATTGTGACGTCATGACGTCATCCAGTATGATTTTACGTTTTTTCCTATATAACTGTTTAAAAATGGAAATTCTTGTTATAAGTGTTTCTCGTTATCACTTGTTGCTTAAGATCATACTGCGGATGGTTAACTTTTTCGGCTTTATCGCTTGTTGTGCAACATCATACTGCGGATGGTAAGAATGTTTAGGCTGATCACGTGTTGTGTTATGTGACACAGTTGTTTACCTGACGTCACCAACAAACACAGTGTCTAAGGAAGATTTTTTTTTTTTTTTTTTTTTTTTAGTCCACCGCGCAGCTTTTTAGCTGGACAAAAGATGCGCAGTAAAACTTGCATGTTTTTTCCTATTTATTAACGATTTCTCGTAAATTTCTTTTCTTTTTTTTTTTTTTTTTTTTTTTTTTTTTTTTTTTTCCTTTTAGGTCAGTGCTGCGGATGGAGGAGGTGGGTGGGTGGTGGGGGGGGGGGGGGTTCGGGTTACTTTGTCGGTGTGAGATGGTGTTGCTGAGAGAGGGCGTTCCCTTTCTAACCTTTCTCCGTCAGTTTTACAGTAAATCAATCAAGATCAATGTCTTTATCGTCACTAACCATTGTGACGTCATGACGTCATTGAGTATGATTTTACATGTTAAGCCTGACACGGAAAGCCCATGTTTGATCAGGTTCTGATCAAAATCTAGTTATTATTATTATTCTTTTTCTTCTTCTTCTTCTTCTTCTCCCCAGCACTTTTCATAGTACGACTGGTCGCACGGCCTCTAAATTTTACACAATGATAGAACTCAGGCTGGAATAGTGTCCCGAAGCTTTTGGGGTCATGACGTCATCCAAGATGGCCGCCAGTGACGTCATGATACAAATCTTGTTAGCGCTAGATCTCAAACATTTATGACCGGATTTGAATGAAACTTTCGCAGCTGGTACATTTTAGGGTCTAGTTGTGCAAGAATATAAAATGACGTCAAGACGTCATTAAATGTGACGTCAGCCTTTGACGTCTTAAGTCATAAAAGGTCATTTTGGTGCAAATTGTATTTTTCGTCCAGTTTGGCCTGTAAATCAATCACGGTCATTGTCTTTAACGTCACCGATCATTGTGACGTCATGACGTCATCCAGTATGATTTTACGTTTTTTCCTATATAACTGTTTAAAAATGGAAATTCTTGTTATAATTGTTTCTCGTTATCACTTGTTGCGTAAGATCATACTGCGGATGGTTAACTTTTTCGTCTTTATCGCTTGTTGTGCAACATCATACTGCGGATGGTAAGAATGTTTAGGTTGATCACGTGTTGTGTTATGTGACACAGTTGTTTACCTGACGTCACCAACAAACACAGTGTCTAAGGAAGATTTTTTTTTTTTTTTTTTTTTTTTTTTTTTTTAAGTCCACCGCGCAGCTTTTTAGCTGGACAAAAGATGCGCAGTAAAACTTGCATGTTTTTTCCTATTTATTAACGATTTCTCGTAAATTTCTTTTCTTTTCTTTTTTTTTTTTTTTTTTTCTTTTTTTTCTTTTAGGTCAGTGCTGCGGATGGAGGAGGTGGGTGGGGGGGGGGGGGGGGGGGGATTTCGGGTTACTTTGTCGATGTGAGATGGTGTTGCTGAGAGAGGGCGTTCCCTTTCTAACCTTTCTCCGTCAGTTTTACAGTAAATCAATCAAGATCAATGTCTTTATCATCATTAACCATTGTGACGTCATGACGTCATTGAGTATTATTTTTGGAAAGCCCATGTTTGATCAGGTTCTGATCAAAATCTAGTATGGACTTGCCACATTGCTGTAGAAACCATTATTGCGTTTTTCTGCTTATTAGGGCTTTCCACCTTTCAGTGGAAAGACCTTTTGTTTTCGTTCTGTTTATTAGGGCTTTCCACCTCTTCAGTGGAAAGACCTTTTGTTTTCGTTCTGTTTATTAGGGCTTTCCACTTTTCAGTGGAAAGACCTCTTGTTTTCGTTCTGTTTATTAGGGCTTTCCACTTTTCAGTGGAAAACCTATTGTTTTCGTTCTGTTTATTCTTATTCTTTTTCCTCTTCTTCTCCCAGCACTTTTCATAGTAAGACTGGTCGCACGGTCTCTAAATTTTACACATTGATATAGCTCAAACTGACTTAGTGTCCCGAAACTTTTGGGGTCATGACGTCATCCAAGATGGCCGCCACTAGGCGTTTGTTGGCAAGATCTTGTTATCGCTTTATCTCATGCATTTACGATGGGATTTGATTGAAACTTTCACAGATTGTAGGGTTCAGGGTCTAGTTGTGCAAGAATGTAAAAACGTGTCCCTATATAATAACGTTTTGACGTCAGTGACGTCACAATGTTGAGAAAATTCATTTTTTTTCAGTGATTTGCGTTTTTCATGTTTTTTACTGTAAAATCCATCAGTGTCATTCTTTCAGTCGACGCTGACAGTTTTAACGTCATGACGTCATTCAAAATGGCCGTCAATGACGTCATTTTAGAAATATTGTAATCGCTATATCTCCTTCAATTATGATCGGATTTTGGTGCAACTTTCATAGCCTGTAGGGAATTAGAATGAGTTGTGTATGAATGTCAAAAATTGTCATGACGTCATCCAAGATGGCCGCCAGTGACGTCTTGCTACTAATTTTGTTAGCGCTAAATCTCAAATATTTATAGTCAGATTTGAAAGAAACGTTCACAGATTGTAGAGTTCAGGGTCTAGTTGTGCAAGAATGTAAAAACGTGTCTCTAGGTAATAAGGTCTTGACGTCAGTGACGTCACAATGTTATGAAAATCCGTTTTTTTCACTGATTCCATTTTCGATGTTGTTTTACTGAATAATCCATCAATGCCATTGTCTCAGTCGACGCTGACATTTTAAACGTCATGACGTCATCCAAAATGGCCGCCAATGACGTCATTTTAGAAATCTTCTAATCGCTATATCTCCTTCATTTAGGATCGGATTTTGATGCAACTTTCACAGCCTGTAGGCAATTAGGTTGGGTTGTGCAAAAATATCTCAAATTGTCAAGACGTCATCCAAGATGGCCGCAAGTGACGTCATGATACACATTTTGTGAGCGCTAGATCTCAAATATTTATAGTCGGATTTGAATGAAACTTTCACAGATTGTATGGTTCAGGGTCTAGTTGTGCAAGAATGTAAAAACGTGTCCCTATATAATAACGTCTTGACGTCAGTGACGTCACAATGTTGTGAAAAGTCATTTTTTTCAGTGATTGCGTTTTTCATGTTTTTTTTACTGTAAAATCCATCAGTGTCATTCTTTCAGTCGACGCTGACAGTTTTAACGTCATGACGTCATTCAAAATGGCCGTCAATGACGTCATTTTAGAAATATTGTAATCGCTATATCTCCTTCAATTATGATCGGATTTTGGTGCAACTTTCAAAGCCTGTCGGGAATTAGAATGAGTTGTGCATGAATGTCAAAAATTGTCATGACGTCATCCAAGATGGCCGCCAGTGACATCATGATACTAATTTTGTTAGCGCTAGATCTCAAACATTTATAGTCGGATTTGAATGAAACTTTCACAGATTGTATGGTTCAGGGTCTAGTTGTGCAAGAATGTAAAAACGTGTCCCTATATAATAACGTCTTGACGTCAGTGACGTCACAATGTTGTGAAAAGTCATTTTTTTCAGTGATTGCGTTTTTCATGTTTTTTTACTGTAAAATCCATCAGTGTCATTCTTTCAGTCGACGCTGACAGTTTTAACGTCATGACGTCATTCAAAATGGCCGTCAATGACGTCATTTTAGAAATATTATAACCGCTATATCTCCTTCAATTATGATCGGATTTTGGTGCAACTTTCAAAGCCTGTCGGGAATTAGAATGAGTTGTGCATGAATGTCAAAAATTGTCATGATGTCATCCAAGATGGCCGCCAGTGACATCATGATACTAATTTTGTTAGCGCTAGATCTCAAACATTTATAGTCGGATTTGAATGAAACTTTCACAGATTGTAGGGTTTAGGGTCTTGTTGTGCAAGAACGTAAAAACGTGTCTCTATGTTATAACGTCTTGACGTCAGTGACGTCACAATGTTATGAAAAGTCCTTTTTTTCAGTGATTGCTTTTTTCATGTTTTTTTTACTGCAAAATCCACCAGTGTCATTGTTTCAGTCGACGCTGACAGTTTTAACGTCATGACGTCATTCGAAATGGTCGTCAATAACGTCTTTTAAGAAATCGTGTAATCGCTATATCCTCCTTCATTTATGATCGGATTTTGAAGCAACTTTAACAGCCTGTAGGGATTGAGGTTGAGTTGTGGAAAAATGTCAAAAATTGTCATGACGTCATCCAAGATGGCCGCAAGTGACGTCATGATACAAATATTGTTAGCGATAGATCTCAAATACTGATAGTCGGATTTGAATGAAACTTTCACAGATTGTAGAGTTTAGGGTTAAGTTGTGCATAAATGTAAAAACGTGTCTCTAGGTAACAACGTCATGACGTCAGTGACGTCATAATGTTATGAAATCCGTTTTTTTCACCGATTACAGTTTTGAAGTTGTTTTACTGTACAATCCATCAATGTCATTGTCTCAGTCGACGCTGACAGTTTTAACAACATGACGTCACCCAAAATAGCCACATCACCGATCGTAGTGACGTCATGACGTCATCCAATTTGTAAAGCCCGTTTGATCAGGTTCTGATCAAAATCGTAAGATCGTAACTGTGGCTAAATACATTATGTTTATAAAATTGATACAGAAAATATATTGCACAGTTGATGTGTGTATTAAATCGTGAATACACTAACATAAGGTTTCGATATAGATTCAACAATAATAATGTTGTAAAAGTTGTTCTGTTTTCTTTTTTTCTTCTTCTTTTTCCTTTAAAGACCTTTAAAGGGACAATGTCCGTAACTTTTAGTTAATAAAACACGAAATAAGTACGTTGACAAACATTAAACACGTACCATTATTGAATATTTACCAAATAAAAACAAGATTGTTTGACAGAATTTAAAAAAAGTACAAAAAAATAAGTACCTTTTTCCAGGTTTGAACTCGCAGCCCAAACTAACAATTACACTTGCCGGTAATAACATAGGCTTGTTAGTGCCAACTGCTTAACCAACTGAGCTAAGCTGACAGATGATATTGTGCAATACATACTATGTACAAAAGCGAATGCGCTAAATACTGTCACGTGATCAGTAGAAAAGGTAAATACGGTGGGACCGCTTTAATGACATCTGATCAATAAAACTTTATTTTTTCAAAATCATGACTATATTACTAAAATCGGCCTACTTATTTATAATACGGGCAGTGCCCCTTTAATAACGTATGCTGTGTTGTTGAGCCGTAAAACAACATTCAATTCAATTTAATTCTTATTCAATTCAATTCAATTCAATTCAATTTAATTCACGCACGCACGCATTCACGCACGCATTGGAGCAAATTATGGTGAGGAAACTTCATCCTTTATCATCTGTGTTTGATTGCTGCCCAGACATTCACTCACTGACAGATCACAGAGGCTTCGGTTGGTTGACTGATCGATGGATAAAGCATTGCGATCTTGCGGGTTAGAGCTGCAGAACATTGCCCTGCGGTGGCATTTCTAAAAGCAAACGTCATGTCATCCTCTCATGAATAACTAAATAACATTGAAAAGAATATATGTTTATTTGTCAACATTACAAACTTCGTGTCAAGCATCATCACAACAGCCTGTAAAGTTCAGTGGCTAAGTCACTGCGCTTTTTTTTTCAACATTAAAGGAGCTGATACAGACTTTGTGCACTTGATAAGTGTATGAAGGAGAGAATAGTTGGCATGTATATACCACAATCCCTGTTCGATCCCTGGCGGAGGTGTTTCTGATAGGAAACATTACCCGTCGCCTCATTTTCTCTCTGAGGTTGCTGGTATGTGCCTCGATATAAGATTGATACCCGTATATGGGTGTAACAATTCTCAACATTAAAGGAGCTGATGCAAACTTCGTGTAGTGGATTAGTGTATAACTATGAAGAAGGGAATAGTTGGCATGTATACACCACAAGGCCATAGCCAGACCTTCAATGTTCAATGTAACAGGAGATTGCAGTGTGGTAAGTCACTGCGCTTTAAGGCTGCAGACCTTTACCCGAGTGTTCCCTCTAGGGTTTCTGGTGCAATATATTACTCGATGTAAGATATGAGTTTAAAAGCTAACATTTTTATTTTTCAACATTAAAGGAGCTGATACAAACTTCGTGTACTGGATCTTCGTGTACTGGATTAGTGTATAACTTTGAGGGAATGAAGCGTCGCATCTATACGCCGCGCAAATAATAGCTAGACATTTCACGTTCAATGAAACAGGAGAGTTCATATGGGTAAGTCATAGCGCTTTAAAGCTGCAAACCTCTACCCCGAGTGGTTCGTTCCCTGGCGTAGACGTGTCTGATAGGTAACAGCATCGCTCGTCTCATCTTCCCTCTGAGGTTGCTGGGTCAGTATATGCCCCGATATAAGATTGATACCCGCAATTGAGAGTAAAAGCAAACAATTTTACTTTTCAACATATAAGAAGCTGATCAAAACTTCGTGTACCGGATTCGTGAATAACTATGAAGAAAAAAAGAGTTGTATCTGTTCGTCGCAAGAAATAATCAGAGCTTCCATGTTCAATGAAACAGCTAGAGAGTTCAGTGGGGGGTAAATCACTGCGCTTAAAGCTGCAGACCTCTATCCCGAGTGGGTTCGTTCCCTGGCGTAGTCGTGTCTGATAGGAATCAACATCTCTTGTCTCATCTTCCCTCTGAGGTTGCTGTCGCAGTAAATGCCCCGATATAAATGTGATACCCGCAAGTACGAGTAAAAGCACACATTTTTGCTTTTCAGCATTAAAGGAGCTGATAGCAACTTCGTGTCCTGCATTAGTGTATAACTATGAAGGGAAGAAGAGTTGGCATGTACACGCCGCAATATATAGCCAGACCTTCAATGTTCAGTGAAACAGGAAAGTTCAGTGGGGTAAGTCACTGCGCTTAAAGCTGCAGACCTCTACTCCCCGAGGGATTCGCTTCATGGCGGAGGCGTGTCTGATAGATAGAAACATTATCCCTCCTCACCTTATCTTTCCTCGGAAATTGCTGGCGCCGTATATGCCCCGATGTAATATTGATACCCGCACGTGAAAGTAAAAGCCAACGTTTGTATTTTTCAACATTAAAGGAGCTGATACAGACTTCGTGTCCTGAATTAGTGTATAACTGAGTTGCATGTATACGCCGCAAGACACAGCCAGACCGTCAATGTCCAGTGAAACATCACGACGGCCCGGAAAATTCAGTGGATGGATAAGACCTTGCGCATTAGAGCTGCATACCTTTGTTCCGTGTGGACAGTTAAAGGACAATTCATCCCCCTGTCTCATCTTTCTTTGAAGTTGATTGTGTTCAATCTTAAAGGGGCACACGGCAATCTTGAATTTTGTAATTAATACTATTACTTATTGGTTCAAAGTGTTCAAATTGTTATAGCATATTAATTGAAAACTCACACTTGTATTTGAATATACAAGACGTATTTAACAAAATTAATCGAGGTGCTATGTTTTAGGCTTGATACAAACCCCATGATTGCCGTATGTATCCCTGTAATGATCGTCGGTGATAGATCCGCATATGATGTGTTAAAGGGATGTACTGCAATCTTGATATTTTAACGGCGGCCCGTTAGTTTTTCACATATCATAACCAGCATTTGTTCAATCATTAATAATAAGTATACTGATAGTATCAACCAAACTGGTTTCGCATTTTACTAACGTTTGATTTATAGTGCACCAATAATACAATCAATGCAGGAAGTTTTAAAGTCAAAATTATTATTGATTATATTGCTTATTTTAATGATGGACATACTTGCCATGTGTTCCTTAAACGAAAGCATCAGTTGAATGATTCAAAGTCACAATAACAGTTGCTTTATAAATACAGGTGCTAGTTTTGATGATTGATGCATAATTCGAGATTGCCGCGTGTCCCTTTAAAAGCGGAGGGCACTCCCAACCAGTATGTCACATACGTGCAAAGCCAGACATATACATCGATCATGTACAATGACAATATAATACATATGTTTCAAGTCGCACCTATGAATACGCAATTTTACATTCAGGACAATAAATTATGTTATGTTGTTCGCTCGTTTAAATTAAATGCAACTAAAACACATTATAATAGTTTAACGCGTATTGGTACACATTAGTATTTTTTCAAAATGTCTCCAGTCCCTTTAATATGCCTAAAGTGCGAATGCACCTCGGTGAACTCCTTGTTCAATTGCATTTGGCATGAAATCATGTAGCAACAGGAAATAAACAACAACATGTCACTCAATATTGACAAAAGGTTGCATCTGACACTTGACACCTGTAATTTGACTGGCTTAATTGATTGGGGTTTTCTCTCTCAAATTCATGGAGCCTGTCAATTATGTTCAACGGGCTGTCTTCACAGCACTTTTGGGCGCGGTGTGCTTTTTTAAAGGTGCGCTGGGCGTTTTAAAGGAACGCTGGGCGTTTTACACGGCACTATTGCGTTCCACCGTTCCCTCCCAACGCATTCATACGCGGCACTCAGTCCAGAAAATAGTACCGAACCGCCATACACGTTCAATGATTGTACATGACATGGAAAGCCCGTTTGATCAGGTTCTGATCAAAATCTAGTTCTTATTCTTTTTCTTCTTCTTCTCCCCAGCACTTTTCATAGCACGACTGGTCGCACGGCCTCTAAATTTTACACAATGATAGAACTCAGGCTGGAATAGTGTCCCGAAGCTTTTGGGGTCATGACGTCATCCAAGATGGCCGCCAGTGACGTCATGATACAAATCTTGTTAGCGCTAGATCTCAAACATTTATGACCGGATTTGAATTAAACTTTCGCAGCTGGTACAATTTAGGGTCTAGTTGTGCAAGAATAGAAAATGACGTCAAGACGTCATTAAATGTGACGCCAGCCTTTGACGTCTTAAGTCATAAAAGGTCATTTTGGTGCAAATTGTATTTTTCGTCCAGTTTGGCCTGTAAATCAATCACGGTCATTGTCTTTAACGTCACCGATCATTGTGACGTCATGACGTCATCCAGTATGATTTTACGTTTTTTCCTATATAACTGTTAAAAAATGGAAATTCTTGTTATAAGTGTTTCTCGTTATCACTTGTTGCGTAAGATCATACTGCGGATGGTTAACTTTTTCGGCTTTATCGCTTGTTGTGCAACATCATACTGCGGATGGTAAGAATGTTAAGGTTGATCACGTGTTGTGTTATGTGACACAGTTGTTTACCTGACGTCACCAACAAACACAGTGTCTAAGGAAGATTTTTTTTTTTTTTTTTTTTTTTTTTTTTTTAAGTCCACCGCGCAGCTTTTTAGCTGGACAAAAGATGCGCAGTAAAACTTGCATGTTTTTTCCTATTTATTATTTATTTCTCGTAAATTTTTTTTTTTTTTTTTTTTTCTTTTAGGTCAGTGCTGCGGATGGAGGAGGTGGGTGGGGGGGGGGGGGGGGGGGGCGGGGATTTCGGGTTACTTTGTCGGTGTGAGATGGTGTTGCTGAGAGAGGGCGTTCCCTTTCTAACCTTTCTCCATCAGTTTTACAGTAAATCAATCAAGATCAATGTCTTTATCATCACTAACCATTGTGACGTCATGACGTCATTGTGTATGATTTTACATGTTAAGCCTGACATGGAAAGCCCATGTTTGATCAGGTTCTGATCAAAATCTAGTTATTATTCTTTTTCTTCTTCTTCTTCTCCCCAGCACTTTTCATAGTACGACTGGTCGCACGGCCTCTAAATTTTACACAGTGATAGAACTCAGGCTGGAATAGTGTCCCGAAGCTTTTGGGGTCATAACGTCATCCAAGATGGCCGCCAGTGACGTCATGATAAATATCTTGTTAGCGCTAGATCTCAAACATTTATGGTCGGATTTGAATGAAACTTTCGCAGCTGGTACAGTTTAGAGTCTAGTTGTGCAAGAACATAAAATGACGTCAAGACGTCATTAAATGTGACGTCGGCCGGTGACGTCGTAAGTCATAAAAGGTCATTTTGGTGCAAATTGTATGTTTCGACCAGTTTTGCCTGTAAATCAATCACGGTCATTGTCTTTAACGTCACCGATCATTGTGACGTCATGACGTCATCCAGTATGATTTTACGTATTTTCCTACATAACTGTTTAAAAATGGAAATTCTTGTTATAAGTGTTTCTCCGTCAGTTTTACAGTAAATCAATCAAGATCAATGTCTTTATCATCACTAACAATTGTGACGTCATGACGTCATTGAGTATGATTTTACATGTTAAGCCTGACATTGAAAGCCCATGTTTGATCAGGTTCTGATCAAAATCTAGTTATTATTTAGATCCATTTAACCTTTAACCTTTAAATACCGTGTTGATTTTTAATTTTCTTCGTTATTCTACAAGAGTTGTTTTAATTATATTTATAAGTTTAAACCAAATATTACAACAGAACGGGTTTTTAAAATTGTTGAACTTGAATCTGAAAGCTCGATATAAGTTTTTATTGTATTTTGTTTCCTCCTTGGGGCTGACTATTTGGTGGAATCTCGCGTAGGTTCACTGGTAGCAATAGTGCACGTATGAATCTACTGCAACACATTAAGGATGAATGTCTCTCTACACAGTTGTATTTGCACCGTGCTGCATAACAAAGCAGCACGTCTCTGGAACAGTGTACAACTTCTCTGAGTTTCCTTAAAAATGTTTTCTTTGTGCAAGTTAACATCTGTTGCTCGAAATACCCAATAAAAAAGGGGTCGACCAATTTGCTTTTTGTTTTAACATCAATGTTTTATAGAGGCCCATTTCACGTCTTCACCCATTGTTATATTCTCAGAACTAGACTCAGAAATATTCAAACATGTTAGAAATCATGAACAAGTCCCATTCCTGTCACCTGTAACAAAACAGAGAACATATTTGCACATTTAAAGAAATAAAACTAGAACCCAATTACACAGATTCCATTTTTTACAAGCGTAACAATGCATGCAAGTGAGATAACTATGCAGTGAGACTAACAATACAGTGCGATTAACTATACAGTGAGATTAACTATACCGTGAGACATAGAAGTGAATCATATGTCTTATGAACTATGCATACATATGACAATAAAACAAGACAGTGTTAATCACCACTGCCACAGATCGGAAACATTTGTGTGTTCTGCTGTGTTGACAAACTATATATATATTGCACATATAGCTATCGTTATATATTGAAAAATAACAATGAAAAGAATAAGAGCTACCACCGTTAGAACATTAGTCCTTCGATTTACTTGGTATTATAATTGCATTAAAGATGAATGGCCACCCTTTTTGTAGTATTATCAATTAACAAATTTAACTAAAAAACATCATATGAACATTTCTTGATAGTCTCGGGGAGAAACATATATTGAAAACCGTTATTCAGTTGTATGTAAAAATAAGTATTATTTGCATGACGTAGATACTGCTTTTACCACTGCGTGACTGCACGGGGAAATGAGGTAAATCTGAATTGTATAGCTGCACAACTATTGCCAGATAATTGATAAATACATTTACCTGTGGATTAATTTACATGTTCAAAGTTTTCTACGTCATCAAATAAAATCTTATTCTCGCTTTTCACAGATATTGCAATGTGTGAACTGTAAATAACTATTGTTGTGTATTGATTTCAATTTAAATAGACATAAACATGTTCATGAAACAAAACATGACCGGAGAACTTTAAATCTTATTCTTTGTTTTAAATATATAATAATAACGAATAATCCCAAAATCAAAATCCCGCAAACATTGTACATTGTGATCTATTTATTTTAGAGTTTGTGGGAGGGACAACACATGTTTTTGGCGCAGGTGTAAATATCGATTGAACGTTTAATTGGCTCAAATCTCTTGTGGATATAAGCTTAAGTGAAATATCGGAACTATGGATTATACTCGACCTGTGGCAGAGGTGATTAAAATTGTATTTTAGTACTGCCTCATTGAGCTTTGTGGATTTCTGTTTTTTTTAATTTAATATATGTGATCGTCTATGTGTTATATGGCCAATTAATGCTGCCTAGTTTGTTAGAGATTATAACAATATGTTTACTTACTTACTTTCTTGTTCTTTGCTTGCTTGCTTACTTACTCACTTACTTTTTACTTGCTTTCTTATGTATTTACTTGCTTGCTTGTTTACTAGATATGTGAACTGGCCTCGGGAATTGAATCCCGTAATACGAAAACAGTTTTTATTAACTTATATATATTACATTTCTGCCTGTAATTCTGTGGGAATTAAAAGTGGTAATTCCCTTGGGAAATAAATCCCTATGGAAATTTTAAGATTTTTGTCGGAACTACTTTTTCGTATTACGGGATTCCCGAGTCTAGTTCACATATCTAGTAGATTTTAGTCTTGTTTTAGATTTCCTGAAAGAGATCAGACTATATAAATCATTGTAATGTGTTCTTATATATATTTACTTGTTTATATACCCGTTGCCGGGCATTTATTGATTTACATACATAGTTTATATTACACCTTGTCATCCCTTATTTTTTTTTTAATAGTTTTATCTTTATGTATTTACATTATTTTTTAATTAATACTTCATTTTTATATTTTTTTTGCGCACAATATGACCTATTTATGTGTCGGCGTGCCGTAAAACACCATTCATCCATTCATTCACATATCTAGTAAAAAACGAGTGCCGTAGGCGCGAGGTAGGCACTCGTTTTTTTACTAGATATGTGAACTGGCCTCGGGAATTATATCCCGTAACACGAAAACAGTGTTGATTAACCTCCATACAGCAAAGTGGATTACATTATATTAGTAATTTATTTTGTCTTGTTTTGTTTGCATGGTGTTTTACGTCATTTTCAACACATGTAAGGTTATATATGACGGTCGATTTTTTGTGGTGGAAGCAGATCACCCACTTTTCCTGGGTAGAACCAGTACTGTACTCCCGACATCCGTAATAATCGACACTTCCTCACTTAAAAGTCGAGCTCCCAGTGGGATTTGAACCCGCAGCGGTGAGAGGCCAAGGTTTACGTATGTTCGACAATCATTTATGGAAAATAATAATATAGACATATAATCTCAAATTGTTAATAATGAATTTAAAGAAATGTATAAATACTTATTTGAAAGAATTAAATGAAAGTGGCATTGTTTTATACTGTCAGGAACATGAAAATGTAGATGTTGACATAAACGGCAATGTCTTAAGCATTTTGTAACGGTTCACAACTCTTTGGTAAGGAGGTCAAAAGCTCAACCGTTTTTCGAATTTTAATTGTTAGATTTCAAATAAAATAAATGTATACCAGTGTTAAGTATCATATCATATCATACATATCATTCGACATGTACATCAGTTACTAATAATACTAACATTAAAATTGTATGACGTCCATGATGTTATTCATGACTCCAATATTGCCAACAGACAATCATCGAATGATATCGTTCATTCATTATTGAGTGTAATGTTGTTTTTATAATATTCTCAGATAAACTTACTATGATATAAGCATGAGCTGTCTCCAGTGGTCCGTAAACAAATTCTTTATTTTATTTATACTTGAAGTTTAAAGACACTAGCGATTTCTCCATTTCGTTCCACTTTCGTCTGACCATGCCTGAAAACCTGTAGAATATATAAACCTCGTATGGATGTTATACGCCGTTTGCGAATAACCGACCAATTACGAATTCCGAAACGGAGGGGCCAATTACGAATATGCTTATTTATTGTATTTTACCAAACAAAAACACATACAAATGCTTATTTTCGTAAATTTAGTACAACAATGTTTTGTTTTATAAATAAAAAGCTTCTGGAATAAACAGAGTATGTTAAAAATCACAAATCGTGATGCTCGGATTTCAGTATATAGAATATGATCTGAAAATCCATGCATAACGATCTTTTTAAACGTTTTTAAAAGTATTCTGGCCGTTGCAGTCTTTCCTTTATTATTAATTCAATAATAAGATGTATATAATGGTATTATCAGAAATTGTAAATAACCTTAGGTTAGGGTACTTGGAGAAAATGCGCTACAGCAAGAGACATGCGTAGTGAACCAGTCTTCACAAAAAGGCGTTTCGAGTAGAGTTCAGCAGACTCGGATGGGTGTAGCAAATCATCATACTTTATTAGGACGACCAATGGTAGGAAAATGGTAACTGTCCAGTGAATATGTTTGGTACAACGACATGTTTTATGTTGATTTATATGTTTAGAATACTTCCAAGTTATGAAGGTGTGATGAAATTATGCGAGGCTGTTGGCTTTGCCGAGTTGGTGGGTTGGGCAACTGTAGTAAATATCTTATAAATTTGTTTTTTTATTATCTGATGTTCAATAGTGCTGCTTATGATGCTCGCCAAAAAATAAAAATAACATAATATTGTCTTTTATCACACTGTCACTATATTTGTATCATGCTTTAGTTCGGAACGTTTGTAAATTTTTTTATTCATCCTTGCCATTTGCCAGTACTGCTGATTGGGTCATTGTCTTATCGGGTATTACAGAAAGGTACCCGGGGTAAGTGTCTCGCCGTTCGTAGACGTGTATTTCATGCACTATTCGGAGGACGGCATATATAAAAAATCGTCACGCCGTTCGTAGACATGTATTTTATGCACTAACTACTGGGCTAATCAGGATTGTCTCTGATTTTTGAAACAGATGGCTACTTTGATTGGCAGGTGGCTACCATTAGTGATCGAGCAAAGCGAGAGATGTTGTTAGGGGGTCCGCGGGCATTCTCCCCCGCGGATAAGCATGAGGTCTAATTACATGCAATCTCCTGTCTTTGGTGCTAATTAAGGTCAGGACATTTAGTTATTTCATGATTCTTTCAGATGATGAAATAATTTCATAATATTTTATACTGATTTAAAAAAAAAAAAAAAAATGTTTTCAGCCAGCTCCAAATTCAAAATAGACGGCGAATATAGCCGGCTGCCGGCTATTAGAGACAACCCTGCTAGTAGTGCTTTAATCTGATCTGACACATAGTTGACAAGCAATTATTTACGATTTACCTGTACCCGGTTACTGTACATACTGGCTCCGGAATTTTTTAAACTGTAACGGGTATACAATGTGTGCTTGTATAACCCTAAACTCAATTACTGCCGTACACCTATGCACAAAATTGATTTAATTTGAAATGTGCAACCTTTTAATGTCCCGCAACAAAGTGAAGTGGGCATTTAAAAATCAAAAATGTGATGCTTGGATTTCCACTTACAAGTCAACATTTTAAACATGTTTTATAGTAGTATACTCCATAATGTGCACAGTCTTTCCTTTATTCAAGACTTTATAAGATAATATCTTTATTATCTTATACAGTCCAAGTTCATAGTTAATTAGTTGAAAATGACGTAAAACACCATTCAAAGAAAAAACATTGTTAATTCAATGACCAGAAACATAATTAAATTATCAGAAATGATAAAACACATATCAGGGATCAAATTTGCTTATTAACACATAAACTGAAACAGTTGACGAAGCGCTCGGAAGCGTTACAACTTAGAGAATTACGCTAACAAAATAACTGAATAAAATAAAATATTATTTTAATAGGCAAAATATTGACGGTCACTTTTGTAATAAAGCATGTACATAATTCAAACTAGGACTTTATTACTATACAGAATATCTACTATCCCCGTTCAAACAAAAGACTCGATTTGTTACTATTTTATTTAAGAAATGATAAGGTAAATAAAGAGTTTAAATAATAATAAGAAATGGATCATTTATTGTGACGTACATTACAGACCTCTTGCAGTAAAACAACACAGAAGTCGTGCAAAAACGTATGAAAAAGGCAGCGACGATATTTTCACATTTCCTCAGTTTTATTGTGTTTTTCCACTTTAAAATGTAACTATACATTGTATTTTGTTTAAATACTGTTCTTTTTATAATTGTAATCACATATATCTTGAAAAAACGTTATTTGAAATTAATTCGCAAATGGCCCCTTCAATTACGAATTCGCAAATGGCTTCTCGATAATTCGGAATTATCGAATATTCGTAATTGGCGTGCTACATGGGTACTGGGACACTTACTGCTTGATAAGAATGCATTTTCAGCAAGTTTTTACACACTGGGACAAATGTCAACATTTGCTCAGCCTCTCACTCGTTCAAAATAGGAAAAATGGTATGCTTTCATTTTTGACATTCATATCGCCTATTTGTCAATATAATTATGATATGCTTTCAAGATATCAATGACATGTCCAGAATACAGTTTCAGCCCAAAATAATCGGAAACGGCGCTTAATATGTTTTACGGGAAAAGAGATTAGCACTCTTTATATAAAACTACTTTCGAATGCACCAGGCGACAACATCGGTCGATTTTAGAGTATTTTAAACCCTGGTAAATACTTCGTATGCCGTGTTTGCCTTTAACTAAATATTAGACACCTGTCACTGGTGATATATTCACTATGAAGCCATAATGGTTGCCATAATCGCAGAAAAATGTAAACGTACACTACAGGTGCGCAAAATGATTGATTACTAACACAGATTGTGTAATTGTTTTTCATATTTAATCAATAAGAACCCTTAAAGAGAAACATTACAAATCTCTTAAGCTAATATTTATCACGTTGCCATTTCCTGCAAAATAAAACTGCAAAGTAGATTTTTTTCAAAAGTTAATGGATTATATTGTATGACAGAGGAAATACGCTAAGTAAACTAATATGAGTTGGGTGTCAGATGCATTTATCACTAAAGGGCACTTAAAGGCGTTGATGGCTTCCTCGCTAGCCATGTTGCGCAATGCATACTGGGAAACTGACAGATGTACAAACAAGTTATCGGAGATCGAAATGAGTAGACGCATGGATGGATGCAACACAGCACGTTTTAACAATTGTGTGTTTGTTACGTTTAATTTTCTTTTTTTCATCTCCACCACAAGCTGATCAATATCTAGTAAGGAAACATGATTGAATTTCAAGGAATAATTTAGTTTACGTCGTCCGAAATCACACTGAGAAGTCAACATGTGAAATAAAAAACGTCATGTATAACAGATGTTCACACTTTAAGTTTGATTTGATTTGTTTATGATATGCTGATTGTATTGTTTATATACGTATAGCGGTTGTATTATCATTTTATGTAATTTTTAAAAGGTGGATTCAATCCCCGGCAGGCTCATACCAAAGACTTCATACAAACGGATGTAAGTCTCACTACACAGTTAGCGCTCTTGAAAGCCACGGTAGGGTAAAACTTGCGCAATAAAAAGTAGTAGTGTGTTGTTCGGTTTTAAATATTTTTAATAATTGCTGACAGATATATGTATTGCTATTGAACACACTGAGTCTGAAGTTGGATGTGCAGCTATAAGACGACACTGGCACCAAAATATGACAGTTTTACGGGTGTTGAAGAAGTGTAGGAATTCTGGTACATACTCTGGAGTAAAAGCCGAAAATAGTGCAATGGATGCCACCACTCAAATTTAAAAAAAAGAAGAAAAGCTGGTCAACATACCATATTTTGTACATTTTTGTGTGGGCAAATGACCGTTTCATAAAAAAGTGACTTTTAGCTTGGAAACTGGCCCGGTAAACTTGTCATATAGGCCAACATAGTAAAACTGCACTGTGTAGTGAGACCTTTAGGACTGGTCTGCCCGGTTTTTTAATATAATGTGTCTGGATGAGGTATCACGTCAAGTGGTTCCGTTGCTGTATTCCTGCCCTATTGTCAACCCTTTTGTGTTTGTGATGTCTTATTTGGCCAGTCATCTTTAATGTTGTTCTTTGTTTCTGTGTGTGTTTGTGGTTGACTGTCGTCCTTGAATACTACTTTTCCTGTTCCATTTTTATATTTATATTTTGAATACAAAAGTGAATATATGATTTTACCCTTGTACATTCATTGATGATCAACCTTCCTCTGTCAGCAAGGCCTATAACACAATTCCTTTTAGCATCAAATAGCTTTCTTGACAACGGTTAATTGTATGTTCTCTTTGATTTATTATTACATATTATGTTATTATATAGTTCTGGAAATATTCTTCTTGCAGGAGACCACATATTAACAATATATTATTTAATATAGATATCGAAATAATTTTCGGAGTAGTCTCCGTATGTCTTTTCATATGTTCCTATAGAATGGTTTTCTTCATAATAGATTAATTGAATTGAATTGAATTGGATTTTATAGTCGCACCAACAGCTACGGTCATATGGCGACTTTCCAGCTTCCACTGGTGGAGGAAGACCCCAGGTGCCCCTCCGGGCAATTTTCGTGCACGGGCGGGCACCTAGGTAGAACCACCGACGTTCCGCAAGCCAGCTGGATAGCTTCCTCACATAAAGATTCCTAGGCCCCTGAGGGATCGAACCTACAGCGGTGAGGGGCAAGTGATTCCAAGTCAGAGACGTTAACCACTCGGCCACGGACGCCCCCTCATAATATATTACAGCTTATTATTGCTTATATGTTATTCATTACGTGTTCCCGCCTTAATTATATTAAGCGATGGAAAATTATATATTAGCTGGATTTTATAATGAATATTTCGACAAAACCTGTTTAAAAACATTTTTTACTGAAAAAAATTGAAAACCTGTTTAAAATTACCTCTTAAATGTTTAAATTTTAAAATATGCAAACATTAAAAGCCGAAATGAAGGCTTTATTTCATACCCCAGCCAACCCCGTACTGGCTTCTTGGAGAAGGGTTTGGATGGGGTATGAAAGTAAATACTCGGACCACGTAATGTATTTAATGTAAAATTGAATACGAATAACCACGGGAATAACTTTTCAAATATAACTCGTACGAATATGTCATTAAGACGATATTAAAGTCTGTACACACGTTTGATGGATACATACTTTATGTACATGGTAGAGGCTATAAAAGGAAATCTTCACCATTAAGAAACCAAAATGGAGGGAGAATATCGATCGACTGCGGTTTTGTAATGGTAAATATTTCTCTTTAAGCCTCTATCCGACTTAGTGATAACCACAGGTTTATGGGTAGTCTTTATATATTTCAGTTATTAATCGTGACGGCTAGTAGTGTATAATTGGTTCAAGTTCTGGAAGTCGGAGTTCAATGATCGTTAAAAATGTTGGGTAAACACTAAAGCAGATACCATACTAAGACTATATCTCGTACATTTATGCATAGTAGGCCTGCCAAATTTTGAAATACAATGGGGTTTTATGCCGTTAACACATAATGTTATCTTGGAACAATAAAGTCGAGCTTTATCTCAAGGGACGCATGGACATAATTTTTTGTCATCCGACATGACTTTGTTTAAACAGTATTTATTCAAGAAATGTGTTGAACAACATTTCAAATAATACATGCTCAGGATTTGAAAACAAGCTTTCGATGAAAACTTATGTAACAACATTTCAAATAATACATGCACAGGATTTGAAAACAAGCTTTCGATGAAAACTTATGTAAATTCATCCTTAATATTCTTATTAATGCATTCGAGATCCTGACATTTTATGTGTTATAAATGTTAGCATATGATGGAATTTAACATTTAGAAATAGTGATTGTAAAACAGATATAGTGCCCGACAGACCAGGTCCTGCCATATTAATATGTTGTTCACGAGCCATTATTATGTAGCTGATTAGCAATACGTTTGGACCTGACCTATCGATAAATGTCATGAAAAAAACAACAAACTTTATAACAATACTGATTTCACCAGTCACATCGCTCCCACTAGGAATAAGCTCGACGCATTGCTATCTAGTTTGTAAATCGTTTCGTTGCTATTATATACGACTGGACTTTTTTTGAAAACGTGAGCATTAGATTGGTCCGAAAGGTTATTACACCCAAACAGTAAGTTCTGTTGAGATAAAATACTTGGTAAATATGTAAACAAAAGCTCGTCTTTGATCAATATATCTCGGACAAATTAAAAAATAGTGATACGTTGTTTCTATTTGACTGCAAATGCAGTTTGGATTGTTTATTAGGGAACGCTTGTGTAAATGTTGACCAAGGGATCTACATTCAAGTCTGAGTCTAGTCATGTAATACTTGTCATTGGCGGTCTCCAGTATAATAGTATGTTGGAGGTTCGGACAAGTTAGAGTTAAAGGTTGACTTGAACATTTGTAAGGTGGCGCTGTTCCTTATGTCCTCGGGTAAGGGGTTTCAGTTGCGAATAACTGATGAGAGAAAATAATATAAACTAGTCCTCTCAGGTACAACTGAAATTTCATTATGATTTCTTAGGTTATAATCAGTTCGATCGTGTACCTGTGTAGGAATCAGTTCACTTAGATAATTCGGAGTAAAGCTGTTAAGCATTTTGTAAAATAATATGAGTTTGTGTTTTTTACGTCTGTCATATTTCTTCAAGCAGTTTAGATATACTGCATAATTTGGTTGCACCAGTCACTACTCGCACTGCCTCGATTTGTATTGTTTCAACATATTTATTTTACTCTAGGGTGCAGTCATCCCGAATAACTGCAGTTATCCCAAATAACATTAACGTACTCTAATAGTGGACGTATAAATGAAATGTAAATAAGTTCTCAAAATCTTCTGTCAAGGGAAAATTTCAAGCTTCTATGTATGTCTATTCGTGCGAAGCACGAGTAACACTATTATCTATTGAGAACGCCAATTGTCGTCGTTATCAAAAGTTAATCCCAGAGGCTTCTGATTATCGACTTCTTGTACAGTAGCCTAATAGTGTTCATGATTAGGTCTGGGTGTAAATGTATATTCAGTACAGGAGCAAACAAGTCATTTCACGTGCCTGAACCGCATAACTCAAACATAAATAATTGGGGTTGGAGGCAACGTAGTTCCCATTTTGCAAGCACGTGCAGATGCGCGGATTTTATAGTACTCTTTTAGAAACACTAGTTTAAAGCTTATACTAGATGGCAAAGAAAACAAATCATATCAGCAGTCAGTTATTATGTCGGAGATTCATCAAACAATCGTGTTGACAGGTTTTATTGAGATATCATAGTCGGAAATCGCGGTACAAATGCGAAGATCGAAAAAAACTAGTTTTTGTTTTCTTCGAAATTGCCAATGTTTCAAAACGGGTACAAAAATTGTATATTCTTAAATATTGTTGAAATTGCCAGGAGTCGAAGATCATTTCTTGTTCTACCTTTTTTGAAAATTTCTTATTTTTTCGTGAATATACATTTTGCGTGCCCGTTTTGAAAGTTGGTACCTGCATTTCACTCTTTCAGAGGCTATTCAAAATGGCGGCGACACAGAAAAACACCATGCCTAGGGCCGGTCAGTCGCACGCCATAAACCCTCACTTCTCCCTGGTGAAGTTCGCACTGTCACTAAAACTAAATTGTGAATTGAATTGAACTGTTGTATTTCCATTGCCACAGTCCAAACTATGTGCTAAAAATAGCTCACACACACGGTGTACACGTATTCAAAGGTCAAATTATGCAGATGCATGCGTACTGAGTTACACACATAGACATTTGTACAGGAGTGGAATTAAGTCGTTAGACCTTTATCGAAACACTTCAAACAGTGATCGTATATAATTCCAAGTTTTACATGACTGACTTGAGTGAGTGCGTAATTTACAATAGATCTATCATCTATGTCGGAGAATTAATATTGAAAGTGAAACACACCAAGCGAATGAAATGGGTCATGGCATGGATTATCTGATTGTCTGTAGCCTGTGTAGAGATTTGTGTAAGTAAATACACTTTTAATTACTGTAGTGCAGGACAAGTGTTTAACATTGAAACATATGAAATGGTGGTGGTTCATATATATTATTATTAACTTAATTCTGATAATTTTTAGAATACATGAGTGATGAATGATTGATGAAAATGTAAGCCTACTTATTCATGAATATATGCCACAGTCTTACATTTTGGACAGTATCCAGAAAGCGTAAAATTCAATTCCAGTTCAGTTGTGTTTTAAGAAAACTATTATGGAAAGCTGGCATTGATAGCATTAAGAAAGTCGAACATAGTTATTAATATTAAAATTAAATGGAACAATATGTTATTTTTCAGGTTACCACAGCCTGTTTTCACAAAGTCATAAAATTAAATGGAACAATATGTTATTTTTCAGGTTACCACAGCCTGTTTTCACAAAGTCATTTCCCAGTCTCACAGTAATCTGTATAACTACATCAAGAGCATTGTGTAAGCCAGTGTGTAGGTAAGCACAGTTTTAAAAAATCTATGAATTTATCAATGTATATATGTGGCATTGTGGACCTGCACTTAGTCTCAGACTTCTTATACTAAAAATAAAAAATGAATAAATGGTGTTTTACAGCACATCGACACATAAATAGGTCATATTGTCCATAGTACGGATGTAAAATGAATCAAACAAGATAAAAACATCCTTGTATTACATCTAAAATGTTAAACTTAACCAAGACCCTGACTTAACATAATGTGCTGGCATTGACCCAGCGATAGCATGGCGGACGATAGCACCATAAAGAACCATAAAAATATATTCATTAGTAAGAATAAGGCAGGTTCTCAAATTCCTATTATATGTGTCTCCTTCCCCTCTCTCTGGGGCGGCTCTAAATAAGGTATACCGGTAAAGTGTTGATCAGCCGAAAACCTTTTTTTTTTAATTCATCTTACATGTAACAATTTTTTCTAAAATTCATTATTCATCTACATATTTCAATTAAACAACTTGTTAACTATTTAAGTTGAAACGAAATCTGGTTACGGTAAACAAAAGATGTATCATTTTTTAACTTTCCTATGTGCCCTTCCCCTCTCTCTAGGGCGGCTCTAAATGACATATAATGTGTTGTTGATCCAACTTAGGCCAGAGTTATTTTGGTGTTTTTTCTTTTCTTAGACGCTCCGAACCAGTTTTTGTAAGGTTTTTTTTTAACACAAAAAAATGGTAAGAAAAGTAACCGGTGATACCCATATGTTGGTCCTGCATTTGAAACCACCAGTGTTCATGTTTAAAAATTGGAGTAAAATTAGAAGTTATATAGTTTTTTTCTGGTCATTGTTCCCACCATGTTCTGTTCAACTTATATTCTTATAAAAAAAGTTTTATTGTCACTTTTTATTCATCTATTTCAACTCACTTGTTGCCTATTTAAGTTGAAAGAAAAATATGTATGGTTAAACAGAATCTGTATCATTTTTTATTTTCAGAGTCCCTGATGTCCTGAGACGCTGGGAAACTGTACTGAAGTCACAAAATACGGGAGGATTTTATTGAAACGAGTGTATAGTCACATATATATTATAATAAATTTTTACAACATTATCAACCGAATCAGAAATACTTAAACAAACAAGAATAGAATAATGAGACGGTGTACAATATTATTACTATTTTTTTTGAATCATGAATACCTCATACGGACAGTACTAGCATCAACTTCAAGAAAAATATGTCTAGTAACATTTGTGACTTGAGGGAAGGTTATTTGGACCCACTAATTTCAAAATTCCCAGGATCACCAGTTCAGCAAAATATCACATCAACATACATGTCTGACTGTTGAAAGAGGTGGATCGATGGCGACTTTAACTGACAGTTCATTGGAGTGGCTCAAAATAAGGGCTAATACGAAAATATAAATGTGTTTCTGTTAATCTGACCGACCATGCCCAATTTCTTTTTTATTGGATTAAAATGATGTTTTCTGAATTTTATTGGATTATAAAGTCTGTGGAATGATAGATGGCAGGAGGTGTATATTACTGGTTCTACCCAGAAAAGTGGGTGGTCTGTCTCTGCAAAAAAACAAACAAACAGATACATGTATGTATATAACCCCACATATGTTGAAAATGACTTGCACCATATAAACAATACAGGCAGAGAGGTGTTCATATTAAAGGGACATGCAGCATTCTTCTTTTTTTTAAACGCCAAAATGTTATAATTTAAATATATGCAAGCGTGTGTAAAATCAATTCTTGATTAATCAATCGAGGTGCAAATTTTAATGCTTGATAAATACTTGATAAATGCTGTGTGTCCCTTTAATAAATAAAAACAATTATTGTATGATGCAATTATTTTTTTTATGTAATACCCTTTATATTGGGATGTTTTGATGTAAATATTTGAAATAAAATGTTTTAAATCAAATAAATAATTAATTTTGATATCTGACTTGTTACATATTTTTTACTTAGTCATGAAAGATAATATTTAAGGCCTTAATATGTACCTTAAATGTTTATTGTTTACCATCGAATGGTGAGGCGGCATATGGTGTTAGTTAGCTGTTTGTCTATAATCTTCCACAGTTTTTAACCAATCTTTTGCTAAACTTTACATGATCTTCATCTATAGCATATCGATTTTGCATCAAAATAAAATTTATTTATGAATATATATTCTTGCATTGTACAATTTTCCACGGATTGTTTTCAGTGCGGTCATTCAAGTCCCATGGACATATTGAGTAATGGAGATGTTCGGTTGCCTTTTTTATATTTGTATACATTCTCATTTTCACCTCTCACCGCTGCGGGTTCAATTCCCACTGGGAGCTCAACTTGTAGGTGAGAAAGTGTCGATTCTTACAGATAGCAGAAAGTACACAGTACTGGTTCTACCCAGGAATTATGGCCTAAAATGTGCTATAATGACATAAAACACAATTCAGCTTTAAAAATATAAAGTAAAAAAAATGGCCTTCTTTACTTTCCTTCGATGCTATCAGTATAAGTATTACGACAGTGTTTCTTAGGTTTCAACCGACAAATGGTCTATATTTAAACTAATACTTGTAAGTAAGATGGGGCCCTCAAACCCTTTCATGTGTGGGCGATATATTCCACGGTTGATTCATGATACTAGCATGGGACAGCTACAGTACATATGACAGTGCTGAGTGCAGTTGCGGATGAATTCATTTGAATATTTAACGGCTCATCAACACAGTACAGGTTATTTAGAGCCGCCCCAGAGAGAGGGGAAGGATACATAGGAATCCGGGAACCGTGCCCTGCTCTTATTATCTAATAGATTCCTATGGTTCTTTAACATGCTCGGATGATAGACCTATACGCGGGACCACCCGGTTTACGTCCCCATCCGACGGACGAGGCTAAGGGAAAGTGTCTTTCCCAAGAACACACCGACAAAACTCAGTGGCACCACCTCCGGTTACAAATCCGCTGCGCTACTGACTGCGCCAAGTTGCGGATGACAATTAGACACTGGATAGTCTAGTCAAAAACACAGCAACAAATATATTATCTGAATATGTTTAAGAAAGTATGCTTGCAAGAGCTTTCAAAAACAGACGTTCATGATTTTAGTTGGGGTGGGATGGGGATGGGGCGCATCCTTTTAAATCTCAGCTCAGATGCCCTCCCCCTCCTTCTCTCCACCCCAACTCCCATCTTGAACCGTAGCGATTGTTACGTACACTTTCCACATATGAGAGGGTGCCCAATACAACCCGCTCCATCGAATACGCGCCTGCAGTTCTTGCGAGGTTAGTCGAGTCAAAATTACAGTTAAGTCAAACAGTTCGTATTTTCGTGTACTTTTGATAAAGAAATAACATGCTTTTCGTGACATGCAGCAAAATTCAAGTATCTCCTCGTATTTTATTTAACAAAAAACACACGGTTGTTGTCGTTTTAATCGTATTCTAAAAATGGCATCTTTTAGAGTTATCGCCCCTCGCTTCGACATTTTACAAGGCGGGTCTGCATTTATCACGCAGTAAAGCTTCTAAAAAAAAAGTCGGTATAGCCGAAAATCACGAAACTTAAAGCGGAAATGAAATTTCATGATCAAAAATTGTCACAATTTTCCAAATTATGTGTTTTAAAAAATTCAAAATGGCGGACAATTTTTTTTTTTGACGTTGCCGAAAGATGACGTACTACTTTTCGTTGTCAAGCGTGGTTGCGATATTTGAAAGATGTAGGAAAATATCAAGGCTGCTCCCCTACTGATTATAGTGTAATTGTAAGGGTTTTAGTTTTGTTAGAGTTAATATCAACTAGCTATTGGTTTGACCTTAAGACTCATTTAGTTAAGTCAAAGTTAAGAATATTGGCTGAGGTTTGTGGGTCGTCAACGATTATGCGGCATGACTTAGAAGGCAAGTATTATTTCATTCAATTTTAGAGAAATTTATCCTGTTACATGATATTTAAGCAACCGTTTTATTTTTTTATTTTTTTTCGCATTTCCGAAAAACAACTTGTGTTGCAATGGTGATATTACATAAAACATTGGGAAAAAAAAGGTTTTGCCTTGGTGAACTATATTTTCATCAGGTTGAGAATATCCACTGTCACCCTCACTTGGCTGCAAGATTTATATATTGTTGCCCTCAAACATGTCAAAGAAATGCGGTATTTAAAGACATACTAGTACAGGAGGTAAAACGTACACATCGGAAACATTTTATTCAGAAAGCCAAATAACAGAGACAATACACTAAAAAAGCGTTTATCAAAACTCTATCCAAGTGTTTAGGTCATACAATAATGTATATGTGCCGATTAAAAGTATAGGAATGTCATGTGTTTCTAAAATACCCGTGATTGAATATTTGTAAAATGAATTATGAGTTGGTACCTCTTAATTCAACGCTCCACTTTTTGGGATTGACCTGATTGGTTAATGCCGTTTATATCGTTTCTGTAGAGTTGGATTCTTAAAGTATGTAAGTTATATATATACCTCGTCGTCAGTAGGTTTAAAAACGGCGTACATATGTTGTATAATTTGGCTGTTGTTGGCGAGATAGCTTCTTTAATTATCTAACTTTTTTTCTTTCAATATTAATGGTTTTATACTAATATGGCATATGGCTAGATGGATCATTTATTTTATATTTACCAAGTAGAGTTATATTCGAAACATACAGCGCATTAGGTAGTAAAGGATCACTATGGTTTTCAAGACAGTTTCTTACTAGATTCTGCTTTCTCAGCAATAGTAGTATAGAAAAGGTGTGTGTGTGTGTGTGAGTGTGTGTGTGTGTGTGTGATCCTGTCGCAGCAAGCAATCAAGCAATTATCAAATTGTCTCCAGCTGTCCTTAATACAAAGATGCAAACGCCAAATGGCGATGGCATACTTGCTACCAATCACCCCCTATAACTATACAAACTGCTAGATTACCCCGCTCGAGGAAAACTTTGCTGAAACCCCTACCCTTTCTATACTACTCGTCAATCCAGTTTATCAATTTAGCAAAAATAATATTTTAATCCTGTTTATTAATTAAGCAGAAATAATATTTCACCTATACTACATTGTACTATAGGCTGGATTATTCAAATTATCGAGCAAAGTCAGACGGAACCAGACAGTAGTCTTATCATCGCTGAACATATCGTATTCTACCATGGAGTATTTTACTTATACGCTAATGTATCCTGTCCATTATCTAGTATGTACCTTTTACCATCATAGGCTGATAAACTTTTCTTATTTATTACATAACTGTTTAGTTCATGTTTTTTTTATCTGATAACATTCCTTTGGTTGTAACTTTCTGTTGCCGTAAGCAAAATATCCTTGTTGTTATCATGCGTTATATTTTTTTTAACAAAACACTTTTTAATACCCTTGCATTTCTTTGTACTAGTCGTATTATCTAATGTTTACAAATATAATTTACTTCGTAGCCCGGCAAATTCAACAATGGGTATTCCACAAGTTTCATCTTTCATCTTACAGATAACCTTTTTATTATCATCAAAATGAAATTTGTTTGTTGGATCATAATCACTATTATCAAAAAGTTCTTTATCCTTGTAAAAATCTTCATACACATCTTTTGTTTTTATTTCATATCACAAGGAATCAATATCAGTAAATAATAACTTAGCTTTTTTATCATATTTGTTTTTAATATAGTTCTAATGGAAAGTATACATCAAGTATTTTGACAAGTCTAAAATACACATGCCGACATAACAACGGCGATTTAAAATTAGTTTTTCTTTTATTCTGTTCATGGCAAATATTTTTTTATTAAACTCTATACAAGAAATAAAATGTTGTACTATTGGTTTTATTAATATTGAGTTCTACTCAACCCGGGGCTAGAGGGCGTGAGCGATAGCTAACATATTTCACTACCGCTCATGAACAGTCTCAATCAAACCGAGACCGCAATATTTCGTATGTGTCGTTTTCGGCCGTTTCAAGTTATCATTTTTTTGAATCGCTAACATTTTATTAAAGGCAATTCTGATTACCTCTTCATCATTTTCTAGTCCTATAGTTGTTTGGACATATGAAAGAAGTTGTTCAAAACTTCTATGATGTGTTTTTAACAAAGTCTTTTTTCTGCTATTCTTGTTTTACTTACTAAAACAGCAACTACTGGAAGAACTACACAAACTGCAGCCACGAAAACGGGAATTGCTGGAACTAATGCTAGAACAGCACCACAACCAATTATTCCACTGACAATTGGTAATGTTGTGCTTATAATACCGCACAGTTTATAACTACGTCTGTATACAGCCACAAGCCGTGTCAAGTGATCTATTAATTCGTCTTTGTTATTATTTTTTGTCATGTATAATTATAGTTAGACAATAATTTAATCAAAATATTTAGAAAATAGTTGTTCATGTTCTCCGGATGATATTTTACCTATTTTTAATAATTCATCAATTACGCTAATACCTTTATTTATTAACTGTGGGCTATTATTTTCTGATTCGACGCTTACACATACTAACTCCAGATCATTAACCAAATCGTCAGGACTATTGTAATATTCAGCGCAACCTCCTAAAATCTTCTTAAACTTTGAAGAACCTTTTTTAATCGGTAAACCAGATAATTGTGTTAGGTTCTTAAAAGCATTTTGAGACAGCTTTGAATACGTTTTTTATTATTGCAATACTTTGTTATCAGGTCTACAAAATCTTCATCTACTTTCAGATTTAGCACAACTGCTTCTCCTTGTTTGGCAATAAGTCTGTGATGACCAACAAGCTTAAGTAAATCAATTTGTAACATGCCATAGGGGCCATCTTTGTCGACTTTGTAGGAATTTTTATTTTGTTGTAATCCCTTGCCTGAAAAGACTTCACTATGCATAATCATTGCATCAATTATTTCTCTATAATGTTTTAAGGCTTCTGTTTCTTTCTTTAGGTTTTCTCTGAGTTGTTCATATTTTTCTTTCATGGTTGCATTCTTTTCCATTTAATATGGTTAGTAAGAACAGCCCTATCGCGACCATTTTATCTGATACTCTCATTAACACGCCCCATTGTATCTTCACAATTTAATTTATCTTCAGCTACCCTCGATGGCAAGGGTAAATCATGATTACCCGCCACTGCTTTATTGGTTCCAGCATCTAGATTACCAATAATTACCTGTTCGACATGCCCTAATTTTTTTACGAGGCTCTTCAGCAAATAACTGAGGTATTCCCTGGAACGCTATTTGTTCTTGTACTTCCTCACCTATAGCTGCCGGAAGAGTAGCTAATTGCTGACTTATTTCCGGGAGAGTAGCTAACGGTACAGTTAACTGTTTTGACTGACTTTTTATTTCGCTAGTTACCGGTTTAAATACTTCTTTGTATAAATCACGACTAGCTCCTTTTTCTATTCTTTTTTGAGTAACTTTATTTTCTTATTATTTAACAAGATTATTTGATATTTGCATTTTATCTGCCAATTCTTTCCACATTAACAAAGACATGTATAATATAAGGTTAGATAAAAAAAAGATTAGTTAAGATAAGGTAACTTATATACAGTTTAAACTTGCGGTTTATTGTTTTTTGTGTTTTTAACTTGGTTTCTTTGTCATGCTGATTTTCTTCTTGTTCTTTTCCTTTATTGTCATGATATTGGCATATGCTTCTTTGCTTTCTTCTTTATTTTTGTCTTTCTGTTATTTAAACGAGTTATTTCTTTCTTAGATTTTGCTCTTTTTAAAAGATTGACAATTTTCCTCTTCTCGGCTTCCAATCCGATGAAATAAATCACATTAGGATGTTCTTCTACTTTTGATAATTTCCCCGGATTTTTAAAAGTTTTACTCTCCTAAAATCTGGTTCTTTTTGGTTCGTAGGTTCTGGAAGTTTTTCAGAAATCTTTTCAAGCCGTAGTACCTAACTTGATTAGTTTTAAGACATTCTTTTTTTTGTTTTTTCTTGGAGTCTGATATTCAGAAGATAGTTATTTTCGATGATTATGTTTGCGAGCGTAACCAAAATGATATTGTCAATTATTTTATCCAAGGCAGGCATAAAATTGTTGTGTAATCTATTTACCTCAATCTTATTATAAAACACGAAAATACATCCGCTTAAATTGTTCTCATTACATCTTCTTCGCAACTCCAAGTATAAATGAAATAAACATGTTTTCTAGAGAACGAGACTTAAGTAAAGATCATTACAAGAAAGCAACCGACAAACAGTATGACTTTTTATATTTTGATCGTCCGAGGAAGTTAGCGAAGCGTAACTTCAACGGTGAAATTTAATCTAATCCTATATTATATATAATTGGACTTTTTAACGATATTGGTGTGGAAGTTAGTACTGATAATATTACAATTTTTGGTATTGTGCTGTCTGAGTATGTAAAACAGAAACATCTGGTTAATTATTTTCACAAGGGTAAAATCCGCGAAAACGTTTTTAAACGTGTTCTTAACATGGATAATAATAGAATTAATCAATGTTGGCAATCCAGACAAACCAAATGATGTGGCAACAAACAATTTACTTTAGGAAGAATAACAAAGTTCGTACGTGATTATACAAACCGCGAGAAAATGATTGAAGTTAAAACGGTTTAAAAGATGAAATAAAACTTTTGGATGATGCTTTAAAAGAGTCAGAAAAAAAGAAGATGGATTGGAAGATAGCGAGCTCTATAAAAAGTTAAGCGATCAAATACAAGTTGGTGTTGAAAGTATTAATGACCGAATTAACGAAATCAATAAACAATTTGTTGATAACAATGAACTAGAAACTGCTATTGCTGATGCCTCAAGACAAATGAGAACTGCTTTCGGTACCAAAATAACTCAAATTAAAAAAATAAATGAACAGATAAACACTAACGTTGACAATATCAACAAAGAGTTTAAAGACGTCAAAAAGAAAATGGTTGACAGAAAGACGCTGGAGCTACTTTAAACAAAATGGTTGATACTAATAAACTAGAGACTGCTATTGATGATGTTTCAAAGCAATTGAAAGCTGCCCAGGATGAAAGAAGCAAAGCTTTTGATAATGAACTCGCTATTCTTAAAGACCATAATCAAAAGTCTGATATTCGATACACAGCACTTCTTGGTATAATTGATGAGCTGAAAGTAAAAGTAAATGATTTAGGTCGGATTCTTCTTTTTAAATATACAATAGATGATGGCATAAGCATCATGCTAGATGATGGTCCAAGTAATGTTAATGTTGTATCATATCTAACACAAAAAACACTTGAAAGAACCAAACGTGTTTAGTTACCATTCCTAATAATTTCATACTTGATTTAAGAGAATCAAACTTTCACACCGTAATCGGCTTTAACAAAGATGCAATTATTAGAGAAACAAAATTTGGAACTGTAACACCAAACATAACAATTTCTATCGATACTTTATATATTCACTGTGATTTAAGTAATTCTATTGTTGATGGGTCATATGGAAACATTATTTATGAAATAAGTACAGCTGATTTTACAAGGTCATATCCTTTTAAAGATGAACCGATAATGGTTGAGTATTGCGAAGTAAATAAAACGATCATTAACAGTATTACTATTTACATTACCGACTTCTCTGGCAAAATTATTAAACTGAATGGGGTCCACACATCATTTCGAATTGCTTTAAAAGAATTAATGTAATATATGACGCATTTAAAAAAGTGTATGGTACTAGTACAGGAACATATACTCAAGTTGACCGATTAACGGGAGCTGGCATATTTGATATAGTTTCAAAGGCTGGCTCAAAGATATTTAGTGAGTCTGTAAAAACAGCCGGTAAGAAAGCATTAGAAACTGCTGGAAAACGAATCTTGGAATGTGGTTTCAAAAAACTTGAGGATGAATTAGGAAAAATGGCTACTGATAAATTAGTAACAATTATAAAACTGTGGATAAGAACTCTATAATATTTTATCTTTCGTTCTGATCCTTTTTTTTGTGTACAAATTTTGTGTTTTGTTGTAGCTATTTGGAAATAAAATATGTTTAAACAAATTATAAAACCTAAACCAAAAGGCGAAATAATTTTAGATGAACTTACACGAGATGCAGCATATAGCTAAAGTTGTTGCTGATAATATAACTGAAGAAGATGTAAATATAAGAATTAATAGATTACTTTCCGGAAGGGGAATCAAAAGTACAATTGTTCGTACAAGAATTAAACGATTAATTAATAAAAAATAATCTAATTAATAGTATATAAAGATGCTTTGAAAAATATAATACCAGATACGAAAATGTACCTATTCAGTTAGATACTTATATAGCGCCACCAGGAAATGCTACCAGGCAAATGAAAAGTGGTTTTCCGTTTACACTAAATGATAGAAGTTCTTACTTTGATTTGTATAATGAATATTTTGAAATCAATTTTCAAGTAAACAAACTTGCTGATGGAGCCGTTTTCGCAGACGCTGATAGAATTGCTTTAATTAACGATACAGCTTCATTGATTGATCAAATGCAAGTTAAACAAAATGGAAAAATAGTTTACGATAGAAATAATCTTCACAGATTTGTTAATGTGAAAAGTTTGCTTGAAATTTCTGACGATTATGCAAAAACAACCGTAACAAACGAATCTTTTTATTTGGATAATACGGTTGCTGCAGATTCTCGAGATGATCAAGCTAGTTATAACCTAGGATTTACTGCTCATCATGCTTTAACCATAACTAATAAAAAAATTGACTCTATAATTCCAATTAAACAAATATTCCTTCTTTGATAGCTTCGAAACTAATATGCTGCCCCTTGGTCAAATTCAAATTAGCTTGCAACTGACAGATGATAATGTTTTAATTATCAAATCAACCGGTGATGATGGTCGGGTAGTTATTAATACATTAGTTTTGTGGATACCTAGAATGATATTTAACTCAGATGGTTTAGCTTACGTTATGAACAGTCACATGATGTCAACACGATGGACTTACCTTCGTGAAATGATTCAAGAAAGTGGAAGTACTCAACTAGCAGAATCTGTATTTAGAATAACGGCTGGTGTTGAAAATCTCAAACATGTTTTTGTGTATCTACAAAGAGTAGATACGAGTTCTTCCCAAACTCAAAATCCTCACCTGTTAGATACGTTTAAACTAAATGACGTTGATGCTAATTGTTATTTACAATCAGCCAGGCTAGAAGTTGGGAATGGAGTTTATTACCCAGAAACCGAATACAGTTATGATAATATCATCAGAATATTTAGAGATGTTATTAATTATTACAGTGTTGATCCAAAACAACTAAGAATGAGATAGAAACTAAATACACTTCGTACTGCTAGATAAAGTTTATGCTTTAGTCTTATACGAGGGAAATATTGTTATTGATACTGTTGGAAATGAATAAGTTATAGTTTAATCTATCTTGTAATATATATGACTTACACAAATGAATCAGTAAATTTTAAAAGATGGTCAGAAACAGAGTTTAGCGAGGCTTATGAGAACAAGAGTGAATTAACACTCAGGTTAGAAAATAACAAACTAACTGGGGAGTTTCCTTTGTTGTTAACAGCAACTCAAATTAAAAACATTTGCAAAGCTATAAACAGTGGACGTGGATTAGAAATAAACATATTAAAAACACAGATGAAATGTCAGTCGCAAAATGGAGGCTTTTTAGGAGCACTGGCTGGCTCGTTAACTGAAACAATATTGCCAACCGTTTCTAGATTTGCTCCAAAGGTATTAGCACCACTAGCAACAGGAGCACTTAGTGGTCCGGCAAGTACTGGAATTGGGAAACTATTCGGAAATGGGATGGTAACTTTACCCAATAATAAAAAAAACAAGCACTACTTGAATTAACTCCATCACAAAGAAAAACTATATTAAAAAGTCAAAAGGGTTTGTTGCTCTATTAAACTGACACAGCAACAACAACAAGATGGAGGATTTCTCGGACTGCTTGCATCACTAGAAATTCCTTTAATTGGATCCCTTATTAGTGTCTTAAGGGGCAAAGGTTTACAAGTAGGTAAAAAAAGGGAAAGGACTAAGAGTCGAACGCTCCGAGTCCAGTGGAAATGGTTTACAAGTACCTTCACAAATTAGACCATTTTGAAGTATCCCACTTGTAAATAAAAAATGATTTTCAAAAACGAGCCTATCTCCAACTTAGACATAATAAATTGGGTTAAGCAGTTAGGTATTAAAAGGTTCAGTGGGGTGTATAGCAAAAACAAATTACCGATAAAACAAAATAAACAAGAATGTGGTATTATTAATCTTGATGATCATACTGGACCTGGTACACACTGGACTTGTTACTATGATAATTATTTCTTCGATTCGTTTGGTCTAAGCCCACCAAAAGATTTTTAACTTACATACTAATATAACATACAACACTATTCAGTTTCAAGATAAAACAATCGTCCTTTGCGGATATTTGTCTGTGTTTTTTATTTAAAAGTTGCAAGATGGGCATAATATTTATGATGTACTTAATAAAATGTTAAAACCTTATAAGTCGATAGAAAATGAAAACATTATAAAATCATATTTTATCTAATTATATTATATATGAGTTACTGTGTTAAAGAAAAGATAATTACTGAAAATGTTAATCCTCAATATATGTTAGCAAACAATGGAAGAAGAATGTTAAAAGCAACTTGTGCATATTGTGGTATTACTAGAACACAGTTTGTTAAAAGTAAACAATGTGGAAACTTTGATATCCATAAATCTTTACTCCCTTTATTACCTAAAAAGAGGTTGACAATTCCTGGTTATAAATATTGTGGTCCTGGTAATCCACTTGATACCGGAGAACCGGCAAATGAAT
The DNA here is from genome assembly GCA_037043455.1 of Cyrtodaria siliqua. Taxonomy (NCBI): domain Eukaryota; kingdom Metazoa; phylum Mollusca; class Bivalvia; order Adapedonta; family Hiatellidae; genus Cyrtodaria; species Cyrtodaria siliqua. The sequence continues at coordinate 442,631 of JAWPHD010000092.1, read as the reverse complement.
TGGATGCTGGTTGCAAAGAGCACGATTATGGTTATGACGAAAATCCTGGTAATAAATAAATGTGTGATAAAAACATGCTGACCGGTTTAAAAACGAGTAAGTCTAAATCACTTGGAGAAAAAATCGCTAAGAATTTGATTGTTAAGCCGGTTATTAGTACTAAATACCAACTTTGTCTTGGAGCATCAATAAACAAGAAACGGCGTTGAGATGGACTGACAAGTTAGCACATAAACTTTATAAGCCTATACAAGAAAGTTCACGCAACGCCGTGTGATTGTTAATGAAATTGATAAAATATGGTCGGAAGATTTGGTTGATATCCAATCGTTTTCAAAGTTTAATAAAGGCGTAAAATACTTGCTTACTGTTATTGATGTATTTAGTAAATTTGCTTGGACTGTGCCTGTTTTAAACAAAACTGGTTTAGACATTACCAAAGCGTTTCAAACAATTATAAGTACAGGGAGACAATATAAATTGCTGTGGGTAGATCAGGGTGTAGAATTTTATAATAAAGCGTTTAAGCTATTTCTTGATGGCAATTTCTATTGACTGAAATGTATCACACATTTAATTATGGAAAAGCTGTAGTAAGTGAACGATTTAATAGAACATTAAAAGAAAAAAGGTGGAAATATGTCACTGCAAACAATACAAATACATATTTAGACGTGCTACAGGCGATGGTTGATAAGTACAATAATTCAAAACATCGAAGAATTAAAATGATATTGATAGACTGAAGCAAGTGATAAGGATAATAAAGGAATAGTGTATTTCAACTTGTATGGAAAGATGAAAACCAATAAAGCTTTGCCTAAGTTTAAAATTAAGGACAATGTTAGAATTAACAAATATAAAAGAGCGTTTGAGAAAGGTTATACTCCTAATTGGACGGAAGAAATATTTTTTATTCATGAAATTCAATATACAAATCCTATAACATACACAATAAAAGACTTAAACAATCAAAAGATTGACGGGAGTTTTTACGAATTAGAAATGATAAAAGCTGATCAAGAAGTATTTAGAATTGAAAAAGTAATACAACGTGATTATAAAAGATATTAGCATTAGTTCAGTGGAAACGATATGATAATGATTATAATAGTTGTAATAGTACAATTTAAAGATATTCAAAATATTAAACTAGTAAGGGTTTAAAAAATAAATAATATATACTATTATTATATATAACTGAGCAAAATGATATGGAAAAGATTTGCAGAAAACTTAACAATTTAAAAGATAAATATAGAAAAAAAGGCAAACAAGCAAACTCAAGTAGAATATGAGGTAGTTCGTGATGATTTTATGGCCACCAATAAAAGTATAGCCAACAAGCAAAAAAGATTGCTACTTGAAATGGATAAGTATCAACAAGGATTGGATAAAGGCATAGAAGAGCTACTAGATACAAGATAGCAAAATGTAGAAAAGTAAAATACTCCATGGTAAAATACGATATGTATAGTGAGGATGAAGACTACTGTCTGATTCCGTCTGACTTTGTTTGATAATTTGAATAATCTAACCTATAGAATAGGTGAAATATTATCTCTGCTGAATTAATAAACAGGATTAAAATATTATTTTTGCTAACTTGATAAATGGATTGAAGAGTAGTATAGAACAGTGGGGGTTCCAGCAATTTTTTCCTCGAGCGCGGTAATCTAACAGTTTGTTTAGTTGTAGGGGGTGTTTGGTAGCAAGTATACCATCGCCGCCATCGCCATTTGGCGTTTGCTTCTCTCTATTAAGGACAGCTCGAGACAACTTGATAATTGCTTGATTGCTCGCTGCGAGTGGAAAACTGTGCTGGACCCTACTCTTTCTATACTGCTAGCAATATGCTAACCAAAACTTATACTCGTGTTAGTTAACTGTTAAATATCTTTCATTTTGCCTGTTTACGGAATCGATGTCCCTAAAATTTTAAAAGTTTTGATGGTCAGGCCTGAACATTTTACATCAAAGTGTATTAAAAAACATCTGTTCATTTTTTATTTCATTTTAACTGTATTGTTTTTTCATTTAAAAAACTCACATCCTTCAGGCAGTAACGGATCACTTTTTTGGATAGGTGCTACACTAAGTGGGTAATTACTCAAGGAAATATGTGCCAAATATTTGCGCTAATGTTAAGTAGTATGCTTATATGATCAATCTTCAAACATGGAAGGTTTCTGCTACTACCACAAGCACTGAAACTATTGCTTTAAACAGAACCCCCATAACCACATTACTACGGTGAACTAAACTTGTCAATACATAGCTGATGTATGGACACACAAGGCAAAGGGCACATCAATCTCACGAGGTTCGATTTACCATATTGTTACTAACTGCAAATCAGTTGAATTATTTAGTATTATCTGGTGATATGAAATATTAAACGAAACTATGGAAGTAAATAAGGTTTGAAAGACAGATGCATTTATTATACGGTTAGTATTGTGAAAATGTTCATAGCATGTTCATTAATCCTGCTGTTATCTTTAACTTGCAAGACGAATAATTTTACCATGTACATGGACGTTTCAAAGCATTGTGCCTTTCCTTTAAATGAATATGTGCGCATAAGAATAGCTTCTTTTTATATGAAATAATCAATATAACCATTATTTGATACTTTTAGAAACCAGTTCAAGTAAATAGGGAATTGAACCATTTTACAGATCAACACGTGTTACAAGAATGCACGAGGTGCGCTTCTAGATAACACGACTATTTAACAAGAAACTATAGATATATTCTGTTGATCTTATTCTGAAAAAACCAAGTACCGTCAATAAAGCAGTATAAAAAGAAGAAACTGTTATGTGTGTCTGTATACATCCCATATTCTTCAACACATATCTAGTCAGTTTGTCCGAGATATGCACTCTAATTGCTAAATGGACAGAAACCTATTTCGGCTTATAATATTTTGTGCGAAACGCCGTTTATTAATGGTATATTCTGAAAGGCAAAAGAAACGCAAGTCGGGAATTTTCGCTATATATTGTATGTACAATATGCTGCTGTTAATCGATTGGTACATGGCTACGCAAGACCTTTCCTTTCGGATAAAAAACTAAAACAACACATGGTACAGCAAACAGTATTCCTTTAAAGTTTCATTATTGACAGAGTACGCGTTAGGCTCAAGCATGTTAGCAAACTTAGGATGCAACATTTTGAACTTCAACATTTATGAATTTGTACTGTGATTTAAACGTCTACAACCTCACAGTTTTGTCCTTTCTCTAATTAACTGCAACTTTTTGTTTACAAAACATCTTGGGATTTCTTTGTTATGTGGAATTTAATATGCAGTACATACAATATATAGCCGAAATTCCCGAGTTGCGTTTTTTTGCGTTTCAGTATATATGAGGGCTGTTCCAGAAGTCTGTATACTTTTCCTGTACTTTTGTATTTTGCTCGATATCGTCTTGATATTCTGCCTACTTACATTTTCACATATGGTCTTAAACAATCCTATGTAAAATCGATATTGTTGTCGTATTTATTTAAAAATGTACTGAACGTAGATCCAATGGAAGCAAAAACACAAACAAGAGATAAAAGTAACAGACTCGGTTTTGTTTTTAAGTTTGGTTGGGCTGCACGGATCAGCATATATTGTATACAGTAAATCTTTTTTTTCCTTTCACTTTGGTTAATAATTATTCCTACTTAAACTATATCCTTTGACGCACCATTTCGTCTGCTGCTGTATGATGTTGATGACGTTATTTCCTGAAGTTTTAAATATCATAGATATAATGGTTACCAATCTGCAAAAAACACAAGAAAGTGTTGCGAAACAAAATAACCAAAAACAACAACAAAAAAACAACAAAAAACATGACGTCGGTTATAAAACAATTTGTGAGATTAGAAAAACACCGAAGCTTGCAATTAAGTTGATAGAAAAAGCTGGAATGGGATAGATACTTGATAGAACTTTAGTATTTAAGTGGCACAAGCAATTAAGCGAAGGTCGTTATATAGTCAATTGAAGATGATGAGAGATGTGGAAGGACAGTGTCAGCAAATTATTGTTAATTTAGGAAGACTGGACATAGTCTGTGCGTGATCTTTCCAGGACTTTAGATTTGGGTAATGCTACTTACTGTTCATAGAATATTAAACATGGGAAAAGTCAGTTCCAACTGGATGCCTAGATTTTTAACGGGGGAAGAAAGTGATAACTTATAAGCGAAGCTTGCGTCTGCATTCTGATCCGTGCGCATGAAACACATGATATGAGAATACTCGTACAGGACAAGACAGTTTTGATATGAGCATTGTGACATTATACGATCTTATAGAGTACACGTTATAAATCCTGATGAGGTGTTTTTTATTTCAATCTTTATGGTCATAACAAAATAATAAGATGAATACACTGACGTCTAGAACAGCGTATATACACATGAAGTTGTATTTCATGATCGCAAGAGGTCTATGAGTTAAGTTAAAACATTACCTTGACACATGACGTCATTTACTTGACCAACACATTGCCAATGATTTTGACCTTCAAAATAACACATCGAATATGGTACGCAACACAATGTTTTTTTGCATATCCAAAACAGTACGTTCGCAAACTAACACTGTGTTTATTTATACATAATAGAGGACACTAATTCCAATAGACCATCATCGATCATGCTCATTGTGAAACTGGAGGTTGATATTCCAGCACGTCTGGAACTCCCAAAGTCTCCAAGTTCTGCCAAACCCAAAGGCCGTAAACTCGTACTTCCATCTTAGTGACATCAAAATCAAATACGGTCATTCAATGGAACTGCCGAGGTTTAAAACCTAATTATGATGAAATCAACTTACTTTTAAATAAACACAACCCTGTTGCATTTTGTCTTCAAGAAACTTTCTTGAAGACTAGTGATAAGATATCTTTTAAAAACTATTCATTGTATAACTATATTTGTAATATAGGTGATAAAGCTTGTGAATCGAAACATTCCTCACAGAACTGTTGCGTTGTAAACTGGTTTACAATCTGTTGCGGTCAGTGTTACGATGCACAGAGTTATAACAATATACTCCTTATATTTACCGCCCAGTTCTTCACTAGAACGTAAATATCTAAATCACCTAGTTGCACAATTACCATCACCTTTTATACTCTTGGATGATTTTAATGCACACAACTACATTTGGGGTTGTAAGGATATAAACGATAAAGGCAAGAAAGTTGAGGATTTCTTAGCCAAAAATAATTTGTGTCTTTTTAATGATAAAAAATCACATACTCATTAACATCCAGCTACAGGCTCTCATTCTTCCATTGATTTAACAATATGCGATCCAACGCTCTTGATGGATTTTCCGTGGAGTGTTGGTGACGACCTATGTGGAAGTGACCACTTCTCCTTATTTCTTGAAAATATCGGCCTTCCACTTCTCGAAAAAACGCAACGATGGAAACTTCGCAAAGCTGATTGGGATACGTTTCAATCTCTTTGTGAGGAACAATTAAAGCCTTCCGTTTTCGTGGATGTCGAAGACGCAACTGATCTTTTTACCAAAACCGTTCATGATATAGCTGATCAAACTATTCCAAAAACCTCGGTAAATCCAAAACGCCCACAACAGCGATCGTAAAGCTGCATTAACTAATTTTAACGTGCGGCCAACTCAAACAGATTTAAATAACTTTAGAGTTTTTCGTGCGAAAACCCGTCGTACTATTAAGGATAGCAAAAGGAAATCCTGGAGATCTTACGTCTCTAGGCTGAATTCTCGCTCATCTCTTAGGAAGACATGGGACATGGTCCGGAAAATAAGTGGTAAAGGTAATCCTAGTTCTGTTAATCATCTTAAAACAGATAATGGAGATATAACATCTGTCAAAGATATTACAAACACTTTGGCAGAAACTTTTTCAAAAAATTCTTCTTCTGAAAATTGTCAACCAAATTTTCTGAAAAATAAGAAACTAAAAGAACAGAAAAATCTGATCTTCAAGTCGAAAAACTTGGGAAATACAATAAACTATTCACCCTCAAAGAACTTCCGGAGTCCCTTAAAAAGGCTCATGATACATCAGCTGGTCCTGATGATATCCATTATCAATTATTAAAACATTTACCTGAATCCTATCTCTCTACCCTTCTTGATATATTTAATAAGGTTTGATTGAAGGGAAACTTCCCCGATTCTTGGCGGAAAGCAATCGTTATTCCAGTCCCCAAACCTGGAAAGGATCATACGGACCCAATAAATTATCGCCCAATCGCTTTAACGAGTTGTATATGTAAAACCATGGAACGAATGATTAATGAGAGACTTGTTTGGTACCTGGAGTCCAACAAACTGATAACAAAGTATCAAAGTGAATTCCGGCGCCAACGAGGCACAACAGACAATCTCATTCGATTTGAAGCGTTTATTAGGGAACCTTTCATAAAAAAAGAACATCTAGTCGCTGTATTTTTTTGACTTGGAGAAAGCTTATGATACTGCATGGATATCTTCATGACCTTAGTCTTAGAGGCCGATTACCAATTTTTATAGAGAAATTCTTAGATGATAGACAGTTTCATGTCCGAATGGGTTCAACCCTCTCTGATATTCATGAACAGGAGATGGGTGTTCCACAGGGCAGCATACTCTCTGTCACGTTTTTTAATATAAAGATAAACAGTATAGTAAAATGCATCAATCCAGGTGTGGATTGTTCTCTATATGTTGACGACTTCGTTATATGTTATCGTGCAAAAAACATGAATACTACTGAGAGACAATTACAACAATGACTCAATAAACTTCAGACCTGGTCTGATGAAAATGGATTTAAATTTTCTAAATCTAAAACCAATTGTATGCACTTTTGTCAACTACTCAAACATCACGAAGACCCTCATCTAACACTGGGCGGTTCACCTTTACCAGTAGTGGATGAGACAAATTCCTAGGTATTATTTTTGACCGTAAATTAACGTTTATACCACACCTTAAATACATGAAGGCCAAATGCCTTAAAGCTCTTAACTTACTTTAAGTTGTTGCAAACACTAATTGGGCAGCAGATCGAAATGTCCTCTTGCGACTTTAAGGATCTCTTATCAGATCCAAGCTGGACTACGGCACAATAGTATATGGATCGACTCGCAAGTCATACTTGCAGATGCTCGATCCTATACATAATCAAGGATTACGACCCGCCTTAGGAGCCTTTCGTACATCACCAGCCGAAAGTCTATATGTTGAAACTAATTAAACATCACTGTCTCATAGACGGGACAAATTTGCCCTTCAGTATACCATTAAATTACAATCTAACCATTAAAATCTAACTTTCGATACTGTGTTTAATCCCTATTATGTACCTCCTTTTGATCGAAAACCGAAGGCCATTCGGCCATTTGTTCTTCGTATTAAACCAAAATTAAGAGTCACTGAAATCGACCTAAATTTGATTGCCAAGTACGAAGTACCAACAATTATTTTTGATCTTTGTAATAATAACAAATCCATTACAGATCCTACCATCTTTCAAAGCAAATGTAATGAAATTAAATCGAAATACAGTGACTGTTAACATATATACACAAATGGTTCTAAAGATGGAGACAAGGTAGCTGCAGCAGCTTTTGTTCACAAACATAGCATAAAGAGCCGCCTGCCTGACAAGGCGTCTATCTTCTCGGCAATTGTACTTGCCTTACGTTTTATTCAGGAATCTGATAATGACCATTTCGTAATCTTTTCTGATTCCCTTTCATCTCTTCAAGTACTGGGTAATATGAAACATGAAAATCCAGTTGTGCTTCAACTTTTAGAAAAGTACAATTCTCTTATAATTGATAATGTGTTATTATTTTCTGCTGGCTTCCAAGCCATATAGGAATACGTGGTAATGATAGAGCTGATAGTGCAACTAAGGCAGCATAAGGTTTACATATATCTAATACCAAATTACCTTTTACTGATTTTAAAAGTTGTATCAACACATATATTCGTAACTCTTGGCAAGCCGCTTGGGACTTGTCGGTGAACAATAAACTCCATTCGATTAAACCTTACTCGAAGAATGGCGTCCTTCTAGTAGACCCATTCGTCGAGAGGAAGTTGTCCTAACCAGGGTCAGGATAGGGCATACACGCTGTACTCATTCATATGTATTATAAGGTGAGAAGTTGCCAGAATGTATACCCTGTTTTGCACCGTTAACGGTCAAACATATCTTGTTTGAATGTATATACTTTGATCCTATGCGACAAATATATGTACTACACAGTTAATACTTTGAAAGAGTTATTTGATACCATAGATTTTAGTCTTGTTTTGGATTTCCTTAAAAAAATCAGACTTTATTAATCAATATAATATTTTCCTATATATATTTACTTGTTTACAAGCCCGTTGGCGTGCATTTGTTGATTTACATATATACATAGTTTATGTTGCTACCATATAATCCCTTATTTGTCGATAGTTTTATCTTTATACGTTTACATTATTTTTAATTACTACTTCATTCCTTCATGATTCATCGGTTTTTGCGCACAATTTGACCTATTTGTGTGTCGACGTGCCGTAAAACACCATTCATTCATTCATTTTGAAACTAGTCTGAAATATTTTTAAAAGTAGATAAATCGGAAACCGTTAACTTTTCGAGTACATGAGTAAATACAAATTATCGCATTAGCTCGTGGCATTGGACAGTAGAAAAAATAGATATAGGGTCCTATAGAAACCACAGCGTCCAAACGCAATGTCATCGTAAGTCTGCACTGTACTACAAACAAGGAGCAATATTTAATTAGTTATACAACGAAAAAGGCAAAATACAACAGAAAGGGTGTTAAAGACAGGGTTACAGACTTGGAACGGTTATTAGGCAATACAGCCTACAGGTTAGATTGTATCGATGTTATGTGTACACAATCCTCGCTATTATCCTGTCTTCAGCGCCCAAATAGACAAGACAGTTTAAACAAAACTACATCCCATCAAAAGGAATGCTATAATAATAAAGTCCACATCCAGAGATAACCCTCGATATGCCGTCCGTAATATCAAATGAGTAACTGGATAATTATGTTATTATGTTGTAGAATATGGCTGTCGACTGAACTTTAACATGAGTTGAGTTAGTTTAAAAAACCTTTACGTCATATTAATTGTTTGTAGTGATTCATTCCGTCTTTTGAATGTTATTAGGAATCTGATTTGTTTGAAAAATTGGAATATGATAACTTTGAAATTAATTTGGACATTTTATCAATAACTCACTGATGTTTAAAGGATGTAGTTTTTTAAGTAGTTTTCGCTGCGGCGAATACGTATTACAGTAGTTTGTCTGCACCGGCGTCTATACCCACCATGAAAACTAAACACTGTTTTTAATTATTTTATTGAAATAAATCTATAGACATGAAGCTACTACATACATGTATCAATTTAAAAATAACTGGAAAACAGTTCAAACTTTCGCCTTTAGTTAATTTTTCCTTAAATATTTAATGCAAATATAATTTACATCTGACGTGTTCTCTTGTAGTCCTATTAATAATTCAGTCCAAATAAATGAGCTCTTGCTGAAAACTCAGAAATGTTGCGTATAACTTACTAAAACACTTATTTTGTCTGAAATACACTTATTTTATCTGAAATACACCTTCCTCGGACTGACACTAATATTTTATCAAATGAATACGAACCCTTAAGAGCAAACAATACAGATTTGTTAGCTAATACATATTCACGCACATGTCGACGATATAAGAGGAAATAAACATAGTAAACTAAAATGACCTGTCATTGACCATATGTGTTCACCACTAGTTGTGTTGTATATTATCTTTCTCATTGTATATTTAATTTGCTCTTAGCTGGTGGTACAGTGTTGGCCTAATTTGGCATTGCCTGTGGGTGTTGTGGTTTCTATAGAACATACCATTTGTCAACCACAAAAACACACAGAAACAAAGAACAACTTTAAAGATGATTAAAAGGCCAAATAATTCATTACAAACATAAAATGGTTGACAATATGGCTACCGCCTTGGAACGGTCAGTGGCAAAAAAGGCCGCTGAGGGTTTAACCCAGGTTCTAGGGCGCACCAAACCTCACACTTACCCTACTCTTATCCCAATAAAACGGGACCGTGTCAATAAAGAATTCCCCGCTATGAAGTATTCTCTGACCAACAAGGCAGCATTTATAGGCAATATAAGTAAAACACAAAAATGCTCGTTTATATATAAATACAAAACAAAATAGCCTAGAAAGCGACAAAGAAGGTACTCAATGACTTGGCAGAAGCCAGAGCAACAAGAGAACAAACTATTGTGGACACGCCAAGACAAGATTGCAGACAAACATCAAACGTCACCGTTCGTTTGGGCTTTAGGTATACCTCATCATAGTGTCCACAGCCTGTCCGGTCATCGCACAATTAAAGAGGAAAGCAACGTGGCGAATGGTAAATGGGTCATCCACCAAGCATGCAATTCGTTTCAAAATGTTAGGGTCATAAACCCTTTGATAAACCTTTTATCACGTTCAACACAGATAGTATGAAAGTGATCATGACCAAGGATCTTACGAAGTTTGTAAATCACGTCACCAATAAAAGTCAGGTTGTGGTGTTTTTATGAAGAAAAACAAAGCGAAAACATACAGTCTTAGCACCATCGTTTAATGATATTAAAAAAGTTGAAGAAGTATTTTAGATTTATTAGGTTTGGTTTGTAAATATGTTTTCTTTAGCTTTTTTAATTGGAAATCTGAATTATGACAGTTACCTTGTGTTTTACTTTGAAAAAACAACAACATATCTAGCGTTACATGTGCGCCTTTTCACGTGCACTCGCCATGTGGCCGTATTAGTGCACCACATATTGGACAATGCTGTATATGACAGGTAACAAGCGTATTTTTAATACCGCTGTGCTTCTTCATTGTATCTATTTAGTTACTATGAGCTCATGGTCTCACACCTCAATTAATTTTCTCATAGAGTGACTGTACAGCCTTTTCCAACATCTGAGCTTCAAAGCAGGCAGCAGACATTGTTGTTGGTTTAATATCGTCAGTATAGCCAAGACACAACAACAATTATTGTATCACATATTTGTACGTAGAATATAAAACTGAGCGAACAATTTATGCATGTAATATATTTCAGTTAAAAAGGGAAAAAACAAGTCTAAAATAGTGATTAATATAATGTATATATAGACTTAAAACACTATAAGATAGAGATGTATGAATAAAAACTATATTGAAACTAAATCTATGTCACACACTAGTATGTATCAATTGTAAGAGGACACTATTTGGACATAGACATTGTATGTACTTATCAAATGCTCGAAAAACTTGCTATGCTAGAATTGTATGAATAAGAACCTTTAATGATGAATTGTTTGCATATTATAAATGTTACATACTGTAAAATATTTGATATAATAAAATTTCATTATAAAAAGAAAACATCAGCTAGCAAACATCGCTTTTCAAATACAGATCATGATATTCTCCCATGTTTTTGATCTTGAACGTCTTCCATATTGTTTTAGCATGCTCGTAATCTTCATCTGAGATATTTGCATCATTTAGCTGAGAGTAGAAGCTTTTCTTGTCAGGCGATTGTTTTCAAAGCTATCCATATAATCATACGGGTAAACTCCTTTTCTCTTCAAAAGTTCTAACTTTTCATCAGAGTATTCTCGAGAGATATATTTAAACAACGGAATCTTTTTTGTTTTTCACCAAGTTATCGAGTGACTGTGGCATGAATTGGAAACTATCTATAAACACCAAATTTGACCCAAACATGAAAGCCTTTCCATGTTATTTGGTATAACATTTATCGTTTTTGTTTAACTTTTCGATGTGCTGCATTATAAAGTGAGCGTCATAACCTCTCAAGTTATGAAACACAACAGGTATCTTTTTAGTCAACTTGAAACTGAGATTGCACGCACCATGAGCACTTCCTCTAAACGTCCTAGTTATGTGACAATGATCTCTAACTGCTCTATCACACGTCATATATCGTTTATCGCAAATATGACATTTTTCGGCCGCCCTAAATTCTTTTTCTTCTGCCGCTGGCATTGTCAAATCTTTTTTAAAACACATATTCGCATTTGTTTTACAATATTTTTCTTCCTCTATCATTTGTTCTAAAAATTTATAAACAGCATTTGGTCCTCTGTATGTTACAACCGGTTTCGAATATTTTTCATCATAGCAGCAGACAACCTTGTATCCGTAACCACAATCAGTATGTTGTTGATATGTATCTGTATACGAGTTTTTTGGATTATTTGTAGCTGAAGATATTTTTTCTATTATCGCTTGAAAGTCGGCAAATATAACAAATGGAACCAATAATTGCCTGTCGTAGTTTTTAGAGAAAACCTTTTCACTCGCAAAAGGCATTTTGATTGCTTGCTTGCCATTCAAAGAGAGACAATCAGGTTTATGCTTTTTCAAGACTTTTTCTAATGTAAAGCATTGCAGGCATGTTTTGCAAAACCATTTTTTTTCTTTGCGTAACATCTGATAATACATTAACCGATTAAAATCCTTTATTCACAAAAAAAAAAAAAAAAAAAAAAAAAGACCAGTAATTTAAAACAATGCAATACATAAGTTAGCCAGGTTGTTTTTTTCTCTCGCGGATGTTTATGTGACCCCTATGGAAAATACACAATTCATACACTAGCCAGCTGAATATGTGGTGATTAGGTCAAACACTTCTGAAATTTGAATGAAACCTCATATCAACATAGGATTTTCTGTATCATCTGTCTTTCACACTGCAGATGTATGCTAAAGCAAAGAAAAACCTATATTTCAAATTAAAAATTGCCTAAAATTGAGAAAAAAATAGAATTATTTTCTGTTTTCCTTTTGTCTCTTTTGAGCTTTCAGGGGAGATAATAGAGGTGTGAGACCTTATAGCTTGTACATTGTACCTTTGAAGTATACATATATAAAAATAGCAATGATATACCCATGCTGTTTGTCTCGTTTCACTCTGGGGTTTCACCTTATTTTAGGAAATAATGGTGAAAGTAGAACACTTACGGTAAAATATACCGTATCAAGTCATTATTTGTCTTGCAATTATACACACAAATTTTCACTCGCGCCTTTCGACATATGAAACCATTGTTCAAAATTGAGCTATCCCATCGCGATTTATTTGTATTAATTTTATACTCGACAGTTCATTGTAATCGACGCTCGAAATGCTTTATAAATATATGCACCCTTGACTAGCCGTACAATGAAACAAAAATAGAGAATAAATTATAGTGTTAATATTACTCAATCTTAGTAAAACGAGAAAAGATCGATCGGAGCATCTGTACATTATAACTGATGAACAATAAAATGTTTGTCTATTCCATTTTGAGCGACCTTATTCTCGAAAGACGAAACGAAGGAAGATATAAGGAAAGTATTTTACCTTATAGAGCTGAACTGGTTAAATTGCTGTTGAAATTGATAAACTACTATTTTATTTTATGCTTAGCAGTGAAATAGTGGATTTTAGAAATGAAATAAAAGTGGTATTTCATACGTGTGAAATATAGACTTTTATCTTTTCACTGCCGGAACTACCTTTTTTTTCAATAACTATTTTTCCGAAAGTTGCTATAAAAGTTATATCATTAGATTGTAAATAACTTAACTAAGAAAATGAGTCGTAGAGTATTGAAATCGGTTAAGTAGTTTAAAAGTAACGGGGAATTAAAAACAGCAATTTCATCATACTAAGACAATGACATCGTCAACTTTTTATTTATTTTTCTGCATACTACAGCACACTGTGATTATAAAGCATCAAATAAAAAGAAAATGTGTTGTTTTGTCGTGAATAACAGATTTAATTTCATCTCGAAGTGATCAAACTTCAATATTTTCACGAATGCGATCACTTCACACTTCTCGATGAAATAAAATCTGTTATTCACTACAAAACAACAAATATCTTCTTTATATAGGTTAGAGCTCAAGCTAAAACCATTCCGTTATACTTATATCAAATAGCAATATACTGTTACTCTATTCCCTGTGCTCGACCTTTTCTCGAAAAAGGAAAGATAAATTTCTTCTTGTTAGTACACTTAATTCTCTAGACTACAAGTATACATCGATATGTTATTATTTATTTTAAGATTCCGTAGAAATAAATATAAAATATTTCCAAACGAATATGTCACAAATGCATATTTTTAAAATGATATTGCAAATTTATCGGAGGTGGGCCTTCTTTAATCTTAAAGGTACGGTTCTCCATATTTTGCATTTAAATCTTCTCATAATTGTCTTTAAGTCCCTAAAATGAATAACTAGTCACGTATGTACTGTTTAAGACATTTTTGTCAATATGACAAGTATACATCGATATAATTTGCAATGGTACGTTCATTCCAAAATGACGCCGCTAAACGCCTACCGTGATAACTGTGACGCACAACTGATAATATTTCTGGAATGGTCATTGGTGTTTCAAAATATGTATGCGATGTTACCGCTACTTATTTGTGATATAGTGGTACAATTGATATAGATTTTAGTTGGCCATTTCTATATAAAATGTTATGGTTTGAGATAATTCAAATAGTAAATAGGGCAAGATAATGCTTATTAATTTTTATTTAAAATTGCTATGGGAAAAAAGCAAATTTTGATGGAATGTGTCACTTTTAACAATGATAAAGAGACAACAATCCCAATATTTAGTTTTGATGTTAAAACAGTAACATATGAGTTACATTATTTTGACATTTTACTGTATACTTGAGTTTTCACCGTTTAAATGTATAAAACAAGTTTGGTAACATCACAGACACATGACAAGGGTTGTTGCTGTTTTAAATAGTAATAAAACATTTATTTGAAAGCACTGTGTTTGCAGATTCTACGTTAAAAAGTTTATCAAAAGAGGTTATGACCCTATCATTTTGCAACGCACTGCATGCTTGGTGGTGGACCCTTTTACAGTTCGCCACTATGCGTTCCTCTTTAATTGTACGATGACCGGACAGACTGTGGACCCTATGATGACGCCTACCTAAAGCCCATTGGGACGGTGGCGTTTGATGTTTGTCTATGATATTTCTTGTCGTGCCCTTAATGGTTTATTCTCTTGTTGCTCTGGCTTCTGCCAAGTCATTGAGTACCTTCATTGTGGCTTTCTAGGCTATTGTTATTTTTGTATTATATTTACACGAGCATGTTTGTGTTTTACTTATATTGCCTATTGATGCTGCCTTGTTGGTTAGAGATTAGATCATGACGGGGATTTCTTTATTTACACTGTCCTGTTTTAATGGGATGACAGTAGGGTAAGTGTGAGGTTTAGTGCTCCCTAGAACCGGTTTAACCCCCCAGTGGCCTACTTTGTCACTGACCGTTCCAAGGCGGTAGCCCTATTGTCAACTGTTTTGTGTTTGTGATGTCGTTTGCATTTAATATTACTTTTGCCTTTTTGTTTGTATGTTTGCGTGTTTGTTTCTGTGTTTTGTGGTTGACTGTCCTCCTTGAATGCTACTTTCCCTATCCGATCTTTTTATATTTATTTATATTCACTGTCCACATGGTCCACATCCTCGTTTATGCTGTTGTTATAATAAAATTTAATTTGACGCATATTCGTTTTGCATCTTTTTACCAAATCTCTCCATTTTTTGAAAATGACACAGCTACCATCTGAATTGTATCTAAAAAGTCCAAAACAACTTGGCTGAAACAAGCGCGCCCCAAACAAAAATTTACTTATTTAGCTTGAATATAGTTGCAATAGTACGCGAGACAACTGAGCTTTTCGTTTCTTCTTCACATAAAGTAAGAATGTTTGCTGTGCGGGTAGATTGTCATTTTTTATATTACGTCTTTTTTCTAGGACTTAAGTTTTCGAGGACAATTCTTCATACAGGCTCGTTTTCTCCAATACATATTGAAAAGTCCCTTACAACCACAAGCGAGTTTTGATGCAAAACGTGTACGTAAACAAGGCTCCATCAGATTTTTCGCTATGTATATATACAGAGTTTTTAAATGAGTTACCGTTTAAATGTTATAATTGTGAATCACATTTGTCGAAACACATCTTAAATTGAGAGACATTTGTATTTCATTAACTAAACATATAAAAATGGCTAATTGAGGAAATCCTCCGTCAGACAATTCTTCATTGCTAGCTGAGAAATTAATCATTCTTTATTAAACATCCTTCTATCTAAGCAGTTAATCATTCTTTATTGAACAATCCTTTTATCTGAGCAGTTTATCACGTGTTCACATCACTTACCACAACACAAATATTAACAGACTCATCGATCAGGGTTAGTATTCCTGTCGGAGTAATTTCTACAGTGGTTAATCACATTTGTTCACATTATGATTAGTGCGTATTATGTTTCATTACTACCATAACTTTAGAGCCGAGATATTTGTAATGCTGCCTTGTTTGTTAGAGAATAATTCATGGCGGGGATTTCTTTATGTACACTGTCCCGTTTTATTGGGATGACAGTAGGGTAAGCGTGAGTTTTGGTGCAACCTAGAACCTGGATTAAACCCCAGCGGCCTTTTTTGCCACTGACGGTTCCAAGGCGGTAGCCCTATTGTCAACCTTTTGTGTTTTGAAGTTTGTAACTTCATATGCCTTTATTCCTTATTAACATTGCCATTCATGTTTGTCGTTTTACGTGTTTTTAGTTTTACTGTGTTCTGTGAAAGCTGCATTTCCTGTTCGGATTTATACTTATTTTTACCTAAAACATTAAGTGTGGCATTCATGGTGTCACTTTTGGTCGCGTGTCGAGATGCGAGTTACAAAAAGTGAGTTTCGAGTTACAAGTCAAAACAATGCAAGTTGCGAATTACAACAAAATGCGAGTTGCCAGTTACAAGGGAAAACAAGTGATTTGCGATTTACAAGTAAAAAATGCGAGTTGCGAATTACAAGAAAAAAATGCGAGTTGCGAATTGCAAGAAAAAAAAGTGAGTTGCGACTAATTTTACTTCAAACATTAAGTGTGGCATTCATGAGTGTCACTTTTGGTCGAGCGTTGAGATGCGAGTTACAAAAAGTGGGTTGCTAGTAACAGTGAAAAAAATGCAAGTTGCGAGCTACAAGGGAAAACAAGTGATTTGCGAGTTACAAGTAAACAAAGCGAGTTGCGAGTTACAAGAGAAAGAGTTGCTTTGTTCAATAAATAACAATATGCTTATTGGTGTGAGAGAAATATCATATAAATCATCGCTCGTCTCCCTTTGAGGCATCCGTGGCAGGGATAGTAAAGACGATGTGTCTAAAGGACTCACAACACTATTATCTTCCTTGAATACTCGTGCCCTACAAATAATGAATGTAGATTTAAACAAGTTCCACTTTTCTACGTTAAGCTTTCTCGCCTCTCACCATTGGAAGCTCGACTTGTAAAGTGCCGATGCTTACGAATGTAGGGAGTTATACAGTACCGGTCCTACCCAGGAAAAAGTGGGTGGTCTGCCTCTACCACATAACAATTGACATCATATATATAGCATAACATGTGCTAAAAATGACGTAAAACACCATTCAATCAAACAAACAAACAATATCATCTCCCTTTAAGGTTGCTGTCCCAAAAAGGCAGTTTTATTGGTAAATAAAAATACCGTCCTTTTTAAAATCTTTTGACTAATACAACTTCACATGCGGAAGTTGTATTTTTGTCATATCATTAAGCTATATTTTAAAGTTGTATTTTTGTCATATCAATAAGCTATATTTTAAAGTTTTCAACCGTGTAAATATTTGTTAATTGTGTTTAAAATTGCACATCAATGAAAACTACAAAGAATAAAGACATTTGTATTTTTTTTTGTTTATCTCTATGCCATGAACAAAAACATTACAATTGGAACCTATGGAAAATTAATTGTGAGACGTTAAGCTCTCTCGTCTCTCACCATTGGAAGCTAGACTTGTAAATTGTCGATTCTTACGGATGGCGGGGGGTATACAGTACAGGTCTTACCCAGGAAAGGGTGGGTGGTCTCCCTCTACCCCACATAACAACTGACATCATATATACTATAATATGTGCTAAATATTACGTAAAACTCCATTTAAACAAACAAACAAACTATCAGCCCTGAGGTTGCTGTCCTAAAAAGGTTTAGTGGTGAATACAAATACCTAATCGGTTGACTAATCGACAGGGCATTTTCAATGGAACAATTTATGCATTATGTTTTGTTTTTTAATGTTTATCAAAGAATTGTTTTATTGTGTTGGATTAATGTAAATTGAGACACTCTGAAAGTTTTACTGCAAAATATAAATACTGGAGTTGTCTAATTTCTTAACCTATTTTCCAAACTACATACAACTAAAAATACCAAACTTAATGATATACAATTTATGTACATATTATAAAGGTCAAGTTAATCTGTTTCTCGCTTTCGGGTTTAAGACTGGTCAATGGCAATATGTCTTGCATAACAATTCAAGTTGTATGCTGTTTATATATATGTGTCCGGAGGTGCTGCTTTCATCTAATATGTTCTTGTCATTTTAGGACCAAGGTTATGAATGTGGCATTTAGCTTTTGCCATTTCTTCTTCCTGCACTGTAATGTTGGTTGGGACTTTCATGAAATGTGGAACGGCTGTCTGGAACTGTCGATAGTAATCCTCATGGGATGTAACTGAAACAAACGCATACTTATTAGAATCCACGTAAATCTTACATATGTTCGGTGTGTCATCAAAGGATGATATCTTTTAAAGTAGAATATCGCTTAAAATAAGGTCTCACTTAACACTTACTTCCCTTGCGAGGATATTTCGCTTAAAAAAAGAACTGTGTTATTCGGTTCTTGTGTATTTCTTAAAATGTACAAATATGTTCTTTTTTTTTTTGTTCCAGGTGACAGTAATGTATGAAGTTTATTATTTCATACAGGGCTAGATATGCCTGAATGTGTTGGAGCCTATATCTGAGCATATAATACTGGGTATTGATACATTTGAAAATGAAATGGACCCATTTAGCAGGGTCTCTATAAACTATGGCCATTTATTTACAGCATATTTCGAGCAACAGACATTAATTAATACTGAAAAGTGAGTCTCGGTTTTATTGAGTCTGTTCATGAGAGGTATTGTAGAGTGCACCATCTCTCACGCCTCCTAGCACCGGCTTAAGCGATATTCTACTTTAAAGCCCCACAGATTGGGCTCGATGATCCCAAATGACGAGTAAGTAATAACACTACTGGTATGTTGTCGGGGCAATTTTTTTACTGCCGCCACACAGCACTAAACAAAAGATAGTGAGAATGTCAATAATACTGAAACGAGGGTCTCTTGGAAGCAACAAACACAAACAAGAGAAAAAGTACCCATTTGCCATTTTATTTAGTTTAGTGTAATGTTAATGCTACACTTAATTGTATTTAACTAGCTTAACTGAAACTTTAAAATATGTGATTCAGTTAAAACGTATGTGCTTTGTTTACGTTGCATACAACATATAAAGGTTTACACCTTTAATCATAAAACATGTGTTACATGTTTGTTTGCAATATACTTTCATTTGACTTCATTGCCGTAGGGTAGGTTAGGGTTAGGGTTTCATTTTTGTATTCTATTCATTACCCGACTATGATTACCGTCCTGTTTATAAAGCAAATTGGATATGCTATACATAATGATATTTAAATTGTCTCCTATTGATATATTACTTGGAAAGAGGGAACGTGAGCCACCCTGAAGTATTAACCCAATGGCATCTTACCGTGACCAATCCAAAGTAACACTGTCGTTTGTTATAACTTTACTTATCTTACAGTGCCATATGCAGCCTCTTATAAAAAATATCCATGCCCCGTTTTTTTTTAAGTATATAAATAGCTCAACATGTATTATCTTTAATAGGTATTTTTGGAACCCGTGAATAAATATTTCATTAATCGGCACATATGTATTATTATATGACCTGAACACCTGGATACAGTTTTTATAAACGGTTTTGTTGTACATTTTTGCCGTTGTTTGGCGGCTTAGTTTCTTTAACATTATAACAAAACAACATGTTAAGTAATAACTATATACATAGACTGTGGGCTAGTAGGAGAAACACACCCACAGGGGGAATTTTGTAGGGTATGATTTTCTGAAAGAACATACAATAAGTTTCAAATTCTCAATATTTAAGTATCGGATCCATAAATTATATGGTGGGACATGTAATGATGCATTCCGAGAAAGATTCCATCAATTCAAATTTGCTCTAATATATTCCATTCTTTTTCTAAAAAAATAATTCCAGATTTCGGAGATTTTTGTCTAAAACCGCAACGTTTTCCCCGAAAACTCACTAAAGCCCCCAACGCTCAGATGGCACACATGTCTCATTTTGAAGCTTAATTTATGTTCTTCCAGAAAATCATACCCTACAAAATTCACCCTGGGTGGGGGAGGGGGTCTCCAGCCAGCTCAAGAACTAAAACGAGTATATTGTTATAATAACAACATTAGATAGTCAATATGCTTCTATGAATGATGTATTTTATAGTATTTTATAGTATAATGAATATGTTAATGAACCATTTGAAAGAAATTAAAACAAAGTGTCCATTGGACACAAAATACGCTCGTCGAAAGTGAATCATTTGTAACTGTGATAAATGATTGTAAGTGTAAAAACTGGCCAACATTATATTTGTAACAGAGGTGTTAGTAGCAGCGTTGTATCTTCTTATCGCGGACATCGCAAAAGTTAATGCACGGACGTATGGATGGAATATGCCGCTTCATAATACGAACTTCGTTGTTACCAGGGAGACTGGACTGGTTTTCGAACTTGACCGAGTTTCATCAAGATTGAAAAACAAATATTCAAGTAATTGAGCGGACATCATCAAAATTGTCAATTTTCAATATCTAGGGCCATAACTCAGTTTTTACAGGGGCTATTAAGCTTGTTTTCGAACTTTACCGAGATAGTATGCCAATAAACAATATTTCCAAGTTTCATAAGGATTGGATAATATTAAACAAATGTGTTCAAGTTAGAGAGCGGAAAGCGTAAAATTGTAAATTTGCAATAATTAAAGGGCCATAACTCCATTGTTACCGGTGCGTTTGGGCTGGTTTTCGAACTTGACCGAGATAGTATGCCCATAAACATAATTCCCAAGTTTCATAATGATTTGATAATATATGCTTGAGTTAGAGAGGGGACATCGCAAAACTTAACAGCCAGACGGACGGACGGACTACGCCACGACATAGTACGTCCCGTCTTAGGACGGGCGTCTGAATTTTGTTTAGCCCTTACTTTAATCATACGAACTTGAAGTTGGTGGGAAACACGCCGTCTATTCATAATGCAAGCACATTATTATGAATAAAGGGGATCTTTTAGAAGGCACGAACTAGGTTGTATCATGTTCATGCGAGGTAATGCGACGTTCTACTTTACAGCCATACAGGTCGGCCTTGATAATTCCATTGGACCAGTAAGAAATAACATTACTAACCTTACAATTAAATTTAGAGAACATCATGAACCTTTTACGTTTTGCGTATATTGGTATAATAATATGGTCGGGTCGACAACCTTATATACTGAAAGGATAATGAAACGCATAATGGGTATTGTATGTTTAATATGCTACTGCTAATCGAATGGTACAAGGCGACATTAGGCCTGTCATTTCGGAAAGAAGGTTTAAACAGCAACGAGCAAACCAATGGTTACCCCTTTAAAGTTTCATTATCGAAAGAATACGCATTTGGTTCAAATAGGTGAGCAAACTTGGGCTTTCAACAATGTTAAACATTGCAATCTCTTAACACTAAGCACAATACTGAAATGGCTTGACTTTTTAAGCGAAAATTCAACATTTAACAATTTCGTGTAACAAATTTTATTTTGATTAAAAGGTCTACTACATGATAGAGTTGTCTTTTCTGTAATTAGTTGTAGCCCCTTTTTGTATAAAACACGTTGAGATATATCTGAATATTACATGGAATTAGGTGTATATAGTAGTGTAGTATAGGCACTTTTTTTATTATGCGTTTCTTTTTCCTTTCAGTATATTTTAGACATTAATCAAGACGGCGATTAATGAAGACGGCGAAGCTTGATGAGTGGCTGTTATATTAATTAATATGACTGTATGCATCCTTCAATAAATTAGAATCGTCCATAACTTCAAATTAATTACTGCAGGACTAACTTATTTCCCACTTAAATATGAGTGTCGATTAAACGTTCACATGAGTTAATTTAGTTTAAATAACCATTTAGTTGTATTAATGTGTGTTGGTCAACCCGGGGCTAGAGGGCGTGAGCGGTAGCTAGCATATTTCACTACCGCTCATGAACAGTCTCAATCAAACCGAGACTGCAATATTTCGTATGTGTCGTGCTCGGCCGTTTCCAAAGGTCCATTATCATACTCTTTTTTGGTATTCATGGCGTCTTTTTAATTCAGTTAAGATGGTGATTTGATTGAACAGCTAAAGATAGAATGTGATAACATTTCGAGTTAAATTGAACCTTTAACCAATAACAATGCAGTTTTGAGTAAGTGCAGTTGTTGAGGTGCAGTTGTTGCAATTACTGATCTTGCAGTTTTGAGGTGCAGTTGTTGCAATTATTTATCTTGAACGTCCACAAGTAAAGCAGCTGTTAATGGTAACATGTTTAATGTATGTCTAGCTTCAAATGCTGATTGACGTACATCTCACGTCATCTCTGCAATACACCTTCCTTGCATTTAATTTTCGATATGTTTTATATAATCGTATTTCATGTGTATGTTTTATTTCATGTCTTTGGGCTTTGTCATAAATAGAAGAAATGTATTTATATAGGTACTTTTATTGTCCTGGATGTAAACATTCTAATTTTTAATGAAAACTTTCACAGGATAATAATAAATAAATGTTAAAATATAATGATTTTACAGTGGAGGCTAACTAATTTATTTTCAGGAACGGAGTGATGTATTTTTGAATAACTGTACATTAAGTATTTGTCTAGTCTAGAGGTGCAACAGCACAAAATTGTGCAAAATAACTATGCTAGGATATACTTATGCTAGGATCATCTCACTACACCGCGAATGTAATACACAGGTGCAACACCGATAGACACATAAGTGTGTGCGATCAGGATCAAAAGCACCTACTCAGGTGTCTCTGTCAAATTTGACAGATGTAGATATATATTTTACAGAAGCATCGACGCAGCTGTAAAATGCAGACTCATATACAAAATGTACTATTGTTTGGAGCGCTTGTTTCAGCCAAAGTTTTTTTTGATTTTTCAGACAAAATTCATCTACCACCTAAATAAGTTATATATCAGTGAACAGACATGTTTAGTGGTAAATAAAAATACCTTACTTTTCAAAATCGGTTGAGAAATAAAAATTTCATGTGCGAAAGCTGTTTTTCATGGGTCATTTTCAATGCAAAATTCTGGAATAAGAAAAATTAAAAATAAATTTTATTCAAAATGGTTTAAATTTGTTGGATATTAGTAAAGTAAGACACCCCGAAAGTTTTATAGCAAAATATGAAGGATAACTGCAGTTATTTGAAATTTCTTAATTTTCTGCTGTCCCACCAACAAGGAATTTACATAGAAAAAGCCCCATCAAAAAATCATTTGGGCTGTAAAATATTTATTTCTCAACCGATTTTCAAAAGTAAAGTAGTTTTATTTACCACTAAAGATGCCAGTTCTAATGATACATAATTGATTTACGTTTGATTTAAATTGCTCAAGTTACTGCAGAAAAACCTTTGGCTGAAACAAACGCCCCAAACAATAGTGCATCTGTACTTTTTGTAGGAGCACCTGTACAGATACAGCTGCGTCTTTCCATTCAGATGAATATTCGATTGGTTTGCATTTCAAGTGGTTTATCTGAGGAGAATTTCCTCCTTTTAACTCTCCATTACTGAAACAAAAACGGGCCTCATCGGTCCATTAATCTTTTTTCAGTGATGGGGGAAATCTCGGATTTTTCTGTACAAAATTCATACTGTTTCTAATGGAGTTTATCTTGCTCTGCCAAATTATCTCTTACTGTTTACCCTACTTTTTCAATCAATCATTTGCCTTAGATTTTCAAATACTTGCACCATTTATTCATGAAGATTTTACTACAACCAGTCTTCACGGTTAAGAGTGTGAACTATATAGCGCTATCGATAAAACATAATGCAAACATTAAGTCGGATAGACGCTATGAAGAGAAATCTTCACCATTAAGAAACCGCTACGCTCCTCCCTTTCGGTTTCTTAATGGTGAAGATTTCTCTTCATAGCCTCTATCCTATACATAAACGTAGATGCAAAAGTGAAGCAGGAAGTGTACCAAACACAGAACGTATCCATCCAAAACATGCGTTTGAAGCATTAAGCGCATAGTAATTATTACTTATATTGCTACAATGATGTATTTAACGTTACGGTAGACATGGTAGAATAAAGACGAAAACAGTGAAATCTTCATATTTAATTACATTTTATGCAAGCAAGGTATTAAAGTTGAATAAATAAGTTAATGCTTGATAAATAGTTCACGAATGCGTTTCTGTGTTTTGATACATATTAGGCAACAGTCGCAGTGTTTTAGGCCCGTGGCAAAAAGGCAAATACGTTATTTGTAAAATTATAAAAAGCAAAAAAAGAAGTCTACGGAATCTGAGAGTTTTAATACCAAAGTGAAGTCATGAATTGAATAAAATCAAGATTGAAATAAACACAAATTGAAAATTCACACATAACTATATTTTCTTCAAAATGGAACATTAAATATATATTTGTGTAGTTTGTTATTGAAATTATGGATATATAGATTTGGCGAGAGATAACTGCAAAACTGGGGATTTGCCATTTCGGAGCCAAAAATAATAACTTTTTCCGAAAGGAATTCATTACAAAGCACGTGGATGGACGTGTCAGGCAAGGGGTGCAATATATGTCTACTAGATTTAGAGAAATCAGAGTAGGCATAAAGGCTATAATGTAGGTTAATGGGGAAATCAAAAGTTGTCTCTAACTGATAATCACTCTGGAGGCATGCGTCTGCCATAATCGCAGAAAAATTACACGTACACTTTAGGTGCTGCTGCTCAAAGCGGTTGGATAATAGGAAACAGTTTATAATTATTTGATATATGAAAGCAGTAAAGAACCCTTAAGGACACACAATTCAAATATCTTTAGCTGGTACTTATCCCGTAACCATTTCCTGCAAATATATATTAAACTGCAAAGTGGAAATTTTGTCTAAGGTTAATGGAGTATTGTGTATAACCATATGTTGACAATATAGCAGAGGAAATACGCTAAGTAAACTAAAATGTCTTGGATCTCAGATGCATTTATCATAAAAGGACAACAAATAATGTATGGCCTCATCACCAACCATGCTGTGCAGTGCTTGCTGGAAAACTGATTGATGTACAAATAAGTTATCGGAGAACGAAATGATCTGACGTTTGGATCGATGCATCACAAAAGAGTTTGCACAGTTGTACAGTTGTTACGTGTTTCAACTACATCACACGCTGTCAATACTTAATAACGAAACATGATTGAATTTCAAGAAATAATCAAGTTTGTGTCTTGCGTAATCACACTGAGCAGCCTACATTTTAAATAAAAACTTCACTACACTTCAAGATAAGTAAGCATCATTTTATTGTATATATGTATAGCGTTTTTTATTTACCCTTTTATGGTTTATAAATGAAGGCCGTGGGTTCAATCCCCGGCCGGGTCATACCAAAGACTTCATACAAATGGTACTGGTAGCTTCACTGCTTAACCTTCAGTATATACAGGTTAGATTTAGTACTATACCTAAGGTTGGGATGGTTCAAATGTCCGTACTGTTGACATTTTAACTATTGAGTTCTGCTCAACCGGGGCTAGAGGGCGTGAGTCATTCGCAACATCTCGTACACTGCTTCGCAGCATGACTCGAATGTAATACGCAGGTTTCCATATTGGTTACGTCATACTAGCGTGACGCAGTTCAGATTACCGCCAAAACGAATTTGCATTCAAAATCAAAGTTATCTTCAACATTTTGCAATTTCATTTAACCGATTGCTCCAGCTATAGTTTATTTACGTGAAAGTAGTGATAAAACCTTCATATGTATTGTAAATAACAAACATGCAACGCAAATCATTCATCAACACGTGTGGCAAGCGGCCATAATGTGTATGTAGCAACAGCTTAGCAACAGTGCACTATTTTCTGTTCCGTTGCCTTCCGGCTAACAGAATGTTAAGATTAGCGCCGTGATACACACGAGGCGGGATCCAGAGGAATGGCGGGATTGGCCGAGCGTTCACGATTGGGCGTGAGTGTTAGCACGCCATTTCCACTACCGTCTCAATCAAACCGAGGCTTCAATATTGTTTTTGTATCGTGTTATCGTTACCTTTTTTCGTTTCTTTCAATATTATAATAGTCTTGTACCAATAGGACTTATATTAAACGAAACTATGGCAGTAAATAAGGTTTGAAAGACAGATACATTTGTCATAAGGCTAGTATGATGAAAATGTCGAAAATGTCGATATCATGTTCGTTCATCATGTCGTTATCGTTAACATGCAAGACGAATGCTTCCATGATGTGCATGGATGTTTCAAAGCATTGTGTCTTTCCTTTAAATGAATATGTGCGCTTTTGAATTATGTAAACTTCTTTACATCGTCCACTCTCATACTCTTTCTTATTATATGAAATAATCAATTTAACAATTATTTTAGAAGACAGTTCAAGTAAATGGGGAATTGACAGTAAGTGCTTCAAGAATGACTCTTTTGGATAACATGACTCTTCAACAATAGAGATTGTGACATATATATTCTGTTGATTTCATGCGAAATAAACAAATACTATCAGTAAAACAGAACCAAAGAACAATATTATGTGTGTCTATATCCCATATTCTTCAACACATATTTCCATTTATATCTAGCACATTTGTCTGAGATATTCACCCACCTAATAACAGAATGGACATAAACATGTTATGGCTTGTAATTCGGCGTGCGTAACACCGTTTATTGATGACATATGTATACACATCAAGTTGTATTCCATGATCGTATACACATCAAGTTGTATTCCATGATCGTATACACATCAAGTTGTATTTCATGATCGCAAGAGGTCCAAGAGCTAAGAGATCTGTATTAAAAACATTACCTTGACCCTTCACCCATGACGTTATTTATTTGACCAACAAATTGACAATGCTTTTGACCTTCACAATAACACATTGAATATGGTACGCAACACAATTTTATTGAAACAACCTTTCAAGAAAAAAATGTTTATGAGTAGTTACTATAATTTATAGGACTCTATTAATCAGAATAGTCAGTAACATCAACTGAGTAACTGGATAATTGTTATTTGATTGTAGATTGAACTTTAACATGGGTTGATTTAGTTTAAAACTCCATTAAAGATGAATCGCCACCCTGTTTTGTAGTATTATCAATTAACAAATTTAACTCTTAAACATCATATCAACATGTCTTTATAGTCCCGGAGAGAAACATATATTTAAATCCGCTACTAAGTTGTATGTAAAAATAAGTATTATTTGCATGACGTAGATACTACTTTTCATTACTTTTTATTCTATGAGTGAAAGATTGGGATTTCTCAGCGAAAGAATATTCATAATCGCTAAATATTAATAGCTAACCCCGAACACAAAAATAACTAACTCTGACGCTGAGTCATGACGTCAATAAAGTTTTGGTGACGGCGACATCATCCGCCAATAACGTTCAATAAAGCAAATAATTTCGGTTAAAATCACATAATAAACGGATTTGAAATGTATAAATTACTTAACTGCTGGGATCGATTATAGGAAAATCCTTCATTCAATGGTAGACGTGTTTTGTTTTTTCACACACTCGCGTCCGCTCGTTCGTGAAAAGAACCACTCGTCTACCATCTCGTGGATTTCCCTACAATCGATCCCAGCAGTTAAATAATCCCCATTTCCACTGCGTGACTGCATGAGGGAAATGAGGTAAATATGAATAATTGTATAGCTGCACAACTTTTGCCAGATAATTGATAAATAGATTTACCTGTGGAATAATTTACCTGTTCAAAGTTTTCTACGTCATCAAGTAAAATCTTATTATCGCTTTTCAAAGATAGTGCAATGTGTGAATTGTAAATATCTATTGTTGTGTATTGATTTCAATTTAAATAGACATTAACATGTTCATGAAACAAAACATGGCCGGATAACTTTAAGTCATTTTTATTATTTGTAGTAATTATTTCCGTCTTTTGAATTTAATTAAGCAGCGGATTCGTTTGAAATTTTTAAGATTGAACATGATTAAGTTTGAAATTAATTTGGATAGCTCACTGATATTTAAAGGATGCAGTTTTTTTCTAAACAGCTTTTGCTGCCAGTTCTTTTTGAAATGGCTCCAACATCCACAAGAAAATTAGAAACTGTTTATTTATTTGATTTATAATAAAGCTATTGATACGAAGCAAATCAATATAACACTAAAATCAAACACTAATTTGTGTAAGCAAATAACAACATGCATGTTGCAGTTAAGAATAACTGGACATCAGGGCAAACGTTCGCCTTGTAACTACAACTTATAATTGGCACGTGCTCGTGTTGTCCTATTAATAGTTTAGTCCAAATTAATCGCTCTTGTACATGTTGTAAGAAACTCAGTTTGAAAAGTTGCGTATAACTTATTGAAACACTTAATAGTTCAGTACAAATTAATCACATCTTGCTACAAACTAAGTTAGAAAAGTTGCGTATGGTGTACTAAAACACTTTTCCTGCACTACACCTTCCTCGGACTTAATTCGAAAAGTTTTATAAAATCGTGTTTCATACGTATTTTGTATTACTTGTCTTTGGGTTTTGTCTTAAATGAAAGCAATGTATTCCTACATCTGCTTGTAATGCCTTGGATATAAGAATTTCAATTATGAATCAACACTTTCACAGGAAAATAGTAATAAATACGTTTTTAACTCCCTACACAGTCCTTTGTTTAAGCAATTCGTAATCTTTCAGAAATGAAGGATATATTTATGAATACATGTAACTCTCTATTCCATATCTGCAAAAGCACCTGCTTGCAAGAAAGCAAAATGCTTAGTCTAGTATTATCGCACTACAACACGTATGCAGCAACACACAAATATACATAAGGTGTAAGATCAGGGTCAAAAGCACCTACTCAGGTGTTTCTGTAACATTTTACGATGCAGCTATACATTTTACAGACGCACCTGTAAAATACACAGACGCAACTGTACTGGTGCATCTGTATTGTTACACAGACGCAGCTGTACTGGTGCATCTGTATTGTTTTCCATATGTATATGTACAGCTGCGTCTGTAAATTCTGATGAATGTCAACAATGTAGGTGTGTCTGGTAAGTAAAGGCCATTTAATTAACCAGGCAGGTACCAATCGGGTCTCGTCGTTCCATATTTTCAGGAATGGGGAGATACTCCTGTGTTTTGAATCTAACTTGTTCTGCCAAATCATCTCATGAAAGTAGTTGCAAAAGTGGAGCAAAAAGTGAAACAAACACAGAACGCAGCCATACTAAAACATAAAATATTAAGCTCATTAATAACTATTACTTATATTGCAGCAATGATATATATTGTATATACATATGTAAGAGGAACAGTCAGAGAGTTTTAAGACTGATTTTATAACTTTATAATTTGCGTTCTCAAAACAACAATCCGGTTAGCAAAAGATCAATGTATTTGTAAAAGCCTCATTCATTCAGTTATTCAAGAAATTATAAGATAGTAATAATTTGTAAACATACATGTTGCATACTACGGAGCACTTCATCATTACAATTGTTGCTGTGTTTTTTCTTCAAAATATTCGCCATCCGCCTGAATACACCTGTTGTTACGTTCTGTCCACTTTTGGCAAATGTCCTTGTACCATTATTTTTCAAATGTAGAAACAATTTTCCTCCTTGCCATTCGCAGTTCTTATAGTTTTGTAAATTTCCGACAACGGAGTCCAGGTTTCAGTCTCGTAAATATGGCGAAGTCCATGAGGGCAAGGTCGAAAGAATATATATTTAATCTGTAATTACCCTCAAGGATAAACAATACACACATATTAAACACATATTTACCACTTACCATTTCCTGCAAAAAATAACAACGGAAAAATAGAATTGATTGATTTTATTATAAATTTTAAACCAAATGTTGATGAAATAACAGAGGTACTTAAATCAAAACCGACTTGAATGTCAGATGCATTTATCATAAAAAGAATTGCAAAATTGGTGATGGCTTCTTCTCTAGCCATGCAGTGCAATGCATGCTGGGGAGCTGAGTAATGAACAAACACATTATAACAGATCGAAGTGATCTGGATGAAGTATGACTGGCTGCAACACAGCATGTTTTCATGTTCTGTATTCGCACTAGCGTTCGTTTAATGTAGTGTCATATACGTGGTCCCGCCTTAATTCCATTAAGCTATGGCAAAGTTTTTATTAGCAGGATTTAAGAACGGATATTTCGACAATGAAACACGTTTAAAAACAGTTTTAACTGAAAAAAAAACGATAATCTGTTTAAAATTACCTATTCAATGTTTTAATTTTACAATATGCAAACTTTTAAAGCCGGAATTAAGGTTTTATTTCATACCCCATCCAACCCCGTTTTCGCTTCTTGGAGAAGAACTTGGAAAGTTACTACTCGGACCACGTAATGGGCGGCTGTAAAAATATCTCCCCGTGCTACGAATCAGTAGTTTTATTTTTACTGGTCCTTTGGGGCCGACGACCACAATATAGGTGGATTCGAAATAGAATACCTCGTAAGCAGGTAGCAGGGGCGTGGCGTGAGAGGTGTGGCTTCTTATATTACATCTTATGAACAAACCGAGTTTGATACTTTATTCTCTTGATTGTGTTTGTTGCTTCCAAAGTACCACCCATGTCAGTATTTATTATCAGCTGTACACCCGTACCTGCTTAGTCAGAAAAGCATGAATTTATAAGAATAAATACGTTTATGTATCACTCCGTACAATGTGCGAATACGTAACCTGTATTTTAGTATAACTAGACACAGTATCTTTGTCTATTGTTCAAAGCAGACGAAATTATTTTTTATAAAAATCCGAATTAAACTTCCTTCAAATCCATTTCGCATGTCGCCCGTCCGTACGTCCGTAACCAATTAGCCATTCCAGACGATAACCTTTAAACTATAATACACACACCTATGAACTGCATAGATACATTGTCCTAAAGGAGAGGAGAAACTTTATTATTTTGGGGTCAGTAGGTCGCCATGACCTTATATGGAAATAAACATTCCTGACAATAACTTCGAAACCATAAAACCCACACTCATGAAAATTCATTGTACATTGTCCTAGTTGAGAGGAACCCTAATGGGTCAAAGGTCAAGGTCGCAATGACCTTACATGGAAATGCACATTCCACTAAATAACTTTGAAACCATAACACTTCCACTCGTGAAACTTCATAGGTACATCTCCCTTGGGGAAAGGAGGAACCTTATTGTTTTTGGAGTCGGAAGGTCATAGATCAAGGTCTCCATGCCCATATATAGAAATATTGATTCCGAGTGATAATGTTGAAAGCATAGCATCCACACCAATGACAATTTCTAGGTATATACAAGAGGTGTTCAACTTATAATGTTACACTTTTGTTTAAGATGTTATTTTAAGCTAAAATTATCATAAAAAATGCATGATTTAGTTATTTAAAACTATCATTTAGAACGTCACGCGGTTCGCTTTAAATTACATTTTGAATTAGGTGCATACTATTTTTCAGTTTTAAACCTATATGTATCTAATGCCGTAGAGTTTTACCTTAAACCAACTAATTCCACTAAATGCATATCTATTAAACATATCATAATTGTTTTAAGGCAGAATATACTGAAACAGTTGACAAAGCACTCGGAAGCGTTACAACATAGAGGAATACGGTAACAAATAAACTGAACAAAATTAAACAGTACACACTATGCCGAATAAATATGTGTGTACTAATTACGCTGTATGCCCTACACGCTGCGTCGACGCTAAGCACAACACAGGACGTGTGCAGATCCAAATGGTTTATTTATAGTACAGGTATTGTTTATGTAAATACGTTTATGTAAACACAAAATACGTCAGTTTACTTGTATGTTAGCGAAGATTTTATAAAATTTTAACCAAAATAAGCATTTTATTCACATTATATTTGTAAGACAAAAAAGAAATAGCTATATTTGCTGTATTATCACAAAAACAGATATCTCTGATCAAAATTTATATTTTTTTCATCCTAATTTGCAAATGTGTGAGTGTTAGCCCCTAATTCTTAAGTTACATATTTTTCTTTCTTTTCTTATAAGAAAGTATCGAATCGTATTTTTAAACAGGAGGAAATCATAACAGTGCCCGCAGCGGATGTTTTGAAATAGAAGTTTTCATGAATTCAATAATATTCAAAGTTGAATTTCATGTTAATTTTCGTTGAAATCTTGAAAACCGACAAATAGCATAACATGCAAATTCCATTGTTTTACGTTCAGACATGGACATATCAGACTACTATAACCTTAAACGACAATTTACAATCAATTTTATTTTAAATTGTATTGCAGTTGTTAGTAGTATAGAAACAACAGTAGTATAGAAAGGGGGGGTACCAGCGCAGTTTTCCCTCGCGGGCATTGAGAACAACTAATGAAATATGCCAGGGGGAACTCAGGCGTAACTCTCATTTGCACCACCAAGATCTAAATGTAAGTCACGCCTAAATCAGCACCTCAACATATTTCAACAGTTTTCTCAAGCAACCCCGCTCTGGAAAACTCCGCCCAGACCACCAGTTTCTATACTACTAATCAATCCGGTTTGCCATTTTAATAACATAACATTTGCAACTCGTTAGGAGAGCGCAATTTTATTTTATGCCTACTTTCGTCGAATCTACTTTCGGCGAAGTTTTTCAATAGCATTTGCAACTCGTTAAGCAAAGTCAGACGGAACCGGGCAGTAGTCTTCATCATCGCTCTGCATATCATTTTACTTGTATGCTAGCGTATCTTGTCCATTATCTAATATGTACCGTTTATCATCATAAGCTGATAAACTTTTTTTTATTTATTGCATAGCTGCTTATGTTATGCTTTTGTGATCTAATAACTTTCATCTCATAATGAGCTTCTGTTGCCGTAAACAAAATCTTTTTGTTATCATCATGTGCTATCTGTTTTTTAACAACACACTTTTTAACACCCTTGCATTTCTTTGTGCTAACCTCGTTATCCAGCACATACGAGTATAGTTTACTTCGCAACCCAACAAATTCAACAATGGGTATTCCGCACGTTTCATCTTTCATCTTGCCAATAACTTTTTTATTATCATTAAAATGAAACTGACTTTTTGGATCATAATCACAATTATCAAACAGTTCTTTATCCTTGTAGAAGTCTGCGTACACATCTTTTGTTTTTATTTCATAACACAAGGAATCGGTATCAGTAAATAATAACTTAGCTTTTTTATCATAATTGTTTTTGATATAGTTGTAATGGAAATCATACATCAAATATTTTGATAAGTCTAAAATACACATGCCAACATAAATAGGACGATTTAAAACTAATCGTTCTTTTATTCTGTTTACAGCAAATACATTTTCATTAAACATTTTACAAGAAATAAATGAAGGTCTTGCCGCATATTTTAAAAGAACCTCCTCGTCGTGAGTCAATTTAACATTAATTCTTTTTCTCAAGTTTTCCATAGTTTTACCAAAAATTGAATTGTTCATCAGTTTGAAGAAATCCTTTTCAAAAGCATTATACAGCTGTCCTCTTGGTAGTATTAAAATCTATGTATGTCTTTAACCACTCTGATTCATCAAACTGTAGTATTCGATGTATTTTTGTCACCTTTAATCCAAGCGTTTTGTACAATTCTAAGTTTTTAAAATGCACGACATACTTTTCTTTATTTTTCAACGTCGTAACAAGTTTATTAACACTTCAATTTCCTAGATTAAACTTTTGTTTTAAATTTTTACAATAGTCTGACAACCACTCATCTTTTATATTTAAACTTTCTGGGGCGAGAGGATAATCATTATGCGAGTCATGTAGTTTTTCGGGATACTCGATATCGCACTCAACAATGTAATTTGATTTTCTTTTTTCAAACTTATCAACCCACTTGAAGTTGCCAGTAGGTAACGGTTGACACATGGCCCACCCGTACACGTTATTGGCATCAAGATATATGATGTACTTGCTTTCTTTTTTCTTGTCATAGTTTTTCATATATTTATTGTTAGCCTGTGAATATCTATTTGCAATATAACTCGTACCACCTCTTAATCCTTTTTCCACAAACAAATATTGGTCAATATCAGTGATTAAGTCAAGTTGAATACCAGTCATCTTGAGGCACGCATCCCATGCTAACTCAGGACTACTGAAGTAATGGCAAGGATCTAATTTGTAATACTCAATGCACATTTTTCTAAAGTTTTCAAAAACATCTGTCAGCAGCAGCACATCAGTCTTAAGATACAGATCATGATATTCTCCCATATTTTTAATCTTAAATGTTTTCCATATTTTTTTAGCGTGTTCATAATCTGCATCTGAAATGTGCTCATCATTTAATTGAGAATAAAAGCTATCTTTGCCGGGTTACTTAGTATCCCCGAAGCGTTCAAAACTGTTCATGTAATCATAAGGATAAACACCTTTTCGTTTTAGCAAGTCTAGCTTTTTATCGCTATATTCTTGAGATATGTATTGAAACGACGGAAAGTTTTTTACTAGATTATCTAATGATTGGGACATAAACTGAACACTATCAATAAATACTAAACCTTTTCCTAACATGAAAGCCATATACTTTTCCATGTTATTTGGTATAACATTTATGTTTTGTTTAAACTTTCCGATGTGTTGCATTATGAAGTGAGAGTCATATCCTCTCAAGTTATGAAACACAACAGGTATTTTTCTAGTCAACCTGAAATTAATATTACATATATCATGAGCGCTTCCCCTGTACTTTCCAGTTATATGACAATGGTCCCTAACTTTTCTAAGAGAGTTTTCATATGCTACTGTACGGCTTGGGTCATCTTTTTTAAGAGTTATTGAAAAACCATTACCGCAAATATGGCATGATTTAGATTTTTGGAATCTAGCTTCTTCTTTCTGCGACATTACTAGATCTTTTTTAAAGTTTGCATTCATAGTTTTCTTGCACCACTTTTCTTCTGCTATCATTTTTTCTAAAAACTTGTAAACAGCATCAGGTCCTCTATACGTTACAACTGGTTTTGAATATTGATCATCATAACAACAAACAACCTTGTATCCATAACCACAATCAGTATGTTTTTGATATGCTTCTGTATGTGATTTTTTAGGATTGTTCGATACTGAAGAAATACTTTCAGTTACTGCTTCAAAATCAGCATATATAACAAACGGAACCATTAGCTGTCTGTCGTAGTTTTTAAACTTAACTTTTTCATCTTTGTTTGGCATCTCTACTGCTTGTTTTCCGTTAAGTGAAAGACAAACAGGTTTATGTTTTTCCAGAACTCTTTTAAATTTAAAGCACTGCAAGCATGTTTTACAAAACCATTTTCTTTCCTTGTGTGCCGTTTGATTATACATCAAACTGTTAAAATCTTTTATCCACACGTAATGATTTTTTTCTTCTTCGGTGATTAAAAGCATATCACATGTATTTTCTGCTTTATTTTTTGATATGTGCAACGGGTATACTTGATTATCTTCATACCCAAATATGTTAAAACAAATGTTGTTTTGTTTTTCTATTTTTGGGATTTGTTTGATAGTAACAGGAAATGTAATTCCTTCATAATTTAGATCATCAATATGCTTTTTATACTTTGTTATTCTTTGCAGATCTTTTTCAACAGGAAATTCATAAGCCAAATGGCACCATCTGAAGCATTCGTTATCTTTTTCATTTTTTATATTGATCAATCCTTTTTTAGGATTAGCAAGTTCTTTTGGTAAATCCAAATAAGAGCTGCCTCGTAAAGGCTTATACTTTATTCGATTTATGTAATGTGCATCTTCTGATCCAATTTGCCAACCACTTCCCAACTGAAGCCAATTTCCAATTCTATTTATAATTTCTTCTCGTGCTTTGTCTAATGCTTCTGATATTTGATTTTTATTTAATATTATTGCAGCCTTTGAGGCAAAGTAAGCTGTTTTGTATATAATATCAAAACTTACTATTTTTTTAAAAGTAAGTTTTATATCAACGCTTAATTTAAATCCACCTGTTTTTCTTAGTTCTTTTTTAAGAAAGTTCACAACTTTTGATTGTGTTTTTTGTAGTTGCCTGAGCGGATCATTACTGACAACATTTACTTTAAAAACCTTGCTATACTGTTTTGGGGATGTTTCAATTTCTCGGATACTCATTATATAATATTACATGAGATTATTTCTTTAAGCCCCTATTAATTAATTAATTAATTATGTTGAAGTAAAATATTTATTTCCTGGTTTGATTATATTAATTTTTTTATTTATCCACACATAATAAGTTTAATTCCTCGTTCAAGTAAAATATCATAGTGGGCAATAAAAGAAACTTTGTATAAAGTTGGATGGTAACTGGTTGCCTCTGAAATTTGTTTTTTACACAAAGAACGTAGTTTGTTTATATCTCTTTTTTCTATTTTCCATGGTAGTTTTAGTTGTTTTACCATTGTTATGATTCTTTCTGCCAAATCTTGAAAGTTTGAAAATATTAAAAGCTCTGCATCTAATTTACTCGCATCTTCAAAATCAACCGTTTGAGCATATGCCATTTGATCTTTCTTAAAGTTTTTGATTTTCTTTTCTACTTGTTCCATTATAATATAACATAAGATAATATTTTTAAGCCTTATTTAAATATTTATTTCTATAGTATAATATAATGAATTGCAAATATTGTGAAAGAGTTTTAGATAATATTGTCCTCCTGGGGTGTGCACAGATTGTATCTTATTTTACATGACTAAGAAGCTTTGCAAGTATTGTACCAGGACCAAACTGTGTTACAAGTGTATATACGCATGCTTGAATTGCAACGATACTTGTAAAGTTTTCGATAACGAGCGTGTTTGCCTTAATTGTGGCACCCACAATGGTTATAATCTTATCACAGGTTGCACCTACAGCCAAAAGAAAACTATTTACCTCAGAAAGTATCATTTAGATAAATACTTGGTAGCATTTGATTTGTCTTCTAAAAATAGACAAAGATTTGAGGATTTGTTTTATAAAATTGTAAAGATTTTGGATAAGCTGGAAGGTCGAAAAAGATCAATCAAATTTGAATACATTTTTCAGAAAATATTTAAAATATTAAAAATAGAAAAAGAAACAAAACCGATTAAAACAAAATCAACCAGAGATAAGTATGATAGGATATGGAAACAAGTCAGAAAAGAATTACAACTGAATGCCATGACCGTTTAACTTGAACCTTTTCAAATGCATTTCCAGTAAAGTTATCATTCTTTTGAATCTCTAATATTTTATTGAAGGTAATCCTAATTACCTCTTCATCATTTTCTAGTCCTGTTGTTGTTTGGACATATGATAGAAATTGTTTAAAACTCCTATGATGTGTTTTTAACAAAGTCTTTTTTTCTGCTATTCTTGTTTTACTCACTAAAACAGCAACTACTGGAGGAACTGCGCCAACCACAGCTATGAAAACAGGAATTGCTGGAACTAATGCTAGGAGAGCACCACAACCAATTATTCCACTGGTAATCTGTAACGTTGTGTTTATAATACCGCACAATTTATAACTGCGCCTGTATGCAGCCACAAGTCGCGTCAAGTGATCAATTAGTTCTTCTTTGGTTTTCATGTATAATTACAGTTAGACAATAATTTAATTAAAATATTTAGAAAATAGTTGCTCGTGTTTTTTGGGTGATATTTTACCTATTTTTAATAATTCATCGATTATGCTAATACCTTTATTTACCAGCTGCGGACTATTATTTCCTGATTCGATACTTCCGCATACCAACTCTAGATCATCCATCAAATCATTAGGTTTATTGTAATATTCAACACAGCCTCCTAAAATCTTCTTGAACTTCGAAGAACCTTTGTGAATTGGTAAATCAGATAATTCTGTTAGTTTTTTAAAAGCATTCTGAGATAGCTTTGAATAAGTTTTTCCATTGTTGTAACGCTTTGTTATCAAGTCTATAAAATCATCATCCACTTTCATATCTAACACAACCGCTTCTCCTTGTTTGGCAATAAGTTTGTGATGACCAACAAGCTTGGGTAAATCAATTTGTAACATTCCGTAGTGGCCATCTTTGTCAACTTTGTAGGAATTTTTATTTTGTTGCATTCCTTGGGCAAAGACGGGAGCATGCTCTTTCATACTTATAACTCTACCTCTGTAATGATTTAATACGTCAGTCTCTACTTGTAAAGCCTCTCTTTTTTGTTCAAGGCCCTTCCTCTGCTCGGTATTTGTTGTTTTATTTATCTTTCTGGTTAGAGCGGCTTTAGAATTTCCGATACCCATGATTTTCACACCAGCATCACTAATTGCTTTATCTCTATCACCTGTAATTAGTTTTGATGGCAATGTCAAGTCATACTTATCAAGCACATCTGTATACATATCAGCATCTAAGTCAATATTACGCACCGGTTTGGGTTCCTTAGGCCTCGCAGCAGGTTCTTCTACC
The DNA here is from genome assembly GCA_037043455.1 of Cyrtodaria siliqua. Classification (NCBI taxonomy): domain Eukaryota; kingdom Metazoa; phylum Mollusca; class Bivalvia; order Adapedonta; family Hiatellidae; genus Cyrtodaria; species Cyrtodaria siliqua. The sequence continues at coordinate 403,758 of JAWPHD010000092.1, read as the reverse complement.
CATTCTTCTTCCGCAGGTTTTGGCCTAGGCTCTCTTTCCATAGTTTTTATTAGTTCTTCTTGGTAACTAGCCGGCGTTAGTTTAGTAGGATCTGCGGTTTTCTTGGCAGCAGTTTTTTTAACACGTTGTGGTGGTTGTGGTAGCAGCGGTGGTGGAGGCGTTGGTTGTGGCGTCGGTGGTGGTGCTATAGCTTCAAGATCAGGCGGGGCAACTAATGGCGGGCGTATTACCTCGGGAAGAAGAGTCAACTGTTCACGTATTTCCGGAAGGGTAATCAAATGTTCAGCTAGTCGCCTTATTTGCTCTGTTATTTCGCTAGTTACAGGTTTAAATACTTCTGCGTACAAATCACGACTAGCTCCTTTTTCGAGTCTTTTTCGGGTAACTCTGTTTTCGTATTCTTTGACAAGCTCACTCGCTTTTCGCTTTTTATCTGCTAATTCTTTCCATTTTAACAAAGACATGTATAATATAAGGTTAGATTAAATTAAAATAAATTAGGATAAGTTGATATGACTTAAGATAACTTAAATCAAGTATTATGTAGTTTTTGTTTTCTTTTTAGTCGTAGGTTTAACTGCTTTCTTAACTCTAGGTTTAACTACTTTCTTAACTGCTTTCTTAACTGCAGGCTTGACTGCTTTCTTAACTGCAGGCTTGACTGCTTTTTTAACCGCAGGTTCAACTGCTTTTTTAACTGCTTTTTCAACTGCAGTCTTAACTACTTTTTGCATTCCGTAATATCTAACTTGATTAGCCTTTAAACATTCTGCTTCTGTTCCAAGGCGTTTACCACGAGGGATTTGTTTTAATTCCGCAATATACTTTAGACATATAATAATACTTAGATAATATTAATATTATCTGACTATTATTATAATGGAAATTCCAAACTATGATATGAAAACAGATAACGGTAATTTTAAACAAATATGGAACTTCATGCCAGACTGTTGTTTTAGAATGTTAATTTGCGGTAATTCAGGATCTGGCAAGACAAACACATTAGTTCACATGTTACTCAAACCTTTGGTTTACTACGACAAGATTTACTTGTTTGCTAAAAACTTAGAGCAGTCCAAGTATCAGGTCTTATCGCAAAAACTTGAAAAGATAGCAAAAAGGAATAAAATCCCTGTTGAAGACATATTAGAATGTTCAAATGATGAAGTTATAGCTGTGGATACTTTAGATTCAGATAATCAGAAGATTTTTGATGATTATGTTTGTGAACGCAATCAAAACGATATTATTGATTATTTCATCCAGGGAAGACACAAAAACTGTTGCGTGATTTATTTATCCCAATCTTATTACAAAACCCCTAAAGACATTCGGCTGAATTGCTCTCATTACATCTTCTTCGCGACTCCGGTTAATCGTGAGCTGGGCATGCTTTCCAAAGAACAAGATGTCAGCAAAGAGCAGTACAGAAAAGCGACTGACAAGCAGTACGACTTTTTATATCTTGATCGTCCGAGGAAGTTAATAAAGCGTAACTTCAACGGTGAAATTTAATCTAATCATATTATATATAATGGGACTTTTTAATGATCTTGGTGGGGAAGTTACTACTGGCAGTGTTAATATTACAAACTTTGGTATTGTACTGTCTGAGTATGTAAAACAAAAACATTTGGTTAATTATCTTAACAAAGGCAGAAACCAGGAAAATGTTTTGAGAAGTGAGCTTAACATGGATAATAATAAAATTACCAATGTCGGCAATCCAGTTAAAGCAGATGATGCAGCAACAAAGCCATTTACTGTAAGAAGAGTAGCAAAGAACATACGTGATTATGATATTGATAAAATTCCAGACATGATGAAAACACTGACAACAGGTGTTGATGATAAACTAAGCCTGATACAAACAAAGTTACAAACAAACCGCGAGCAAATGCTTGAAATTCTAAACGGATTGAACGATGAAATAAAACTTCTGGGTGATGCTTTGAAAGAGCTAGAAAAGAAAAAAAATGGATTGGAAGATAGTGAAAACTACAAGAAATTAAGTAAACAAATAAGAGCTGGTGTTCAAAATATTAATACACGGATTGGAGAAATCAATACACAAATGGTTGACAATAATGAACTAGAAACAGCTATTGCTGATGCTTCAAAACAAATGAGAACTGCTTTTACTACCGAAATAACTCAAATTAAAATATTAAATGAGCAGATAAACACCAACGTTGCCGATATCATCAAGGAATTTGAAGACATCAAAAAGAAAATGGTTGACGGTAAGTCGCTGGAGACTGCTCTGAACAAACTGGTTGACACTGATAAACTTGAGACTGCTATTGATGATGTTTCAAAGCAATTGAAAGCTGCCCAGGAAAAAAGAAACACAGCTTTTGATGGCGAAATAGCTTTTTTGAAAACAATTTAATCAAAAGTCTGGTAGTCGACACACAGCAATTCTTGGTATAATTGATGAGTTGAAAGTAAAAGTAGACTATTTAAGTCGGATTCTAATTCTTGAAGCTACAATAGACGAAATTAGTATTATAAAAGATAGCGTTGGTTATGCGTCGTACCCGACACGAAAACCACTCGAAAGAACCAAACGTGATACTTTTCCCGAAGCATTTACTTTTGTAACCAATCCGCTTATAAAAAGTGAAATATATATTACAGAATATCTCGGAGTTGGTACACGCCCCCTCGGCGCAACAATTGTAAAACCCGGGCGCTATATAGTTGAAGCAGACCTTACATATACTGTTGCACATACAGACATTGGTATAGAATGGTTTAGTTTGTTTAATAAAGGTGCTGATGAGCCGCAGGTTCAACCAAAAATAGAAAATGGTAAACGAATACTAAAAGAAACATCTGAAGTATATCTTCCAGAATCTCAATATTGGACCATCTCTCCGAGAATTAAACGTGGCACTACACAAGTTTTCAATTTTGAAAAATCAAGTTTTAAACTGTATTACAAAGGTGATTAATTTTATCTACTAAAATGTATAATGGAACAAAAAATTGTATTATCATCAGAGAAAGCGTCAATAATTAATAGCTCAAATACACCGAGTAATTTTACAACTGTGTTTGATAGACCATTAATATTAGGTAGGAACAAACAGTATGGTATTGGACTCGATAAGATTAATTCCTTGACTTACTCGTGGTATAATATTAGTGAGGATTTTAATAACAAAGTGATAAGGTACCACAATGGAACAGATTGGAAAAGTATTATTTTTACAAATGGAAATTACAGTTATGCTGATTTCGATAATTACATAAAAGAAACATTGACTGCAAACAATGATTTACCTGATGACTCACCTGTCCCGATAAAAATTGAGTTTGATTTATCAAGTTTCAAATGCTTGGTTACCATCCATAATAATTTCATGCTTGATTTAAGAGAAACAAACGTTCATGCCTTAATCGGGTTTGACAAAGATGCAGTTATTACGGAAACTAAATTTGGAACTGTGACACCAAACATAACAAATTCTATCGATACGTTGTATATCCACTGTGATTTAATAAGTAATTCTATTGTTGATGGATCATATGGGGATGTCATTTATGAAATAAGTACAGCTGATCTTACGAGATCATATCCTTTCAAAGATGAACCGATAAGAGTCGGGTTCTGCGAAGTAAACAAAACGATCATTAACAGTATTAATATTTACATAACCGATTTCTCCAGTAAGATTATTAATCTTAATGGTGTCCACACATCATTTCGATTTGTTTTGAAGGAATTAATGTAACATAAGTTATATGGCATGTTTAAAAAAAGTTAATGACACTAATACGGGAACATATACTCAAGTTGATCGATTAACTGGAGCTGGCATATTTGACATTCTTTCAAAAGTCGGATCAAAGATATTCAGCGAGTCTGTGAAAACAGCAGGCAAGAAAGCATTAGAAACTGCTGGTAAACAAATCATATAAAGCGGTTCTAAAAAACTTGGAGATGAAGTAGGAAAAATGGCTGCTGATAAATTAGTTTCAGTTATTAAACCTAAACCAAAAGGTGAGATAATTTTAAAAGAACTTACAAAGGCTGCCGCAAAAGATGTAGCTAAAGTTGCGACTGATGATATAATTGAAGAAGATGTAAATACAAAAATTAATAAATTACTTTCCGAAAGAGGAATTCATGCGAGAATTAATCGATTAATTAATAAAAAAATAATCTAATTACTAGTATACATAGATGTTTCGAAGTAATCAATATAATACTAGATACGAACATGTACCTATTCAGTTAGATACCCCCATAACACAACCAGGAAATGCTACCAGGCAAATGAAAAGTGGTTATCAGTTTACAATAAATGATAGAAGTTCTTACTTTGATTGGTATAACGCATATTTTGAAATCGGTTTTTAAGTAAACAAAGTTGCTGATGGAGCCGCTTTTGCAGACGCTGACAGAATTGCTTTAATTAACGATGCAGCTTCATTGATTGATCAAATGCAAGTAAAGCAAAATGGAAAAATAGTTTACGATGGAAATAATCTTCACAGATTTGTTAATATCAAAAGCTTGCTTGAAATTTCTGACGATTATGCAAAGACAACCGGAACAAACGAATACTTTTATTTAGATAATACGGCTGCTGCAGAATCTCGAGATGATCAAGCTGGTTATAACCCGGAATTTACTAATCGCCATCTTTTAATCATAACTAATAAAAAAGTTGACTCTATAATTCCATTAAACAAATATTCCTTCTTTGGAGGTTTGGAAACAAACATCCTTCCTCCTGGTCAAATTCAAATTAGCTTGCAACTGACAAATGATAATGTGTTAATTTTCAAATCAAGTGGTGATGCTGGTCGAGTAGTTATTAATAAATTAGTTTTGTGGGTACCCAGAATGATATTTAACTCAGATGGTTTAAGTTATGTAATGACAAATCATATGACATCAACACGATGGACTTATTTCCGTGAAATGATACAAGAAAGCGGAAGTTCTCAACTAACTGAATCCGTATTTAGAATAAAGGCTGGTGTTAAAAATCCCAAACATGTGTTTGTGTATTTGCAAAGGTCAGACAAGAGTTCACACCAAGAGCGAAATCCTCACCTTTTGGATACTTTTCATCTAAATGCTGGTGATGCTGCTTCTTATTTGCAAACAGCCAATCTAGATTGGAAGTTGGAAATGGAGTTTATTATCCAGAAACTGAATACAGTTATGATAATATTATAAGAATATTCAGAGATGTTATTAATTATTCTTACAAACAAAATGATAAAAACACTGGAACTTTACTCAATACGAGTAATTTCAAAAATCTCTTCGGAATGATATATTTCGATTTAAGTTACAAGGGAAATAAGGTCAGTGTTGATCCAAAACAACTGAATTTGAGATATAAATTAAATTTAGCTCCAGGAGCTCCTTATAAAGCTTATACTCTGGTTCTATATGAGGAAGATGTTGTTATTGATACTGTTGGAAATGAATTGGTAATAGTTTAATCTAACTTATAATATACATGACTTACGTAAATTTTTCAGTAAATTTAACAGATGGACAAAAACAGAGTTTAGCGAGGGCTTATGAGGATAGGAGTGAATTAACATTTCCAACTAACTGGGAATTTCCCCTTGTCACTGACAGCTACTCAGATTAATAATATTAACAAAGCTAAATCTGGCGGACGGGGATTAGACATAAATATATCAAAATCACAAATGAGGTCTCAGTCTAAAAATGGAGGCTTTTTAGGTGCATTAGCTGGTTTGTTAACTAAAACAATATTACCAACAGTTGCTAGATTTGCTCCAAAGATATTAGGACCTCTAGCAACTGCGGCACTTAGCGGTCTGGCAAGTACTAGTATTGGTAAAATATTTGGAAATGGAATGGTAACTGTTCCTGCTGATAAAAAACAAACACTTCTAAAATCAAATAAATTAACAGCTGCACAAAAAAGCAAAATAGCAAAGTCAAAAGGTTCCTGCACTATTAAACTAACAAACAAACAACTGCAAGACGTACTGGCATGTGCTTCTAGTAATAAAACGATAACTGTTCCCAGTGATAAAAAACAGCAAGAGGTAACAGCAACTGTTCCTAGTGATAAAAAACAAACACTTCTAAAATCAAAGAAATTACCAGCTGCGCAAAGTAAGAAGATAGCAAAGTCAAAAGGTCACTGCCCTGTTAAACTAACTAAAAAACAACAGCAGGACGGAGGATTTCTTGGAATGCTTGCATCATTAGGAATTCCATTGATTGGATATCTTATTAGTGGTTTAACTGGAAAAGGTTTCAAGTAGATAGAAGAGGATATGGTTTACAAGTAGACTCACAAATTAGGCCATACAGAAGTATCCCATTTATAAAAAAAAATTAAATTTTAAAAATGAACCTATATCTAACTTAGATATAACAAAATGGGTTAAGCAGCTAGGCATACAGAACTTCAGGGGAGTGTTTAGCAAGAACAAATTACCAACAAAACAAAATAAAAAAGAATGTGGCATTATTAATCTGGATGATTATATTGGACCTGGTACACACTGGACTTGTTACTATGATAATTATTACTTCGATCCGTTTGGCTTGAGCCCACCAAAAGAAGTTTTAGCGTACATGCCTAATATAAAATACAACACCATTCAATACCAAGATAAAACAAGTGTTCTGTGTGGATATTTCTGCCTATTCTTCATTAAAAAATTACAAGAAGGAAATAGCACGTATGATATTCTTTATAAATTATTAAAGCCTTACAAACCAGTGAAAAATGAAAACATCATAACATCATATTTTGCAAACGAAGTTTAATCTAATCATATTATATATGAGTTACTGTATAAAAGAAAAGATGGTTACTGAAAATATTAATCCTCAGTATGTTTTAGCAAAAAATGGTAGAAAAATGTTAAAAGCAACTTGTGCATCTTGTGTATTACTAAAACAAAGTTTGTTTAAAACACAGAAGGTGGTAATATTGATATTCATAAAGTTTTGCTCCTATTGCTGCCCAAAAAAGGGCTAACACTTCCTGGTTATAAATATTGCGGTCCTGGTAATCCACTTGATAGCGGAGAACCGGTAAATCAATTAGATGCTGTTTGCAAAGATCATGATTATTGCTATGACGAAAATCCTAGTAATAAATCAACGTGTGACAAAAACATGCTTGCTGGTTTGAAATCTAGCAAGTCTAAAATAATCGGAGAAAAGATTGCTAAGAATTTGATAGTAAAACCAGTCATTAGTACAAAATATAAACTTGGTCTTGGAAACTCAAAAAACTAAAAAAGGCGTTGAAATGGACTGACAAGTTAGCAGATGAACTTCATAAACCTATACGAAGAAAGTTCACTCAACGCCGTGTGATTGTTAATGAAATTGATAAAATATGGTCTGCTGATCTGGTTGATATACAATCGTTTTCAAAGTATAATAAAGGTACTAAATATTTGCTTACTGTTATTGATTTATTTAGTAAATTTTCTTGGGCTATACCTGTTCCAAATAAAACTGGTTTAGAAATTACTAAAGCGTTCCAACAAATAATGAGTACAGGAAGACACTGTAAATTGTTGTGGGTTAATCAAGGTGTGGAGTTTTACAACAAGACTTTTAAGCAATTCCTTGTTGATAATAATATCAAAATGTATCACACGTTTAATTTTGGAAAAGCTGTAGTAATTGAACGATTTAACAGAACATTAAAAGAAAATATGTGGAAATATTTTACAGCTAACAATACAAATACGTATTTAGACGTGCTTCAGGCGATGGTTGATAAGTATAATAATACAAAACATCGGAGTATTAAAATGATATCAACTGAAGCAAGTGATGATAAAAATAAAGGAACGGTTTATTTCAACTTGTACGGAAAGATGAAAAGTAATCAAATTAAGCCACAGTTTAAAATAGGGGATAATGTTAGAATCAGCAAATATAAAAGAACGTTTGAGAAAGGTTATACCCCAAATTGGACTGAAGAAATATTTGTTGTGGATGGAATTCAAAACACAAATCCTGTGACATACAAAATAAAAGATTTAAACAACGAAAACATTGACGGAAGCTTTTATGAATTAGAAATGATAAAAGCAAAGCAAGAAATATTCAGGATTGAAAAAGTAATACGACGTGATTACAAAAAGAAACAAGCGTTGATTAAATGGAAGGGTTACTATGAAGATTTCAATAGTTGGGTCTCATTTAAGGATATTGAAAATATTAAATAAGGGCTTAAAAATAATAACATATAATATTATTATGTAATGGGACAAGAAAGATTAGAAAAGGTTTGCAGAAAACTTAACAATTTAAAAGATAAATATAGAAGAGAATTGATGAGAAGCAGGCAACTCCAAGTAGAATATGAAGTAGTTCGTGATGATTTTATGGACACCAAAAAAAAAAGACGATTGCTGGTTGAAATGGATAATTATGAACGCGAGCTGAATAGTTACAGAGAAGAGCTTCTTGAACTGAAATATAAAATAGCAAAGTGCAGGAAAATAAAATACTCCATGGTAAAAGATGATATGCAGAGCGATGATGAAGACTACTGCCCGGTTCCGTCTGACTTTGCTTGACGAGCCGCAAATGTTATTGAAAAACTTCGCCGAAAGTAGATTCGGCGAAAGTAGACATAAAATAAAAGTATTGCGCTCTCCTAACGAGTTGCAAATGTTATGTTATTAAAATGGCAAACCGGATTGATTAGTAGTATAGAAACTGGTGGTCTGGGCGGAGTTTTCCAGAGCGGGGTTGCTTGAGAAAACTGTTGAAATATGTTGAGGTGCTGATTTAGGCGTGACTTACATTTAGATCTTGGTGGTGCAAATGAGAGTTACGCCTGAGTTCCCCCTGGCATATTTCATTAGTTGTTCTCAATGCCCGCGAGGGAAAACTGCGCTGGTACCCCCCTTTCTATACTACTGTTGTTTCTATACTACTAACAACTGCAATACAATTTAAAATAAAATTGATTGTAAATTGTCGTTTAAGGTTATAGTAGTCTGATATGTCCATGTCTGAACGTAAAACAATGGAATTTGCATGTTGGGGTGGAGTTTTCCAGAGCGGGGTTAATTGAGAAAACTGTTGAAATATGTTGGTGTTGATTTAGGCGTGACTTATATTTAGATCTTAGTGGTGCAAATGAGAGTTACGCCTGAGTTCCCCCTGGCATATTTCATTAGTTGTTCTCATTGCCCGCGAGGGAAAACTGCGCTGGTACCCCCCTTTCTATACTACTGTTGTTTTTATAATTGAATATTTTGCTTCAAAACATCATTCTCTACCCTTTTTCAAAAAAATACGGATGCAGCACAATTAGGAAGCACATACAAGTTCATGTCATAAAGTTTTATATCGATGGAATCATTGGACTTGACATTAAAGTCATCATATTATACGAGAATGTCAAGATATTTGATACAGTTACCAAATGAAAGTGTTACGTTATAACTTGAACAATGTAGCCCTTGGTAAGAGAAGGAACCCTATTGTTTTGACGTCAATAGGTTAATGGTCAAGATCTTTATGACCTCATGTGGCAACATGCATTACGCGTGATGACTTCATAAAACTTAGGACGTATATTGCCGTTGGTCAGAGAAGAAACCTTTTTGCCTTTGTGGTCACAGGGTCAAAGGTCAAGGTCACAATACATATTCGAAGTCATAACTCCAGGAGTATACTACCTACACTCATGATACTTTGTAGGCACATTGCCCTTGGTGAGAGGAGGACGCCTATTGATTTTGGGTTCAGTAGGACATCAAGGTTGCATTGACCTGACAGTGACCAAATCCTGAGAAAAATGTTCACCACAGACCTACGTTTTTGAAAATTTACAGAAATAGAACCCATGTCAAAATTGATGTCCGGGTGCAAGGCAATGCCACAATGCTTTCCCACTGGAATACTGTACAGAAGGTATTACTTGGAAATGTAATGTACAGATCTACTGATAGTTTTCTCATTAAATACTTCAGTTTTCTTTAAACTCAATGAAAAACACAAGTGTGATTGATGATGTCAACACACGAATCATCAGTAAAGTCGCAACAGTAGCGGCGGTACTGGTGCATTTTACATGAAATGCAATAAAATGTTTTCAGCTGTATGTTTCTAAATCCAAAATTGTATTGAATAACGGTGAACATGAAACCTTCAATGTGGTATTTTCAATCTATCCATGGCCAGCGGCGTATGGTTTGACTTCATTTCTTTCAATGGTAATTGTTTTGTACTAGATCTAATACGACTTAGTCTTGATGGATCATTGTATTTCATATTAACCAAGTAGCAGTTATAGGGACGATACTTCCAAAATAGTTCCCATAGGTTCCAATTGAAGAAGAATCACAAATAATGGCACTATCCACCATGTCCACTGTCGGAAAGATTGAACCCAGGACATATGAATTTCTCATAAAACACATACTACACTGCGGCACTTAACAGAGCTGTTCACATCCAAAGACAAGCGCGCGCGCCAGTATTAGCTCAAACACTTCAAAAAGAGAGAACTGGCAGAATGATTTTTTTTCTTCAAATGCTGTTAAATAACTGAAATATTTGATGGAGAATAAGTTTAGCCCAATCCATTATTTATTTTTCCTTTTCTTGGTGACACATTTGGAAAGGGACACCATTTCCGTAGTGATTCATAGTCCCATTTCCCCCGCTTCCGGTTAGGTATAATTTGAATTGAGACAATCATCACTATAATTGAAACATACTCACGACTGTTACAATTGCTTGGAACAGAACCTCGAGTATAATATCGCTAGGAAAAATTGAAATTGTCATTACATAGCTGATGTATTGACACATAAGACATAGATCGTATTAATATTACGAGATTGGAATTATCGTACGTTGTTATTAACTATCAGTTTGTTTTTCCATTAAATTATTTAGTACAGTCTGTTGATATAAAAGATTAAACCATGCTCCGAAAAGTAATGAGGTTTTAAATACAGATACAATTATCATAAGGTTAATATAATGCTAATATCGGTACGATAGCATATTCGTTAATCAAATTGTTATCGTTAATATGCAAGATGAGAGAACTTATGGTTTATGAAGACGTTTCAAAGCATTGTGTCTTTCCTTTAAACAAATGTGCGCTTTTGAATCTTATTATATGAAAGAATCAGTATAAACAATATTTGATTATTTTAATAGAAAGTTCAAGAAAATGCAGAATTGACCCATTATAAAGATCAGCAAGTTTCACAAAAATGCACGTGATAACCTGGCTCTTTCAACAATAGAGAAAGCAATATAGATATTTTGTTAATCTCTTGCGGAATAAGAAAGGCAGTATAATAGAAAAACACCTATATTGTCTATATCCTTCAATCTTCAATACTTATTTCCGCTTATGCCAAACCGATTTTCCCGAGATGTGCCCCGACCTTACTGCAGCGCTGGCGGTGCAATTCCAGGGCGTGCAAATCAAGTTTCATTCCATTATCTCAAGCGCTCTCGAAGTCAAGGGATCGGCGAAACATATCATAACCTTGAGCCATATCTTTAATTATACAAACATGAAGTTGGTATAAACACGTTATTAGAAACAAATACAGTAAAGGCGATCATTTGAACAGCTATCATAATTGCCTCCTTCAATAAATAAAAATCGTCCGTAACTTCAACCTAGTAACTGGATAACTAAGGTCTTATTTTCTTTTCTAAAATATGACTCGATTTAATTTTAACATGTATTGGTTAGTTTAGTCAAGTACTGTTTTGTAGGCATTCATTGCGTCTTTTTAATTTAATTAAGACGGTAATTTGTTTGAAAAACTAAAGATTGAATTTGGTAACATTTCGAATTAATTTGAACCTTTAATCAATAACTATCTCCCACAGGAATGCAATCTTCTATTTAATTTACGCTGCCGCTGTTACATGATGCTGGACTCAACATCCTTTAAGGAAACTAGAAATTGTTTTAATTATTTGATTACAAGACAGCTATTGGTCATGATGTTTATGACGCGAACGAATATAATACTACAATCCAACATATTTTGAAAGCAAATGCCGATATAACATGTGCAATTGAAGAGTGACTGGAAATCACGGGAGAATTATAACATAATTTAATATACGTGCACATTAATACAAAACCATCTTACACATACTTTATAGTTCAGTCCAAATGAGATCAATCTTACAACAATCCGAAGTGTGTAACGTTTATCTTACTTAAACCTTTATTTGTTTGCAATACACTCTCCTTGAACTATGCTCGAAAAGTTTTACATGTTCATTTATTACTCGTCTACGTTTTACATATTTCATTTATTACTTGTCTTTAACTGTTGTCCTAAATGAACGCTCCTAAATGAACACGATTCATTTCTATGTCTATTTGTAACGCCTTGGATTTAAAATGCACAATTTGAACGCTTTCACTTTGAAAAATAGTTCTTAGCGTATAAGGATCAACACCAGGGTTAAGTCCGTGCACAGTCCATTATCTAAACAGTGATTTCTTTACTATTCGGGAATGAGGACAGAAAAGCTAGCCATTTTGGAAAATGCGTACTAGTGGAGTCCAACTTATCTCATACATGTTGAAGCAAAAGTCAAACAGGAAGTTAAGCAGAACTTTGCCATAAAAAACTCGCACACACATTGATAACAATAGGTAAACATATAACATCAATCAAAATCACCAAGTGTGAGACACCATGATCATAAAGTGTTGCCAGGAAGGTTACATGTATGACATTGAAATGGATTTGTGTTGTGTGACACATCACCATTATAAAGTGTTGCCTGAAAGTATACATGTATGTCATCGAAAAGGGTTTGTGAGCGACATTACCATCATAAAATGTTGTCTGGAAATTTACATATATGACATTGAAATGGATTTGTGTGACACATCACGATCATAAAGTGTTGCCTGGAAGGTTTCATGTATGACACTGAAATGGGTTTGTGTGACATATCATAATCACAAAGTGTTGTCAGGCAGGTTACATGTATGACATTGAAATGGGTTTGTGTGAGACATCACCATCATTAATTGTTTCCATTGTTTGTGTGACACATCACCATCATAATGTCTTGTCAAAAAGATTCCATGTATGACATTGAAATGGGTTTGTGTGACACATCGTCATCATAAAGTGTTGCCATAAAGGTTACATGTATGCCATTGTAATGGGTTTGTGTGACACATCGCCATCATAAAGTGTTGCCATGAAGGTTACATGTATGCCATTGTAATGGGTTTGTGTGACACATCGCCATCATAAAGTGTTGCAAGAATAGTACATGTATGACATTGAAATGGGTTTGTAGGACACATCACCATCATACAGTGTTGCCAGGAAGGTTACATGTATGACATTGGAATTTGTTTAGGGTGATATATAATCATCCTTATATTTTGTCTAGAAGGTTACATGTATGACATTGAAATGGGTTTGTATGACACATCGCCATCATAAAGTTTTGCCAGGAAGATTGTAGTATGACATTGAAATAGGTTTGTGTGAGACATCACCATCACAACGTGTTGTCGGGAAGGTTCCAAGTATGACATTGAAATGGGTTTGTGTGAGACAACATGATCATAAAGTATTGCCGGGATGGTTACATGTATGACATTGAAATGGGTTTGCGTGAGAACTCATGATCATAAAGTGTTGCCAGGAACGTTACATGTGTGACATTGCAGTGGGTTTGTGTGACACATCACGATCATAAATTGTTGCCAGAAAGATTACATGTATGACATTGAAATGGGTTTGTGTGATATATCATCATCATAAAGTGTTGCCTGGAAGGTTACATGTATGAAATTGAAATTGAAATGGGTGTGTTTGAGACATCATCATAAAATATTGTCAGGTAGGTTAAATGTATGACATTAAAATGGGTCTGTGTGACACATCTCCATCATAAAGTGTTGTCAGAAAGGTTACATGTATGACATTGAAATGGGTTTGTGTGACATATCATCATCACAGAGTGTTGTCGGGTAGGTTACATGTATGATGTATGACATTGAAATGGCTTTGTGTGACACATCACCATCATAAAGTGGTGCCAGGAAGGTGATATTTATGCCATTGAAATTGGTTAGTGTGATACATCACCATCCTAATATTTTGTCAAGAAGGTTCCTTGTATGACATTGAAATGAGTTTGTGTGACACATCACCATCATAATATTTTGTCAAGAAGATTCCATGTATGATATTGAAATGGGTTTGTGTGAGACATCACGGTCACAAAGTGTCGCCAGAAAGTTTACATTATGACATTAAAATGGGTTTGTTTATGACATCACCATCCTAACATGTTGTCAGGAAGATTCCATGTATGATATTGAAATGGGTTTGTGTGAGACATCACGGTCATAAAGTGTTGCCAGAAAGTTTACATGTATGATATGGAAATGGGTCTGTGTATGACATCACGATAATAATGTTTTGCCAGGAAGGTTACATATTTGACATTGGAATGGATTTATATGACACATCACAATCTCACAGTGTTGCTATGAATGTTACATGAATGACATTAAAATGGGTTCATGTGACACATCACCATCATATAGTGTTGCCGGGAAGGTTACATGTATGACATTGAAATGGGTTTGTGTGAGACAGTACCATCATAAAGTGTTACCAGGATGTTTAAATGTATGGAAGGTTACATATAAGACATTGAAATGGGTTTGTGTAAGACATCACTATCATAAAGTGTTGCCTGGAAGGTTACATGTATGACATTGAAATGGGTTTGTGTGAGACATTACCATCCTGAAATGTTTGTCAGGCAGGTTACACATATGACATTGAAATGGGTTTGTGTGAGACATCACGCTAATAAGATGTTGCCAGGACGGTGACATGTACGACATTGAAATGGGTTTGTGTGAGATATCGCCATCCAAAAGTGCTGCCAGGACGGTTACATACATGACATTGAAATAGGATTGTGTGAGATATCACCACAGTGAAATGTTGCCAGGACGGTTACAAATATGACATTGAAATGAGTTTGTGTGAGATATCACCATCTTGAAGTGTTGCCAGGACGGCTACATATATGACATTGAAATGGGTTTGTGTGACACTTCACGGTCATAAAGTGTTGCCAGGAAGGTTACATGTATGCCTTTGAAATGGTTTTTAAGACACATCACCATCATACAGTGTTTCCATGAAGGTTACATTTATGCCTTTGAAATGGGTTTGTGTGACACATCGCCATCATAACGTGATGCCAGGAAGATTTTACTATAACATTGAAATACGTTTGTGTGACACATCACCATCACAACGTGTTTTCTGGCAGGTTCCATGTATGACATTGAATTGGGTTTGTGTGACATATCATCATTACAAAGTGTTGTCAGGCAGGTTACATGAAATGGGTTTGTGTGGGACATCATCATCATTAATTGTTGCCAGGAACGTTATATGTATGACATTGAATTGGTTTGTGTGACACATCACCATCATAATATTTTGTGAAAAAGTTTACATGAATTATATGACACTGAAAGGATTTTGTGTGAGACATCAACATCATAATGTTGCCGGGAAGGTTACATATAAGACATTGAAATAGTTCGTGTAAGACTTCACCATCTTAAAATATTGCTGGGAAGGAAGGTTACATGTATGACTTTGAAATTGGTTTGTATTACACATCACCATCATAAATTGTTTCCATGAAGGTTACATGCATGCCTTTGAAATGGGTGTGTGTGACACATCGCCATCATAAAGTGTTGTCAGTGTATGACATTGAAATGGGTTTGTATGTGACATCACAATCATAATGTGTTGCCAGGAAGATTACATGTATGACATTTAAATGGGTTTGTATGACACATCACCATCATACAGAGTTTCCCTGAAGGTTACATACATGCCTTTGAAATGGGTTTGTGTGACACATCACCATCATAAAGTGTTGCCAGGACGGTTGTAGTATGACACTGAAATAGGTTTGTGTTGTGAGACATCACCATCACAACGTGTGTCGGGAATGTTCCATGTATGACATTGAAATGTGTTTGTGTTGTGTGACAAATGACCATCATTAAGTGTTGCCAGGAAGGTTACATATATGACAATGAAATTTGTGTGAGACAATACGATCATAAAGCTTTGCCATGAAGGTTACATGTATGACATTGAAATGGGTTTGTGTGAGAACTCATGATCATAAGTGTTGTCAGAAACGTTACATGTATGACATTGCAGTGGGTTTGTGTGACACATCACGATCATAAGTTGTTGACAGGAAGGTTACATGTATGGCATTGAAATGGGTTTGTGTGACACGTCACTATCATAATATTTTGTCAAGAAGATTCCACGTACGATATTGAAATGGGTTTGTGCGAGACATCACGATAATAAAGTGTTGCCAGGAAGGTTACATATAAGACACTGAAATGGGTTTATGTGACACATCACAATCACACAGTGCTGCTATGAAGTTTACATATATGACATTGAAATGGGTTTGTGTGACACATCACCATTATATAGTGTTGCCGGGAAGGTTACATTATGACATTGAAATGGGTTTGTGTGAGACATACCATCATAAAGTGTTATCAGGATGTTTAAATGTATGAAAGGTTAAATAAAAGACATTGAAATGGGTTTGTGTGAGACATCACCATCATAAAGTGTTGCCGGGAAGGTTACATTTATGACATTGAAATGGGTTTGTGTGAGACATTGCCATCCTGAAGTTTTGTCAGGCAGGTTACACATATGACATTGAAATGTGTTTGTGTGAAACATCACCATCATAAAGTGTTGCCAGGACAGTTACATATATGACATTAAAATGGGTTTGTTTGAGATATTACCAACCTAAAGTGATGCCAGGACGGTTACATATATGACATTGAAATGGGTTTGTGTGAGATATCACCATCGTAATGTGTTCCCAGGCCGGTTACATATATGACATTGAAATGTGTTTGTGTGAGATATCACCATCATAAAGTGTTGCCAGGGCTGCTACATATATTACATTGAAATGGGTTTGTTTGAGATATCACCATCATAAAGTGTTACCGGAAGGGTTAGACGTATGACATTGAAATGTTTTTGTGTGAGACATCACGATCATGTATGACATCGAAATGGGTTTGCGTAACACATCACGATCACGATCATAACGTGTTAACCGAAGGGTAACCGGTTACATGTATGACATTGAAATGTTGTTGTGTGGCACATCACGGTCATAATGTTTTGCAAGAGAGCTACGTGTATGTGTAAATAAAGGAATCATATTAGAAATATCTATCTATAACAAGAGGCCCAAAGGGGCCTAAATCGCTCTAATGACTTTATGAAGTCTGTGGTGGTAGTGCGGGGGGAATATTAGTTTGCCTTGCATTGAGTGAAGTGGCAGTCGAACAGAAATTACTGCCAATTCCTCCAAGTACCTATGCAGAGTTGCCCCTTTACACAAGAGTAACAAAGACAGGAGTTTGTGTGTGTCTTTTACCCGATTACCCCCTAGTGGGGCCCATCAGACGGAACCAAAATACGAAAACTTATTGTGTATCTACACAATTAAGAAATACACCACACATGACTATGAAATTTCAAAGGTTATGGAGGGAGTTAGTCCCTAAATAACCATACCAAATTAGAACTGGAGATTCTCTTTAGTAAAAACAGATGTCTCCCCTACTGGCCATAAATCCGACAAAAAATCATTCAACTGGAACACGTTAATGATATACGCAACCTGACTGAGGAGAACAAGTCCGGACAAAGTGTGTGTTGTAAAAGAGCCACAACTCCAATACAAATCATTTAACCGGAACACAACATTAATATGCACAACTAGGCTTGTGAGATTTGGTGCACCCTAGAACCGGTTTAAACCCCGAGTTGCCTATATTGTCACTGACCGTTCCAAGGCGGTAGCCCTATTGTCAACCGTTTTGTGCTTGGGATGTCGTTTGCTTTTATTATTACTTTTGCCTTCTTGTTTGTCTGTTTGCATGTTTGTTTCTGTGTTTTGTGTTGACTGTCCTCCTTGAATGCTACTTTCCCTGTCCGATCTTTTTATATTTCTTGGTAGAACAGGAGAACTATTCAGGACAAAGTGTGTGTAATAAAACGTTTAAATGGCCATAACTCTGCCAAAAATCATTCAAGCGGAACACGACATTGATATACGAAACCTGGTTGGGGAGAACTAGTCCGGACAAAGTTTATGTATTAAAACATTTAAAGAGCCACAACTCCAATATAAATCATTCAACCGAAACAAGGCGATGATATGTGCAACTAGGCTTGTTACTGATAATCCCTTCAAATTTTAGTTGAAATCAGGTCATGGGTTCAGGAGAACTAGTCCGGACGAATTTTGTGTACTAAAATCTTTAAAGGGCTAGAACTCTGCCAAAAGCATTCAACCGGAACAAGGTGACGATATGCACAACTAGGCTTGATGCTGATCATCCCTGCAAAGTTTCATTGAAATTCTGCCAAATGAAGGCCCTATCATCTTCACGCGTCAAACTACAGCAATTTTAACTAAATCAAGGGCCATAATTCTAGTATTACTAATCCAATGTAGTTGGTTTTCAAACTTGTCCAAACTTTCATTGATATTAACAACCTGTTTAAGTTTGGTAAAGGTCAGACGAAAAATGAAAAAATAGAGCATTTTTAAATAAATCAAGGGCCATAACCATAGAGTGATCACAAGGCAGACAAGACAAAATATGGCAATTTGCGTTAAATCAAGGACAATAACTCCGGTGTTATTGTCCGATCTGGCCTGATTTCGAATTCGTCCAAGCTTTCACTAATATGTACAATCTGGGGAAGTTTGGTATAGATCGGATGAAAACTGAAGGGGCTAGAGTGTTGACATCAATAAGTTAACACGTATTTCAATAATTCAAGGGACATAACTTTGGGGTTACTAGTCTGATCTGGCAGGTTTTCGAACTTGACCGAGCTGTCATCAATTTCAACACTCTGGCAGAGTTTGGTAAAGGTATGATGTAATATAAAGGTGCTAGGATGTTGACAAGACAGAATATAGCAATTGTCGTTAATTCAAGGGTAATAACTCCAGTGCTACTGATTCGATCTAGCCGGTTTTCGAACTCGTCTGAGCTTTTATTAATATTAATAATCTGATAAAGTTTGGTAAAGATCGGATGAAAAATAGAGGCGCTAGAGTGTTGACAAGACAAACTATAGCAATTTCCGTTAGTTCAAGGACAGTAACTCCGCTAATTTGATCTGGCTGGTTTTCGAACTCGTCCGAGCTTTTGCTGATATTAATAATTTGGTAAATCTTGGTAAAGATTGGATGAAAAATGGAGGCTAGAGTGTTGACAAGACAAAATATAGCATTTTTCTTTAATTCAAGGGCAATAAATCCGGTGTTACTTCTTCAAACTAACTGGTTTTCAATCTCTTTTGAGCTTTTATTGATAATAATAACCTGGTAAAGTTTGGTAAAGATCAGATGAAAATAGAGCTAGAGCGTAAAGAATTCTTAATATGGCATTTTTCAACAAAACAAGGGCCATAACTCTGGTGTTACTAATTCGATCTGACTGGTTTTCAAGCTCATCCGAGCTTTCATTGATATAAAGACACTGGCAAAGGTTCGCAAAGATCCAATTAATAATAGTAAGTCGATATCGCGTAAAAAAGACAAAATTTAACTGACGGATGGACGGACGGACGACGAACAACTCGCCATCGCATAAGCCCTTCGGACAGTAGAGCTAATAAAAACTGGAAAGTGGATCCCTTGGAAGCAACAAACACAATCAAGAGATAAAATAGGCTAACTCGGTTTTATTGAGTCTGTTCACGAGGGGTAATGTGAAATGCAACACCACTAACGCCTCCCACCATCGGCATAAGCGATATTCTACTTTAAAGCCACACATATTAAACTTGATGATCTCAAAAGACTAGTAAGTAATAACACTACTTATTTGTAGTCGGGGTACCTTTTTACAGCCGCCACACAGCACAAACAAATGATAATAAGTCGAACAGGAAATTAGCAGTATTAATAGTAGTAGTTATTATATTTATATTAGAATTTTAATTTCAATTATTTCAATCGTGTTTTTTGCTTGATATTTTGAGCAACAGACTAAAAGTTGCACTCATAAAACATTTTAATCAAATGCATGAAGTTTTACAGTGGTCCGGAGACGTTCTGCTTTATATGCAGCCCAGGGCCACGTTTTAGAAACAACTTACGACCATTTTGATCGTAAATCAATTTCTTAAATGTTTCACTATAAATTTCACTTTTCAAATAAACGTGATTTCATTTCATTTTTTTTTTTATACATGTGATATTTTTGCACTACGTGCACACATAATTGTTTAAATTGAAAGCTTAGTTGAAAAAAATGAACGATTTTAAAATTTAAAATTTGTCGTAAGATGTTTAATAAGACAAGGCCCGGATTTATAGTAAAATTAGATATAAAAATCGAACAGGAAAAGTAGCATTCATGGACCACAAACACACACAGAAATAAAGAACAACTTTAAAAATGAATAAAAGGCCAAAGAAGACATCACAAACACAAAAGGTTCGACAATAGGGTTACCGCCTTTGAACGGTCAGTGGCAAAAAAGGCCGCTGGGGGTTTAAACCATGTTCTAGAGTGCACCAAACGTCACACTTACCCTACTGTCATCCCAATGAAACGGGACAGTGTAAATAAAGAAATCCCCGACATGAGCTTTTCTATAACCATCAAGGCAGCATTAATAGGCAATATAAGTAAAACACAAAGATGCTCGTGTATATAAAATACAAAACAAACTAGCCTAGAAGGTACTCAGTTACTTGGCAGAGCCAGAGCAACAAGAAAACAAACCACTGAGGGCACGACAAGACAAGATTGCAGACAAACATCAAACGTCACCGTCCTTTTGTGCTTTGGGGAAAGACGTCATCATAGGGTCCACAGCCTGTCCGATCATCGCACCATTTAAGAGGAAAGCATAGTGGCGAACTGTAAATGGATCCACCACCAAGCATGCAGTGCGTTGCAAAATGATAGGGGCATAACCTCTTTTGATAAACCTTTTAACAAGTTTAACAAAGATAATATGAAAGTGATCATGAACAAGGATCTTACGAACGTCAAATATGAAACATACCAACGGGTTTAATATATTCAATAACACTATAGTCGAGTTATAGATCAAAGTATTACGACTAAATAGCATTGTGTAAAAAAGTGTTGCCTCGTTAACATGATATAGTTATTCCTAATAAACAAACATAAATAACATCCAAATGAAATAAATGTACTTGCCATCGCTTTGTTTTTGTCTGTACAATAACTCACAAAACAATAGGTGTTGTTCTTGTCGAACATAATTGCTAAAAAAAACACGCTAAACGAGAAAAACACCTACGTGTTTAATTTGAAAATGGTTCTGTTTCCAAACCATCACTCTTACGAAATATGATGTGTGTTACAATTTGTTTTTGCCAACGTATTTGTGAGGCTGTAAGCGATCACTCTAAAAGCACGATTCCTTTATATTAAATCTCCGAGAACCTTGTTGCATCCTATCTCGAGTTTATTTCGCCACTCTTCATACAAAAAGCTTGCCTTTATTGTACTTATATATTTCTATTGCACACAACGGTATCAATTTACAGTTCAGTAGACCGACAATGCGGAGACGAGGTAATGTAAGAAATTAACATAACACGTTTTGGTTAATGCAAAATACAGACACAAGTTCATCTAGCTGATGCTCCCCAGGGAACATATATGACAAATACTGTATAGGGTTCAGTCAACCAAAGGATTGTAGGCGTTTACCAAGTAGGACATGTATGTGTACCTATGGTCAAACCGACTTTACTTTATCCAGTGAACATTGACGAACAGGTGAGTTATTGCTAGTCAATAAATAACCGAATTGCATTCAACATTAGAATATTAAACATAGCATGCATGCATGTATCTACATTATAATATATTGTGTATTGTTAATAAACAATGTATAGTTGACCCAATACAGTTGAATTGGGTTTGACGGTGCACCAACACAAACCTGTTATATGGCGCCACCTGGAATGAACGTTCCAGAATCTATGCAGAATTGACATATAACCTTCTCACATGCAAAACTGCAGAATAACTGCAAATTCTGTTGTAAACACTTCATTTTTCGGTGGATCCACATACGATCATTGTTTTCTGCCACCACTTATATGTAGCACCTGATAACTAGTATGACCTCTAATGGCTTGACAAAAGTGAAAAATTAACAGAAACTCGTAGGGATTTACCCCTCTGTCTGGATAAGTAGTAGCTATACTCTTGCTCGGGAACAGCAAGGGGCCCGGAGGACTGCCTTGGTATTTCAAACGTTCATTTTCGTTTCGTCAAAACTTTATATACTATTCGCGAAATAAATTGTGTTATGTTTTTCTGTTTTTTATATCTTTAAGATTTTAAAACAACTATAAAGGGACCTCCGTGACCGGGATGGTAAAACGCCTGCTTTAAAATGGCTCGCCTCTCACCGCTGAAGGTTCTAATTACACTGGGAGCTCGACTTATAAGTGACTAAATGTCTATTTTTGCGAGGGTCTATAGTAGTCTACCCATAAAAAAGTGGTCTGCAACCACCCTGGCTATAAGAATACGTAGATTAAGGTGTCCTGTTAGGGCCATCTTACCATCGCATCTTATCATCGACCATGGTAAGATGCGATGGTCAATTATAAGATGCGATGGTAAGATGCGACGGTCGATGTTCAGATGCGATGGTAAGATGGCCCTAACAGGACACCGTAGTAGATGCAAATTTCAAACAGGATTGAAGGCAGCCAACCAGAACTCAATTTAGGTATTATATTGAACATACGGTAATGTAATAAATACATGTTTTTTATTTTGTCTAGAATAAACGTATATGCTATTTATGGATATGACAGAACTGTCTATACATAAAAAAGGGGAATCTCATAACAGGATAAAGTTTGGGGATAACATATAACAATTAATTTAAAACAGTTAACAGTAAATCAAATCAAATAACAGGTTAGTCTAGATCATCTGCGACGCTTGTTTGTTTTCACAACAAATATCTAGAACAGCTATTCTAAAACAAATGACGCGGCAGCCATTTTACCTAGATTATGGTATCGTTTCCGACTGGCTGACACAGACGCACCTTCTATCGAAGACAAACAGAATGGCAGAAAGACACTAAATTAATAAATAAAACAAAGAGGGAAACTTCATCATTATTTCGACGAACTCAATATGGGCGGTCAAAAATAGTGTAATAAAAAATAATTACAGACACGTGTTTCCGGTTTCATTTTTTCCTGCACTAAGGGTCAAGACGTTTGTATGTACAATCAAGCGTCAAAGAAGATCAAGACTAATAACTGGTAACAATCCCAACCATGACATGTTTACGATATGGGTCGGGGATGTGGGAGTGCGGGGGCGAGTGATGGCGTGTTGGTGGGATAACAATTAATCAAATCAAAGAAAAAGTAACAGAGACGTAACCTATCAATCTACTTCTTAGATCTCTGCAGGTAGCAATCCCGAATATGATATTTTTGCGATACGTATGACCAGGGTTCTTACATAAGGACCCTGTTGTGATGTGGGCGAAGGAGAACAATCACCTTATTTCGTCCATGGTCGAAATCAATAGATTGCTTCATTGCGCATGTCCCAGATTACCCAAACAAGCCTTACCTGTGGAGTAGTCTATTGTATCAGCTGTGTAATTTAAGCTAAGGTAAATCAGATCGACAAATCTACATTTAGATTCTATTATTAATTTATTCTATTCCAATTTAAAACAAATATACTAATACATACACAAATAATGACATTTAACATAAAATACTACATCTTTTCATGAACGTAACCTTTGAATAATGATGGAATATCAAATGCAAAGAAATTGGCATAACAGTGTCAACAAACGTGTCAAGTGGACAATTATTTGGCGGTAAAACGTACACACCCGAAACAAACGTTATCTGTGTAGAAGCGGAACAAACGCCAGTCGGTATATAATCATAACTCTGATCAGATTGGTTGCTTTACCTGACTGATGCGCAGTACAAGTTTTAGCTTTCCAACAAGCTTCGTTCTAGAGCTTTTTTTATGTAAGTGTTAATTTATAAGAAGGCAACAGTGACAATGACAGAGTGATAGATAAACATTCTGTGGGTAAATTTATTCTGTGGTAATGAGTTTTATTTGGTATGTCTGATAAACATAAAACAAGATGAAAGTTGTATATATATTGGTTAATGAACATGCATGTAAATTACAAATAAAAAATGAAACAGTCTTGCATAACATGAAATGCTGCTAAATCATGGATTATGGGTCTGAAAAAGCAATGGCACATATTTGTTGCCAAAACAGGGCAAATACGTATTTTTTTTAAAAGATTCCTGTCGAGATATTAATGGCATTTTCTTTAAAAACTGTAAGAAGTTGCGAGTTTTGCAAACACACGGGGCAGAATTAAACAAGAGAACTCAACATAGTAATAAAAGGATAAACAAAACACATGCAATGGATGAAGCCAGGGCAAGTACACATCTGTAATGCAAATGTCTTTAAAAATCATACAGGTTTTTGAGTTTTGCAGTTACTCTTGAACATGCTGAAGTTAGCAAAACCAAAGCCACATGTTTGTTCCGAAAATAGGGCAAATATGTTTTTTTTCCAAAAGATCCTAGTCAAGACATTAATGAAATTACTGCAATCATCTATGCAATCGTTCGCAACATTCCGTAACATTCCGGAAAACCCAAAAACACTCAAGCAACAAAGCAGCGGTTAAAACTCAAGACTTACATAAATGGAATCGCCTTATTCATGTCAAGGTCAATTTCGCCCCAATCGTAACAACTCGCCGATTTCCGGCAATCTTTGGACATAGTATATCAGCGAGTAGTCCCCCACTCGTAACTGCTCGCGGATTTCCGGCAAGCTTCGGATATAGTAGACTAGTGCCCAATCTAACCATTGGCGACGAACATTAGTGAGGTGTCAAGGTCAATCGGGACCAGTCTACGGCGATAGCATATCCGTATATCAGCGAGTAGTCTGGTACCCTTCCTCTAATGCGCTCGCTACCGGCAAGCTTCGGAAATAGTATATCGGCGAGTAGTCTGGTATCCTTCCCCTACTGCGCTCGCTACTCTCAGCGATCGCAGTAGAGGAAGGGTTCCAGACTAATAGAAGAGGTGTTCCGATTGCCGTTTACCATGATTTTGGAAGACTTCGCTTCCTATCATTGGAGCTAACGCTTACGTAGTGCAATGTTGACTTTAGATCTTCGTTCTCAAGAGAACGAAGAAGAAGCGAGCATCGTCATTTAAATTTACTGTCATTATGCTAATTAGAATAAAGCTTTTGTTATGTTTCATTATGTTGTTCATTTTACTGTGATTATAATGCCATCTTTGTGGCCCATGATTGCAAAATAAAGTTATTATATTCTATTCGTGGGTCAGAGAACCAGACTAAACAGAAAAAGCGTCTACTTGTGTGGACGAAGCGGTTACTTCCGCTTAGCATGGTACCGAATTGAGTATATAGGCTAGCACCCGGAGGTTCAAGCCAAAAATAAATTGATACTGCGGTGGGCCCCTATTATATTGAAATACTATTACTATACTATAGTGAAAAGAACGAGAACCACGTTTTACAGTTACTTCCTCTCTATAAAGCACGTTTCTAAACCCGCAATAAATAAAGCCCGCCGCTATCGGCGGATAATGATCGGATGGTGAATCATGACATTTGTCTACGGCATGATACATTTGAACACTGGGCTCACTGCTACACGTAGTCACGTCGTGTGATGATTGAAATATCCAGTTAAATAAAAAGACAGGTACGTACTGAATATGTTGATGACTCGATTGCTGGGATCTTAAACACACTGGTCTGACACACACTGGTCTGACATATGTATTTGATTATAGACCGGCAATACGTGCCGTGTAATGTTCAAACACGTGTGTATATAATACTTCTTTCTAACATAAACACAACAGATAAGCAATAACCAAGGTTTTGCGACAACACCATCGTTATGTTTGGGTGCGTTAGTCCTTTTCATAAAAACTGCTGTCCTCTTAGCGGAAGTCAAAACGATTGTGTGCACTATTTATATATGCGTGTAGTGTTGTAACAATATGCAATGTCATGTCTTAAAACCGAACTGCTTATAGAGTCTTAACAAAATAAGACAAATAGGAGCATTCAAAGTTGATATATAATGACAATATTAATAATATAAAACAATATGTGTACTAATAGAAAAAATGTAAGACATAACAAACATAAATATTCCTTAAGAGGATCAAGGGCAAAAATTAACACTGACAGTTTATATGAATTGCTCCTAAAGGTGAAACGTGAATGCATTATTTAAACACTTCTGTTCCAGATTTAAATGATCACATTAACAATATTTTAACAGAAACGTCTTTGGGAGAGAGGATAAACATATACATTTATGTATGGTTAATGATAAAGTATCTCATTTTCAAACGAGGTGGCCCAGAAGGAAATTAAACATGCTTTTATTAATTACAGAAGCAGTAATGCCATAAAGGAACATTATAATGCAGTCTTAACACCATACAATCATATTAACAAGTTTAGTTCGGAATCGATTTCAGAAGATGTTTGGTTTGTATTTGCTGTCATAGTACATGCATTGCTTATATTTCAGGAATTAAACGGTGAACTTGATTTATATGTTCTACAACTAGTTCTGCGTGAACAAAATTACTTATATAAATATAACAGGAAATGTAGCAAATACAGTCAAGCAAACACATTCATTCACAACATAAAACAATAACAAGAGAAAAAAAGAAGAAAGGATTGCGACACCATCAACATAAAATGGTTGACAATATGGCACTGTCTTAGCAGCTGTATGGCAAAAAAGGCCGAGTGGGGTTAAAAGACATGTTCAAGGATGCACCAAACCTCATTCTTACCCTATTGTCATCCCTAAAAGGTGGAACACTGTAAGTAAAGATTTCCGTGCCAGGCTGAATCATCTCACAAATTTGACATCAGTAATAAGCAATACAAAAATAACACAAAGATGATCATGTACATGTGCATATAAAAAGTCTAGACAGCCACAAAGCAAGTACTCAATGTTTGGCAGAAGCTAGAGCAACAAGAAAATAAACCATTAAGGGCACGACAAACCACTATTAAAGACAAATATTATACGTTACCATCCCTTTCATGATTTAGGTAGCCGTCATCAGTAGATCCACATCTGCCGGATCATCACTTAAACAACGAGGAAGGTAGAGTGGCGAACTGTAAATGAGTAGATCTCAAGATATACAGTGCTGCAAAATGATAGGACCATAACCTATTTTGATAAACCTACAAACAAATTTAATGAACAATATATCTGTTATGTTTCCTTTTTCACAGATGTGAAGAACCATAAATATCATAAGCCCGGTTATTGGTGTTGTCTAAATATCAATTAGATAAATATTGGAGATATTTTTACATTCCAGTATTAAATATTTTAATTTGCTCAAATGGAGATGCAACTAGAAGAGTGTTGCATGGAACACTTGTGTCGCCTGTCATGTGCTTATTTCAGCAAAGGCAATCTAACGATAAAGTTGCGATCAATTCTTCACGATTTGTGGAGTAGATTATTTTTTTGAATTTTACAAGTTTTATGAAAAAAGGTATACCTTTGCTCAATTCAGAATGATAGATGACAAATTATGAATGATAAGTAAGAACTGTATAAAGTTTCATGACCATAGGTAAATATGTTACCAACTTATGAGCTAGGTTTGGCTGTAAGTAAAAGTTTTATTAAACGGGGCTAGCCCTGCTGAAATGAAGACAAAGTTATAGGACATGACAATAGCATTGAATAACTGATAAGGAAGAACTCAATCTCATTAAAATCAGACCCTTTATCATGCTACGATACTCTACACCACTAAGGATCAAACTGCATTGGAGGTCACGTCAGATTGACTTTACAATTAGCCAGATTTCAGCCTACACAATAGCTCGGTATAGACTGCTTCTCTGCGCATGTCGCGTTACAATAAAACGCTGTGGAGCAGTCTCCGCTCGGTATTAAAACTTTAAGAGACAATGCCCGTAAATTTTAGCTTATAAAACACAAAATAATTGAGTTGACAAACATAACACACCAACCATTATTGACTATTTACTGACAAAATAAATAAAATAAAAAGATTGTTTGGCGGAATTTAATAGCGGTACAAAAAACATGTACCGATTCGTGGGATTGAATCCACACTAAAATTACACTCGCAACTGAGCTAAGCGGGCCATATGTACTTTGACTCACTATATATCTTATGTCGTAATAATTTCGGTGACATATATATTTTCAATGACAGCTCCCATGATTTTCTCGTATTCTTGATGTAAAACATGCCATTTAGTGCATTTCTTTGAATTTATCGTGCAATCCACAGCAATAACACACAAAGACTTTATCTTTATTCGGATATAGATCTATGTGTTTTTCGTGGATTTTCGTTTGTTCAGTTCACACGAACGTCATCTGAAGTGCATATGAAACGCGCGATTTCATTGGTTGAATTTAGTTGTTCTTCTCATGAATATTGATTAGATGAATCGATCTGATTCAGGTCGATCAGGTCGATCTGACGTGACCTCCAAGACAGTATTGTCAGATCCTATTGCGGATCGTAATTAGGATATTATTTTAATGAGATTGGAAAGAACTGTATAAAATATTATAATCGTAGGTCAATATTTTGCCAAGTTATGAGTTGAAATTTTAATGAAAATAAGGAAAACCCTGCCAAAATAAAAGACAGAGTTATTGGAGATATAAAACAGCATTCCTTGGGGGTAATAATGGGATATTTGTGAAGTTTCATGGACATAAAATGTGGCAAAACTGTTTACACCAGGTTCTAGGGTGCATAATAAAGTATGAAAGGAGACATCTGGAAATCTTCGAACACGATAAATATAAAAACAAATATGGCAGTCTCGGTTTGATTGAGACTGTTCATGAAAGGTAGTGAAAAATGATAGCTGTCGTTCACGCCCTCTAGCCCCGGGTTGAGCAGAACTCAATATTAAAAATGTCAACAGTACGAAAATGTGAGCCATCCCAAAGATGGTATGCATATGACAGTGAACATGGAACCTTCAATGTGGTGTTTTCATACCAGTCCATAGGCAGCGTGGTCCCAGTGCATGGTCTAATAAAATGTTTTGCCTTGAACGAGAAAACAAAAGGCGAAATAAACAAAATGAAATTTAGTTGGGAGCAGAGGTTATGAAGCCTGTGTATCGCAAGTAACAGTCAAAAGACTAAATTAAAAAGCAGACAACATATCCAAAGGGTGATTAAAAAATACTCAGAGCCTTTGAAGGCTGGAGTAGTAGAACCACCTATTAGAAATTAAAGTATTTGAGCATGTACAATCGACATCTGTATATAAATATCGGGCTCAGCGATCTCCAAAGATCGGAATGAATTCAGGAACGGTTATGATTGGAAGCCCAACCTCACTGTTATCTTACTGGCTTTATATTTAGTTCATAATATACACTCCTACATTAACTGTATACAATTGTATGGAACCATTTTAGCTGAATCATGCCCGTTCTTGTGTTAATTTTAACATATAGTTCAAAATAATTTTATTCACCTTTTTCCCAAAAAAGATAACCTACAGAATGTATTATCGCCATCGTTTAGAAGCCCTTCACTCTTTCAATTTCATTTTTTTATAATTTTTTTTATAAATATGTCTATCCAAAATCCATTTAGGTTACGTTGCACAGACTTTGCGAAATTGCATTTATCTGAGCAACCTGATAGCAAAAGAAAACAGTGTGCGTGCATTATATTGATATCCTATACTGTTTGCTTGACATCAACTTATTGAGAAACGACAAGATCCTCAGTGAAACACATTGAATGTGTTTGTATTGTAAACTCTGAAGTACTAGATATGGGAATATCGATGTGTCTTAATCAGTGTTTTTCATACCATCGTTAAAATCAATTCGAATGTGAATGACATGGGTTAGGAAGGCGAGGGTGATAATGGGAAGACATATAGGCCTATAAAGGATCGGTTGAAGCCATCATACTATTACGTACGGGTAAGCATGAAATCGTGAGGTACCAGTAAACTATACTGCGTAAATGTGGCCAGCGTACAGCGTCCTCAAACACAAGGTACGAGAAAAATAAGTTGGGAACCGAATACCTAAAGGCTTATACAATATTAAATGTACCATTTAGGGGCGGAGCTAGACCTTTTTTGATGTGCAGGCCCGATTACTTCTAATGGGGTCCTGGCTTGCTTCCCCGGAAAAAATTGAAAACGTAGGACGTCTCCGGTGCGTTTTAGGCGTAAATTTAAGCAAAATGACACTTCAAAGTTCAACAAATTCATACACTATTATTTCATTGTTATATTTTTTAACCGTGCATGCGGCAATTATGCAGGCCCGGGCCTTTTGGCCTGATAGGTAGCTACGCTACTGCCATTCACGAAACACAAACAATCAAAAGCACGCATTCAAAATAAACGACATTGTATCAGCAATAACAAGGACAAATGAAGTCAAAGTAGGCCTATACGAACGAATTAACAATAGGAGTACCGCGTTGGAACGGTCAGCGTATAAACCAGAAAAAATAACAACAGTCAAAACAAGTAATAACAGTCAAAACAAGTAATAACAGTCAAAACAAGTAATAGTCACAGTCTCATCGAGTTGGTTGATTTAAACATCGAGATGGGCTTGTCCATTTCACCTGTCTGCCATCATTATATTATAAATTTTCAATAACTGGTATTTAGAGTACACCATTTATTCTGACAGGTGTTAGTTTCAATGAAACGATTTACACGTGTTCAAATACAAGAAATTTCAGTGACCATGTTACAATATCCTGTATGCAGAGTTTGGTCTGTATTTTAAACAACCATGCGATCAGGGTTAAACATGAATTTGAAATCAGAAAGTAGGTCATGCTTGTATAGAATTGCTCTGGTCAATTATATGTTTGCGATGTGCCTCACATCATAATCATTACAAGATACATATTAATAAAGAGACATATTTTCTTTTTCTTCGTTCTGTGGAACAGTTTTTAGAAAAACCGGGAGAACCAAAAAAATAAATAAATACAAATATAATTGTAATATATAAAATGCTTTGAATTTATTCGTTTTGTTCACAATATTTTTCGCTTTACAGATATTTGTAAATATTAGGATTGACTGTTTTACATCTATCATGTCTATTGCTCATAGCCTGCAGATACATACATGGTATATTTAATATTGTCCGTACTTCAGACAGAAGCTTCGTATACCAGACTTAAAACTATGTACATGTAGATCGATGCATGCTAAATGCAGGTAGTACTCTTCGTCTTTTTAAGTAGTTGGCTTAATTATTGAAGTAACGTAAACAATGTAGTGTTTTGACACTTGTATCCGGATTGAATGCGTGATTAATGTACATCTGTAATCATGCACAATGCAAGCAAATGCAGCATGCTGTGTTGACGGTCTAAAGCTTTCAAGATATTAATGAAATTAAATGTAGCGTTACTCGAAAAGATGCAGGTAGCTTAGCCATAGGGATTGCATGTCGTTACCGTTTATGTTGTAATTATTTCGCTAATTTGCTCATCACATAATGCATGACTGGTTTGAACAAGTCAACTGAAAGTTCTCCCATTCTTGGTATTTTATAATTAACTAAACATATCTTGAAACTGATGTAAAAGTTACCAAGCGACTTGTTAAATGTGTTTTCTACTGTCACCAGCTGACCCTTGTATTTGTTGAAACATTCAGGTGTATTTTGCCAAACAAACGAAGCTAACTTGTTTTGTATTATATGCAAAGTAAGCAGGAATAACGACAAACGAAGTTCTGAGTTCTCAAAAATGTAATGCACAAAATAAGCCACTGAGGTACATTGGCAAGCGACGTCGTTTACATAGACTAATGGTGATGCCACCGTGGATATAAAACGTTATTAATGTTTGTGGAGCGCTGTGGTCTAGTGGTAGAGCGTTGGACCCATGATCCAAAAGTCGTAGGTTCGATACCCGCCATAATCATATGTGTTATGTTCTACCCAGGAAGACATCGAGTGATTAAAATAAGTTCGGAGAGTTTTCGTTACAGTCGATATAGAATAAATATGTTTAAATTAATGTTTGTATAGACTTTCATTGAAATTGGTAAACAAAATGGAGTGGGGGTGGGATGAGTGTGTGAGGGATATCCCAATGCTAGCAGACACAGGGTGCGGGGTCCAGTCCCTGAACGTTTTAAAACTATAGATACGAAATATACATTCTATGTGGTTAACACAATATATAGTACGTTTAGCTACCAAGTTGTTTTTACAAGAAAAAAGGGAAAAGTGCATTAGTAGTATTGGTGCCATGCTCTGGATAAAACATATTCTCGTTCAACCCACTGATGTTAAAACAGGTATTTAGGTCATTGAAATAACGGTTCTTATCGTAAGAACGTTACAAATGTATTTTTGCTACTTACGGGCATAATCTCGTACGCCCTCTGCGTCAGTGTTGGGCAACTCTGTCCATTCATACAATCTAACATCGTTTATTTAAATACTCAATGCAGATTTGTTATTGGGGAGGTTTTAAATTCCTATCAATACCTCAGACTGCACGTACTTAAGTTAAGACAGAATGTAAACGCCAGGAAACACGTTAACCTGTCAATACTTTACTCACGAACCGCACTTTAGGTGATACACCATTATCTACACAACTGGTAAACGTGCAATATGGTTGTTGTGTAATAAATTGACAGAAACATAATGGTTATGTAATAAAGAGTCCAAAAATATAATTCATCAAACAGATGACGTCATATCGGCAGTGGGTCTTGAAATGTTCACAGACTTTTTATCTGTTCTGTTAATTCAGTTCCGTTCCACAAATAAATGCACTTAAAATGCAATTGTCGTTTCGTAATTGAAATCCGTCATAACGTTTTTAGACTTATTTTAAAGGGACGGGACAATCTTCCCGTAGATATTCAAGCAAAGAAGCATCACCTCGATTTATTAAGCTCTTGCATAGAATTAACAACAACTTAGAGGGTTTTTTGTATGTTTGTTTTTTCTTTATTCTACATTAGTTATACATATATTTTTCATTAGTGTAATAATAAACAATTAGTACTGTACAAAAACAAGTTGCTTAGAATTATTGAAACTATTTTAAGTCTCGTCCGTGGGATGGTGACGTTAACCGGGCGGTCTGGGGTATCGGATTCTTTTTTCCGAGCTCGTTAAAGCAACATAGGAATCTATTTGATTATAGGACAGGCTACTGGGTTCCTATTGTTGAAACAACGAGCCCAATATAGGCGGTTTTGAAGTAAAATACCGCTTAAGCCGGTGCTAGGGAGCGTAAGAGGGGTTGCTTCTACATTACTTCTCATGAACAGACTCAGTAAAACCGAGTATGCTGCTTTATTCTCTGTGTTTGTTGCTTCCAAAGGATCACCTTTATCAGTATTTATTACCTATAATGTGTTGACGAGCCGTTCAACAACATTAAAATCAATTAAAATAATTATTTATGATTTGCAGATATGCAATGCAATTAAAAAAACTAGCGGGAAGCCGAAACGGTTTTAGAAAATGCAAGATAGTCGTTCGTTGCATATAAGTAAATATAATTTCGAGCTTTCATCTTTTTCTTCGTTATTCCACCATAAGTTTTAACATATTACTTGTGCAATATAATCAACAGTTAGTAATATACAAATACAATTTGCGTTATACAGCTTTTATTTAATTAATATTCATGATTGAACAAATGCATGCTATGCAGAAAAACAAACGGGAAACAGCGAGCTTTAGAACAATCAAGATAGTCCCTTTAAGTAATAACACGATCATCGCGCTGTTGTTATGTTGATTGTATCTGAAATGATATCAAGTTCGAATAACAACATATAACTGTCATTTCTTTATGAAAACAAAATAATAACGATACCCGTCTTGGTTAAATTACATTCAGTTTATTTTCCCCGCTCCTCCAAATTAATTATTTATGATCAATATATCATTACCTAAATACACTAAATGTATTCCAATCGGTCAACTTCCCATATTGATTATATGAAAACCCATGTTTAACTAAACTTAAAATAATAATTTTATGATACAACTGTTACCGACCTATTAGGAAATTGAAATATCTCTAAATATTTATTTCGCTTATCACGCAGAAAGTTTAACTTTCTAGAGACATGTTAGGCACGTTAACATTCGCGACTGTATACTCATACATATTTTTTACAGCAGGATACTTGCCCGTGCTGTTTACACTGTAGTGACTGTACCGTAGTGAGAGTGCATTGTTTAAAAGATGAATGTACAATTCGAATTCGGTTTAAGCTAAATACATTTGGGGGAAATATAACACACAAAACAAAGGGTTAAAGAAATGTCTTAATTGTTAGAAAATGTATTAAATATGTAGAAATCGGTTTAAGCTATACATTTTGGGGGAACATATAACAAAATATAAAGAGTTAAAGAACCGTCTGAATTGTTAGAATATTTATTAACCGGTGTTTTTGTTATCACTCAAGAACCAGGCTATTTAAACAGTGTTTCTGCAATCACTCGAGAACCAGGAGTTTTTGCTTTTTATGCGTGTTTACGAAATAGTTCTATGTATTTAGATTTAAAATTTCTAACCTATGGCATTTTCTAGATTATTCATATTTTAATTGACATATTTTCAGCAAATTACTGTTTCTAACATATTTTATTGCATTTCTTCGTTTTAAAGTCTCATCTCCAGATAAACAAAACTTCTTCAGCCGGTTCTTGCAGTATAAAACCTTAATGATATTAGCAGTAAGTAATTAGATGAGAGAATGATGAGAGATTGAGGAATCTAAATATAAAGATAGCGGCGTGGTGTAATGTTTAGCATCGCGTCTTAGTAACCATTGAGGTCTGCTCGCTAAAACGATCAGGATATTAAACTATAATTTAAACGCGTATACGCCAGCATAGAATGTAAATGTCACGGCGGCATATTGCATACGACAGTTTACGTGATTGGTTATATAACAAAAATACATTATTTTATAGACTGATGTTTTTCTTCACATAATTTCTTTACACTGCCTTTTCCGACCATGCTTTCGTTTTGCTCATATTGTATAGTAACGCAATCTGTTACAAAAATATAAATAAAAAAACCGTTTTCAGAAGACTAACACGTGGTGGTTACGTGAATAAATAGTGAGAGAAATGGTCCTATAGAAATCACAGCACCCAAACGCAATGGCACCGTAGATGCGCACTGTACCACAAACACAAATAGCAAATTAACTATACAATGAAAAGGACAATAGACGACACTGGGACAGGGTTTCCGACTAGGAACGGTCAGTAGGCAATATGGCCCACTGGTTATAGCTTAAATCGATATTAAGATATTATCCTTTCTTCAGAGCTCAAATTGACAAAACAGTGTAAATATAAGTACATCCCATCAAAAGGAAAACTCTAACAATTAAGTCCATATCCAGATAAATTAGGAAACGATACACGTATATGTTATTGTAAATTTATATTATATAAAAAAAACATAATTAGCAACACCCCAGGATGTTATGACACTTCTTTAGCATCGTCCGTCGGGTGATGACGTGTACCGGGCGGTGCCGTGTATCGAGCCGATAGTAAGTGTAAGGCACGGTTCCGGTATCCCCCCCCTTCCCCCCCCCTCTCTCTCTCTCTCTCTCTCTCTCTCTCTCATTGTAGAACCTTAGCGTGTTCCGTTCTGATCAGTTATTCAGAAGAGCATAGTCTCTTCTAAAATATAAATTTTGCAGAATTGGTAATTGTTTACATATGCTCGTAAAAGCTCGTGATTGTATTGCAGTGTAATTTGGTTTCACGCCCCGTTAAAACATGAACGGTCATATTAAGGCAGTGACGTCAGAGTGGGATGACATTTCCCGGTCATTCATGCCAGGGCTCAAACCAACGCGTTGTAGTGATCGGCAGATCTAATGCGCAAGGTGTTATCCACCAAGGTTGCAACTTAAATAGCAGTAAAATGGCACTTAGATATTATCGAGGCAAAGCATTGCAACTATTTTAGTCATAATCTGTTTTCCCATTCGACCACTTCTAAATGCGGCTAGATGTTGTTTCAACATCTAATGGTTTTAACAGGCAATACAATGTTATTACGTCAGTAAGTACGGAATAAAGAGGCGCAGTTGAATCAACTTATTCATATAAAACTTCCACTTAATACAATGTAAAAGTACTAACATTTCAACAGGAGGAGTAGGTAGGACATGGAGCCAGGATTCATCTCTCTCTCTCTCTTGCGCGCTCTCTCTCTCTCTCTCTCTCTCTCTAATTAACCTAAGATAATATTTTGATGAGGCGTTAAACAATTCAATTAGAATCTGGATCAATATCTACATTTCTCTAGTTTGTTTTGCCATTCCATCACTGCACATCTCAAGGTGGAGTAACACGAATTGCATCACGACCATTGCAGGCGTATATATGTAATGAGACAGCTAAAGCTTATGTTTAGGTTAGTGATATTTGAGAGTATCTTAGAAATGAAGCGAATGTGTATTTATTTCTAAGGCACTCTTATTTTTCGTCTAACCGATTTAGACAGCTTGCAAAGAATGCTTCTCACAGGTTTCTCGTGAAAACAAATATTTGTGAATAAGTATTTATTGCATACCGGATTATAAGAATCGTTGAAGATTGGGAATCCCAACACGAGGTATTCCTGTTTTTATCGGAACCGAGGCTCGATTAAACAGTTATACCGAGTGCCGGGTTTTCCCTATCTAAACCGGATACCTACCCTTGATTGATTCTTTTTCTTTCATATCATTTACATTAATATGCGCATTGACGTCGACAACCACTAACGTTTTGCAAGTTTTATTTACTCAATAACGTCAGGTAAATGTCATTGTTAATATCAGTTAATATTTTGGAAATGATATCTATAAATATTTTAGTTCCAATCCATTTATACGTAACATTAACATTTGTATAGTATAAAGGAATATAAAAAGATCGGACATATGTTATCTAATTAAATATGTTTAAACCAATATCAGCGCGCGACCTTTATCTTCCCCCATGTGTGAGATCAGGCTTTCCATCACTCATGTAAAACGCGGATAACCTTATCCGGTATGCAAGCAAAGGTTATCAGGGGCGTAGCGTAACCGAAATCTCAATTAATCACGGGGGTAGGTACGGGAGGGGGTTGTCTGGTGCATTTTAGGGTCAGCATGTACCCCCACCACACCCACCCCCCTTAGGCTCACCTTTTTATTGCGTTTTTCGAGTTTTTCGAGTTTTTATTTTTTGAGCCTTCGTTTGAAAAGTTTACTCACGTGAGTAAATGAATATGGCATGCTACGCGCCTGGTTATCCACGTATTACACGGGTGGTGGAAGCCTGATCTTTTATACTGTGCAGCATACTATTTTACGAGCATTCTTATGAAGTTATATAATAAAATTTCCTTACTAGAATAAGTGCTCTGGAGGCTTGCATCACCTCTTGTGGGGATAACAGATTACCTGAGAGGCTTAAGATAATGCAAATATTTCTTGTCCAGTCGAGGTGATACAAGCGTCTAGAACACGTAACTTTAGTAATACTCCCGTTAAAGTGTAGTATTTCGTGATTTTAACTTTATGGAGCGCCCCGGTAAAATGTGTATTTTTGTATTATGTTTTGCGAAAATGTTGAATATTTTTAGTTGTACATTCAATATGTTCAAACACTGCAGGTATGAATGGCCTTAAAGACAACTTTTTAAATCGGCTTTTATGTGATAATTATGTTTTTTAAGGTCTACTAGAGAGTTATTTCCATTGCCAGACACGGTACACACATGGTAATTTAAATATGAAACCATTTTTAGGTAAAGAAAACATAACGCTCAATATAAAAATAAAACACTGATAATTCCTTTACTAAAGAAGGAGTTATTAAAGATACACCTTAGTCGTCTCTATGCAATCCTATACATTTTCGAATTGACTAGATCTCAATTTGTCGAATCCAGACGTTGTCATACTTTACGCTATAATTTCGCAAATAGTCGCCCGATGTGGTCAAATGAGGCCTGTGCATGTAGGGCTTTAATGTAAGTCTATTCAGAAAAGATTTCAGTTGCATGTCGAGGATCTTTCATTCCTTCAGGGTCTCACTAAGCAGTTATTTCCCTTGCCAGTCACGGAACTTTCTTGCTCTTAAAAAAATCTGTGTTATTCGGTTCATGTTTATTTCTTAAAATGTGCAAATATTTTCTCTTGTTTTATTGCAGGTGACAAGAATGGGACAGGTTCTTGATGTTTTTATACAGGTTTGGATATGCCTGAATGTTTCAGAGCTCATATTTGAGAATCTAATACTGGGTAGTGATACATTTGACAATTTAAGTGAAATGGACAATTTCAAGGGTCTCTTCAAACTATTGATATTTAAAAAAAAGCAAATTGGTTAACGCAGTGTTTTTTGCTGGATAATTCGAGCAACAGACTTCAAGTTTCACAGAGACAATATGTTAAAGAAAATTCAGGAAGTTCTACAGTTGTCCAGAGGGCAGGCCTGTCAATACATTGTTCAGTCGCTCTCCGGATCTCCGGATTTAAGTGTACAATCTCCGGATTTTGCATTAAAACAAAACATTCATGATTTATGGCTATATTTTCACAGTTTATCAGTTATCTCCAGAATTGGTCCTGTTACACTCCCTAGTCAGAGGAGTATTTACAATTGTCGTGCCAAAGGGGGTCGTCCGTGTAATGCACTGCCTGAATATACAATTAACACCTAAGGATATAATTAGTCCCTTCAGTGACATAACGACATTTGCAATAGCAGCAATATATCTGTGGCTTCTATAATTGGTCAAGCTAATTAAAATAACAAGTGTGAAGAACTAGCAACTCCTTGTGTGTGGTATCACTATAAAAGCTGATGACGTGTACGATGATAATACAGATTAACATTTGTTTTAGAGTTATGAAAGCACGCATCTGTTTAATAAGGTATGTGCACTTCCATGAAACAACAGTTGTGATAGAAAGTAAACCAGGTCATTCTAATCGAGTCTTCTCTAAAAGAAACTATTTTTGTGCATGCTTAAGTATGCTAATCTATTATTTTCTATAACTATCATAACAATGCATCAACTTGTATTAATTGCATAAATAATTTAAATTTGTTCTTTAAAAAAAAAAAATGCGAAAATCGAGTCGCGCGCTCCAAATTTTCTTTCGAAAATTTCTTCGCGTGCTTAAAAATGTCAGGATTTTGTGTTGAAACGATTTGGCAGGCCTGAGAGGGGTCCTGCTACATATGTAGAGCAATGCAAAATTAACTGCGTTGTAAGACTTATATGACGTTGTGTATATATATATGTTTAACAATCACAATTTAATACAAGATTATGCAGCCTGGGTTATGTCACAAAGGAAGTTGAACAAGATAGCCGTTCACACCTGAGCGGTATTAGTTTAGGTATAGAAAAATGAACGCTTATTGGACAAGATATGAATTAGAAGTTTATATTGTCCTGGTTTCCATGGTAACCGCTATGGAATGCACACTTTATGCAAAGGAGTTTGGACCTACCATTCCATTGCGTTCGGACGCTGTGGTTTCTATAGGACCCTATATCTCATTTTTGTTATGTATGATTGAGACAGGTCAGTTTGGTTTTAGCCTTGATCCACTGCGGTTATCCAGTGATAAGGAATTGGACTATCCATTTAAAAATTCATATTAGAAATTGTGCATTTATATTATTAATGTTTGGTGACATTGGTTACGTGTTATTATGGTGTTCCAATAAATACGTGCTGTTTGACAATATGTGACATGAAGATACAAATGAAATATTAAAATAACAAAAATCAGAATTTCGATTATTTCGTTCAATTACTTTCCTACAGACAAATATTAGTAGTAAAATAAAGCTTAGAGCATTCCTATTGTAATGAAACTTTACATCTCATTCCTATTGTAATGAAACTTTACATCAGGATTTATACTTATTTTATATGGACACATGACATTTTAAGGTTTTATCAGCTTTAAATTATTAGTATTATTTAAACTAAATTCAGTATAATTTTGACCTGCTTGCATATACTTGAATACAATTTTGAGTTTTTTGTATTTGTTTGTTTTTACGTTACTTTAAGATTAAACATATTATTGGTGCAATTTAATCAACAGTAAACAATATCGGAACAGAATTGGCTTCATATTGTTCTTATAATTAATAATAATGACTGAACAAATGTAAGTAATGTAGAAAAACTAACGGGACGTAGCGAGTTTTTAAAGAAATCAAGATTGCCATGTTTCCCTTTAAAGTAAATTAAGTGTAGTCTAATTACAGTACATGTCCTATGTCCTTTATAATTATTTGAATAAGATGGTTAAAGCAAACACTTGTTTTCCGCCTGATTTTATCACGTATCTCTTGACTGAGATTGACTATACTTCACCTCATATATGGATGCCTGATTAAACTCCAGTTAAGATTCCCCCGGTTATCAATACAATACAACTGGTTGTCTAAGGTCACGTTGTACAAAACGACAACAAATGTTGACAACATGTAATGTAATGCTGCAGTGTTCGTAGTATCAATGACTGTCCGACTGTGATTGCTTTAGGCTGTAAATTAAAGGCAAACATCTACAATTTCAATACTGACATGTATGTGAAAAGTAGTAAAGTGCATGATAAAGCATTAAAAGCGTTATTTTTATTTGAATATGTTTCATTTAAAATTATTTCATATTCTGCTTTTAGATACCGGAAATGTATACTACTAGTATTAATATTAGGCTAATTAAGTACCGTCTGTGCTTTGACATCGTTACATATATGCCTCTCAATTCATTGTGCAACGAATGTGTTTGCTGTAAAAATACAGTTAAGTTTGTAAAAGACTGTTACAGCTGCAACTGTCAACAAATATGACGTTGCCACGTGTAATTCAACAGCATGTTACATACATGAATTATTCGGTAAAACCAATGTTTTTGAATTAAACACTATTGTTATTGAATTATTTCCTTTCGTTTCTCCAATGTGATATATAAGACGTATTTGTGACACTTTTTAACTGGAATGGAATGTAGGTATAACCAGTGTTGCATTAATACATTACCACATTTGTTACATTTTTATGCTAAAACCCGTTATTTCGACGAAATCAATACCTGACTAAACACCTATGAAGCTTGTTTTAGAACCCGTTTTAATAATAATATATCTTGTATGTATCTCCAGGTTATGAGCAATAAATATAAAATAGTGAATCTTAATATTTGCAAAGACTTATACAAACATAATCTTCTGATTTCAACTGATCGAATGCAGACCAAAACTCTGCATACAGGATATTGTTATGACTGTTTTTTTCCGTTTTTGAAAAATACACTTTAGAGATAACCATGCTAAGACTTTTATTCTGGGACGGGTATCTCTAAAGTGTATTTTTCCAAACAAGATAAAAAAAATAAAAAAAATATCCTGTATGCAGAGTTTTGGTGATGTTTGTGTTGTCACATATTTTGCTTCTATTGTTCCTTGTATGTTTTTTTTAATGTGTGTTTTCGTTTGACATTTATACCTACATTTATATTTGCATTGTTCATTATTTATATTGTTCTTACAGTGAGACATAAAACCTCCGTCTTTCGTCGCACTTTAACTTGTAGTCTAACACTGCCGTATGAGACCTAAGTTGATGAAACTTCACACACTTCTCAATGAATGTCGTTACACATGTCAAATAACTGTTACTTTATTTTGAGTTATGCTCCTTTTCACAAAACTTTACCATGCAACCTAACAGAGCTCATAACTAGCAAATTTCAAAATCGACCTATGTTCATGAACAATTTACAAATTACTCTGACATTCATTTTGGCAGAGTTATGTCGTTTTTATAAAATTTTAATGTGCAGCCTAACAGAGCTCATAACTGGCCATTTTGACATATACTGAAACGCAAAAGAAACGCAACACGGGACCTTCCGCTATATATTGTATGTGCAATATGCTGCTGTTAATCAAATGGTACATGGTTACGTAAGACCTTATCTTTCAGAAAAAAAAATTAAAACAACACATAATACAGCAAATAGTATTCCTTCAGAGTTTCATTATTGACAGAGTACGCGTTTGGCTCAAGCACGTGAGCAAACTTAGGATGCAATATGTTGCAAACTCTTAACGTTGAATACAGTACAGAACTGGCTCAGCTTTTCAAAGAGGAACTTAAACATTTATGAATTTCTTGTTACAAGGTGTAGTCTGATCAAAATGTCTACAACATCACAGTTGTGTCCTTTCTCTAATTAACTGCAACTTTCTTTTTACAAAACATATTGGGATTTCTTCGGAATAGTATGTGGAATTAAATGTGCAGTATATACAATATACAGCGAAAATTCCCGAGTTGCGTTTTTTTGCGTTTTAGTATATGTTCATGAAATTTCAAAAAACAAACATTATTGTTTATTCCAAGGAATGTCGTTGCACATGTCCACTAATTCTGACTTTCAATTTGGCAGAGTTATTCCCATTTCCATCAAACTTTCAACTGCAACCTAACCGAGCTCATAACTTGGCAAAATATTGAACTACGGTCATAATATGTTGTACAAGTCTTCCTTATAAGTTATTCAATGCTATTGTCATGTCCAATAACTTTGACGTCTCACAACACAGTTAATTTTACATTGCTCTACACATGTAGCAAGACCCCTCTGGACCACTGTAGAACTTTCTGAATTTTCTTAAAAATGTTTTCTATGTAAAAAAAGAGTATGACAATGGATCTTTGGAAACGGCCGAGCACGACACATACGAAGTCTGTTGTTTCTTCTTGTCACCTCAACAAAAAAGGGAAAATATTTGCACATTTTAAGAAATAAAAAAGAACCGAATAACACATATCTTTTTTAGCGAAAGAAAGTTCCTACCCTACCCTGACTGGTGAAGGAAATAACTGTTTAGTGAGCCCTTGAACAAATAAAAGTTCCGCGACATACGACTGAAAAACTTTCTGAAGAAACTTACGTTAAAACCCAGCATGAAATGGCCTCATTTGACCATATCGTGCGACTTTTTGTGAAATTATAGCGTAAAGTATAACAGGAGCTTCGACGAATTGAGATCTAGTCAATTCGAAAATGTATAGCATTTTATAGAGACGACAAAGGTGTATCTTAATAACTCCTTCTTTAGTAAAGGAATTTTCAGTATTGTTAGTTTAATAATATTTTATTGCAAGCTTCATTATACAATACACATATATATAAACAGTGGCATAACTAGCATGAAAAAAAATGCAATTGGGTTAGACTACAAGTTATTCCAACATAAGTTACAGTCCTTCCCAGTATTGTTATTTCTATATTGAGCGTTATGTTTTCTTTACCTAAAATTTGTTTCATATTTAAATTACCATGTGTGTAAGTTAAGTCAAGAAATATAAAAAGATCGGACAGGGAAAGTAGCATTCAAGGAGGACAGTCAACACAAAACACAGAAACAAACACGCAAACAGACAAACAAGGCAAAAGTAAAAATAAATGCAAACGACATCACAAGCACAAAATGGTTGACAATAGGGCTACCGTCAAGTCGAGTCAAGTCAAGTTATGGTGAGTAAAGTTATAAGGAATATAGATATAAAATCGAACAGGAAAAGTAGCATTCAAGGACGACAGTCAACCACAAACACACACAAAAACAAAGAACAACTTTAAAGATGAATAAAAGGCCAAATAAAATATCACAAACACAGAAGGGTTGACAATAGGGCTACCGCCTTGGAACGGTCAGCTGTAAAAGGCCGCTGGGGGTTTAAACCAGGTTCAACAAATCTAGTAAATTATGTTAAGTAATTTATTTGTCACTTCGTCATGAATGACGGTTGCATACAACTTCACATAAAGTAAACGAATACGTAAACATAATTTATTCGTCACTTGTCAAGAATTGTAATAAATAGCTTTGGTAAATAATATATTATTGATCCGAAATTAACTAAATTCAGTACAATAGTTTCACACATTCTCGACAACTGTCACAAAATTACAAAACAAAACGCTTTTAAAAAATGTCAAGAAATGACGAGAGAAGATGTGTACTCACTGACATTTTTGAAAAATAAATTATTTTACGTAAAGTTATACATTTTACACAAGGTTGAATGTAACCGACATTCTTGACAAATGACAAGTCTTATTTTTTACGTAAGCTCATTTTACGCAAGGCAGTGAGAAATAAATTATTATACGTAAACATACATATAAATATCGAAAATAGCATTCAAGAACGACAGTCAGCCACAAACACACAAAGAAGCAAAGAACAACTTTAAAGATGAATAGATGGTAATAAATAATGCAGACAACGGTTATTTTACACAAGGTTGTATGCTGTGATGTGCTATGTGACCGACATTCTTGACAAGCGACAAATTTACATTATTTTATGTAAGGTTATTTCACGTAAGGTTGTATAAGCTTGAAAGCGACCGAGATTCTAGACAAGTTATAAAGAAGTTATTTTACACAAGGGTTTTCAACGTCAGATTGTTCGCGACCGAAATTCTTGACAAGTGACGAATAAATTATG
Organism: Cyrtodaria siliqua; assembly: GCA_037043455.1. Taxonomy (NCBI): domain Eukaryota; kingdom Metazoa; phylum Mollusca; class Bivalvia; order Adapedonta; family Hiatellidae; genus Cyrtodaria; species Cyrtodaria siliqua. The sequence continues at coordinate 358,936 of JAWPHD010000092.1, read as the reverse complement.
TTTACGTATCAGTTTATGTGAAGTTGTATGCAACCGACATTCATGACGAAGTGACAAATAAATTACTTAACGTAAGGTTACTTTATGTGAGGTTGTATGCGACCGACATTCTTGACGAGTGAAAAATAACAGATTTAATTATGGTTAGTTATTACGAACCAATGCTGTACATTTGAAGTGAGTGGGGTATGCTCTAATGTGATCCATTACTCGATTACACAACAGTACTTTTAATTACCCCAAGCATGCAATCTACATACTGTCCAAGTCCAATGTATAGATTCGGTATGGTGTAGAGACATCTGTTTCTCTCACAGTTTGTTGGATGGGGTCCAAGCTCAGCTGGTCATATCTCGGACACACACTATTATTACAAAGGAGGCTCAAACTCCTAGTTGCTTGTTGTACAGCATACAGTCCGAATGTCTTACACCATAGTCATTTATTTTACTGTAAAATCAATAACTGTTTTTAAAAATCCACACTTGATGCCATTTTACAATCCTTAAACTCACTTGTTTCCATTTTAAACGCTTTTTTTTCTTCAGAAAAAGCAGCTGCTGTTATAGTAAGCGTCTGCTGAAGCGGATGAGGTTTGGTTTACGTCTCACAACACAGTAATTTTACTCACAACACAGTAATTTTGCATTGCTCTGCATATGTAGCAGGACCCCTCTGAACCACTATAGAACATCCTGATTTTTCTTAAAAATATTTTATTTGTGAAACTTGAAGTCTGTTGCTCGAATTATCTAGCAAAAAACACGGGGTTGACAATTTGCTTTTTTTTTAATATCAATAGTTTGAAGACCCTTTTGCTTAGCACTTGAAGGGTAGCACTAGGACTTGTCGATTCATAATAATGTGTTTGGATGGTGAATCATGGTATGATCCATTTGAACACTGAGCTCACTGCTACAAGTAGACATAGTCGTATGATGATTGAAATATCGAGTCAAATAAAAAGACAGTTACACATGTACATACTGAATATTTTGATGCTGTCTTTTGCTGGGATCTTAAACAAAATGGCCACACATATATATTTGAATAGTGAACAACGACACGCGGCGTGTAATGCGTAAACATGCGTGTACCTAATAATGTTGCTGATGTAGGAATATCAGATCAGCATCAACAAAGTAATAAAATAAGAAAAACATTTACATCTGAGGGAACCAGGTTTGAATGTGCACCAAACCTCACACTTACCCTACTATCATCCCAATAAAACGGGACAGTGTAATTAAAGAAATTCCCGCCATGAACTATTCTCTAACCAACAAGGCAGCAACAAAGATGCTCGTGTATATATAAATACAAAAAAACAATAGCGTAGAAAGCCACAAAGAAGGTACTCTATGACTTGTCAGAAGTCTGAGCAACAAGAGATCAAACTGTTTGTTGAGGGCACGACAAGACAAGATTGCAGACAAACATCAAACGTCACCGTCCTTTTGGGCTTTAGCAAGACGTCATCATAGGGTCCACAGCCTGTCCGTTCATCGCACAATTAAAGAGGAATGTATTTTGACGAACTGTACATGGGTCCACCACCAAGCATGCAGTGCGTTGCAAAATGATAAGGTCATAACCTCTTTTGATCAACGTTTTAACAAGTTTAACAAAGATAGTATGAAGGTGATCAAGTTGTTCCTTTATGGCATTACTGCTTCTGTAAATGATAAAAGCATATTTATTTTCTCTTTGGACACATCCTTTCCAAAATGAGTTTCTATCTCTATAACCATGCATATATTTATCAATTCATCATCTCTCCCAAAGATCTTTCTGTTAAAATAGTGTTAATATGACCATTTAAATGTGGAAAAGAAGTGTTTAAATAATGCATTCATGTCTCACCTTTAATGCACCCAGGAGCAATTCATAAGTGACCACTAAATCGCCTGTGTCTACTTCTGCCCATGATCCTCTTAAGGCATATTTATATTTGTTATATCTAAAAGGTTTTCTATTGGTAAACATATTTTTATATTATTAATATTGCCAATATATATATATCAAATTTGAATAATCACCAGATGCAAATATTTGTCTTATTTTACTAAGAATCTATCAGCAGTTCGGTATTGCATATTGTTACAACACTTCCGCTTCAAAGACAGCTGTCTATAGCAAATATTTACTAAAAAAGACTAACTCATCCAAGAAATAACGATGGTGCTGTCACAAAAGCTTCGTTGATGCTGATCTGTTATGTGTACGTCAGAAAGAAGTATTAGGTACACGCATGTTTACGCATTACTCGCCACGTATTGTCGTTCACTATTCAACTATATATTTGTGGCCAATGCGTTTAAGATCTCAGAAATGAGGAGTCATCACAATATTCAGTATGTACATGCACCTGCCTGTTTATTTAACTCGATATGTCAATCAAAACACGACTATGCCTACTTGTAGCAGTGAGCTCAGTGTTCAAAAGGATCACGCCGTAGACACATACCATGGCTCACCATCCGAACATATGATTATGAATAGTGTCCTACTGCTACCCTTTATATGCTAAGCATTAAGTTAAGCAAGTGAATTATTAGTACTATTCAGAAGACAAAAACATTTGTTTGAACCGGCAATGGATTGAACCCACGTCCTCTCGCATGCGAGGCGAATGCTCTACCGCTAGGCCACTGCAACGGTACGGATCTGAAACAAAGGGAAAACACTATCAGCTGAACAGAGACATAACCAATGTTTAGCTTAAAACAATATTGCTCAATAATAGTTATTAAACCATATCATGTATGTCACACAGTCAAAGGGAACATGTTAAACAATACTATCGAGTAATCAACATGTGTATAACCTGAATCACTGATTAGAAACAAATAGTACAGTTCATGTTTTTATTATTTTATAAACGGGTTTCTTTCTGTTGTAACTTCTATATCCTAACTATGTAGATTATGCTTCTCGAGAATTCGCTAAAATAATTAGTTTTAGCTATTAAATTATAAATTCATTATAAATTTCCTTCATTTAGCTTTCTATATATATATATTTTTTATCTATAATGTATGTCCACAGTTAGTCTTATTGTATGATGGAACAAAACATGTAAACCATTGCCTTTAAACTTAAACTGTCATTTCTCTCTCTCTCCATTCTGTTTCGTCAAAACTAAGGTACACCGCTTTCTTACACCTTTCACACATGACTCCAGTCACCTTTGTCAGTATTTATTTCAGTACTCTAATTACGGATATGTCAATTGGAAATTAAAATTTTACTTATATACCAAATATTTTACTAGCATTATGTGGCCTTCCCACCTAGTAACTGATTAGTCGCTGTCTGGTATAGGGCTATTCAGACAATAAAAAAATATGCATGTGCTTTATTCAATTGCGACTATAGATCACAAACAGTTCTGTCATATCCATATTTATATAGACAGTTCTGTCATATCCATATTTATAGACAGTTCTGCCATATACATAGTTATAGACAATTCCGTAATATCCATATTTATAGACAGTTCTGTCATATCCATATTTATATTAAATTTATTACAATCAAAATTCATATTCATCATCAGATTGCAGAAAAACAACACTTAATTGTGTTTTGGTTGGATCCTGTCATATCCATATTTATAGACAGTTCTGTCATATCCATATTTATGTACAGTTCTGTCATATCCATATTTATAGACAGTTCCGTCATATCCATATTTATAAACAGTTCCGTCATATCTATATTTATATGAAATTCATAACAAACAAATTCATATTCATAATCACATTACAGAAACTTGAAATTGTGGGAAATGTATAACAACGAATAGCTGTGTAAGCGTCGTAAATTGCAAAAATATAACACAACTTAATCCGTGAATAGCATTTATGCATGTTCTTGAGGGAAAAACCCTGTTCTTAATACAATAGTATTTTCAATATGCGTTTTGGGAGGCTGCTGTCAGTGAATGTTCTACTTCCTGTCTGACTTTTGCATATACGTGTACTTATAGCTGCGCATCGGTTTTGTTTTTACCTCATCTTATTTGGCTCAGTGTAATAAATCTATCTGGGATAATACTGAAAATGGCTTCTTGACCCTTTTAATATCAAGGCGAGGCTGGATCAAATTTGATTAACCACTAGACGTTAGATTTGTCTTCCGATCATTTGTCTTCCGTTAGATTTGTCTTCCGATCAACGGCTCGCTTTTAAGATATTGTATTGCATATTATTACAAAACAAACAACAGTTCAAACGCAGCTTGCTACCATCTCGACCACGGAGGTCCCATTATAGCCGTGTGTAAACATCTTAAAGTTAATAAACAAAACAAAAACACAACACAATTTAATTCGTGAATAGCATATAAAGTGCCCAAACTAAAATGAAATGTTTGAAATACCATAACATACTTTCGATCCCCCGTGTGGTTTCCGGTCAAGACGTGTACTTATAGCTGGGCATAGGTTTTGTTTTCCCCTCATCTGTTTTGGCTAAATGTAATAAATCTATTTGGAGTAATACTGAAAACGGCTTCTTGACCCTTTTATTATCAAGGCGAGGCTGGATCAAATTTGATTAACCACTAGACGTTAGATTTGTTTTCCGATCAACGGTTCGCTTTTTAGATATTGTATTGCATATTATTACAAAACAAACAACAGTTCAAACGCAGCTTGCTACCATCTCGACCACGGAGGCCCCATTATAGCCGTGTGTAAACATCTTAAAGTTAATAAACAAAACAAAAACACAACACAACTTAATTCGTGAATAGCATATAAAGTGCCAAAGCTAAAAGGAAATGTTTGAAATACCATAAACTACTTCCGACCCCCCGTGTGGTTTCCGGTCAAGAGTAAGACCACTACCTATCCAAGCAGAGGGGTAAAGTCCTCACGCGTTCTTTCTCAATTTTGTTAATTTTGTCAAAGATCTTTATCACATCCCTATATTGTTTCATGTGCTTCGTAAAATGTGACAGAAAACAATGAACGTATCTCTACCGAGAAATAGTGTAAACAACACAATATGATGTAGCTCTCAGTTCTGCAAGTGAGACTGTTCTGTGTCCATTCTGATTATTTGTATCTCGCTGTAAATGGCCCGGAGAGTCGGCCTGGAATATCCATTCCTGGTGGCGCCATATAAAATGTTTGTATTGGTGCTCCGTCAATTCCAATTCAGCTGTATGCTTACAGTAAACTATAAGTTGTTTATTTCCAACGTATTTCACTGTAAATACAAGCATGGATTCTATGTTTATTATTCTGACTTTATATAATTAGGTAATATAGAAACTGATTAATTAAACTCAGTTTCTTATTGAATGGAAATAATTCACTTTGTTCACTGGATAAAAAGTAAATCGGTTTCACTACACATACTTTTACTAACGCACTTGGTAAAATTCAGCATTCCAATTGTTGGACGGAACCCTATAAACTATGTGTTATATAGGTTTCATTTATAGATGGCCGCCGTGGTGTAATGGATAGCATCACGGATTAGTAACCCAGGGATCGCAAACTTAATCCATACCAGGACAAATTTGGATTAATTATCGAAATATTTGAACGTATATCTCACCTAATCATTCTTTCGGATGAGACTTAAAACCGCGGTCCCTATAAACAATCAATGCACCATATATAGTCCTAGGCCTTGCCGTTGATGGATTCTCGGTACATAGGGTAAAGGGCTATACGCCTTAGAACTGCATTCCCAAACTCCATTGGGAGCTTCAATTAGATGAACTGTTATCTGTATTTTCCATTAACTCTCAAACGTTTAATGTACCTTTATTAAATTTCTTACATTACCTCGTCTCCGCGCTGTCCGTGCTACTGAACTGTAAATTGATACCATTTTGTGTATTGTATATGTAGAGTGGCGGGAGAAACTCAAGATAGGATGCAGCAATGTTCTTGGAAATTTAATATAAAGAAATCATGCTTTAGAGTGATCTCTATACAGACGAACAAATACGTTGGCGAAAACAGGTTGTAACAGACATCATATCTCGCGAGAGTAATGGTTCGGAAACAGAACCATTTTGAAATTAAAGACACAGGTGTTTTTCTTGATAAAGTGGAATGTTTTACAGCTATTATGTTCTACAAGAACAACATTAAACTATGTTTCGGATATTGTACTGACAGATATTAAGAGGTCCCCATTTATTTACAAATCCATTATTTCATTTGGATGTAATTTATTTTAATTTATGTTGGTCTGTTAGGAATAATTATATCATTCCAATGAGGCAACACTTTTTTAAAAACTCAATCTTAAGAATAATATGATAAATAGAGGATATTAAATATTTAACTTATTAAACGAGTTGGACACAGTTATATGATGCGAGGCTGCGTCGAGTATAATACGAATGTTATCCTTAATAAAGTCAATATTAAATAGGCATGAATGTGAGATTCTATTATAGAACTCCAATAAACGCCTTCTATTAAATATCTATTTTAATTATATGACGACTTCGTATGTTGAATCGGTCTACTCCGCACGACACCAAACAACGAAACTACGTCGTGGATTTTCGTAATCCGATGTTTTAGACGTTACTGAACCGACGAGGCAATTCCAAAACACACTGAGCCAAGCGAAAATGACCGAATGCCGATTCGACTTTCATTTGCATATTTTTATCATTAGTGTAACATGTGTAATATGATAAATATACCATGGCTTTAAATTACTCCTTTCATATTCTTTTGCTACACTCGACTAAAGTGTAATTGAATATTTTAAACCCATTTCTTATCTTTTATATTTAACGTCTCACTATACGGTTGTTTTACACTGGGTTGCATATAAAGTCTCTGGACCACTGTACATCTCCTGAATTTGCTTAAAATGTTTTCTTTGTGGTGAGTCTGTTGCTCGAAATATCCCACATAAACACGGGGTTGACCAATTTGCTTTTCTTTTAAAATATCTATAGTCTGTAGAGAACTGCCGAATTTATTCATTTCACTTATATTTTTCAACGTTTGACTACCCATATTAGATTCTCTGATCTGGGCTAATCAGATGCAATAAAACATGTATGAAATCATGAGCATGTCCCATTCTTGTCACCTGGAATGAAAAAGAACATATTTGCGCATTTTAAGAAATAAACAAGAACCGAATCGCAGGAATATTGTTACTGCTGCTTGTTGGTCTACTAGATTGTCTTTGGTTGGCTGATCGTACACGTAATGTATACACGCGCAAGTAAACATAATTATTTTCATTTCAACATTTTCAACTTGTTGAAGTTATTGACTTAAAATTGATATGACTTCTGAATACTTGACACTTTATTAACATATGGATGAGCAACAGACGGCAGAGCATTTTAATAATATATACAAGAAAACAAATCATCTAGCGTTGTTGATGGGACTGATGATGACATTCAAAAATGTATTGCAAATCCAATGACAACATATTCCAGAAAACATTTCGGCACTATTGTACCTATTACTGTGCAGATATTACATTGGCGTCGTGATGGATCAATTTATACATATTGCTGACTGACAGGAGTTCTGAGTTCGGCATAACTATGGTAACTGCTTTATGATCAGTATATTCATAAACGTGTACATATACACACAGTGGGAGTAAAACAAAGAAGGCAACATAATTTATCGAACTCATCTTTCCTCGGAGGAATAAACAACGAAATGGCGAATAGTCATCAGTTGAAAATGCGAAATCTGATAGCATCATAAACACTTTGTGTTTCTAAAACAAGGTCCATTTTGGTCTACGGAGAGCAGACGAACACCGAAATATTAAATGGGGGAGATTGAAGTGGCTAAAAGTATCTGTAATATATAATAAAATTCTCTTGGATATCGACCAATACTAGACATGAAAGTCACCTCCGCGACGTTATAGCGCTAAAATCAAACATATTTCGCCGTCTATCTACATATGTGTCTCTAGATTTTAAAAATAACAACTAAACGTTTATGATTATCTATAACAAAGCAAATAATTTGTAGTGGTACTAATCATTTATTTAATTCAGTATCTTATGGCCAATAAAATAATTATCTTAGCTTATAAAATAAATAAATAGTGTTCTATTTTTATTGCCGTATACTTATTCCTATTATCATGGTAATTTTGTTCTTTTTCGATCGTTATATATCTCAGTGTTCGTTATAAATGTTTAGATCATACTATTCCTCTCTTGTCTCCCTTTGCTTTGTGTTCCATACAAGCCGCCGTTTCGAACGCTTTATACATTACGTGGTCCGAGTATTAACTTTCATACCCATCCAACCCCTTCTCCAAGAAGCGAAAACGGGGTTGGCTGGGGTATGAAATAAAAACTTAATTTCGGCTTAAACATTTTGCATATTGTAAAATTAAAATAGTTTATAGATAATTTTAAACAGGTAATCGCATTTTGACATTAAAAATGGTTTAAATGTGTTTTATTGTCGAAATATCCGTTATAAAATCCTGTTACCATAAGCTTTCCCATCGCTTAATGGAATTAAGGTGGGACCACGTAATGTATCCGTCGTGCAATAAGCGACTTGCTGAGGCATCATTACTAATTGCAATAACCAGGAAATGTGTCATACAACTATAATGTACGTTTCCCAAAATGGTGCGCGCTTGTTTAATGTGCCTACGCCTGTCCGCCTAATTACACTTAACTTCAGTAGTGCAAGGCTTTTGCTGATTCGTGGAATTTTGATAGTTGGAAATGGTTGCAGGGAGCTTGTCATAAAGGATACTTGCAGACATGAAACATTTGACCTCAGACCCATTTTTATTTTTGTAACTTCTGCCCTATGAAATGTCATTTTAAGATTCAAAAAGGAAAAAAAGAAACCATATATTTAAACTTTGAAAATAGTATTTTCCATTATATATATTTTCAAATTTTTTTTTGTATCATAAGCTTCTTATTTTTCCTTATATTGGATTTGAGTTGTGTGATACTATTTTCCAAGCCGTTTAATTTGCTTGTCAACAGAGTTTAAACCTATAACACTCTCGGGTTGAAATAGAAATAAAATGGGGAAAAATGAAACAAATATAACACATAGTTTAAATTGAAACTAGGTAAATTTCAAACATTGTACAAGTAGTTATAAAAGTCGAACGGGAAATGTAGAATTCAAGGATCACAGTAAACCAAAAACACTTATGGAAACAAGCAAAAACTTGCACATTGTGTAACTATTTAATCAGGGGTATATTACACAAACAACATGATGGTCCTTCAGTTAAAATAACACACTCTCTGCACTGTTGAGGTCACAAACGGTTTTACGAGGAATCGTTTTTCCCTTTAGATTGTTTCGATGGTTTATCATTACCAGTTCGCCGTTTCTATGTTTAACTTTAAAATCACATACACCAATAATATATAAAACATTGGGATTTGTTCTACTAGGGAAAAATACTAATTATTTCAGGGGGTGGAAATCAGAGGTTATTATGAACGTGTAATTCTAACGCATACACTTCTTTGCAGTGACCGCCATTTGGTCAGTATCGATCTGTTAATGTGTTCTAAAAATCGGTATTTAATTGTTATCTCCAAACTACTTGTTGATAATACGCATCAAATGTTAGTGTTGAATGCTTGTTACATGTCGGTATACCTTGCTTATGTTCGCAACGGTCGTATTGAGCTACGATGTTGACAGACAGGAATTCTCAATCGGAGAATGCAAAAGGAACGACAACTCTGGTTATTGATTGGAATTTAGAGTAGTGCAGGATGAGAGATGACGTTTGCCAAGGATGTGAACTTATTTAGACATAGAAAAATTATAAGTATGTGTAACATTATGTTTGAATAATATCCGACATGTATTTAAGTGTATAATAAGTTTTGAAACGGAAGTGTTTATTTCGATTCTTCTGTCATAGCCTAACAGAAGTATGACACTTTATGTGTTGAATGAAAGTTGATTCCAGCTTATTATTTTGTCATTTCTGTATCGAACACAATTCGACAATATTGTCGACAATATTACAATATTGTATTAAAGGAAAATGTGGATGTCAATTGTTGTGTCATAGCCTAACATAATTCTTTGCAAGTTAGCGGTACAATGTTACAATTGGAAATCACGGTATTTAAATGATATCTCGAAACCAATTATTAATACGCATCAAGTGTAATTGAATGTTTTTTACATGTCGGTGTCCCCGCTTATGTTGGAAATGGCCGATGGTTAAAGATTAACTTCGATTTTTGCAATGTGTGTGTCGACTTCTTTTACATCATTCATCCAGGATGTTTTGGTCTTGTCGTATATACACATTTAAATGACTAATATAATTATTCGAATAAAAAGTAAATAAAATAACGTTGTATATGCATTTGTAAACTACTTAATGTGTTTGTTTTATCGTTGATAAAGCGGCCGGGACATGCTGGATGGTGGATGCCCTTGCCAAGGCGGCGATATAACTTAGCTTCAGTCCTAGAAAGATATTATAGTAACACTTATGTTTAAATAATGTACGAGAGGTAGGTATAATATTTGAGTAAGAACTTGAGGTGTTTATTTCCATTTGTCTGGAATAGCCTAACATAAGTATGGCATTATATTGGGTGGCATTGCAAGCGCAAGGCTATCGCGTCAGAATGTTGCAATAGTGTCAAACGAAAGTTGATGTCGATTTCTGGGACATAGCCTAACATTATTCTATAAAACAAAAAAAAACAACAACAAAAAAACAACATATACATATATAATGTTCTGTTATTGTAAATTAAATTTAGTAAATGTATTGAAGCTCACGACAGTATTAGGGATTCATAGAGGGAAGAAAAAATAAATAAATAAATATATATATATATATATATAAATATATATGTATATATATAATATTTATATATACTTAAAGTCACCAGGATACTGGGTCTCTCAATTTGAACACATGTATTGGGGCCACCCTGAAATAGTGTGTATATACGTGTTTGGTATTTGTTTATGAATTAAGTACACCTAAAGGTACTTATGTATCCCAATATAGTCGTAACTTAACGGGTAATTCAACTGTTAACGCCTTTTATTCTCAAACTATAATACTGGGTCTGACCCAACATTTTTGCTGGGTCTTGTTAAAAAAATATATATATACCGCATCACTAGTTTATTGGGTCATAATGAATTTCCCAATGTATTGGGTCCTGAACTCTGACCTGAACTCTGATTGGATAAACAGTATATATACATACTTAGCAAACTGTCAAGGGGAGATAACCCCTACCCAGGGGCCCAATAAACGTGTAAACTAAGTTATGTGCGAGAGGCCTAATTAGGTAAATGTAGTTCTGTTAAACATGCATGTATTGTTGGGTCGTTGAATTGTTGGGTCAAGACCCAATAGGCAGATTGAGGACCCAATAACAAGGTAAGGACCCAATATATCGAGTGTAAAAATCATTTTTGACCCAATAAACTGGTGTCTTTAAAACTATATATATATATATATATATATATATATATATATATATATATAATAAATAAACAATAAAATAAAATAACAATATATAAACCTTATAAAATATATAAACTTTATCCTGTCTTACTGGAGTAGCATCATTAAAACCATTTGTCACTGGTTTCAGATCATGCCAAAAAGAGTATCGAAAAGTCCGTACGTATGCTCGGGGAGAGGGACAAAAGAAATGCAAGATAAAGTGGATCTGAAGATAATGGTTCTAACGGCACTCTAGCACTTTTAACATTGGTCCCGTGGCATTACTGGGAACAATGGACATAAAATCTGCATTTAAACGGTTGCAAATCAATTTCATAGCTTTTGAGTTGTTGAGTTATAAAATATTTTATAGTTGTAATCAATATCATAGAGAGCACATATGCTTTTTATATTGTGCTTTAATTTCTGTATTTGCTTTACCTTCACAGGGGTAAATTACAGGGTTAAACTTGTTTTTGTTTAGATAAATTTGACATGTGTTTTTTGATTTTAGCAATTTATTTCAGTAAACAGTTTTGCCGAAAATACAGTCTAAGAGCCCATGCTTTATGTAAAGCCACTCGGTTTAAGGCGGGATTTCGTGGTATCTCAAGAGTTTGTGGGAAAATGTTGAATAGTGTGATGCTGATCATGGGAAGTCAACCAGGATCAAAATGTGTAAGGCGAAGACGCAGACTGCGAGTGTAGTAGCCAACTGGGATCGCAAAAGTGTGGCTAAATGAACAGATTACACAACGCTAAGGGAACAGGGCTCATTTTTAAACACTTTATTATGGCTTTTAATTCAATTAAAAACTACAGCAACAACAACAGATAACAAAAACAAAGAACATACATTCTTTCTAGTCACTTTAGAGAAATATGCACTTTCTACAGTGAGTGTCGGCAACTGGCCTAGAATTAAAGTGCATTGAATTGAATTGGGTTTTAATCACACCAACACATGAAAGGTTATATGGCGCCTAACAGGAATGCATTAAAGTGAACCATATTCTTAGTGTGTGTAAAGTGGTGCGCTTTTTTTGTTGGAGTATGCAAATGCATGAATGTAGGTTAATGAATATACTAACTTTACACCAGGAGTCTGAAAATGGCTGAAAACGGTATATACTGCCCGTTATGTTATTTTACACCAAGAGTGTGAGAATGTCGATGAGCATGTAATTAACATGTCGCCAGTACTTAGATATCTCCGCCCTAGTGTTTATGTCGGAAGTATATTGACAATAGGTTACTTTATTATTGAAAACTGGCGGCGTGTTGATAACAGGTCTATGCTATTGTTCTTTTGTCAAATTGATGATAGATATATATGTCACAGTTTGTTTTGCTTATTACAGATATGTTTTACCTACTGCTGTGGGTGCTGCTACTATAACAGTATAAATGTCCTAAATTGTTTCGTCTAGCGGTCAGCTTTTTCACATTTATTCTGTTTGCGTACAATGAGGTTTTCATTCAGTGGCTGTTGTTTTTATATAGAGTGGTGGCTGATGCTGTTTTAATTATAATTCGATCTCTGAGTTATAGGTTATTTTACGCCATACCTTGACTTTAAGTTTGTGTCACCATCACGATGTCGAAAGGCCAATCAACAATGTTCCTATGTCGAATAACTGGGTATCGGACATGCGGTTGCGAGACGTACCATAGAGACTTTCAATAGTTGGTATCATATGTTAAACTCTCCGTTTACAATTTGCTAGTATAAATGATAGCCAGGAACAAACATTTAGACCTGGTTTATGAATAAGTTAATTGCAGACCAGACTCGTACTATGAAAGCCAAAGCGAATATGTCGCCCAGAACTGTATACAATTGGGCTCCTGCCGTTTTTGATCGAAGAGTTTATGGACATTTAGTTTTCTATTGTGAATGTCAAAGTAGGCCTATAACACTTATTTTGTGTTGAATTTGGAAATGTATATTGAACTGCTTAATTTCTTGCCAATGAATGTATACAGTGGCATTTCATTGTTCAGGAACGAGGAAGTATATGATGCTTTGTTGCCTGGTAATTTGTTTTTCTATTAAGGATGATACATAGTGGGGCCTGTCCAAACATTATTTTAACTTGGGGCTTTTAAATTAATCCTAACGCAGCAAAAGTCGATGTTTTTTATGTTAAATATTGAAATCTTATAAAAGTTCATTTGTTTGTTATTTTTAAGACAATGCTGTATTGGGATGATGTACACTTATTTTATCAAGGCAAGCCTTGTTTGTGAATGGTTTACAACAAGGAATTGAATGTTTTATAAGTTAAATTGAAGAAATTATACGTTCAACTTTTAAGCTTGGCTGTGGCTTTGCAATCGTATAGATACTGTTTATATTTACCCTATTTGGGTTATATTAGCTCTCCGTAGCTATTTTATCGCAACAAACTGTTGTTGAGCCTTTTTTGTAACTTTTATAAATTCTTTATAAATTATGACATGACATAATCGCTTCATTGGTTGAAGTATGTCTGTTATACCTCTTTGGAGGTTTTTGTTTGTGTTTTTTGTAGCTTTTTGTATATGACATCACACAATCGCTTCATTGGTTAAAGTACGTCTGTTATACCTCTTTGGAGGATTTCGGTTGATTTTTTTTTTAGTTTTTTGATTTTGTTTATGTATTTGACATGACCTTTGGAGGTTTTTTATTATCTAAGCTGTGTTCCCCATGTTTGGCGGTGCCACGCGGCATGTGGCATACACATGCCGAGTGGCATGTGGCGGTATTTCGCGGACACAGCATAGTGTAGTTAAAATATTCTAAGAACTTTGTTATTTTCTATGCAAGATGTTTTTAATTTTAAGACTTGTCTTTGTGAACATCTGTTCCCAGGGTTTACACTGTACAGTGGTCAGTTACAATTTTAAACTTAGTTTGGACTATGAACATTGGATTTACCTGAAATATTCCAATTTGATTAACTACACACTTTATTTTACACTATATATTGTTGAAGCCATGGCCAGCTTATTCCAATAAATATAAACCAGTAACATTTTGTTTTATTTGTAACCCATCTTAAATAATGGGATTTGTTCAACTAGGGAACACATACTAATTATTTCAGGGGGTGGAAATCAGATGTTATTACGAACGTGTAATTCTAACGCATACACCTCTTTGCAGTGACCGCCATTAGGTCAGTATCGATCTGTTTTTGTGTTCTAAAAATCTGTTTTTAATTGTTATCTCCAAACTAACCAACCCACCCTCCCCGGTGTTTGTTGTTTATATTGTATTTGGTACCAATATATTTCAGTGAAAAGCATGAGGAGATGACATGCCTAGTGGTCTGTCGTCGCCGTCATGGCTCCATCCGAATCTCGTTTGCGGTAGTATACATTGGTGCAATCTTTGGGGATACAGCTACAAGAAGTTTTCAAATACTACTATTGACGGTGCAAGACGACGTTATGGTATCGATGCATGAGGAGATGAGATGCCTAGTGGTCTGTCGTCGTCGTCATGGCTTCAACCGGATCTCGTTTGCGGTGGTCCACATTGGTGCAATCTTTGGGGATACACCTACAAGAAGTTTTCAAATACTACTATTGACGGTGCAAGACGTTGTGGTATCGGAACTCGAAGAACTTTAAAATCGTCTATGAACTTTGTGTCGCGGTATTTCGCGGACACAGCATAGTGTAGTAAAAATATTCTAAGAACTTTGTTATTTTCTATGCAAGAAGTTTTTAATTTTAAGACTTTTCTTTGTGAACATCCGTTCCCAGGGTTTACACTGTACAGTGGTCAGTTACAATTTTAACTTAGTTTGGACTATGAACATTGGATTTACCTGGAATGTTCCAATTTGATTAACTACACATTTTATGTTACACTATATATTGTTTAAGACTTGTATTTGTGAAAATATGTTCCCAGGGTTTACACTGTACAGTGATCAGTTATAATTTAAACTTAGTTTGGACTATGAACATTGGATTTACCTGAAATGTTCCAATTTACACTATACAGTGGTCAGTTACAATTTAAACTTAGTTTGGACTATGAACATTGGATTTACCTGAAATGTTCCAGTTTGATTAACTACACATTTTATTTTACACTATATATTGTTGAAGCCATGGTGAGCTTATTCCAATAAATATAAACTAGTAACATTTTGTTTTATTTGTAACCCATCTTAAATAATGTGCTTATGGTGAGAATGTCTAATTAAAAACACATTAACAACGGATTTGTTGAATTAGGAAAAAGTTCACCTTTAATCTATTATTTACGTTATATCTTTATACAGTTTTCTGCATATGAGCCCCAATTCACTACATTATGATGCGATATATAGATCTCACATGCGCGTTTATTTAGTATTAAATTTATTAAACGAGTTGCCAGATATGACTGTATGAGCAACATATTTGTTTTGCTAATGAATTAATTTGCAGTATCAAAACTTACTTGTTTTCCAAACATGCTATGCAATTTTTTCTTTTTTGTCAAGTTTTGCACCGCCGTTTTTAATCCGTAGGCAGGACAGCAGACGTCAGATCAAGGGCAAAGTTTTTAGGCAAACAAAGTAGAAGACCAGATCTGTTTTTGTTTTCGGTCTTTATTTTGAGCTTTAAGCGTGAGTGACACGTTTAATTACAAAAATATAACATTATATAAATACTATCTGCAAAAACAATACGTATTTATCGAAATAAAATGCAATTTGATTTCATTGGGGGTCACGTGATCTAAACATCATAGGTCACGTGATCTAAATATCATCAGCTGGTCACGTACGTATGAAGTGATGACTCATGAAATTCTTCATTCTTATCCAATGAAACATTGGTCTACTAATTAGTATTCAAAGGTCAAACTTTGTCGTCTGCAGTCGGTCTACAAAACAAACAGTTCGCAAAGGAGAATTCAAGCATGACATAAACGTAAAAGGTAAAGATTATTAAAACCGTGATTGTTTTACAAAATAATGTCTGAACAACAATTTATAATATTTGCCTGTATTTATAGATTAAGACAATTATAAAATGAACAACAACAACGACAAGATTTACACTAACGTAAGGCCTGCTTTTGATCCACACCCACCAGAAAAAATGTGTTGAGAATATTTACAGAGGGAATGCAATAAAACAAATCCAGAGTTGGATTTTGGAACTTATTGGAAGAAGAAGAAGAAAAAGAATAGTGTATCTAGATCTACCTAATATATTTCTAACAAAAATTCTTTCTTTAAAAGAAAAATGTAGATCTACAGTAGACTATCGGTACTGTAAAGTGATGTACAGAAAACAAATCCAACAAAAAAAAAAAAAAAATAAGAACATGTCCAAATCATAATAAGAAAACAGATTTAGTGTAAATAAATTAAAAAAAACAAAACAAGGTAGAATATCGATATAATTGAACTTGGACGTAGGTTGACATACTACGTGTCTACAGTACAGGTCTACTGTCTGACATTAGCTAAATTTGAACGCACAGACAATAAACTGTATTTTGTCCAAAATGTACCTGGAGATGGCAATTGTTTTTTTCATTGTTTAAGTTATGCACTTAAACATATCATTTGTCAAAGAATACTGAACAAATGGAATATTTGGGAGAATAAAGTTCAACGTTGTCATGGACAATTCATGTCATATGAAGCGTATTACATTGGTATGCTGAATGACAATTGGTGGACAGGTGCCTCTGAAACAGAAATGTCATCCTGTCATGGACAATTTATGTGATATGAAGCGTATTACATTGGTATGCTGAATGATAATTTGTGGGTAGGTGCCTCTGAAACAGAAATGTCATCCTGTCATGGACAATTCATGTGATATGAAGCGTATTACATTGGTATGTTGAATGATAATTGGTGGGCAGGTGCCTCTGAAACAGAAATTTCATCCTGCCATGGACAATTCATGTCATATGAAGCATCTTACATAGGTATGCTGAATGATAATTGGTGGGCAGGTGCCTTTGAAACAGAAATGTCATCCGGTCTTCTAAACTGCAGAGTGAATGTGTTTCTTAAAGGCAAAATACAAGACAAACCAACATACTGACATCGTATGCACCAGTGGATGATTTACCATCTACATGAACCATTAATATTTTATTAGAAAATGGCCACGTTCTTCTTTTGAAAGAATGTATTAATAGTCATGGAAATGCTATGGGCAATACAAACAAGAAATCCGCGGATTCACATGTCTCGCCTAACGGGGTCTGGACGTAGAATAAGAATATTTACAGAGGGAATTCAATAAAACACATCCAGAGTTGGATTTTGGAACTTATTGGAAGAAGAAGAAGAAAAAGAATAGTGTATCTAGATCTACCTAATATATTTCTAACAAAAATTCTTTCTTTAAAAGAAAAATGTAGGTCTACAGTAGACTATCGGTACTGTAAAGTGATGTACAGAAAACAAATCCAACATAAAAAAAATAATAATTAAAACATGTCCAAATCATAATAAAAAAACATTAACAGATTTAGTGTAAATAAATTAAAAAAAACAAAACAAGGTAGAATATCGATATTATTGAACTTGAACGTAGGTTGACATCCTACGTGTCTAAAGTACAGGTCTACTGTCTGACATTTGCTAAATTTGAACGCATAGACGATAAACTGTATTTTGTCCAAAATGTACCTGGAGATGGCAATTGTTTTTTTTCATTGTTTAAGTTATGCACTTAAAAATATCATTTGCCTAAGAATACTGAATCAATGGAATATTTGGGAGAATAAAGTTCAACGTTGTCATATGAAGCGTATTAAATTGGTATGCTGAATGACAATTGGTGGACAGGTGCCTCTGAAACAGAAATGTCATCCTGTCATGGACAATTAATGTGATATGAAGCGTATTACATTGGTATGCTGAATCACAGATACCGGTTTAAAAAAAGAAAAGAAAAGAGTCTTATATTCTATTAAATACTGAAGGTCAGCATCGAGGAAATCCTAAAATATAGGCATGCATCTCAAAACAACAGCTGTAGTGTTAGTTTTTGAAGTCCCACAGAGCTGGCATATGCTGCAATCAACTCCGGAATAAATTATCTTTCCAATAACATACACTTTTATATGTCCACACCGCATAAGAAAAGCTCTGGTGCTCGAAAAACACAGAAAACGTACCTGTTTTTTAAAATCGTCTCTAAGCCAGTCCGTATTATTCGCCTATATAGACCCTCGTTGACCGCCGTTTAGCCTTCGCAGAAGCTACCGCGAACACAAAAACTCATCGGCACTATTCTTCACACACAAGATGTCTTTTTCCGCGCAATAAATAATGTCCAAGTACCTTTCCGACTATCACAACACAAGTTTACAACGGCTTCAAGAATCTAAGTTTCATAAGACGCCATTTGCATTTAAAGTTCAGAGTAGCAGGCCCGCACAAACGATGACGTCATTGCTTTACCAATGAACAATATAAGCTCTCATTTCATTGGTTCAATAAAATGTCTGGTATCCAATAGATTTTGTCCAAAGGATCACACCCCCATCTGAAACAATAACAAAAACATCATGGAGGCAAATTTAACTTTGAAGCAAAGACATGCGCTAAAAATCGTTCAAGATGGCCATTCAGTGTATATTGGTGGTCAGGCTGGGGTGGGAAAGTCTTTCCTGATCGAGCGAATTTTGCGTGAGGCTACGAAATCAGAGGAACGGGTTGCACTGACGTGCACAACCGGTATTGCGTGCAGCAATTTCCCGCAGGTAAGAGCAATTGCTTGTATTTATAACAGGTGGTGAAAAAATCGTTCCATGTTATACTGTTCATACTGTCTTAGAAGCCGGATGCAAACCAAGCTTCTTAATAAGTTGTTTTCCCAGTCTGTTTTTTTTTACTTGAGTGCAAAATGACTTCATTACTTATTGGTTTGAACTTATGAGGATGATTTGCCCAGTGTTTGTTTTAGCCTTACTAACTTTTAAAGGGACACATCGCAATCTTGATTTTTTAAAAACTCACGGCGTCCCATTAGTTTTTCTCGGAACTTGCATTCGTTCAATCATTAATATTAATTGTTAGAATGATTCAAAGCAAATTATTTTTACATATTATTGACTTTTGATAATATTGCACCAATAATATATTTAAAAAATGTGTAGAATAATGAAGGAAATAGAATTCTCAATTTTTTTATTTAATTATATGCAACCAGCTTTTAAGTCAAAATGATACAGGATAATCGCTGTACTAATTGCAATGCCTGATATAAAACTCGAGATTGCCATGTGTCCCTTTAAAGGAATTGATGGTGGGTATATAACTTGACTGATATCCAATAACTGACACAGTGTGCCCAGATTAGTTCATGCAATGGCTCCGATAGAGAACTGGCACGGTAAGCCTGGTATTCAGGTCATATAATATTGTGTATGTGCCGATTAAAAATATAAGTTTATTCGCGTTTCTAAAATACCCGTGATTGAATCAGCGTAAAATGAATCGTGAGTTGCAATTTACAACCAATTGCCCATAACTTAAGCTTAAAAAACAACAACTAATTAATGGGACAGTATTCTAAAAGCTAGTTATAAAACTTATTTCACCTTTATTTTTGTCACAGATACCGGTCACAAAAGCCTTGTCTACTAAGGCATATAAGATGTCAAATTTACTGGTTTAAAGATATTTTTTAAACTGGTATCTGATTTTTTTTTAACCAGTATCTATGATTTTTGTGTTAATAAGCAGAGATACTGGAGATTTAACGTTTCATATTTGATTTTATTTTATTTTCAGTCAATGGGAGCTATGACTGTGCACAAATGGAGCGGTGTTGGAGACGGTCGGTTTAGTGCTGCCAAGTTGCAGACTTTGGTATTGAACGATGACAGATTTTCGGCCGCAAAACAGCGTATTTGTTCTACAGACATTCTCATCATAGATGAAATTTCAATGTTGAGTTTGTCACTATTTGACAAGTGGAGTGGAGAAGGAGCTGGACAAACTTGTTGTCCAAAAGACGGTATGGCTCAAGGTGGGAGCGAAGGTGATGCTTCTGAGGAACCTCTCCGACACGCTTGTAAATGGATTGCGAGGAACTGTGACAAAGATAGCGGATGAGATGGTCACAGTCTACTTTGCTGACATAGACAGGCTAGCAGAGCTGTCACGAATATCCTTTACAGGTAAATGACAATCAGGTCTAATGTGGACAGGGAGATCTCTCCCGCAGGTTATGAGGTTTAAGTATAAAGTAAAACTGAAGCCTTGAAATAAAAAAATATTTCAAATGTCCTATAAAGTGTTATCAAGAAGAATGTTATTGATGATAAGCCAGTGTACTGCCAGCTGTTCCATGTATTATATATATGCATTACAGATGCGCAGTGTTGGGAATCGCCTGAAAATTCATGATCGATCATCAGAATATTTAACCGACCGATGATCGATCATTAATCGATTAAACATGACTGCTATATAAGACAGGTGTAAGCCTTTTTCAGACTATCATGAAGAAAAGAATCACATTTCAAGTATGTTCTGGTAATAAAGGACCTGAATGAAACTGACATATATTTTAAAAAAGTAACTTGCGATACCAACTATAAAAGTGATTACTTGTTGCAAAATTATAACTCATTTTATTTTCTTGTATTTTAGTACAAGAGAATGAAATAAGCCATAATTTTCAATAACCGAGTGGGAAACAATGAGAATCTATATATTGTTTTGTCTCCATGGGACTGGAGACAATGTAGAAGAGTGATTGGTGTCACTCCAAATGCAAATGAAAATCGTCATAATGTGCATCAGTTCCATATGGAATGTACATATGCATTAAATTGAGCAGCATGTAACTGGATTTAATTATTGTTTATGAAAATGTTTAATAAGGAAAACTCGACGACTACCCTGCGGCTACTTTTCAATGCTAAAATGTTAATTTAAAGGAAAATTATGTGTTTCCAAGGCTTGTATAATTCAAATGGTGTATTTTATCACAAAACTAGAATTTATAAGAACCTTAAGGCATCCTATGATGGATATTAGTGATTATACTACACAAAGTAGCCAGGATTTGTCCAGACAAACTATTTCAGTAACAATAATTAATCATACGGATCATTGGAATGAAACTGAAACATATTATTCGGTATTACATATTATTATTATTATTATTATAAAGTCTTGAAGTTGAAGCATAAGTGTTCTGAAAGAAATGGAACTAAAGTTATTTGCAATTTATGTATACAAACTATTATTTACTTACTTTGGCAGGGTTGAAGTTGATTGCAGACAGATATTTGCGCCAGGTCAACTTGGTGTAGCGATTGGCCGAGTACAGTCTGAGGAGGGTCTCCGTATCGTAAATTTCACCAACAGAGCAGTGATAAGACAACCAACAGAAATCCAAGACTATCTTCAAAAAGAGTCCGATTTACTTTTGGAAGATCTCTCCTGCTGTCATAGTGAATGGTTAGTATAATATCACCAAATAGTTATATCGATCGTTGTGGAAGAAGTGCTGTGGCTTAAGATATCAGACCTCCAAGCATGCAACAGAACCTGATGAATCTAGTCAGTAAAACAGAAGGATGATTGCAGATTCCTCAGCTCGAAATAACTCGTATAATGTGATGGGAAACACTAATTCAGTCTTAATTATCCGTGTTATAGTGACACTAACCGTGTATCTTTTAGTCCCAAAAGTTACATGCGAATGCATTTAACTGGTTTAGCAGTTGGGCCACTGTATTGACGTTTCTTATGTTCAGCAAGAGGTTTTGGTGTCACAAATGCAAAACTTTCGCACCTTTGGTTTGATCGAGCTGCATTGCTCTTCTTCAACACTGCACTTTGACCCAGTATAACACTATTGACATTCCTTCTATATTGGAGTGCTGTTGGATTGGTGTTTGACCCATTGAATTTTCCCCTGGCAAAACTGATTTTCAAAACAAAACTGAAGTTTATCATTGAAGGTATGATGGACCATCCTGAATTTTCTGTGATCACATCCAAGCAAAATTGCTCGAATCCTACAAGGCAGGACTGGCTATCTTCCAAGCATTCTCTTGACATGAGAGTCTTAATTTTCTGATGTTTTGTCAACTATGTTGATTTGTTTACATTTTCTTGCCATTTAAGGAACCACTTTTGAACTACATTGTTTTCTGCGAGCCTGGTATCCTCAGTTGTATTAATAGGTCTTCCGTCTCTAAAGTTGGCCACGATTTTTGAGGTGTTTTGGAGAAACTCAATTGTTCCATCAAGAACCCGTCCTTTCTCTCCTAGGGTTTGTTTGTAGGCCAACATTAAATTGAACATTTCGTCATTCAAGACGTCTTCTGCCAATTTATTTCGCATTTTACTAGAACTACTCGGAAACAAGTGCTCATTTGTGAGGCTTCTGTGTACTTGTAATGGATTGAGTTTGTCCCAGTTATATGCATCTATCCACATAGCCCATTGTACTTCACCACTTTCCAGTCTCAACAATCTAGTGCACCCTTTCTGTATTTCACTTTTCAGTACATTATTTCTTATCTTTTTGATCCATCATGAATATTACATGTTTGTAAGGATTTGCGGGTGATGGTGCTTTCATTAATTTGCTCACCATGTTCTTTTCTGGAAAATGCATATGCATAAAGGTTCGGTTGCTGCATGCACCATCCATGGAGATGTATTTAACATCAAATTCATAGCATTTCAGTTTATCTATTGCCACACAAGGACATAAAGATCTGAAGCATTTACTTGACGGGTGACAAAGTGGGCGAAGGGGAACGGAAGCCTGTGATTCCCTGAAACCTGATTTGAAGGATATGGCATCCTGGTTGTTGTCGATGCTCACCATCCTTTAGAACCTTAATAACATTGCCTTCCTCTCCCATCTCCGTAAATCCAACAAGTTCCATTCTGCCCTCTGCTGGAATGTTGAGTCTTTCAGCTTCAACAGTCATCCACTGAAAAATGTCAGGGTTGAAACCTGTTGACTGTCTAACACTGTTCATATATAATATAAGGAGCCGTGGTGACGGAAGAATTAATATTCCAGATTGTCTCAGAGATCGGTAACCTTCTGGGCTTCTTGTAAACAAATTCAAACATTCTGATATAATTGGTTTATCCCATTTGTTTTGTTTTGTATTTTTGTTCACAGAATTTGTTACTTGTGAAAGCATGAGTAAAATTAATTTTTCATTTGCATTGGGCATAAGTTGACGAAGTATGTCTTTAGTACACACTGGCTCAGTAGACTCGGAAGAAATAGCCTCGGAAGATTCTGTTGGTGAATAATGTACTGTCATTTTCTGGCATACATTGCAATTTGGGTAAAGACTGCCAAGAAAGTTTGAAACCATCTTACATTTCATTGTTCTTAAAATTATTTCAGCCTTTTCATTATTTGTAGAAAGCCTTTTTTCAAGAATATGAGTTTTTCTTTGATAGTCTCTACCACTGAGTATAACACCTTTGCAAAGTTGAATGCAGTCCACTTGTTTGCAAACATTATTTATTCCCTCTTTAGTTGGAATATATGTATCGTTTATATGATTTGATGGTAAATCAACATTTACACCTCTTATCTCAACCTGAAACTTCAGATCACTGTTAAATGTTACAGCTTTCAGAATGCTATTATTATTGCTTTTGAGTCCACTCTCTGTGCTAATTTTGACAAGGCCATCACCAGTTGATACAACTCCGTAGTTGGCTGGACAGTTATTTAGTATGGTATTCGTGTTGAACTCGACATCCTCCAGTTGAAATACAGCTTGCTTACATCCATTGATTGTTTTCCGTTGATACACTCCCGGAAAGACTTTTTGAAGAATTTGGGAAAATGTCTGGACGTTATTAACTTTCTTTTCATCTTCCTCCAACATCACCGATATCTTGTATGTATCATATACATCTTCCTCCGACATCACCGATATCTTGTATGTATCATATACATCTTCCTCCGACATCACCGATATCTTGTATGTATCATATACATCTTCCTCCAACATCACCGATATCTTGTATGTATCATATACATCTTCCTCCAACATCACCGATATCTTGTATGTATCATATACATCTTCCTCCGACATCACCGATATCTTGTATGTATCATATACATCTTCCTCCAACATCACCGATATATTGTATGTATCATATACATCTTCCTCCAACATCACCGATATCTTGTATGTATCATATACATCTTCCTCCAACATCACCGATATCTTGTATGTATCATATACATCTTCCTCCAGCATCATGTATCATATACATCTTCCTCCAACATCACCGATATCTTGTATGTATCATATACATCTTCCTCCAGCATCACCGATATCTTGTATGTATCATATACATCTTCCTCCAACATCACCGATATCTTGTATGTAACATATACATCTTCCACTGTCAGAAATTCAGTTCCCTTTTCGGTCGCATTTTCAAGATGTTCTGTCAACCTGAAAAAAAGTATTAATTATGTTCACTGATATGATATAGACATCATATTGAAACAACAGCTGTCAACAGCGCAGCTCGACTATTCGATTTTTCAGAGAATATTAAATTATATAGCTAGTATATACCATCAGAAAACAAGGCTAACACAATGTGAGGTGGGGTTGGGGGCGCAACATAGCTATGTGTAAGTAATGACCAAAACTACAGAGAAATATGTAAAAAAATATATATAATCAAGTTTTGAGTGGGGGTGGGGGAGAGATGAGGGTGGATGGTGGGACGAGTGGGGGAGGTAAGGGCAATATATATGTGTAAGAAGCTATGTAAGAATTAACCAAAACAACACGCAAATATGGTAAAACAAAATAAAAATAAAACTATTTCAAGTGGGTAGTGTTGGGTGTGTGTGTGTGGTGGGGGTGAGAGGGGGGGGGGGGTGGAGGTGGAGAGGCAGGGAGTGGGGGTGGGCAAGATAGCTATTTTGTAAGAATTTACAAAAACAACACAGAAGTAATTATGTAAAAAAAAAATAGAGGTTGGGGGTGGGTAGTGGGGGGGGGGAGAGGCAGTGGGGTGTGTGTGTGTGTGGGGGGGGGGGGGGTAGGCAACATATAGGTGTAAGAAGCTATGTGTATGAATTTACCAAAACAACATAAATATATGTAAAAAACATTATAAACATTAAATAAAAATATTCCAGTTTCGGGTGGGGGGGGGGGGGGGGGGGTAGAGGGGTGGCAACATAGCTATGTGTAATAATTGACCAAACGAACAGAAATATGTATGGGGTGGGGTGGGGGAGGGGAGGCAGTGGGGGAGGGGGCAACATGTGTAAGAATTGACAAAAGCAACACAGAAATATGTAAAAGAAAAACAAACTTTTAAGTGGGGTGGGGAGGGGGGTGAGAGGCAGGGGTGGGTAGGGGCAACATATATGTGTAAGAACTGACTAGAACAACACAGAAATATGTAAAAAATAAATAAAAAAATAAGAGTTTGAAGTGGGGGGAGAGGCTGTGGTGGGTGGGGGTGAGGGAGCAACATATATGTGTTAGAAACGACTAAAACAACACCGAAATATGTATAAAAAACGGGTGTGGAGTAGGGGTGGGAGTGGGGGTGGAGGAGGGAGCCCATGCTGCAATATGGGTGAAGTATGAATAAGATGCATAATGCTATAAGAAATCCCAAAATTATAGATATATATACATGCTTATATGCAAACCTAGATCTGCCTTTATTGCACATTTTATGGACCATCACAATTCGGGTTCCATGGGAGCCCAAAACTTGCAAAAGACAAAATTACTTATCCAACCCTTTACAACATACATTAAGGAAACCA
This sequence comes from Cyrtodaria siliqua, assembly GCA_037043455.1. Classification (NCBI taxonomy): domain Eukaryota; kingdom Metazoa; phylum Mollusca; class Bivalvia; order Adapedonta; family Hiatellidae; genus Cyrtodaria; species Cyrtodaria siliqua. Next base: position 332,699 of record JAWPHD010000092.1, on the reverse strand, counting down.
ATTCCAAAATTTAGTTCACCTAGGACAAGAAATGCAAAAAATATAGTCTATAGACCTGTAAACACAGCTTACACGCAAAATGTGATGTGGAATAGACATATTTTAAGGGCTATCAGAATTTGGGTTCCATGGGAGCCCAGGGGTTACAGGAACCAAAATTACTTAAGCAGCCCTTAAGATAATGCTATAAAGAAGTTAATGGCCAAATTTGATTGTGCTAGGGTAAGAATTGTAAGAGATATAGACTTGTAAACACAGCTTTGTACGCACAATTTAATGTGAAATGGGACACATTTGGTTTAATATGCAGCCCTTAAGATAATGCTATTAGGAAGCCCATGGCCAAATTTGGTCGTGCTAGGATAAGAAATGTAAGAGATATATACTTGTAAACACAGCTTACACGCAAACCTTGATGTGGGACGCCGACGCCGGGGTGGGACGCCGACGCCGGGGTGATTACATAAGCTCTCTTATTCTTCGACCACTACATGTATTAAATTGCGAACCATCTTCAAACCTCAAATGTATTGTTGTGTAATTCATGCACAAAAATTGGTAATAATCCGTTGACATTGAGGAATTTTTCAGGTTAACAAGTCTGAAAGTGTACATTGGACAGCCATATTGGCAAGCATCTTGAAAGCATTTGCACAACATATATACTTTTTTAAAGACACACACGGCAATCTTGCTTTTTGTGTATATCAAGCATTAACATTAGCACCTCAATTTATTAATCTTATCTCTTTTTGACTTGAAAATTGCTTGCATATAATTAAATAAAAATAATTATATTTCAGTTGTCTTCATTATTTTAGCAAATTTTGAAATATTTTATTGATTCAATCTGATATAAAATCCATTTACTTGAACTATTCTAATAATGAGTATAAGTGATTGAACAAATGCAAGTTTGTAGGAAAACGGGACGTGTTAAGTTTTTAAAATGTCAAGATTGCCATGTGTCCCTTTAGCTTCAGCGATATGTGACAAACTAATAGTATGAAAGAGTTATTGGATAAAATTGATTTCAATCTTGGTTTAGATGTTTTTCTTAAAAAAAGAAATTGGACTATATGATGCATTATAATCTGTTCATATTTACATTTACTTGTTTACACCCCCGTTGACGGGCATTTATTTATTTGTAAATAGTTTACCCAATATATTTTACATTATTTTTTAATAACTTACTTTAATTTATTTCAATTTTGTTATCAGTTTTTACGCACAACATGACCTTTTTATGTATCGATGTGCCTTAAAACGCCATTCATTCGTTCAGCAATATTTTGATACAAACAAAAACTTTGGTGGTAATGTTGAATTTTTCAGGAGTTATCGTGTTTACAAGTAAAAGATCCCATGTACATTATGATCACTATAAGAGCCCAGTTTCTGTTTATTACAAACTATTTTATTCTACATCGACATCCTTCAGATTTGAAATAGGCTTCCATTTAAATTTGCAACAAAAGAAAACAATCCAACATTCAACATTGCTGGTCTCTTTTAAAAATTTACCATAAACCCCTTTTTAGAATATATTTTTATGCATTCTAAATAACAACCTACCATGAGGCCCTATTTTTCATCAATGCCATCCTGGTTTAAAAAATCTACCTTGAAGCTCTTGGGAACATTCATATATAGATTGACTTTAATATTTAAGATGGCTACTCAGGAAAGCAACTCTTTATACCCCCGCAAACAAAGTTTAAGAGGGGGTGTATATACATGTAGGATAACACACATGTTTATAACTATTGTAACAATATTGCGTTGTGTAAACCTTCGCCTCTCACCGCTGCGGATTCGAATCCCACTGGGAGCTCGACTTGTATGTGAGGAAGTGTCGATTCTTACAGATGGCGGGATGTGTACAGTACTGGTTCTACTCAGGAGGGGCGTCCGTGGCCGAGTGGTTAACGTCTCTGACTTGAAATCACTTGCCCCTCACCGCTGTAGGTTCGATCCCTCAGGGGCCTAGGAATCTTTATGTGAGGAAGCTATCCAGCTGGCTTGCGGAACGTCGGTGGTTTTACCCAGGTGCCCGCCCGTGCACGAACATTTCCCGGAGGGGCACCTAGGGTCTTCCTCCACCAATGGAAGCTGGAAAGTCGCCATATGACTTTAGCTGTTGGTGCGACTATAAAATCCAATTCAATTCAATTCTACCCAGGAAAAGTGGGTGGTCTGCCTCCACCATAAAACATCGACCGTCGTATATGACCTTACATGTGTTGAAAATGACGTAAGACACCATACAAACAAACTATTGAAATTTTGATTTTCTTTTTCAGTGGTGATGTCCGTAGTGTAGCTGAATCCATTCAAAGAACGTTAATTGATGTACCTTTATCTGAATGGGACACTGAAATGGACCTAAATGACGACAACTCATTCGACGCTGATTTTACTTTATTTGTGTCTTCATTGTCGGAAGAACAGATTAAATCACCATCTCAAGAGCAAGTGCTCCCGGCTGATTTTAATATAAATTCTGAATTAAAAAAGTTGCAGTTTGTACCACCAATAAATACATTCCAACAAGATGTCAACAAACGTATTGATCATCTCCTGCAACATGACGGTTTGACGAGAACATTTTGTCAGTGTCAATGAAACAAGTTGTCCACTTTGTATGCCAAGAACATATTGTCTGCAGATAAATCGGTGCCTCAAGCACAATTAACTTTGTTTTATCAGCAAGTCCAATCTTAAATGACGAGTGATCCTATGTATAAAACAGCATGTTTGCATTTGTTTGAATCATCCGGTTTTGGTATCAACGAAGTAGAGCAACAGTTTCACATATGTTTTAATTTAATTGTGGCAATTCAAAAACTATTGTTAATAAAGAAAGCGGAAAATTTACCGATTTGTAGTGCGACATATAGTAACAGAAGTGTTCAGGAAAATACCGCTGACAGTGCACGTGGCAAAATTTGGTACATCGGTGGTTACACTATTGCTAAACTTAGATATATGTATTGTAAACAAATAACTTGCAATTGCCATAAAACATCAGGCGAAGCTGTTTCCAAATACGAAAGTGCCAAGATAGCCCTAGAGGCATCTGAACATGCTATACTGCAATCCTCTGTTGATACTGGTAGTTTAATTGAGACAACACAAAAACAGAACATAAACAGTGGACTAACTAACATTACAGATAGTGCATATTTCTTTTTCACTGAGGTTGTCAATCAAATTCTTACCATTATGTCGGGACCAAACGTCTCAATACATGGAAGTAACTTGTATGAGTTCACATTTGATCAACTACAATTTTTTTTTGATCTATTCCAGAAGTTTGTTGCAAGTTGTAATTATAAAATTGACTATTTATCTTGTGACACACTGGATGACAGTTTACAAATCAGTCAAACTATGAATAACATTTTAGATAAAGTAACTGCAATTGAACTTGTTTATAATGAAATTATCCATAAGGTTTTGTCTGTTTTGTTAAAACAGTTTACCAGAGATATGTTAATGACACTGAGGGTGGAAAAAGAAATGGAGCATCGGAAATAAATAAAAGTATCAAAGGCAAGAAAAAGTACAGAAGGTAGCTTAAAGAAGAAAGCTGTAGAATCAAAAACAGTAAAGAAATTTAGTGATGATGTTAATACCAAGCAACCAGTAGGTATATCTGAGCAAATAGCAGACAATGTTTCCTTCTTATCAAATGAAAGTTCTGTTGAAACAAAGAAAACTAAAAGAACTGCAAGGAAAAAGGCTTTAACTGTAAGAGAATACAGTCAAGACATTCCAATAGCAGGTAGCTCAAAAGTAACTGTCAAAACAACCAGAACAAAAACAGCTGAAAGTAAGAAGACTTCAGAAGCTAACAGTGAAGATATTCAAACTGCAGGTATTTCAAAGAAGATTTATAAATCAAAGAAAAGAAAAACAGCAGAAAATGTGAGAGAGCATAGCTCTGATAGTGAGTCTGACTATGAAGACGATGAATACAATGAAGATATATGTGCGAAATGTGGTGGTGTTTATGAAGATGGGGAGGACTGGATAAACTGTGATTACTGTATGAAATGGTTGCACAGAAAGTGTTGTGGCCTTTCGAAAGTTAAAAAATGGAAAAAATTTAGCAAAACTGCGCAAAATTTGCCTGCCCAGAATGCAAGTAATTTATGTAATTTCACAGTATTGAAATTCATAGTGAACTAGACGGGGTTGTTTTTGTAACAAAAACATATGTCTGCTCCCCCATAATTCATGAACCAACCTGGCTGCAAGTTGCGCTCTGCATGTTGTCGATATGGTGAGCATTTGTGCCAAATTATTTTAAAATCCCTCAAACGGTTCAAGAGATATGGATTGGACACAAACTATAGTGCATATGACCTTCGATCTCTAGGTTTTATCTTGAACAGACGTGGCTGGAAGTTGCGCTCTGCAAGTCGTCTTGATATGGTGAACATTTGTGCCAAGTTATTTCAAATCCCTCAAGCGGTTCAAGAGATAAGGAGCGGACACGAAATGTACTGCATAGGACCTACGACCGCTAAGTGTGTCCTTGACCTTGAACAGACGTGGCTGGAAGTTGCGCTCTGCAAGTCGTCTTGATATGGTGAACATTTGTGCCAAGTTATTTCAAATCCCTCAAGCGGTTCAAGAGATATGGAGCGGACACGAAATGTACTGCATAGGACCTACGACCGCTAAGTGTGACCTTGACCTTGAACAGACGTGGCTGGAAGTTGCGCTCTGCAAGTCGTCTTGATAGGGTGAACATTTGTGCCAAGTTATTTCAAATCCCTCAAGTGGTTCAAGACAAATGGAGCAGACACGAAATGTAGTGCATATGACCTTCGACCTCTAAGTGTGAACTTGACCTTGAACGGACGTGGCCATCAAGCCAGTAAGTAAGAACTGTCCCTCTTACCCTTATACCATTATGTCATTTGTCGGCTTCAGTGTCCAATTTGTAACTTTACTAAAACAATTGCATATCATGGGATCTTTTTCTGATAAATTCTTTAATGTGTGTGTGTGTGTTAGGGGGGTGGGTGGGGGGGTGGGGGGTGGAGTGAGAGGTGGAGGGGGGGGGGGTCAGGTATACTGTATATGAATGAGGGCACAATATCAGGGTTAATATCAATTGCAGCGGTTAGCTGTTCTATATTTATCAGTTGTGTCCGTCAGTATTAACTTCAGTCGCAGCAGTAACCAGACAATTGTGCCTGACATCATTTTATACACAGCTACGACCCTGAAAGTTGGGTTACCCTATCATCATTGAGTCTCTCAGTTTCAGGAAACATACTTTTTTCTGGTCATCTGAAAAGCTAAATCTTAATCAATACCCATATATTTGATTAAATAAGCATACCATGAAACGGCACTCATGTTGAATCTTACAATCTGTGTCACAGATATCAGTTTTTAAAAAGATCGTTCATCTGTGATTATTTCGAAGTTTTAAATTTCCCGCTTTTATAATTGTACAGAGTTGCCGTTCCTGATTCTATTTACTTTCGTTTTCAATGTGAAAAATAAATATTTAAAGTAATAATATCAATTACATTTGACATAATATATTGATATTTCTTGTGTTTACCTTATTAAATCTTATTATTATCTTATTATAATCTTATTATAATACTTTATAATTACCTTTCAAAAAGTTGATCTAATTTATTTTATCCAATCAGATTTCGGCTTCCAAACGAATGTTTATGCGGACTCGCTATCCTTCAAATTCAATGCAAATGGCGTCCTGTGAAACTTAGATTCTTGAAGCCGTTGTAAACTTGTGTTGTGATCGTCGGAAAGGTACTTGGACATTATGTATTGCGCGGAAACAGACATCTTGTGCGTGAGGAATAGTGCCGATGAGTTTTTGTGTTCGCGGTAGCTTCTGCGAAGGCTAAACAGCGGTCAACGAGGGTCTATATAGGCGAATATTACGGTCTGGCTTAGAGTCGATTTTTAAAAACAGGTACGTTTTCTGTGTTTTTCGAGCACTAGAGCTTTTCTTATGCGGTGTGGACATATGAAAGTGTATGTTATTGGAAAGATAATTTATTCCGGAGTTGATTGCAGCATATGCCAGCTCTGTGGGACTTCAAAACCTAACACTGCAGCTGTTGTTTTGAGATGCATGCCTATATTTAAGGATTTCCTCGATGCTGACCTTCAGTATTTAATAGAATATAAGACTCTTGTTTTTCTTTTTTTTTCTTTTAAAACCGGTATGTGTGTGCTGAATGACAATTGGTGGACAGGTGCCTCTGAAACAGAAATGTCATCCTGTCATGGACAATTCATGTGATATGAAGCGTATTCCATTGGTATGTTGAATGATAATTGGTGGGCAGGTGCCTCTGAAACAGAAATGTCATCCTGTCATGGACAATTCATGTCATATGAAGCATCTTACATTGGTATGCTGAATGATAATTGGTGGGCAGGTGCCTTTGAAACAGAAATGTCATCCTGTCTTCTAAACTGCAGAGTGAATGTGTTTCTTAAAGGCAAAATACAAGACAAACCAACATACTGATATCGTATGCACCAGTGGATGATTTACCATCTACATGTACCATTAATATTTTATTAGAAAATGGCCACGTTCTTCTTTTGAAAGAATGTATTAAAAGTCATGGAAATGCTACGGGCAATACAAACAAGAAATCCGCGGATTCACATGTCTCGCCTAACGGGGTCTGGACGTAAAAATAAAAAGGTTAATGATGCTTAAATGAAAGTTTGTCATAGAAATACCATTCTATTAAAACCAAGAGGCCCACGAGGGCCTTTGGAGGCTCTACTAGCTAAAACGGCTTATATATCAAGGGTTGTCGACATAAAATTTACATCAGTACATCTTTTAAAGCAATGCAAAAACAACAGAGATAGGATGTCCTTAGATTGCTCACCTGGTAATTATGGACAATAAGTCTGCTGTGTCTCGTCTCGCATTGGGTATTTTTTTAATTTGTCCCACTTTCTTCTATTAATGACATTTCATAAAAATGGGCGTGGGGTGTGGTTATATTAACATCCTAAACAAATATGGTAAAGATCAGATAAAAAATGAAGTAAACAAAGGAAAATATAATATAGCATTTTCAACAAATCAAGGGCCATAACTGTGTCGTTACTAACAAGATCTAGCTGGTTTCGAACTTGTCCAAGATTTCATTGATATACCGCGCTCTGCACAACTAGCCATCCTACTGAGGCTTCCTGCCATATTTTGTAGAAATCCAACAACTGGAAAAAAACGCAACAGGAACATCTAGAAACCATAGCAATGCTTTCTGCTAACACAGCGTTAACCAAAACAAATTTGAAAAAAAAGTAATTAAAAAAACCAAAGGAAATAAAAAGAATATAATAACAAAACGAAAAAATCAAAAAAAATAAAAAAAATAAATAAAAAAAACAACAACATCTAAATATATATTTATATATTAAAAAAAATAAAACAAAAAATAATACTAATAATAAAAGCAGGGCAAAACATCTGGTAAAGTTTGGTGAAGATCCAATGAAAACTGAAATCTATATTGTATAAACGATGCAAAATATAGTATTTTTAACTAAATCAAGGGCCATAACTCCGCTGTTACTCGTCCGATCTGGCTGGTTTTCGAACTTGTTTTCGAGCTTTCATTGATATTAACAATCTGTTAAAGTTTGGTAAAGATCAGATGAAAAATGAAGGCCTTTGGCCAGTAGAGCTAAAAAGCATCAGCTCCAAAAAATAGTTCAAGGTCATAGATGAAATCCGTGCGTCCAAAAAGAGACACAACTATGTCACAATAGAATATTTTTTCTTCCAAAGATTAAGCTAAACCTTAGTTTTAAAACATCTAGTGCATAATTATAGTTCATGAGAAAGTGATGTAAATGTAACAATTATAATTATAAGGTTATCTGCCCTTTGCTTGGATGGTGAAGGTCACATCCACATTTGCTTTGTCACGTTGCAATGTACCACTCAAGATACAGCTATAAGCAAAGTTTGAAAGGTGTTAGTGCATACAGTTTGTGAAAAATAGACCTCAACGCAATAGTTGAAGGTAAGATTATTAAGTTATCTGCCCTTTACTTGGAGGGTCAAGGTCACTTCCACATTTGCTTTTACACATTGCGATGTACCACTCAAGATACTACTATAAGCACAGTTTTAAAGGTGCATACAGTTTGTGAGAAAATGACCTAAACGCAAAACTTAAATGTTGACGCCGCCGCCGGAAAAACAACACCTATGTCTCTTTTTTTCTTCGTGCAAACACAATTAAAATAGACCATTCATATGCTGAGCAGAATGATGAAGAACTTCACACATCAAAAAGCAAAAAATATAACAAAAGCAAAAAAACGTGAATCTTCCATTCAATCAAAACAATCTTCGAAAATGATATACAAAACAAGAACAAAGACTTCACACATTTTTGGTTATTCATGCTCAAAAAGTGTACATTGTGACCATTCCTACCTATATCCTCAGATACTGTTTCAGAAATTTCTGAAAAAAAATGCAAAATTTCAAGAAAAAACACATATTGTTTCTAAAAAACCAAAATCAGCGAACCAAACCTGCAACGAAAATGAAACCCCTCACTCTTTTTCAAACAATTGCGATATCCCGCAAACCTCTCATTATGAAGCAAATAAAAACAAAGATTGTAAAACTTAGCAAAAACTAGAAAAATTACCAATAATTATACCTCAAGGTACGCAGCCGACCTGTATCTTGAATGAGCTAATACCACCGAATCAGTCAACAGATAGTGATGCGTTTCCAATAAATAAAACAAGACAAAATAATAGAATTTCATCAAATAACACAGATATGTGAAAATCTGCAAGAAATTTCCAGAAAATTTGGCATTTGGTTTGACCCTGACACAGATTATGACAAATATTATTAAAAAAAAACTATAAAAAACGAAGGGTAAAATATAGAATAAAACACAAATAGAAAAAACTTGGATTTGATTTGGAAGAGGTTCCAGATGCACCGCCTTTATCAAACAATTTACAGTTCAATAAGGCAATGGACAGTATCAGAGCTTTTGAACTTCAGCAGATGTATGGGAAGCCATAACCGTCAAAATGTGGATATTTACAAACCATTCAATGACAGGCCATTTAATTCAACATGAAGTCATTTGATGACGTACATATTGATTCGATGCGACGTGTAAACACTGTTCATTCGTTGCAAAATGAATTGATACAGTTTGAAGTAAAATGATACGGTGTAAAATTTCAAACCATACGATGCAAATAGAAATCATTCAGTGCAATGACAAACCATTTGACAAAACAACTAATTGCAATACAATCAAACACAAGTCGGTACGATGAAAACTTAAACGATTCGTCGAAAAATGTGAAGTGATACACAACAAAGTAAATCAGCATGATGCAATATGAATCAGTTTAACGCAAACACATTTAGTCTGGTGGTAAGAAAAATGATCGGGCGAAAACAAAGTCGGTGCAATGCAAACGCAATCCGTTCGACAGAAACTGATTTCATTACGTGCAAAGTGAAACGGTGCGACATCTGGCGGCGATATTTGCCACATCACTTGCAGGGTTATTTCCCCTACATAATGACTGGCCTTATGGTAAATCAAAGTATTTAAAGTACTGAGAATGCAAGGTTTGATAGGAAAGACTGTATGAATAATTGCACGATCAAATTTCCATAAATTTGACATAGATTTAGCCAACTTGGCGATCTTGGGCGACCTACCCAAAATCTTAGAGGGTCAATCCATTCCAATTATATTGTTATCTAAAATTATGTCATTTACAGAGAGGCGTGTATTAAGTAGTCTTCCGGGAACAAGTTGCACAAGAGGGTCTGTATCACTCTACTGACTTGAATAGTCTAAGGCCTAGCGGAAAACAGTTCAAAATCAAAGGATATAACTCTGATGTGTCTAGTCTGATGCAACTGGTTTTGAACTTGTCCAAGTTCAGTGGCGTAACCTAGAAAACGTCTTCTGCTGCAGGGACAAATAACTTAACAAGAGGCACTACCCGTTGATTCAACTTCCCTATGTCTGTCCCACACATTGAAAAGAAACTTTACTGTAGTATTTACTAAAAAAATAAAATACAAATTTATTGGTGGAAAGAAGAATTGAAATTGACTATAAGTAAATACACGGGTAAAAGTGACCATAATTTTGATAAATAAACAACAACAACAACAAACTGAACAGAACCTAGTTGGACGAAGTAGGTTAAAATGCTGCAGCCATGTGCAGTTTCAAACGGTGTCCGGTTGTCACGATTTAAAACCACTTTGCTTAATTGTTACTGGCACAGCAGGGTTAGGTAAATCTTTTTTAATAAAATGCCTAGTGAAATCATTACGCCTGTACTTCAACAGTAATCAATGTGTTCGAATTCTTTGTCCAATAGGTAATAGTGCCAATTATATATCGGTTAAAGGTTCCTACAATCAATAAATGCAAAGATTTGACTCCTCCACTTGGTTCACTTGGTGGAGTATTGCAAAGAAATTGCACAGTTCTTTATGACTTGCTTGTTGACGAAAGGTCAATTATTGGAGCAACTATTCAGTAAACAAAGGCTCAAACCGAGACAAGTCATGGGTGGGGTGTGCATTTCATATGGCTTATATAATGGAGCTATTGGAAAAGTTGTTGACATAATTTTCCCAGAAAATAAAAAACAACAGAAGCATTGCCAATTGTCGTAATGGTGGAATAACGAGGACAGACTTTGTTTTAAAGTTAACACAAAACGTGTTCAAGCAAGATCAAAAGAAATTTCAAGGATAAAACAAGTCTGCTTCAATACAGAACATGAACATAAGCGTCTAAAATGACTTTCTTTTTCAATTTAAAACTTACAATGTAACGTCCTAATACAAACTTTTTTTTTGTTTTCTTTTTTCCCCACATCATTTCAAAAAAAAGGGCGGGGGAGGATTACATGAAGTTTTCAGTACGGAAATTTCTTGACAATTAAATATGACTAATATATATATATAGATATATAGGATCTTAAAGGAGTCTCCATTTCATATAAGATTTATGAAATTAGTTATGAATTATTACTAATACACTAACTTCCGGTACTTACGACCACGGTAATGAGTGCGCGGCAGTGTTGATACATTTTTAATTTTGAGATTGACCAACGGTCGATAAGTTGTCAAAACAGTATTCATCTGAAACAGTATTGTTTTGATGGTAAAAGTTATATTTAAAGTGCAACGGTGAAATTTGTGGATTTTCTAGCGTTATGGAGGAAAATTTAGCAAAAACAGTAAGCGACTATTCAAAATTTCATGATGGCGGGGCCCCGCTCGTCTTCTTCAGAGAAACGGCCATCTTTGGTGAAAATAGGCCAACCCCAGCATAATGGCTAAAATATACTGTGCTTTATCAAGCAGTAGGGTCCACGATAGATCCCACGCACATCACAGACCTACAACGTGTTAGAGGGATGTGGCGAATATATTCGCAACGAGACAGTTTGGAAGATAAAGTGCAGTTAATGGCGGAGGGGTTCCCCCTACGTGGTAAAAATACCAGGTATTTACTGTATTGAAAACGAATCCCCTACGTTTTGACAACACGTGAATCACATGATGTAGAACGTGTAAGCGATCAGAGATCAAAACACAAAGCTAAACACAGGAAATTACCCGGTCAACAAATGATTGACGGTTTCTTGGCCGTCATGAAGGGAAATACGGAAACACCAGCCAAAGGAAAACAGAGTCTAGTTGTAAGATCGCCACCGACGCCGGCCGAAACAATGTAACCATAAAAGTGAAAGTGATTCTGACTATGGAACCTAATTACATCATATTTTCTCATCCACAACGGAAACAAAAACTGAACTGGCTACGGCTTGTGAGAATGATTAACGGACATACAACTACGAACTTATTATATCAAAATAATTATCGCTAGACCAGTATTACGAAAGATAATATGTATATATGTAATAATGGTTGAGTATAAATATTTATGCAGGTCACACCATCATTCACGTGCCAAAATGTCATCAAATTGAAATGTCTCCATGTGCATACTACATTGACACTTATATGCATAACAATAATCGAAATGTATAAATATGCATCACCTTTTTGTGGGGATACACTTTATCATATTTTATGTCACACCAGCATTCGCATGGATGCATTTTATCTGCATGTTGTCACAGCGGCATTTGCATGGCGACTTATTACTGAAATGAGATGAGGCATGTACATGTTGCACTGGAACTAACATGCATGATTATAACGATCTATGACCATAAAGCATGAATATACAATAACCTTTCTTTATACATCCTCTTCTTGGGAGGATAATGAATTTTACCAACATATATGTCATATCGACATTCACTGGAGTTGTTTCATGGACATAAAATGTCTCCATGGGCATGTTGCTATTGAAACAATTATATATGAGATAAACAGATGTATGTGTGCAATCGCTATTTTTTTGTGCGAATACGTTTATTACATGTAATACTGTACTATCGGTACAGACATGACATCGCTATGGTGTAAATATTACACCAACATTCACATGGCGACATCACCAAAATGAGATGCATCCATGTCAATGTTATTGTTGAAAATCAATATGCGTTACGATAACAGCAATACGTTTCTTCTGTTATAATAACATATGAAAAAACACACTACTATGTAAACAAAGTTCAACAGTTTAGTCATGTGTCCTCGTGCTATTGACAACGAGATAATATTAAAATCACAAGACGTCGCGGCTCAGCCGGCGGTTTTTACACTATTTACAATGCGAGGGTTTTATGCGTGAAGAATACAATAAATTATGATAAAGTAAATATTGACAACGTGCATTTTATATCGGAAAATGCACAAGGCTTAAGGGATAAGAATAAAAGATTAAGGCTAACCATTTGGGCAAAACAAAAAAAATCACATGTTCTATTTGTCCAGGAAACACACAGGACATTATAAACACTTTTGGTACAAGCAGAGGTTGCGCAATATGTATAAATAAGATCTTACAGTATGACCTAATAGACAGTTATACTGACCCTCAAGGTAGATATATGATCATGAACATACAGATAGGTAGAACGGTGACCAAAGAGAAAGAAACACCTACATTGTAACACTTAATAGTTTACTACAAGAAAAGGCAATGGTGATAAAAGTATTAGGCGATGATTTCAATGAAACGTTAAAATAATAAGAGTTAGAACAAACAAAATAGGTAAAGAAAAGAAACCTGTATTCCAATTATCAAAACTAATTAAAATAATAATTTAATAGACATATGGCGTCAACTACATACAAATACATGTCCATTCACTTGGAAGAGAAAAAATGGTGAAGAAAGGAGTAGAATAGATTTTTGGCTCATAGATGAAAATTTAAGACCATCAGTATAAACAAGTGACATAAGACCGGCACAGATAAAATATACTGATCACTTGGCTATTTCGTTAATATTGATTAGTTCAAATGATAGAGGCCTGGGTTACTGGAAATTAAATAACTCATTATTAAATGAAGACGAATACAAACATATAATAACACAAACGATAAATAAATGTATAACACAATATAGTAATACTGACATAAGTGATCAACTTATATGGGAGCTTTGTAAAATTGACATTTAAAGGGACACTGTCCGTAACTTTTAGCTTATAAAACACCCAATAATTATGTTCGCAAACATTATACACTAAACATTTTTCAATATTTACTAATTAAAAGCAAGATTGTTTAACGGAATTCAATCGCGGTACAAAAACAAACAAATCAACTTCGTGGGTTTGAACTCGCAGCCCAAACTCGCAGTAAAAAGTGTGCGTGAGCGTAAAGTTGTCGGAACTCGCTCCCAACTGAGCTAAGCGGGCTATACATATTACGCAATACATACTATGGTGAAAACCTAGTGCGCTATGGAAGTCACGTGAACGCATAAAAGGTAAATATTGTGGGCCCCACTTTATTTACATTTAGTAATTAAAACTTTTTTTTTTTCAAACTCACGAATGTATTCCTACATACTTCTTAGGGTCTATCCTCATGTTTTCATGTATACATTTCAATGAATAAAAGTCAGACAGTTATTTGGGTATGTTCAATATCTGCTTACTTACGGACAGTGTCCCTTTAAGAGCATTCAAGATTTTATGCAGAGCAAAAGGCAAAACAAAGTAAGCTGCACTTAGAAATACTTGAACGTAGATTACAAAAAATGCATGAAATAGAAGATGATAAACAAATAAATGATGACACAAAAAACGAAAAAACATACTTTAGAGAAGGAAATAGAAACAATATATGACAATAAAGCAAAAGGAGCACAGATAAGATCCAGGGTTGAATGATTAGAAAAAGGGGAAACAATAATAAATACTTTTTAAGTTTAGAAAAGGCAAGACAGACCAGAAAACTGATAACAAATCTAAATATAGAGGATGTACACGTGACGGTTAGCTCAGACATTCTAAATGAAGAAGTAAAATATTATCAGGAATTATACAGCTCTAAAATTAAAGATTGTAATGAAGTACAAGAGTAACTAAACACAGTTAATGTTGAATCATCACTAAACGACAAAAGTGTAAACAAATGTGAAGGTTTAATATCATTTGAAGAATTAACAGATGCAGTTAACACGACCAAATGTAACAAAAGCCCAGGAATAGATGGTATAACTGCAGAATTCTATAAACACTTTTGGAATCTAGTAGGAGATTCAGTAAATGATGGCTATAGAAAAGGGCAACTTTCTCAAAGTCAAAGAATGGGCGTTTTAACAGTCATATATAAAGAAGGTGACCCATATTCGTTAGATAGCTGGAGACAAGTAACACTATTAAATCAAGATTACAAATTAGCAACCAGGGCTTTAGCTTTAACGATTTCAAGAGTTCTTACCATTACTGATTAGCACTGTTCAAAAAGGTTATATAGCAAGAGATGTCGGAGAAAAGCGCAGCTCGACTATTCGATTTTTCAGAGAATAATAAATTATATAGCTAGTATATACCATCAGAAAACACGGCTGAAACAATGTGGGGTGGGGTTGAGGGACGGGGCTTGTATAGAAACTCGGGTATAAAATATTGTGAAATTTTATTATTTTTATTTTTTTTAATACAAAATTGCTGTCATTTTAAAGAAATTTGTGATCGAAATGCAACTCGGGGAGGGAGCTGATACCTGACAATTTTTATTGTGACATCATTTCCTTTTTTCTAGTACGGAAAATCAGTAATGGATGTAGATACATGAACGAGACGTAATAGTTGGCCATTACATAAGTAGCTCCATTAACGTCTGTATATATTTGGTAATTATAAAATGACTGTTGAGTTCCGGTTTATTTCCGACGCACATGCGCAGCAGGCTATACGAACGCCATTTTGCTTTAGTGTACATAGACGGATCCTGGTGTACAGTAGGTCGACGTTATACGTTACATTGGACATTTCAAGCCATTGTAATCATTGCAAAATCGTGGGCGAAAATATTTTTGGGCGAAGGTAAGTACCGTAGATAAGTTTTGGTAGGTAATATGGCATATGATGGTTGTGGTGGAGAAGTAGGTCATGCTTCACGGGGCTGTCCGCAAGTTCATGAATGTGTGGCTATGGCTGTGGGCAGTGTTGAGAACTTGTCATACACCATTACGGGGCTTATTTGATAGGGATGTTGTGGAGTGTCTATATGGATTTATAGCGAGCTCAGCTCGCGTCGCGAAGCGACGCGCGCGCAAGCGAGCTCTACGAGCGGAGCTCGACGGTAACGCGAGTAGTAAAGTTAAAGTAGTTAACTTCCTTGTTTAGGGGAGGTCATGGCTATATTCGTTCCAAACGCAGTTAACTCCCATCTGTTTGGTATCCGGCCCACCTCTATTCGCGTTGTTTCTAGTCCATCCAGTTGGCCGGTTACCAGACTTCATTGTTAATGTGACGTCATTATGTAAACGACGGTCAGGCAGTTTATAAAATAATGGTGATTATTACCAGCTGAGAGTCAAGGTAACGATATTTCTAACTAAACTTTAAAAGCTACTGCAGTATCAATAATCTAAAATACAATGTTTAAATGAAAACGCATCGCACTTTAGTGATATAGGTAGATGCTACGGTAAAGTCGGTGGGTGGGGAAATTTTAATAACTGCAGAATGTAGTCTGCTGTTGCCGGTAGCGGAAGTTAAGTTTCCACGAAATGTGAGCGTTTTTACAGATGTTTAATGGTGCTTAAAGATTCAGTTCTGTTTATTATGTTCTGAAAAATGGTTTGGCGTAGGAACAGGGATGGGGTGGGGGCCCAATAATGTAAAGGGGGTGGACAGGGAATGATCAGAGTATGTTAAAAGGGGCCTGGGCGGCACAGTATGTTTTGGCTCCCACTCCACCCCACCACCAAAAAAAAAATGTGTCCCGAAATTTTACAGTCTAGTGGCAAAAAAATGCATTTTAATAATAAAGAAATATATCTATATCGGTGAATAAAATACAGTTTTTAGTAGGAGTTTGGATGGTTGCATAGTAATTAAATCACGAGCGCATTAGCACGATTGATTTAATTATTGCGCTCGTGATTTTATTACTATCATCGGAACGATTCTAATTGATTCTAACACAACAATAACCCCATTGTTTATGCTATTGTGGGGGCACTATATTTTATCTGAGGTCAAGGTAATCAGGCTGCTATGTTTACAGGCTGTTCCATTGGGCGTCCCTGTATGCAAAGTTCTGCATGCCAGTGCATGGTACAACATGCTTAAATACACCAGTATCACATGACAAACAATTAAGTCATTGCTTACGGCGTTTAGCTTGCGCTGTATGACGTCAAACGTTCTCAGACAGACTCAGCTTGTTCAAGAAGCTTATTAATGTTACTTGTACTGATGCATATGATGGGTTGAGTGCAAGCTTTGGGAGCATGGCAAGTTTGATGTAATTAACATTTCATTAAAATTACTGTTGAGTTTGCCTTCGTGTATATTTACCAAGTGATGTAACGTGGCGCTTCCAACGGATGAAATATACGCAGGGAATTAATCGAACAGTTGTATTTTATCGTAGAATAACATACAGTGGTCTCTCTTCATTTGAATATGATTATGAAAGACTGCGCAGGTCTAGAATTATTTTAGAAATAGAAATAAACATGATAATCCAGCCAGGAGATAAGAAAATACACTTGTACTCTGGTGAAAATGAGCATATATATAGAGGATCTTACATGAGTGACTGAGTATTATTGATTTTAATAAAAGAGTTTGATAAAATGATAGTATACGAGGCCCTTGCCGAGTATCCTATATTTTTATCCAACGAGTTTATTAAAGTCAATAATACACAGTCACGAATGTAAGATTCTGTTTATCTTACATGAGTGACTGAGTATTATTGATTTTAATAAAAGAGTTTGATAAAATGATAGTATACGAGGCCCTTGCCGAGTATCCTATATTTTTATCCAACGAGTTTATTAAAGTCAATAATACACAGTCACGAATGTAAGATTCTGTTTATCACATAACACACCTACGACGTGATAGTTTCACTTTATTATTCTTTAATGTTGTAAATTCTTCTTATATACGGCGGCAAATTGTAAGACAAACCATGACGTTGTTTTGTTGTTAACATGACCTCACTATGCTACGCGGCTGTAAATGCGTTTGCCCTACAAATAATGCGACACCTTATACCAAATTTAACGTTACTAACATTCCTTTTATGAAGTAATGAAGTAAGATTTCAAATAATGATAAAAAATTAAGGCGTCTGAATGTACCGTATGATAAATCATGCAAACAAAATGTTTTACTGTATACACACACAGTGATTCGGTCCTCATTTGAAACTGTAATACACTACTCCCAGAAGCCATGTTATGTGATAAACACAAATATCATAAATATTATATACGCAACTAAACACATATCAACTGGAATTATTTTATTGTTTAAAATAAACAATAATTCCATAAGAAACAAGACAGGGAAGAATACATACTTTAATCGAAATTTTCTAAGTTGATTGATCGGTTACATCCAATCAATGGTAACCAATTATCCATTGTAAGTTTCAACCGATTGCCCATCAACTAGTAACTGGCAGATGAATGATATAATTTGGATCGTGATACCTCATTTTTGCAGCTTATTAGCACAATTTTGAAAAAATTATATAGCGCGTCTGATTTCAAATAATTTTCAGTTTATGGAGCTAATTGCTCAATCTGGTGTTACCAACCTCCCAAGGCACATTATTATTGATACTATAACAACAGGTAATAATGTGTATTTAAGAATTGATTCACTAATTTTCGGTATATCTGGGGTTTTAACGACGGTAATGGTTGGCAAATTTACCATAAATGCAAAGTGAATAGAAAATTTACCATGAAGCTATTTATGGTAAAGTTGCCATTCATTACCACCGTTCAAACCCCAATACTTCTATTGCATTGACCTTAAATGAAACCCGTTTATTTGCTGCTTTTAAATTCCCAGTGAAATAACACTTTTACGTTTTGGGCAGAGTTAAAGCGAAAAAGGTATAGTTAATTTGTTTGACTAACTTGGGAACTGTCGTAAGTTGCTATAAAAAAGCGTGCAAGGTTGGCAACGTCGCTGTTACCAAGTATTATAAAAGGATTAAATTCAATATTTCTATATTTTTACGTGTTATGAAAAACATTTAAGCTAGTTTAAATTTAGCGAGAAGTGTCTCGGGACTTCACACACTTTAAACTAGTCTAATATTTTGTAGATCTAAATATTGAATTAAATCCTTTAAAAATCAATTCTTCGATGGATTAATCTAGTTTTTCATTTGCCTGACTCCAGTACATGTTTGTTAACATCCCTCGGCTAGGAAATATTTTCCTTTTTGCAGTGTTATACAGTAGCTTCTTGATCATACATTTTTTAATGGCATATCAACACATTATCTAAGGTTATTTAAAGCCGCCCAAGGCAGAGGAAAAGGATATATAGGAATCATATAACCTTCGCTACACGGGACTGTCCACTTTATGTCCGGCGCATCCTTGGCCGGTATAGTAAAGAGGCTGCATTTAAAACTTTCTCGTCTCTCACAGCTACAGGTTTGAATCCCACTGTAAGCTTGACTTGTCGAGTGAGAAAGTGTCAATAATCACGGTCGGCTGTGACAACAGCTGGAGGTATACAGTACTGGTTCTACCCAAGAAAAAAAATGGATCTGCTTCTACCACAAAAAAAAGACTGTCATATATAGCCTAACATGTGCTAAATGACGTTAACATAACACAACATTCAAACAGTTTATGCCACATCAAAAAGACCAAGCTAAGAAATTAAACGCATTCCGATGGGCACATTGAAACACTCAATGGTGCAAGTAAGTGCAGCAAGTAAGATCTCTAGATTCAAAGTCTACCA
Source organism: Cyrtodaria siliqua (assembly GCA_037043455.1). Classification (NCBI taxonomy): domain Eukaryota; kingdom Metazoa; phylum Mollusca; class Bivalvia; order Adapedonta; family Hiatellidae; genus Cyrtodaria; species Cyrtodaria siliqua. The sequence continues at coordinate 313,247 of JAWPHD010000092.1, read as the reverse complement.
TGCTGTGTCACGACCGTTTCAGAAATTAAGACGTTTCAGACAAATGCTATCAATAGTGTTTGCTGAATCGGTTATAAAACTGTGTTTTGAAAATACGTGTTTTTAGCTCTACTGGCCAAGAGCCAGCAGAGTTTTTGGGGTGGCGAGTTGTCGTCTGTCGTCCGTCTGTTAACTTTTACCTCGTTAAGACGATAGGGCCTTCATTTTTCATCTGATCCTTACAAAACTTTACCAGATTGTAATGTTAATGTCAATGGAAGCTCGGACAAGTTCGAAAACCAGCCAAATCGGACCAGTAACAGCAGAGTTGTGGCCCTTGGTTTAGTTAAAAATGCTATATTTTGCCTCGTTAAGCTGATAGGGTCTTCATTTTTCGTCCAATCTTTACCAAACTGTACCATATTGTTAATATCAATGAAAGCTCGAACAAGATTGAAAGCCAGCATATCGAACCAGTAACAGCAGAGTTATGGCCCTTGATTTAGTTAAAAATGCTATATTTTGCCTCGTTTAAGACAATAGTGCCTTTATTTCTCATCAGATCTTTACCAAGCTTTATCAGATTGTTAATATCAATAAATGCTTCGACAGACTTGAAAAACAGACAGATCGGACCATTTACACAGGAGTTATGGCCCTTGATTTTCTGAAAAATGCTATATTTTGGCCTCAGTAAAATGAAAGAGCCTTCATTTGGACGGATTTCAGTGAAACTTTTCAGGGATGATCAGTAGCCTAGTTGTACATATCGTCACCGTGTTCCGGTTGAATGATTTCAGCAGAGTTATGTCCCTTTAAATGTTTTAATACACATACTTTGTCTTTACTAGTTCTCCTGAACCCCTGGCTAGATTTAAATGAAACTTTTTAGGGATGATCAGTTGCAGCTCTAGTTGTGGAATTCATCGCCGTGTTTCGGTTGAATGATTTTTGGCAGAGTTGTGGCCCTTTAAAGGTTTTAATACACAAACTTTGTCTGGACTAGTTTTCCTGAACCCCTCGCCAGATTTCAACGAAACTTTACAGGGATGATCAGCACCAAGCCTAGTTGTGGATATCATCGTCGCGTTCCAGTTTACAGATTTTTGGCAGAGTTATGGCCCTTTAAAGGTTTTTGATGCACAAACATTTTCCGGGCTTATTCTCCAGAACCCCTGTCTGGATTTCATCTGAACTTGAATTGAATTGGATTTTATAGTCGCACCAACAGCTACGGTCATATGGCAACTTTCCAGCTTCATCTGAACTTGACATTGATGATCAGTATTAAGCCTAGTTGTGCATATCATCGCCATATTCCGGTTGAATGAATTTTGCAGGGTTATGGCCCTTTAAAGGTTTTAATAGACAAACTTTGTCCAGATTACTCTCTTCTGAACTCCTTGCCAGATTTCAGCGAATCTTGGTGGGATGATCAGTACCAAGCCTAAAATTATCAGTATGACATGATGTTGGTCCTTGTCGAAATTCGTTTTGATTTGATGTTAAACATGGCTACCAGCGGCCATCTTTGTTTACATAGAGTTATATAATGAAAACTTGTAGCGACTACTTCTCTGAAACTACTGGACGGATTTTCATGAAACTTCACAGGAATGTTGCTCTTAATGTCTAATTGATCCTAGCAAAATTCAGGTCGGCCGGAAATTCAAGATGGCCGCCACGGTTAAAAATAGATTTTCAAAAAACAAGTCTGTAGCGACTACTTCCTGAAATCAAAATCAATCAGTAGAGCTTCAAGGTCATTGACCTCTTGTTAAAAATTAAAATAGCATTAAAGGGAGTACATCAGGATTTTTCTAGAAATATCTTAAATTATAAAAATGTTCCAATTCATGATAAAACACTTATATCCATCAAAATATGATGTTCGAACCATATTGTTAAGGTTTAAACTTCGAATACACCATATAGCTAGGATGGAATCGGGCATACAATGCTGAAATTAACCCTGGTGCGTAACCTAGGATAGCAAGTATTACTGTACAGAATGAATTTCCTTGTAACTAAGGGGTCATTTTTAGGATCATTCATTATGCTTAGGCGCTTTAAAATAGAAGATATCATTATTTGTCAATTTTAAGTCGGACCCTTAGACCCCTTTGAAAAGCCTGATGTACTCCCTTTAAAGTAAATACAATTTTTAAAACTTTTTGGATATTTTACAGCTCCACTATTATAAGTAATTGAATTTGTAAGCACTAGAGCAGAATGCATATGATGTGGACATATTGATACCCTATACATGTAGGTTAATAACGCATACTTTTTTAACTAACTGTTGATGTGTACGCAAACGCAAAGTTTTAGCGCCTCCAAATCGTTAAAAAATATCTCGGCAAAAGTCTGGCTAAAGACTTTCCAATCTGGCTAAAGCAATTTTTAGGGCTTAAGCCAGATTTGGCTAAAGGATTTAAAATCCTAGCGCTAGCCTAGCGATGTGTGGTTTCACATATAGTGGACTTGTACTTTGCTGAATTTACTTGTTTTCACTGGGTTTCTTTTTGATGAAGTGTTGGAATTAATTTATAAGCATAACCTGCAGCTTCATCTGGCACATACAAAGGACATACTTTAAGAGTTAAGATCAGTGCATAGAATGGATTATGTAAATATACATAATTTGAAGTAAAATATGTTTAATCTAAATTTAAGTTGGCTGATTAATTTTCTGTACGCTCTGTGCTGTTGGGAACATCTCTGTAGTGTAAGAAAGCATGCTTTTCTTTCGAGAAAAGAGATCCAGGTTCAAGTCCTGGCGGGGAACCTGGCACACTTACTGAGCTGTACAAACTTAGTTCTGGGATAATCACAACTTTAAAATAAATACATATAAAATTGTTCATTACACAATTATACTAGTGTTAAAAAATCATTCCATAATATTTATTTGCACTTCCATGAAAGTGAAGCGGCTATACGTAGTGTTACCCTTATCGTGAAATATGGAAATGTTTGTTACTGTATATAATACATTCATCCGAACTGGCATTTTGAAATCAGACAAAACCAAAAGACAAAAGTCAATGAAACTATAAGGCTTTGAATACACTTATTATATAACTTCATTGTTTTATTTATAAAGTACTGAAGTAGGCAAACACAGATAGTGACCCCTCCCCCATTTTGGACATGTGTCACTTGACTGATAATCGATCGGTCAAATTCTTGCTAATATGTCATGCTACTAATATCATCCTTTCACAGCCTTTCAAATATGTCCGTACTCCCCATGCTATAATACATGTATTATAGCTTTTCTTGTTTATTGATATTTCATCTGTGTATCTGAATTTAATCTAAATTGTTTTATATGTAAATGATTGCGTTCAAATTAAAATATTAATATCCAAATAATGGAACATAGCTATGTGCAAAAATTAACAAAAACAACACAGAACTATCTAAAAAAAATATCGAGTTTCAAGGGGAGGGTGGGCAACATATATTTGCAAGAAGCTATCTGTAAGAATTGACCAAAACAACACAGAAATATGTAAAAAAAATAAAAATAAAAATATTCCAGTTTCGAGTGTAGGGTATCCGCTCTTTTATTCCTTCCGATAGCGGAAATAATGGCAACACAAATTAGATGCAATCAACACCTATGTGGAATTAAAATAGATCTCAGGCATAGTACTAAATACTTGAAAATATAGCAGCTTGCCGATGATACCACCATCTTTGTTACATCTAAAGAAGAAATTCTTGAGGTCATAAACAGCATTGAAACATTTGTTCGGGCTTAGAGTTAAATAGAAAGAAAACAGAGGGTATGTGGATAGGGAAAATGAAACACTGTCAGGAAAGATTGGTAATATATCATGGCCGATTGGTCCTATTAAAGCACTTGGGTTTTTTCTTTGGTACTGATAAATTAAGGTGTATTGAGACAAAAATAAAATCTAAAATTGATATATGCAAGAAGTTAATACAAAATTGGAAAAAAGGAAAATTAACTGTTTTTGGAAGAGCACACATAATTAAGTCATTATTACTTCCAAAATTTACATACATAGCACAATCATACATTATTCCTAAAACATTTATTAAAGAAATCAATACTTTGATATAAACGTACTTCTGGGATGATAAACGAGAAACAATTAAAAGGAAAACTATTATTGGATTAAACAAAAAAGTGGGACTAGATATATGTGAACCAGAATCTTTCTTCGTATCACTGAAAATGAGATGGATAAAAGCTTTAATGAAGCATCATGGAAACTTCTTCCTAAGTATTATTTTGAAAAATATGACAAAGACTTTTTAATCTTCCATATGAATATTGATAACATAGATAGTTTAGAAAACATTCATAAATTACCTGATTTTTATATTGATCTCTTAAAATGTTGGATTAAAATTTGGGGTGGCCAAAACCCAAAATGAAGCAATTAAGCAGATATCAGACAGCAAGTTATATGGGGAAATAAACATATACAATTAGGAGGAAAAACATTAGCTTACACTAATTGGATTGATTCAGATTTAATTTCCATCAATGACATTATAGATGAAAATGGAAGGATAACACAAAACAAAATTTACGATAAACTAAGTGTAAAAAATAACTGGATTGCTGAACTGTCAAGCATATTAAAAGCTGTACCCAAAAGATGGAAAGGCATAGTTGAAAGTAATGAATCAATAGCTACAGAAGTAAAAACAGTCCTTAAACCATATATCTACACACGCAACATGGAACAAGTGTTTATAGAACATATTGAAGGGAAATATATTAATAAAAATCTAATTGATCAAATATTTATTAAACCAATAATGCACAATACTTGGAAACAGATGTTTAATAAAACTGAAATAAATTGGGGAAAAGTATATACAACTATTCACAAACTTGAAGATAGGCTCTCAAAATTTAGGTTCAAACTAATACACAGAATTATACCGATTGTAGCACCTCTTTGTGGATACCCCTATGTGCAATAGACACTTATAATCATTTTTTTAACTGTGTCCAACTTTTCAAGTCTTTTGGAGCAAAATAAAACTAATTTTTAATCAATATGGATTTCAGAGAGACATGGCTAAGCTTTAATTGATTGTATTGGGTTACAAGATTATGTCATTAATAGGATTCTGAATATATTAATCTTTCTTCAACTGTGAAAATAAACATGACTCATACGATATAATCAACATACTTAAATATGAAATAAACATATAAAGTGCCTACATAAAACACACAAATGGGAAAATCTGCAATCTTATAGAACAGATAAAAAAGTACCTTTTTATGTTAATAAAAGTCACAATATTCTTTCAACGTGAGTTACCATCGTACCATGCTAGTAATATTAATATTGTCATTAACTATTCCAAAATGTCTTACTTTTCGGTTTTTGTTAAGATATCAAAGTAACGACAGTAAATCACTATTTTTCATATAATAACGTGTAATAACATATTTTCTTTTTAACAGACAATATAGCTTAACATTTATAATGGTAATCATTTTGCCCAACTTGTTTCAGTATTAAACATGCACTCACGAGTCATGTACTATCCTCTATTCAGTATTGCCTATTCTTTAAAATTAAAACTTAGGCAAGCCATAGCATCGCCCGTCTTGAGGCTTTGCCTTGTTCATTCTGTAGTTTTCCATGCACAGCATTTTTGGGCGACTTCTCTTCTAAAACTATTGGATGGATTTTCCTAAAAATTTACAGGAATGTTTCTTTTGATGTCTAGTTGTATTTTTTGTCTTTATTTTTTTTACTGAATTTCTTTTTTGAATATTTTTTTTTAATTTTTTTTTTTATTGAAATTTTTTATTTTGAATTTTTTATTGTCTTTATTTAAATAAATGCCTTATTTAGATACATAAAATAGGAAAAATATAGCATTTTGTAAAAATTCCAACAAAATTAATTTTTTTAATCATAATGGTAGGGTTCCAAAGACCAATCTTAAATGTCAATATGCATGGTGACCTATAATTTTAATTGCATATTATCTAAATATATGTTCAAATAAATGCCTTGGAAGTTTGAACAAATTCTGTTATTAGGAACATAACAAAAAAGGAAAATATATATTCTATATAATTTCGTACAAAATTTGGCCTTTTAGCATAGGGGTAGGGTTTCAATTTTTTTTCTAAACAAGCATGGGACCTAACATTGTTATTGCACATTTTGTTTTTATATATGTTAAACTATGTGCTTAGAAAGTTTAAACAAATTCTATTTTTGGGAACATACAAAAAAAAAAAGGAAATTGTATCATTATGGGCTAATTTGTGCATAAATTGTGGTAATGGTCTCAACAGATTTTGTAAAAAAATATAGGTTTTACATAAAGATGAGCTTTAAATGTTATTGTAATTAAATGTTCTTTACTTTAATACAATTTTAGCAGAATTGTGACCAATGAATAAATGATTAGACTTCAAAAATGTCTTATTTAGCTATTTCATGGACTTGTTAAACTTTTTGGACAGATTGACATGACGGTGATATTGCAAATTATTTTTAAAATTTTAACAATCATGGTGACCTACCATTATTTTTTGCCTTTTCTGTCTATATATATAACAGACTTACTGTACAAAAAGTTTAAAGAAAATCTGATATGCAGAAAAAACTATAGAAAATGTCTTTAACATAATTCGTAACGTCACACAACATCAGAAAGCGTGCCTTAGCCATTGACGTTTAGTTATACCACTATAGTAACGAGCACAGCTAGCGTCGCGAAGCGACGACGCGAGCGAAAGCGAGTTCCCATGGTATCACATGAAAGAATCAAGCAAAAATGAATAAATCAATATATGAATCCAATAGGGTGACGATCTGAAAAAAAACTAGTAATGCGATTACAAAAGAAGAGTCTATTGTCGTAAACAAGTAGTCTATTGTCGTGAATATGTATATAGCATAATAAACATACAAAAAAAAATGCAAAGAAAAATATATAAAGAGGTGTAGAAACATCACGAGGTCTATATTTTCAATGGCAGCTTGAAATATGGCAGCTATCAAGAATGTTCATATGATGTTTAAGAGTTAAATTTGTTAATTGATAATACTACAAAAAGGATGGCCTTTCATCTTTAATTTGTGATGTCATAAACCATTGATAACGCATCGGTGGGAACCTTACGGAAGCTGGCTACTGTTGTATAAGTATGCGTCTCATGGTTTATAGATATTTAACAGGTTGACAGATAAATCATGTATTCCGGACGGTTAGCTTAAACGGTAGAGTATTGGAACGGCAGTCCGAAAGTCCCATGTTCGAGCCTCGGCCCCGTTCTGCTGCACATTATTCTAGCCCTGTGACATTTGGCGATTCAGTCCGAACTAGATAAACTCAGATTTTCGTACCACAAGATTCTCTGTCTTCACCCGGACTTTATTAGTATACGTATCTATCTACACTCTGATGTCATGGTTCAGATATCTAACAGGTAGTTACAAACGTACATATTATAGCACACAGAATCAGACAGAAACTGTGCTCGCGCTATAGGTTTAACCTAGTTCATACTATAATGCTACTTATGTCAGAACTTTATTACACCCCACAAGCCATGGTATGTGATTAACTACATTACTCATTTATATTATGACAGTTTAACTAACTTCATCTTCAAACAGCTTTGTGTTTTGACAACCAAGATCAACAACACGTTTCTCTTGGTCTAATTGCCATTCCATCGCTGTGGAAAGGATAAGCCATATCCCAAGAGGCACTATGATATGATCCAAGGCGAAGTTGAAGTGACAAGATCTTGAATTTTCAGTCATTGTAAGAGCATCTGATGTAAATAACACATACTTTCGGATTTCTAAGAAATAGGTAAATGCTAAGTAGAACATCAGTTTATTGCTTAAACACGTGTTAGCATGTCTACCTGTCTTGACGCTGTTTATAAATGTCATAGGATACAAGCATACAGTTTACTACCTTCCTCAAACTGATTTTAGGTTCATGATTTGAGTCATTTTTAGAGTGCTGTTATTGAACGATTTCTGTCTTTTCGCTATTTTTAAGCTCATTTGTGTTTTTTTAAAGATTGTTATGTGACACAAATGTATCAACTTTTTATATGAATATGAAATCCGAATTATTAAAGATTATGTACTTATTACTGTTAATTTTGTGGTCCATAACATTTTTTTAGGAGTATATTTAATCTATCACTCACCTTGAAATGATTATAATTCGGACGTTATAACGACATGAAACTAATATTTATAATTATAGTAATAACAAAAATAATCATAACAATAACAGAAATTATAATTCTAAAATAAATATAATAACTACTACTACTATTAATACTGCTACATTTCCTGTTCGACTTATTATCATTCACACTAGAGTTTGTTTGTGCTGTGTGGCGGCCGTAAAATGTTGCCTCGACTACAAATCAATAGTGTTATTACTTATTGGTCCTTTGGGATCATCAAGCCGAATCTGTGTGGCTTTAACGTAGAGTATCGCTTAAGCCGGGGCTAGGAGACGTGAGAGGTGTTGCACTATACATAACCTCTCATGAACAAACTCAATAAAACCGAGTCTGCTACTTCTATCTCTTGTTTGTGTTTGTTGCTTCCAAGGGATCCTCTTTTCAGTATGTATTATATATATATATATATATAGAGAGAGAGAGAGGATCTTAAACTCGTTCCCATATCATGTAAGATTTATGAAACGAGTTATGCATTATTTTAATTTTAACGAGCCTTTTGGCGAGTTAGAATTTAAAATAATTCATAACGAGTTTCATAAATATTATATGGAATGGGAACGAGTTCAAGATCCTTTTTATCACATAACATTGCAATCAAATTAGTACAAATTAATTCAGATGGACATAGAACCGCCATGACGTCAGACACACTTTAGCGCCAAAACGTCATAAAATATGTGACGTCGTAACGTCGCGTCTCACACATAACGTTGCGTATAAAAGAGTTCGTGTTTTACCTCTTGACAAAATAGCAGTTTACGCCAAGCTTTTAACAAACCAATAACAATGTTTTGTATGACGTGCATTATTGTTATAAGCTGTCACAAATAATAAGTTTATGATTCAGATCTGGGTGAATTTGTAATAAATAAAATAGTTTCAGTTAATAAACTTGCGTAGTGTTACAGGTTTAACTCAACCAATCAAAATCGTTCCAGGTTGTATTACACGTGTGTCATACAATATAATATTAAATGGGCGTTCGACAGTGCTAACAAGGGACGTTATGTGATAAATTTATAATATGATCCCTTTATTTACATTCATTTTAACATCAGACGTGTAAACGTCAGGAAACACATTATGATGGTGGTGTGTCACACAAATCAATTTCACTGTCATACATACCCTTCTGGCAGCACTTCATGATCGTGATGTGTTCACACAAACCAATTTCAATGTCATACATGTAAACTTCCCGACAGCACTTTATGACGGTGATGTCTCAAACAAACCCATTTCAATGTCATACATGTAATCTTCCTGACAACGCTTTATGATGGTGATGTCTCACACAAACCCATTTCAAAGCCATACATGTAACCTTTCTGGTAACACTTTATGATTGTGATGTCTCACACAAACCCATTTCAAAGCCATACATGTAACCTTTCTGGTAACACTTTATGATTGTGATGTCTCACGCAAACCCATTTCAATGTCATACATGTATCCTTCCTGACAACACTTTATGATGGTGATGTCTCACACAAACCCATTTCAATGTCATACATGTCTCCTTCATGACAACACTTTATGATGGTGATGTCTCAAACATACTCATTCAGTGATGTTATTACTTACTGGTCCTTTGATATCATCAAGCCCAATCTATGTGGTTTTTAATCAATGTCAAACATTCAAAAAAAACAAAAAAACTGTATGATATCTTACAATTACAAACCACTTCTTCCGAATACATGTCCACCTACCCCCAGCCATTTGTCATAGAACACATTTTGACTGATCATATGATCTTTTTTGATGTTTTTTTTACTTAATTTAAACTACCTCAACATTGTAAAAATATTCATAACATACTTGGAATACATATAATCAGCAATTAATGCAAACACTTAAATATGTTTCGATATATTAAGTATGTGCCTTTGTTCTCAGGTTACTATTGCTTACTGTTGCCATATAACTTGTTATACTTTTTAAAATATTTCTACATTTTGTTGTTATATAATACAAATTTGCAGATAAAAAAAGCACGTTTGTTTCCTCCTTTTGAAACATTCTGCGCCGCCCTGATGCATTGCATCAGTTTCTTCTTGTATGTGTTTATGAAATAGTTTTATGTGTTTAAATGTAAACTGACGAACCTATGGCATTTTCTAAATTATTCATATTTTAATTGACATACTTTTAGCAAATACCGTTCAAACATATTTCATTGCATTTTTTCGTTTTTAATATTTTTCTTTAGGTAAACAAAGCTTTTTTCAGCCGGATCCTGGGGGTAAGTTAACCGGTAAATGATATTGATGAGTGATCGAGGAATCGAAATCTTAAGATAGCGCCGTTGTGTAACGCTTAGCATCGCGGAAATTTAAAAAGTAGTTCCTACCTTACCAAATATAAGTATAAAAGTCGAACAGGAAATGCAGCTTTTACAGAACACAGTAAACACCAAAACACGCAAAAGAACAAACATGAATGGCGATGTAAATAAAGAATGAAGGCATATAGTGTCACAAAATATTGAGACGTTGAACTGCGGTCTGCTCATCGCCGACAAATATAATTTAAACACTTATATGCACGCACAGAATCTACCTGTGACAGCTTTGTAACAAAGCTAAAGGTAACAATTCCGCTAAAGGTAACATTCACCTTTTAACGCTAAAGGTCACATATTGTTTCGATGAAAATTGAGTAAACGGGTTATTTTAAGTTACTGTGGCACATGCGGCGTAAGCGCTGTTACCTTTAGCGGTAGAGGTAACTGTTAACTTCAGCTGAGGTTGTTACCTTTAGCGTTGAAGCGGCGGTTGTGAGAATGTATCTGCCGAGTGAGGTATTCTGTCCATTTGCATCTTTTCTCCAATGGTCTGCTTGGTTATTTTGGTCTGACACGTCCTTAGCATTGACCGTCGGGTGGGTACGTATACCGGGTGTTTTTTGCAGAATTGTAATTTTTTACATATTCTCGTAAATTGCTCTTGATTACAATGCAATGAAATTGTGTTTTACGCCCCGTTAAAACATGAATGGTCATATTGAGACAGTAACAGGAGGATGAAACGTAGGATGACATTTGCCGGTCACTCATGCCAAGGCTCGAACCAAAACTTTGTAGTGATATGCAGCTCTACTGCGCAAGGAGTTATCCACCAAAGTTACAACTTAAATATCAGTGAAAGAGCACTTAGATATTATCGATGCAAGTCATTTCAACTATTTTAGTCATAATCTGTATTTCCCATACGACCACTTTTAAACGCGACTAGAAATGATGTTGTTTCCACATTTAATAGTTTTAACAAGCAAAACAATGTTCTTACGTCATTAAGTACGGAATAAGGAGGCGCAGTTGAATCAAATTATTCATACAGAATTTCAACGGGCTGGCGTGGCGCAGTCGGTAGCGCGGCGGATTTGTAACCGGAGGCCCCGGGTTCAATCCTCCGTTGTGCCACTGAGTTCCGTCGGTGTGTTCTTGGGCAAGACACTTTCCCTTAGCCCCGTCCGTCGGATGGGGACGTAAACCGGGCGGTCCCGTGTGTCGGTCTATCCTCCGAGCACGTTAAAAAACCATAGGAATCTATTCGATAATAAGAGTAGGGCAGGTTCCCGGATTCCTATGTATCCTTCCCCTCTCTCTGGGGCGGCTCTAAATAATCTATACTGTGTTGATGAGCCGTTAAACAACATTCATTCATTCATTCATTCAACTTAATTCAGTAAATTAGCACTAACTTTTCAACAGGATGAGTAGGTAGGACATGGAGCCAAGATGCATCTCTCTCTCTCTCTCTCTCTCTCTCTCTCTCTCTCTCTCTCTCTCTCTCTCTCATTAACCCAAAATAATGTTTTGACGAGACGTTAAACAATTCAATCTGGATCAATATCTCAATGTCTCTAGTTTGTTTTGCCATTCCATCACTGTGAATACCCATTCAATGCTTGGTTGGAGTAACACGAATTGCATCATGAACATTGCAGGCGTATATATGTAATAAGACAGCTCAAGCTTATGTTTAGGTTAGATGATATTTTAGAGTATTTAGGAATGAAGCGAATGTGTATTAATTTCTAAGGCACTCTTATTTTTCGTCTAACCAATTTAGACAGCTTGCAAAGAATGCTTCTCATTTTTGACCTGTAAAACACAGGTTTCTCGTGAAAACAAATATTTGTTAATAAGTATTTCTTGCATACCGGATTATCATAATCTGTCATGGGTATCCGGTGAAGACTGGAAATTCCAACACGAGGTATGCTTGTTTTTATCAGAACCTAGGATCTGCCGAAGTTCCGATTAAAAGAGTTTTACATAGGGTTGGAATAACAAAACTGAACCGGATACCCATGATTGATTCTTTTTCTTTCATATCTTGCCTCTCTCACACAGTGAAGAATATCCTTGCGAATATGAAAATTTGAAATTCGCGGTAAATTCGCCGAAAATGATAAGATTGGCCTGGAGAAATACTGAAAAAAGTGAGGCCTTATGAATGCTTCCGAAATTCTTACGAATCCTTGCGAATCCTTGCGAATTTCTTACGAACCTTACGATTACTTAACAATCACTTTGCCGAATTTCCTGCGAATCCAAATGCGAATGTTACGAATGCTTACGAATGCCGTTGCGAATCTTGCGAATGCTCGCGAACGCCTTACGAATGAAACGACTACACAACGCATGCTTGGCTAATTGCATATACCCATTGCCAATGTTTCTCTTTGTTATTTATTCGCCTGCCTCCGCCGAGTCAACTTCTTCTTCAGAAAGTCAAGTTTTAAGTTTGTTAAAAAGTCAAGTTTTTATCCTTCAGCATGCCCAGGGGCATGACGAATGCTAGCAAATCCCTACAAATGTCTTACGATCACTACAAATGCCTTGCCATCAATAAGAATGGATTGAGACTGCTTACGAAAATGTTGCGAAAGCAACGAGAATATGCTTTCCTGGCGAATTTTAGGAGCATGTTCCTAATATTCGCAACATCCCATGAACGACCGCGAATGCTTACGAACACCTACGAATGTTTGGCGATCACCTTGTGATAATTGCGAATTGGTGGCGAAATGCATTCGTAAGCCCATTCGCCACCATATTCGCCACTGTATGAGAGCAGCATTATATAGAATATCGTTAACAGAACTTAAAAGGTGTAAATAGACAAAAGTTTAGTTTTCTATCACCGGTTTCCTTTCTATTATTATAATGTATATATCATAATTGTATATAGCATGCTTCCTAAAAAATAACTTTTAGCTATAAATATATTAAATGTTTCTGTCAGTTTCGTTTAATTTTCTAATCTATTCTGTATGTCCATACCTTTCCTATTTCATGATGGAACAAAACCTATTTAAAACATTGCCTTTAAACTTAAACTATATTTCTCTCTGTACATTATTGTCCTCAAAGTAAGGTACGCCTCTTTCTTACACCTTTCATACAGGCTCCAGTCATCATTCATTACTCTACTAATTATTAATTACGGATATGTCAATTGATCATTAAAAGATTACTTACATACCAAATATGTTACTAGCATTATGTACTTCTCACCTACTAATTGATTACCCTCTGACATATGGCTTTTGATCTTTCAGACAATATAAAACATGCATATTGTTGTAATTTTGTACAGGTACCAGTATTCAAGCCTGGTTACTGAGGACATTATCTCTGTCTTCGGTTAGCACCATCAATCTAGATGTGTATCTCTCTACAGGGCTAACTCGGGCTAATGATAATGATCATAATTTATGGGTTAGCATCCCTTATTTGGGAGATGCTCTATGAACCAGGCTAATGCTACATGATTTATGTGTTAGCATTCCTTATTTGTAGATGCTATAAGATTGATGAGTTAGCATGCTAATATTTACGACCATGCTAACCCTTTATTTGGAAGGGACCTTATACAAAGGGAGGGTTTTCATTGTTCGCGGCTTTTTCCTGTCTTTTTACCTGGACTTGCTAGATGGAAACAAGAGATCAGTAGTTATGTGAGAGAGAGACTATCATTATTAGTAAAGTGTTGTAAATATTAATTCACCGTTATAGTTGGTAACATGTAGAAATAAAGTTATAGAATATAGAACTGGACTATATATTTCTTTCTACCTTTTGGGATACGAAATTGTAAAACTGGTGGCAGCGTCGCGATAAGAACTTTAACACATTTCCGAAGGGGAATTTATTTTCACAAATTTGTACTGGAATATTTAAAACAGATATATAAATTGGCATTACTGTTGGAAAAATATTCAAAATGGGACTTAAACGCCAAAACGAGAAGGATTCAAGTGCAAATTCTGTGACAGGTGACCAAATAAATGCCGAAAATGGACAAATTGAAAATAAACTTGAACAATTGAGAGAGAAACTTAATAGCTGAGCGTGAGAAGTCTTCACTAATAGATCGCTTAAGATCAAATGAAGAAGGATCAGTCCATCAAAGAGATGACCTTGTTAGAACGTACCAAGAGAGAATAAATGACATTAATCTTGAAAAAGATAGACAAATAAGGGAGTTAGAAAGCGAGAGAAATACATTGCGTGAAGTTTCGTCAAGAAATGGGATGGCATATGAACGACCTGCAATCGTCCCCAATGGTAATCGTCGGAGCGGATATGAGGTTCCATTACCAAGACAACTTCTCTTCGATGGGAAAAAATCATGGGAAAGCTTCATTCATCCGTTCGAAGCTATGGTCACAGCCTGTAGGTGGGATGATGGCGAACGGCTATTTCGCCTTACATACAGTCTCAGGGGTGAGGCAGCTGAATATGCATTTTGTCAAATTTCTGGTGAAACTCTAAACGACTACCAGAAACTAAAATCTGCGATGGAGGCACGTTTCAAAGAGAAGATATCGACATCTTCTTACCTTTCTGAGTTGGAAAGTCGTAGATTTAACAAGGAGAAAGAGCCACTGGGTGTATATGTGGCGGATATAAAACGTCTGGTTCTAAAGGGGTATCCAACAGCTGATAACGAAACAAGGGAGACTACCAACCTACGTCATTTTCTGAAAGGTCTTTTGGATTCTCAAGCAGCTTTATTCATCGGAATGAAGGAACCCAAGTCCATCGATCAAGTAAGAGAAATGCTTGAAACCTATTCAAGCCTTCGCGAGGATGTGAAGGGTGTCAGGGTCAGAAATGTTGAATCTAAAAGTCAGCCCGAATTCGTCACCGAAGTTTCCAGAGTGAAGTTACGGTCAGGTGAATTCTGGAGTTGGATACTCCTTATTTTGCAACTTCTTGTTGTAAAAGCGTGGGATTGCAGTATGTCGTTGGACAATGGATTACTCAGAATCAAGGAATTTAGTCGCTGTGGCGTGAGCCAATTGCGTATCCGACCGTGTTCTGAAAATAACGGATTATTATATGACAGCAATTTCATTTCTCGTGTAAGTAACGTTTATTGGCAGAATAGAAATGGCATAACTTCTGACAAAATTGATGGCTCATTGTCCGAAAAGTCAGTACCCCAAACATCACAGTCTCAGGCAGCTTGAAAGATTTCTGTACAGTTAACTATTCACCAGAAAGAATGGCAAAACTTCAGCACCAAGATCCTGATATTTCTCCTGTTGTTAAGTGACTCAAATCCGAGAGTAAATGACCCCCAAGGGACATAATAGCAGGTTATTCCCCAGCAGTGCGAAATATGTGGTTCCACTGGGACTTGTTGGAATTGATTGATGGTGTATTATTTAAGAGATACATTATTAGCAATAAAGCGGAATATGTTCAGTTAATCGTTCCTCGAGTTATGAGAAAAGAAGTGTTAGTCTCAGCACATGACTCAAATATTGGCGCACACTTAGGCATAGACAAATGCTATTCTAAGCTTAGACAGAAATTCTACTGGTATAAATTGAAGGACAATCTTAAACGTCATATTAGTGCTTGCGAAAGGTGTATATTACGCAAACGTCCTGCAAAAACACCTAGGTCTCCATTAACAGAATATACAGTTGGACATCCAATGGACAGAATCAGCACGGACATAATGGGACCATTACCAACAAATGAAAATGGGAATATATACTGTCTTGTTGTCATTGATAATTTCACTAAATGGGCTGAAGTGTATGCAATAAAAGACCAACTTGCGAGTACAGTAGCTACTAAAATAGTTTATGAATTTCTTTCACGGTTTGGAATGTGTCTTGACATTCTTTCAGATCAAGGAACAAATTATCAATCCAATCTTTTCAAAGAAGTATGCAGACTGCTACAAATCAATCAGACTCGAACTTCAGGTTATAGGCCTATGGCCAATGGCGCACCGGAGACGATTCAACCAAGTTTTTCAAAATATGATAACAACATATGTGAACTCGAATCAAACAAACTGGGATGAAGATTTGAACTGAATTACATCCGCCTACCGTAGTTGTGTACACACCGGGACAGGATTTACCCCAAACATGCTCATGTTAGGCAGGGAAGTCATCATGCCAGTGGAGATATTTCTTTGATGTATACCCAATGAAAGCACATGCGAAATTACGGTCCAGTATGTAACAAACATGGAAGATAAATTGTGCAATATTTATGACATTGCAAGGCAGGCTTTGGGAAAAAACGCAGAACGGCAGAAACGGGATTATGACACTAGAATAAGTGCTAACAAGTACAAATTGGGAGATTTAGTCTTACGTTTAGACAAATCTAAAACTAAAGGGCATTGTAAGAAAATTGATCCAAATATATGGCAGGGACCTTACATTATTCACAGGAAAATTAGTGACCTTTTGTTTGAGATAAGAAAGGGGCCAACTTCAAAAGCAAAGGTTGTGCACCATGACAGACTAAAACCATATCATGGGAACAGCTTCCCAGACTGGTCCATGAAACATAAAACTGTCAATGCACCCTTGAAATCCAAACACCTGATGACAAGCTGTAACAGTAAATTTGTTTCACGTAAAAGTTCAAGACAGAAAACCCAACATAAACCATATCAATACTAACAACACCAACTTTAGATAGGAGTACTGTTAATCTTCTGTCATTAAGACAGTATGGACAAAGAAAGTTTGTTACAGAAGACAATCCATGACACTTTGTGAAGAAGTCTTGGACAGAGCGGATGTGGATTTTTGAACTCTCATGATTTTGTGATTGTTAATGCAGTATAAGTAATATTACATGTACTTTTGTGAATTGTGTAAAAAGGATTTAAGACACAAATCATCTTTAAGTAGACACAAGAACAAACACTTCAAAATGTTTACTAATTATGCAGAGACAATTGATGCCCAGCAAACCATGCAGTCTTGTGAAGTCAACCACCTAGAAGTTATCGCAGATGACAGAACCACTT
This sequence comes from Cyrtodaria siliqua, assembly GCA_037043455.1. Lineage (NCBI taxonomy): Eukaryota > Metazoa > Mollusca > Bivalvia > Adapedonta > Hiatellidae > Cyrtodaria > Cyrtodaria siliqua. The sequence continues at coordinate 295,721 of JAWPHD010000092.1, read as the reverse complement.
CTGTCACCAACACTGAATTCGTAATTGGAAACTCCGCAAGTACTGCCAGACAGATGATCATAACACAGCCTACGTGTACCTACAGACCGATATCTCCAGCCAATACGCCTATGTTCCTGCCAAAACGAGTTAAATTACCAGAGAATTTGAATATCGGGGATGGATCAATCTCACTTTTGGCCCATCTGGAGGCAAAATTGGACAGAAACCATCGTCAGGTACTAAGTGAGATCCACAACCTACACCATAAGATAGGGCAAACATTGGACGAGGTCTCACACGTCCAGCAACGTCATGTCTCTGTGTCAGTTCCAGCCCTGATTACGGAAGTGCAGATCTTGAGCGAGGGAATCACTAGACGGGAGACAAAGAATATCCCACCCGATTTCCTGAAAGATCTACTAAGATTAACACCCGTGCTGCTGAAATTTTTGGGAGCAAGTGATCTGTTGAAAAGTCTTATTTAAAATATCGGATATTATTTTCGCAGATATAATTGGATATATTAAGTGAATAAATGGATTTGTGATATTGTGTAAACCCAATATTCCTAGAATATTTTTTATTTAATATCTAGATATTGAGTGAATAAATGGATTTGGGATATTGTGTAAACCCAATATTCCTAGAAGATACTTTATTTAATATCTAGTAATGTTCTGGATTAATTTGTGCAAAGTAAAATTCACAAAAATTGGATTTAAAAAGTGCTCTAATGATCTCAGATTTCCTTTCAGATATCACTATGATAATATTAACAATACATTAATACGCGAAATATTTTGCCAAATTATATAATCTTTATAAGATCATTAATGTCATTTGTGTATAAATTACATGTTATTTTTCTTAAACAAATTTCATTCAATTTAAATGGCACCAGGACATAGTGAGAATGGAACCGAAAATGAACACTTGTGTGATAGTGTTAAAAATACAGAGAACAATTATGTGTAGGTCTAGGACTAAATGTGCAGAAGTAGGACTCAGTTTTACTAGTGTGACAAGTTTATGCCTTGAGGATTGTGTATGAACATTGCAACCAAACAGTATACCATGAATTTATTATATTGCTTCCTGAGGCTTTGTTTTATATCTTTAAACATAAACTAAATCTGTTCATTCATTTCAAGTAAAGCTTAATGCATGTTACAAAGAATTTGCGTTCGTTAAATGTAAACGTTTACTCATTTCTCTAAATAATGCATGCTTTATTTTGTAAGAATATTCTGCACAAGACAACTTTGATTATTTCTTATTAAACACATAATTTGACATTCTTTCATTTAGTTTGAATGTTGGTACTGATTTCTTGTTAAAAGAGAGGGATTTAAGGTTTTAATGGGGACCATTAAGCCTGGAAGAGGGGAGTGTTGTAATTTTGTACAGGTACCAGTATTCAAGCCTGGTTACTGAGGACATTATGTCTGTCTTCGGTTAGCACCATAAATTTAGATGTGTATCTCTCTACAGGGCTAACTCGGGCTAATGCTAATGATCATAATTTATGGGTTAGCATCGCTTATTTGGGAGATGCTCTATGAACCAGGCTAATGCTAATGCTACATGATTTATGTGTTAGCATTCCTTATTTGTAGATGCTATAAGATTGATGAGTTAGCATACTAATATTTACGACCATGCTAACCCCTTATTTGGAAGGGACCTTATAAAAAGGGAGGGTTTTCATTGTTCGTGGCCTTTTCCTGTCTTTTGACCTGGACTTGCTAGATGGAAACAAGAGATCAGTAGTTATGGGAGAGAGAGAGACTATCATTATTAGTAAACTGTTGTAAATATTAATTCACCATTATGGTTGGTAGCATGTAGAAATAAAGTTATAGAATATAGAATTGGACTATATATTTCTTTCTTCTTTTTGGGATACGAAATTGTAAAAATATCCTGAGGAAACGCTCAAGGCTCAAGTGAATACACATCGCAGAACTAGGTCACTGTCCGAAAACAAATCGACGACACGCAACATTAACTTTGCAGCACGGAAAATCACAAATGACGTCACAGGCTATTCCCAGGGCACAAGTAAACAAAAACACAACGATGGGGACGATCACAAATAGGAAAGCGGAGGGGAGGGAATTCGACATGTAAAGAAAAGCAGTGCGAATTTTATGAAAAACTAAACTATTTCAGAATTAACAAAACCGATGAAAACAGACACAGTTCAACGAAAGCTCGAACTGAATATAAAAATATTATTAGAAACAAAAAATGTGAGTTTGATAAAAAAAAATTAAAAAAAATTAGAAAACATGCGTTACAAAAATGCGAAAGAGTACTGGAAAATGTTAAAAGGTTTGTCAACACCAAATAAATCAAAGTCGCTAAAGGCGTCTCATTTTGCAGACTATTTCAAGTCAGTAAAGAATCCAGAATCGGCTTTTTTTCAACCAGATGACGATGTTATATTTTTTAATGAAAGATATCTTAATGGTGTAATACAAATCATGTTTGAAGAAGTTTGAAGAATGAGATCACAAAATAACACACGGTGAAATAAGCAAAGCATGCAGGGAATTAGGTTTAAACCGTTCAGGAGGGCCAGATCTTGTCATTAACGAAAATTTTAAGTATGGGATCAACTATTTACTTGGTTACTATTTAATTGGTTATTTAAGTAAATTGTTCAACAAAGTCATAGACATGGGCTATTTCTCAGAAAAATGGTCAGATGGTTATGTCATACCATTGCACAAAAAGGGGGAAGTTAATAAACCGGAAAATTAAAGAGGCATAACTTTACTTAGTACTTTGGCAAAACTTTTTACAAGGATTTTAAACAATAGATTAAACGAATGGGTTGATAAATATCAAGTATATATATAAGCACAAGCTGGTTTTAGAAAACATATGGGAACTATTGATAATATATTTATTGTACACGGTGTAATATCCCGTTTGTTGAATGATAACAAAAAATTATATGTCGCCTTTATTGATTTTACCAAAGCCTTTGATATTATTGTAAGAGATATTTTATGGTATAAACTCATAAAGACAGGGGTAAGGGGAAAAATCTTAGAAGTTATTAAATCTATGTACACAAATGTAAAATCACGTGTTAAATATGAGAATCAGTTGAGCGAAGCATATACATGTTTTCTGGGAGTCGCTCAGGGTGAATGTCTGTCAACATTTTTGTTTTCCATGTATCTGAATGACCTTGAAGAAACTTTTATTTTAAAAGGATATACGGGAATTGATATGGGTATGTTAAAGTTGTGTTTACTTCTTTACGCTGATGACATAGTTATCTTTTCAGAAAACGAGAGCGATTTACAGGATGGTATAAATATTTTGCATGATTATTGTACTAAATGGAAACTTACAGTAAAGGTGAATAAAACAAAAGTTATGGTGTTTAAAAAAGGTGGGAGAAACAGAGGAAATATACATTTTATCTATAATGGTTCACAACTTGACATTGTCAACAAATTTACGTATTTAGGGATAGTTTTTACAACTGGTGGGTCTTTCAGAGAAACCCACGAGGCACTAGCGGGACAAGCTCTCAAAGCAATATACAAATTAAAATCATATGTGTATAAATTTCGTGATATGTCTGTGAGTCATATGTTAGATTTATTTGATAAACTGATTTTACCTATTTTGAACTAAGGGGCTGAAGTTTGGGGGTTTTCAGAGGCTAAAGTAATCGAACGAGTTCATTTACAATTTTGTAAACATTTATTAGGAGTAAAAATTCAAACTCAAAACGATTTTATTTATGGAGAGTTAGGAAGAACTACATTACAACAATATAGAATGAAAGCTATTATTCGTTATTGGTTTAAACTTTTGAAATGTAATGAGTTAAAATATATTAAGGTTGCATATAATACACTTTTATAAAAAACTGTTAGCAGACTTAGACAAATATCCAAATAGGATTTCTTGGGTTAGATCTGCAGAATTCAGTTTTAAACCCTACTTAGATAACGTTACTAACAAAAAATTTAGATTAGCATTAACCATGTTAACTAGACTTAGATTGTCATCTCACAGACTTGAAATAGAGACTGGAAGGTGGCACAAACCTATAAAAAATACCACTTTCAGAAAGAAAATGTAAACTTTATAATTCTTTAGAGGACGAATTTCATTTTATACTAGAATGTCCACTTTATCATGATTTTAGAGAGGTGTATATTAAAATGTTTTATTGGAAAAGACCAAATATACCCAAATTTATAGAATTGTTGCAATCAAAAAATGTTAAAATTGTTAGAAATCTCTCTATTTTATTTTTAAAAGCTTTAAAAAAAGAAACGAAACTTACGATATAATAATTCCTCTTACTTGCTTATTTATCATATAATGTCAAATGACATCTCTGTCTGATGTGAAAAGTCATATACTTTTTTACTTTGATGTAAGCCTTACCTTAAGATAATAAGAAAATATAAGGTTATAACGATTATATGTATAAATACATGTATTTACAGTTGGACAATAATGAATATATTACATACTAGTAATACTGTTAAAACTGATGACTGCAAACCATTGACTTTTTAATTATAAATATGATGTGTATTTTGTATTGTATACTGATAGGCCATTTGGTATTTTGTATTAATTAAAGTTTATCTATCTATAATATGTTTTATTCATCTGCAACTATAGATCAAAGACAGTTCTGTCATATCCATATTTATATTAAATTCATAAAAATCAAATGCATATTCATCAGCGAATAGCATATACGTTTATTCTAGACAAAATAGGAAAACAACGACACGTATTTATTATACGATCATTACGTGGTCCGAGTATTAACTTTCATATCCCATCCAACCCCTTCTCCAAGAAGCGAAAACTGGGTTGCCTGGGGTATGAAATAATTACTTAATTTCGGCTTAAAAGGTTTGCATATTGTAAATTGAAACATGAAAATGTAGTTTTAAACAGGTTATCGCATTGCTTCAGATTAAACATGTTTTAAGGTCGAAATAGCCGTTATATAATCCTTCTAATATAAGCTTTCCCATCGCTTAAAGGGAATGTAGCGACACAGCTAAACTACCATTAGTATTGAGAGTTCCGAAATACTTGAATAAGGGTGAAATAATTATCAAAATCGGATGATAAACAAAAAGATCTGATCATTTGAAGTTTCTGTTGAAACGGATATGGAAGCGGCCATTTTGAGAGCTATGACATCACGGTTCTAAATGACCATATATGGAATATTTATAAATATGAAAATTTACTAATTTATAATGATAAAATGACAGCAACTGTATGAAAAATATGTAATACTTAATGGTTTTAATGATTTATATGACCAGTAAAAAAAGCATTCATTGGCAGTGATTTTCTTCGTTTTAAATGATATTTATCAATATTCTATATATGGCAATATGGAACTATGACGTCATAGTTCTAAAAATTGCGGCTCCCATATTCGTTTTAGAACAACCTTTAAATGGTCATATCTTTTTTGTTTATCATCCGATTTTGATAATTCTTTCACCTTTTTCCAAGTTATTCATAACTGTTTGGCTGTGTCGCTACATTTCCTTTAATGGCGGATCACGTTATTCATATTTTGAATACCTAAATTGTGTTTTGGTTGGTTGCGTTATGTAAATGTTCCACTTCCTGTTTGCATTTACGTATTCTTATAGCCGGGCATCGGTCTTATTTACTCCTCATCATATTTGGCTTATTGTTATAAATCTATTCTGGGGGACCATATGACGCTGGCCATGGTATTGTATGAAGATACCATATTGAAAGTTCCGTGTTCACCGTTATATGCATACCATCTTCGGGATGGCTCAAAATGTCGTACTAGTGTCATTTAAAATATTAAGTTCTGCTCAATCCGGGGCTAGACGGCGCGAACGGTAGCAAGCATTTTTCACTATTGTTCATGAACTGTCTCAATCAAACCGAGACTGCAATATTTTTTATCTTGTTCGGCGATTTTCAAATTTCCATTTTCTTTTTTCGTACTCTTTTTTCGTGACCCTTTTAATGTATCAAAGTTCAAAAAACACCTCATGCTTATTAAATTTTGTGTCTTCCGATCAAAGGTTCGCTTTAAGATATTTTGTCATATCACAACACTACCAGCATAAATAACGATTTTAACACATCTCCAGGAGCAGCAGTCTATAGCAAATATTTACTTCAAACTTCAAATCAAAATATAATGCTGATATTTCATTTAAGCTTGCCTGATATTGGAAAATCAAGCTAATTTAAAATGCAATAGCAATATAGACTGTAAGATAAATATACTAAAGGAAAAAAGAGACGCAACTCGGGATTTTTGTGGATTTTATGATTAAAATAAAACTTTCATTGTTTATATTTCACTCAAAATGACGTCATACAACTGTTGACGTTGTTTATGTTGTTGACGTTATTGATGTCATTGTTTTGCAGCATTATATTTTTTCTGCGTAAGTTTCAAAGTTGTGTATTTGTTTGTTTGTATGGTGTTTTCTTTGGAATATTACATGGAATTAGGTGTGCAATATATACATTACAAATTGGAAATTCCAGAGTTGTGGTTCTTTTTTTTAGTATAATTATGTACTTCAAGCCGATCTAATAACTTTTCGTCAGAAAGAAGTGTTAGGTACATGTTCGTACATGTTACGCATTCCGACCCCAACTAAGAACAGTCATTATTAAAATCACCACTTACACTGGATCTGAAAGCTTAACATATAGGTAATCTTTTGTGCTTAATACTTTTGTTTTCTTACTTTAATTTCGATTAGGTGGTTCCAATACTCTAGGCTTTAAAGGTTCTGAGTATTGTTCAATCACCCTTAGGATATTTTGCTTTCTTTTTTATTTAGTCTTTTGACTGTTACTTGAGATACGCAGGCTTCATAACCTCTGCTCCCTCATAAATTACCTTTTGTTTATTTCGCCCATTGTTTTCTCGTTTAGGGCAAATCATTTTGTAAGCAACTGGGAGCATACGCCGCTGGCCATAATAAAGGTAATATAAATAATAGTATGAGAATACTTCAGTGAAGATTCCATGTTCACCGTTATATGCTTACCATCTTCGGGATATTGAGTTCTTCTCATTTTAAATATTGAGTTCCTTTAGACTTAACGGTAGCAAGCACTTTATTATACCGTTCATGAATAGTCTCAATCAAACCGAGACTGTAATAAAAAAATTATATTCATCGTGTTCGGCGATATCCAAATTTCCCCTTTCATACTCCTGTTTTATTTCAATGTATTATTTATTTCAGAATGTTCGGAATGCGCTATGCACAACAACGTAATAAAATGTAAAATCAATAGGAGGAAATAAAAAGGGAGAAATAGTGAAAATGTTACTGTTCCGTGAAATAGCAAAGTTTGTAGTGGTTGGTCAATTCAATTGTGTTTTACGTCATTTTCGGCATACTTTAGGCTATATGTCATCGTGTAGTGGTGAGAGGCGAGACATTTTCAAACGCAGCCGATTTACCATCCCGGTCACTGAGGCCCTTTATAGTTGTTTTAACTTCTTAAAGATATAAACAAAACAGAAAAAACATAACCCAATTTATTTCGCGAAAAACACATTAAGTTTTTACGAAACGAAAAGTAAACGTTTGAAATACAAATGCAGTCGTGGTTCCCGGGCAAAGAGTAAGGCCACTACTGATTCAGACAAAGGGGTAAATCCTTGTTCATTTTTCACTTTTGTCATGTTTATTAGAGGTCATACTAGTCATCTCTTATTGTTTCATGTGCTACATACAAATGGTGGCAGAAAACAATGATCCACCGAAAAATGAAGTGCTTACAACATAATTAGCAGTTACAATGCAGTTCTGCAGGTGAGACTCTACAGTTCTGCAGGTGAGAAGGTTCTATGTCCATTCTGCATATTTTCTTTACCGCCATATAACATGTTGGTTCAAACCCAATTCAGCTGTATACATTGAGTAAACCCTAAGGTGTTTACATTCTATTGCAATGTAAAAATGAGATATAGGGTCCTATAGAAACCACAGCGTCCAAACGCAAGGGCATCGTTGGTCCGCACTGTACTATAAAGAAGGAGTAAAATGTAATTAATTATACAATGAAAAAGACGAAACACAACAGAAAGGATGGTGGAGACAGGTTTACCGACTTGGAACGGTCTGTAGGCAATAAGGCGTACATGTTAGCTTTAATCGAGTTTATTTGTACGCAATCCTCGCTATTATCCTGTTTGCAGCGTCCAAATAGACAAGACAGTGTAAAACAAAATACAAAGAAATATAAAAAGAACGGACAGGGAAAGTAGCATTCAAGGAGGACACAAAAGGGTTGACAATAGGGCTACCGCCTTGGAACGGTCCGTGGCAATGTAGGTCTCTGGGGGTTTAAACCGGTTCTAGGGTGCACCATCCCATTAAAGCAGGACAGTGTCAATAAAGAAATCCCCGCCATGATCTAATCTCTAACCAACAAGGTGGCATCAATAGGCAATATAAGTAAAACACAAATATGCTCGTGTAAATATAATACAAAAAAACAATAGCATAGAAAGCCACAATGAAGGTACTCAGTGACGGCAGAACCCATCAAAAAGAATTCTCTAACAATAAAGTACATGCATGCATGCTATGTTTAATATTCCAACCTTGTATGCAATCCTGTTATTTAAAAAATGATTATAAAATACTCACTGTTTTATTGATTGATAATAGATCCCTTCTTCTTCAATGTTCACGCAGTCTAGATAAAGTACAGCTAAATTTGTTTGACCAAAGGTACACATTGAAACGCTCTTGGTGAAATCCTGCAATCCAATATTATTTGTCGTTAAAGTACCGCAGAGAGCATCAGCTAGATGAACATTTATCTGTATTTTCCATTAACCCAAACTTGTAATGCTCTTTTATTCTTCTTATATTACCTCGTCTCCGCATTGTCGGTCTACTGAACTGTAAATTGATACCATTTTGTGTAATATAAATACATGTATATAATCACAATAAAGGAAAGGCAAGCTTTTTCTATCAATAGTGGCGAAAGAAACTCATGCTAGGATGAAACAAATCGTGCTTTAGAGTGATCGCTATACAGGCGAACAAATACCTTGGCAAAAACAAATTGTAACAGACATCATATTTCGTAAGAGTAATGGTTTGGGAACAGAACCATCTTCAACTTAAACACATTGTGTTTTTCTCGTTTAACATGTTTTTCAGCAATTATGTTTGACAAGAACAACACCTATTGTTTTGTGAGATATTGGACAAAAACAAAGCGGTCGCCTATAATTTGCAAGTACATTTATTTCATTTGGATGTTATTTATGTTTGTTTATTAGGAATAACTATATCATGACAAAGAGGCTACACTTTTTTACAATGTTACATAGTCGTAAGACTGATTTATATCTCGACTATAGTGTTATTGAATATATTAAAATGTTGGTATGATTCATATTTGAACTCGGCTACATATAAAGCAGAACGTCTCTGATCCACAGTACAACTACCTGAATATACATAAAATGTTGTATTTGTGTACTCGAAATATCCAGCAAAAACACGGCGCTGACCAATTTGCGTTGTAAACCATCTCATCTCTCAACGTTGCGGGTTCAAATCCCATTGGGAGCTCGAATTAGATGTGAGGAATTGTCGATTATTACGGATGACGGGAGGCGTACAGTACTGGTTCTACCCAGGAAAAATGGGTGGTCTGTCTCCATCACAAACTAATCGACCGTCATATATAACCTTACATGTGTTAAAAATGACGTAAAACACAAATTAAACGAAACCAAACAAAATATATTATGGTAAATTTGATCATTGTCACTCGATACATGTCTTGGTTTTCATAATCAATTTAGCTGTATTTATTCAGATCATATTATTTCTCTCTTTTTAATTTGTGTTCGATAAAACTCACAGTTTCCCACGCTTCATATATCCGTCGTGCCATACGCGGCTTGCTGCGGTACCATTACAAATTGCATTATTCAGGAAATATGTCATACCACTATATGTACGTTTCCCGAAAGTATGTCCGCTTGTGTAATATACTGACGGCTGTCCGCCTAATCAGTAGTGCACCGCTGAAGCTGATGCGTGAACTTTTGATAGTTGGGAATTCATACAGGGAGCTTGTCATTTGGGACAGTAGATGACATCTGAAACTTGACCTCGACCTTATGGTCAATTCTGCCCTCTAAAATGACATTTTAAGATGTAAAAAGGAGAAAAAGAATGATATATTCAAACTTTGAAATATTACTTTGTATTATACTTACAAATATTTAAAAAATCAAAACTTTTTATCATAAACTTCTCTTTTTGTCCCTTGTATTGCGTTTGAAAATGTGTGTTACTATATTTCACCCTGTTTAATTGTTTTGACAGCGTTTGAACCCGCGGGTGTTATGATGGTAATGAAAGGAAACAAATGAAACAACATAATTATACAACATAATTAGACAACATAATTATACAACATAATAATACAACATAATTATACGACATAATTATACAACATAATTATACAACAGAATTATACAACCAACATAATTATACAACAGAATTATACAACAGAATTATACAACAGAATTATACAACATAGTCCTATTCAAATCAAACTAAGTAAATATCAAATTAACTATAGAACAAAACTGTAAAAGTAGTTATATAAGTCGGACTGGAAAGGTAGAATTCAACGATCACCATCAACTAAACACGCATGGAAACAACAACTTGCACATTGTGCAACCATCTTAACAGGTATTTTCTTCAAACAGCATGATGAACGTTAAATTCAAAACAAAGCACACTTACTGCTCTGTTTTTGCCAACTTCCCAAGTGTACAAATGACGTTTACCAGGAAGTTTTTTCCAATTAGTTTATTTCGATATTTTTCGAATTACCGGTTCGCTTTTTCGATTTTTACTTTAAAAATCACATTAAACATTGTGTTTATAATGAGAATTTCTAATTAAAAACACATTAACGGTGAACTTTTGCCTAACTCAACAAGAGAGGGAAAAGTTCACCGTTAACATAGTATTTAAGTTATACCTTTATACAGCTTTCTGCATATGAGCTCCAATTCTGTACATTATGATGCGATATATAGATCTCACATGTATGTTTATTTATTATTGAATTATTAAACGAGTTGACAAATGTGACTGCGATGAGCACCATATTGTTTTTGCTAACGAACTGATTAAATAATGAATTAACAAACATGTGAGATTCTATTTATCACATAATTGGTAACGTCCCACACCATCAGAAAGCGTGCCTTAGCCATTTACGTTTAGTTATATCAATATGGTATAATGCTAATTATGTCAGAACTTTATTACACCCCCCACGTAATGTTATGTAACTACAATAATTATTTGTATTATGACAGTTTAACTTTAGTCTTCAAACAGGTTTGTTTTTTGACAACCAAGATCAAAAACTCGTTTCTCTGCGTCTTAAATGCCATTCTAACGCTGTAGAAAGGATAAGACATATTCAAAGTGGCACAATGATATGATCCAATGCTAAGTTGCAGTGACAGGATCTTGCATCACAGACATTGTAAGAGCATTTGATGTAAATAACACATGCTTTCGAATCTCTAAGAACTAGGTAAATGCTAAGAAGAACATGAGTGTATTGCTTAAACACGTGTTAGCACCTGTCTTGAAGCTGTTTATAAATTTCATAGGATACAAGCATACAGACTACAACATTCCTAAAAATATTTAAAGGTCCATATTTTGATATGAGTCATTTTTAGAGTGCTGTCATTGAACGATTTCTATCTTTTCGCCGTTTTTATTTGTATTTTTTTACAGATTGTTATATGAATATGAAATCCGGAATATTAAAGATTACGTACTTAAAACTGTACCTTTTTTGTGGTCCTTTTATTATGTTGAGGAGTATTTTATTTTGACCACTCGTCGTGAACTGTATATAATTATAATTATAGTTATAATGAAAATAATCATAACCATAATCCTTATATAATTATAACAACTACTACTATTAACACTGCTACATTTCCTGATCGAGTTATTATCATTCACACTAGCGTTTGTTTAGTGCTGTGTGGCGACCGTAAAATGTTGCCCCGACTACAAGTCACTAGTGTTATTACTTACTGGTCCTTTGAGATCAACAAGCCAAATATATGTGGCTTTAACGTAGAATATCGCTTAAGTCAGTGCTATGATGCGTGAGAGGTGTAGCACTTTATATTACCTCTCATGAACAGACCCAATAAAACCGAATCTGCTACTTTTATCTCTTGTTTGTGTTTGTTCCTTCCAAGAGATCCCCTTTTCAGTATTTATTATATCTATATTTCGAATATGATTCCTTTATTTACATTCATTTCAACGTCAGACGTGTAAATGTCTGGAAACACAGTATGATGGTGATGTGTCACACAAACCCATTTCAATGTCATACATGTAACCTGCCTGGCAGCACTTTATGATCATGATGTCTCAAACAAACCCATTTCAGCATCATACCTGTAACCTTCCTGACAATACTTTATGATGGTGATTTCTCACACAAACCCATTTCAATGTCATACATATAACCTTCCTGACAAAACATCATGATGTTGATGTTTCACGCAAACTCATTTCAATGTCATACATGTAACCTTCCTGACAACACTTTATGATGGTGATGTCTCACACAAACCCATTTCAATGTCATACACGTAACCTTAATGACAACACTTTATGATGGTGATGTCTAACACAAACCCATTTCAATGTCATACACGTAACCTTAATGACAACACTTTATGATGGTGATGTCTAACACAAACATATTTCAATGTCATACACGTAACCTTAATGACAACACTTTATGATGGTGATGTCTAACACAAACACATTTCAATGTCATACACGTAACCTTCCTGACAACACTTTATGGTGTCTCACGAAAACCCATGTCATACATATAACCTTCCTGGCAACACTTTATGATGGTGATGTCTGACACAAACCCATTTCAATGTCATACACGTAACCTTCCTGACAACTCTTTATGATCATGATGTCTCACACAAACCCATTTCAATGTCATACACGTAACCTTCCTGACAACACTTGATACTGGTGATGTCGCACACAAACCTATTCAGTAGTGTTATTACTTACTGGTCCTTTGATATCATCAAACCCAATATGTGCGGTTTTAAAGTAGAATATCGCTTAAGCCGGTGGTACGTCATACACGTAACTTTTCTGACAACACTTTATAATGGTGATGTCTCTCACAAACCCATTTCAATGTCATACACTTAACCTTCCTGACAACACTTTATGATGTTGATGTCTCATACAAACCCGTTTCAATGTCAAACACGTAACCTTCCTGACAACACCTTATGATATCGATGTCTCACACAAACCTATTTCAATGTTATACATGTAACCTTCCTGACACAAACCCATTTAAATGTCATACACGTAACCTTCCTGACAACATTTTATGATGGTGATGTCTCACACAAACCAATTTCAAGGTCATACACGTAAGATTCCTGACAACACGTTACGATGATGATGTCTCACACAAACCAATTTCAATGTCATACATGTAACTTTACTGGCATCACTTTATGATGGTGATGTGTCGCACAAACCCATTTCAATATCATAGATGTAACCTTCCTGGCAACACTTTATGATGGTGATGTCTCACACAAACCCATTTCAATATCATACATGTAACCTTCCTGGCAACATGTTATGATAGTGATGTGTCACACAAACCATTTCAATGTCATACATGTAACCTTCATGACAACACTTTATGATCATGATGTCCAACACTTTTTGATTTTGATTGATGTTATATGTGTATCTATTGTTACCAATGTGTGCGCAATTTTTTCATGGCAAGGTTCTGTTTATGCTTTACTTCCTGTTCCACTTTTGCGTCAACATGTATGAGATACATACAGGATATGTGTTTGTTTCGAGTGAATATAGGAAGTGAGAAAACTTATATTTTCACGAGCACTTTAGCACGAGTGAAAATATGGGAGTCTCCTCACTTCGAGATGAAAATAAATCCTTTATTAACGAAAAAACAACGTATATTATATTTATTATGAACTCACAATATTGAAACTGATGCAGAAATAAAACATGACGTAATTTTCAACACCAGAAATCACTTTAATCGTTCACTACTTTACTCACGAACCGCACTTTAGGCGATACAGCATTGTTTATAAAACTGGTTAACGTGCAATATATTTGTTGTGTAATAAATTGACAGAAACGTAAGTAAATGGTTGTGTAATAAAGAGTCCATAAATAGAATTCATCAAAATGATGACGTCATGTCGGCAGCTGGTCTTGAAATGTTCACAGACTTCTTATCTGTTCTGATAATTCAGTTCAGTTTCTTAAATAAATGCACTTAAAATGCAATTGTCGTTTTGTAATTGAAATACGTCATACAGTTTTAGACATATTTTAAAGGGACGGGGCAATCTTCACATAATTATCAAGCAACAGACGTATCACCTCGATTTATTAAGCTCTTGCATGTAATTAAAACACTTTGAATAGTTTTTCCTTCGTTATTCTAAATAAGTTATACATATATTATTAGTGCAATAAAAAACAATTAGTACTATGCAAAAGCTAATTGCTTAGAATAATGAAAATACGTTTTAGCCTAATCCGCGGGATGGCGACGTTAACCGGGCGTCCTGTAAATATGGGTGTCTGTCCCCCGAGCACGTTAAAGAAACATAGGAATCCATTTGATAGTAAGGGTATCCGGTTCAAATAAAAACAAGCATACCTGTTACTCGTGTTGGAATTCGGCTTCCTATCTCTAGTGCGGCTCTAAATTACCTATTCAAATAATTATTTAAAATGATTTGCAAATATGCAACGCAAGTAGAAAATCTAACGGGAAGCCACGAATTTCATTCGCAATATCTCGTACACTTCTTCAAAGTGTATATCGAATGTAACTCAAAGGTTTCCATATGTGTTACGTTATCATAGCATTACATGCCTTAGATTCCCACCAACACGAGTTTGCATTCAACATCAAGGTTATCAAGTTTTACAATGCCACATTGCTACATCCGTATTTTATTTACATGAAAGCAGGATAAAACCTTCATCTGTAAACACGCAATGCAAATTATACATAATCACTTATGGCTAACGGACATATTGTTTATGTAGCAGCACCTAAGAACAGTGCACTGTTTTCTGCCCAGATGCCGTCGGGCTAACAAAGTGTCAAGATTTTGAACATACCGATCCGTCGATATACACACCAGGCGTGATCTCGAAGAATGACAGGTTTGGCCGAGTTTTCACGATTGCGCTGAGTTTTAGAATAATTAAGATAGCCCTTTGTGCCTTTAAGTAACAATTATGATCATAGCGCTGTTATTGTGCTGATTGTATCTGTAATGCTATCAAGCTCACAATAACAATATGTAACTGTCATTTTTTAAAGAAAACAAAATAATAGCGATACCCGTCTTGGTTAAATTACAACAAACTTATTTCTCCGCTTCTTCAAATTAATTATGTATGGTCAAAATGTCAATCAATACGGAATATTTAAAAAGGTGTTTCCTACCTTACCAACCATTCGGATGAAACGTTGAACTGAGGTCTGCTCGCTAAAATGCAGCGATGATAAACAATATAATTTTAACACATACGCACGCACGGAATCTAACTGCGACGGCGGTGTAACAACGCTAAAGGTAACAATTCCACTAAAGGTAACAACCGGCGATAGAGGTTACATTTTCAACGCTAAAGTTAACAACCCCCGCTAAAGGTAACAATCACCTCCTCCGCTAAAGAACTAAAGGTAACAACTTTTTTCAACATATACAGTTTCAATTTGAGTAAACGAGTTCTTTTAAGTTACTGTGGCACCTGTGGCTTAAGCGATGTTACCTTTAGCGGTAGAGATAATGTTTACCTTCAGCGGAGGTTGATACCTTTAGCGTTGAACTTGTTACCTTTAGCGTTGAAATTGTTACCTTAGCGGCGGTTTTTACCTTTAGCGGAATTGTAACCTTTAGCTTTGTTACAGGCGGCCATATTACACTAGAACGACATTAAATGGGGTACATTAGGATTTTTCCTATACCTCTTAAATTATTAAAATGTTCCAGTTTATGATAAAACACTTATATCAATCAAAATATGATGTTAGAACCATTTTGTCTTAACTTTGAAAACACAATAATGCTAGGACGGAATGGAATGTAAATTCTTGAAATTGACCCTGGTGCGCAACCTAGGATATCACGTATTACTGTGCAGAATGAATTTATTTGCAAATAAGGGATACTTTTTAGGCTCATTCATTATGTCTAGGACATTTAGAATAGAAAATATTAATCTGTGTCGATTTTAAGTCGTACACCTAGACCCCCATGAAAATCGTGATGTACTGCCTTTAAGCTAGATTCGTTATACACTATATATCTTTTATAGACTAATGCCTTTTCTGGCCACGACTTTCGTTTTGCTCATTGTATATGTAACGCAATCTGTTTGTCAATATTTATTTGAATTACTCGTATTGTGTGAGCATATAGGCATCTCTGTAGATGAGACTTTAGCGATGGCGATATTTTATAATGACGTTTTGAGAAGAGAGAATATAGACTAACACGTGGTGGTAACGTGGATAAAAATGGGATGTCCTATCACAGCACCCAAACGCATTGGCACCGTAGATCCGCACTGTACCACACACAAAGAGCAAAATAATATTCAATGAAAAGGACAATACACAGTGGTGAAGAAAGTGTTACCGATTTGGAACGGTCAATAGGAAATATAGTCCACCGGTTAGCTTAAATCGAATTTAAGTGTAAACAACCTCGCTATTATCCTGACTTTAGCGATCAAATTGCCAAGACAGTGTAAATAAAATTACATCAATCAAATGGAAATCTCTAACAATAGAGTCCACATCCTTAGAAATTAGGAAACGATACACGTAAATGTTATTGTAAAGATATATGAAAAAACATAATTAGCCACACCCCAGGATGTATACAACTGTAATGGACAACCACAGCAGCATCCCAAGAGAACCCATCTACGAGCTGTGTTTCATGCAAGTACGTGCCGAGTGAGGTAGTAAGTTCATGTGCACCGTTTCTCCAATGGTGCTACTTGATCACTTTGATCTGACACTTCCTTAGCATCGTCCGTAGGATGGGGACGTATACGGGGCGGTCTCGTGTATCGTAATCGATAGTAATAGTAGGGCACGGTTCCGGTTTTACTCTCTCTCTCTCTCTCTCTCTCTCTCTCTTTCTCTCTCTCTCTCTCTCAAACCTTAGCGTGTTCCGTTCTGATCAGTAATGCAGAGGAGCATAGTCTCTTCTAAAATTTTAATTTTGCAGAATTGGTAATTGTTTACATATGCTCGTAAAATGCTCGTGATTGTAATGCAGTGTAATTTGGTTTTACGCCCCGTTAAAACATGAACTGTCATACTGAGAAAGTAAAGTCAGGGGAGGATTAAACGTAGGATGACATTTGCCGGTCACTCATGCCAAGGTCCGAACCAACACGTAGTAGTGGCTTGCAGCTCTAATTCGCAAGGCGTTATCCACCAAGGTCCCAACTTAAATATCAGTACAATAGCACTTTGATATTATCGATGCAAAGCATTTCATCCATTTTAGTCATAATCTGTATTTCCCATACGACCACTTCTAAACGCGGCTAGAAGTGATGTTGTTTCCACATTTAATGGTTTTAACAAGCAATATGCTTGCTTCATTAAGTACGGAATAAGCAGGCGCAGCTGAATCAACTTATTTATACGAGTATAGAATTTCTACTTAATTCAATGTAAAAGCACTAACATTCCAACAGGAAAAGTAGGTAGGACATGGCGCCAGGATTCATATCACTCTCTCTCTCTCTCTCTCTCTCTCTCTCTCTCTCTCTCTCTCTCAGGGACTCTAATTAACCTAAGATAATGTTTTGACGAGGCGTTATACAATTCAATTAGAATCAGTTTTGCCATTCCATCACTGCAAATCTCAAGATGGTTCAATGCTGGATTGGAGTAATACGAATTGCATCACGAACATTGCAGGCGCACATACGCAATGAGTGAGACAGCTAACGATTATGTTTAGGTTAGATGATATTTGGGAGTATCTTAGGAATGAAGCGAATGTGTATTAATTTCAAAGGCACTCTTATTTTTCGTCTAACCATTTAGACAGCTTGCAAAGAATGCTTCTCATTTTGACCGGTAAAACATTGGTTTCACGCGAAGACAAATATTTGTGACTATGTATTTCTTGCATATCAGATTATAAGAATCTGTCATGGGTATCCGTTGAAGATTGTGAATTCCAACACGAGTAACAGGTATGCTTGTTTTTATCTGAACCGGATACCCATGATTGATTCTTTTTCTTGCATATCATTTACATTCTGCGCATTGACGTCGACAAATACTAACGTTTTAAATGTTTATTTACACAATGACGTCATGCAACTGTAATTGTTAAGATCAGCGCGCGACTTTTATATTCCTCATGTGTAAGATCAGGCTTTCCATCACCCATGTAAAACGCAGTTAAACTTATCCGGAATGCAAGAAAAGCTTATCCACGTTTTACATGGATTATGGAAAGAATGATGTTATATACTGTGCCGCATACTATTTTACGAGCATTCTTATGAAGTTATATAATAAAAGGTCCTTACTAGAATGAGTGTTCTGGAGGCTTGCTTCACCTCTTGTGGATATGCTATAACCCTAGGACCACAGATCACACGAGAGGCTTAGATCTTGCAGATATTGCTTGTCCACTCGAGATGGTTCAAGCCTCCTGAACATGTAACTCTAGTAATACTTCTATTGTAATGCAACTGTTGTTTTACATCAGGATTTACACATATTTTATAGGGATATAGGCATCTGTAAGGTTTTATCAGCATTTAAATTATTAGTATTATTTGTATTAAATTCAGTATAATTTTGACCTGCTTGCATATAATTGAATGCAATTTTGAGTTTTCATTTGTTTCTTCTTACTTTACTGTAGGATTAAATATATTATTTGTGCAATATAATCAACAGTTAACAATATCGAAAGGAATTTGCTTCATACTGTTCTTATAATTAATAATAATGACTGAAGAAATGTAAGTAATGTAGAAAAACTAAAGGGTTGTCTCGAAATATTAAAAAAATCAAGATTGCCATGTGTCCCTTTAAAATAAATTATGAGAGTAGTCTAATTACAGTATATGTCCTCTGTTCTTTCATACTTATTTGAATTGGATGGCATAGACACCGGGCTAAAGCAAATATTTGTTTTCCGTCTGGTTGTATTACCGATCGCTTGATTGAGATGCATTATACTTCACTTCCTTCATGCATGCCTGATTAAACACCAATTAAGATTTACCCGGTTATCAATACAATAAAACAGGTTGTCTAAGGTCACGCTGTACAAAACGGCAATCATGTCTGTTTACAACATGTCAGGTGTATTTCTGCAGTGATAGCATCATTACCGTCAGACTGCGATTGATGTAGGCTGTTAATTAAAAGCAAACACCTTACATTTTAACACCGTCATGTATGCGAAAAGTAGTTAAGTGATAAAGCATTCACAGTGTTATTTGTAATTGAATATGTTTCATTTAAAATTATTTTATATTCTGCTTTTAGATACCGTACATATATATTAGTATTACTACTAGACTATGTAAGTACCATCTGTACTTTGACATAAGCGTCACCCCGTGGCCAAATGGTTAACGACGTTTACCACAAAAAAAATCGACCGTCATTTAAAACCTTACATGTGTTGAAAATGACGTAAAACACTATACAAATAAACAAACAAACATCGTTACATAATTATGTACCTTTCAATTCATTATGCAACGTATGTTTCTACTCTAAACAAGAAAAGGTATAACACATATATTATACCATGGGAAGTACGGACTGCATGTAGATGTTCTGGATCCGGGATCGTTTTGATAGTGAAGGTCACCGGCACCTTGACCTTTAAATGAATAAGGATAAGGGTCATGTACTGGTCATGAGCAACCATTCATCCTTTCAAGTTGGAGGACCTAGATCCATCAAGTTTGTAGTTGTTGATAGGACATCGTATTGATAGTGAAGGGCACCGCAACCTTGACCTCCGATCTAGTGACCGGAAAATAACAAGAGGTCAATGACCTTGAAACTCTACTGATTGATTTTGATTTCAGGAAGTAGTCGATACAAACTTGCTTTTTGAAAATCTATTTTTAGCCGTAGCGGCCATCTTGAATTTCCGGCCGACCTGAAATTTTGCTAGGATCAATTAGACATCAAGAGCAGCTTTCCTGTAAAGTCTCATGGAAATCCGTCAAATAGTTTCAGAGGAGTAGTCGCTACAAGTTTTCATTATATAATTCTATGTAAACAAAGATGGCCGCTGACAGCCATGTTTAACATTGAATCAAAATGATGTTCGACTCCTATAACCATCATGCCATGCTGATCATTTTAGAAAAAGTCCCATAGCAATATATTTTATAGTTTTCAAGAAGTAGTCGCTACAAACTTATTTTGTAAAAATCTATTTTTAGCCATGGCGGCCATCTTGAATTTCCGGACGACCTGAAATTTTGCTAAGATCATTTAGACATGAAGAGCAACATTCATGTGAAGTTTCATGAAAAGCCATCAAGTAGTTTCAGAGGAGTAGTCGCTACAAGTTTTCATGATATAACTATGTAAACAAAGATGGCCACTGGCAGCCATGTTTAACGTCGAATCAAAATAATGTTCGACTCGAATAACCATCATGTCATGCTGATCATTTTAGAAAAAGTCACATATCAATATCACTTATAGTTTTCAAGAAGTAGTCGCTACAAACTTATGTTTTTTAAATCTATTTTTGACTGTGGGGGCCATCTTGAATATCTGGCCGATCTGAAATTTTGCTAGGATCAATTAGACATGAAGAGCAACATTCCTGTGAAGTTTCATGGAAATCCGTTAAGTCGTTTCAGAGGAGTAGTGGCTACAAGTTTTCATTATATAACTCTATGTAAACAAAGATGGCTACTGACAGCTATGTTTAACATCGAATTAGAACGATTTTTGACAAGGACCAACATCATGTCATGCTGTATCATTTTTAGGAAAAGTCCCATATGAATATCACTTATAGTTTTCAAGAAGTAGTCGCTACAAACTTGTATTTTGAAAATCTTTTTTTAGCCATGGCGGCCATCTTGTATTTCCGGCCGACCTGAAATTTTGCTAGAATCAATTAGACATGAAGAGCAACATTCGTGTGAAGTTTCATGAAAATCCTTCAAGTATCAAGTACTTTCAGAGGAGTAGTCGCTACAAATAAAAGTTTACAGACAGACAGACACGCCGCACCATGGCATAAGCTCTGCTGATCTCTGATCAGTGGAGCTAAGAACAGGTTATCTACTGGTCATGACCAACCATCCTTTCAAGGTTGAGGACCGTAGGACCAACCGTTGTGTAGTTATTGATCGGACATCTTTAGATAGCGAATGTGACCGCGACCTTGAACTTTGATGTAGTGACCCCAAAATGAATAGGTGTCATCTAGTTGTAATGGTAAAGCGTTCTTCCAAGTTTGGGGGCCCTAGGTCCAACCATTCTGTAGTTATTGATCGGACATCGTTTCGATAGTTAATGTCAACACGACCTTGACCTTTGACCTAGTGACCCCAAAATCAATAAGGGCCATCGACTGGTCATGAGCAACCATCCCTCTAAGTTTGGGTACCCTTCTGCCAACCATTATGTAGTTATTGATCGGACACCGTTTGGATAGTCAATGTTAGCCCGGATGTGACCTTTGACCTGGTGACACCAAAATCAATAGGGGTCAAAATGAACATGGCGCTCCGACCACACTTTGTTGTGGTGTGCAATAATCTATTAATTGAAGGGCACTGGCTTAGTCGTTGCTGGGGTGATTTACGGAAGAATAACCGTGTGACAACCTGCTGTAAGGATGAGTATTACTACCAAGATATAACGGTCATGATTGAATAATCTGTAGGGAACTGAAGAAGTGAAGGGACACTACAAAATCTGAAATGAAGATTGCTGTGCATCCCTTTAAGTGGGGTGCATGAGATGTTGTAGATTTGGCGGAAAGTGACAAATGAGAATAGGTATTTTGTTGAAAAATATGTTTAATATACAAAAACAACATTACTGATGTGGAAAAAAACAATTGTATGTACAACTCAGTGTGTCAGGTCCCTGCCAAGACTTGAACTTGAATCTCTTTTCTCGAAAGAAAAGTGTGTTTCCTTACACTACAGAGATCGCCCAGACATCACAGAAAGAGTGTACAAAACTAAGCGAAATTAATAAAGATGTAGCAGGGCTGTACAAATCCTATAGCCCGACGCCCGGGACTAGTCCAAAACCAAAGTTGGGCGTGTCACTTTTTCAAAGATTTCAGTCCCGGACTAGTCCAATTTTAAAAAAAGAGAAAGTCGGGCGTGTCACTGTTTGAAAGATTTCAGTCCCAGATTTGTCAAATTTACAATGTCGGCCACCTGTCATAAAACAACCCCAGCACACCTCTCAACGTAATCCTTTAATTGCACTCGCTTATGTAATGCAATTAGCATCCACAGCGGCGATCATCCAATACCCCGGGCAATTTTATCAACAATCAACCATGCCGGAAGTCCCGCCTCCAAATTACTTAAATTGACAGTGGACATTGTCGACATTATCCAATCAATTGACCCGATCTATTTTAATCCAGACCCGCTAGCCAATGAAACGACTACCACATGTAAATCACATGTTCGTCACGTGATTACCTGTTTGTCACGTGGTGAGCTGAAAATGGCGATACACTGAAACAATAACACTAACACGTTGATTAATTCGCAATCAGGCCGATTTGTCGGCAATCTTTCGATGAGTAAAGAAACTCGGGACGTTTGATAATGGAAGCATGTTTGATATGAAACGGTAGGTGTGATTTGTTATTGTTTCTCAGTGTATTGTTGAGCGTAATTGTAACAGACTTGAAAGGCGGATGGGGTAACGGTTTGTGCATAGTTAGTGTACTAATTACGTTCGAAGAATTGAGTTGTCAAACAAATAAAATAAAAACAAAACGAACTGATACACATAATCAGTTTGATTTCGTATTTGGCAGTGCTAACGTTTACATTTCAAAAATGAGTTTGTTGAACTTTTTCAGTGTTAAAAATAAGGATAATTTTCAGAGTGAAAGCGAAAGTGAAAGTAAAAATAAAAAGAGGAAAAATGTAGAATGTGATACACAGCCAATCAAAAAGTCAAAATCATCTAGTGTAGTGGACAAAAACATAAAAATAAAATGTTTATGTTGATTCACATGTTATTTATTTTTTGCATTAGGTAAAATGGTAATAAAGTTAAGAATCTCATCTGTAGCCCGTTACATATATAAAGTTATGACTTTTTTCTTTCCATTAAATGATTATCTGAACTGTAATATGAAACTAATATCTATATTGAAATTTAAAAATGCAGATGTGATTCTTACTATTGCTACTGTTTCACCCAATGGCAGTCTACAATCTATACCACTGAAACATACATTAATTGTCTGAAGAGTACATAAGGATTGTTTCCTTTACTGTGTGTAATGAATTGTAATGAGTATGCAAGACGCAGTTTTAACATATTGAGAAATCGAAAATATTCAGGACTTGTGTCCATTTTTTGGGACTATTCACAATTTTTTTGGGACTAGTCACTTTTGACAGGGTGACTAGTCCCCGACTAGTGGCTAAAAAAATTATTTGTACAGCCCTGTGTAGATCAAAAGAATGTCAAACTAAAACTAGAAATTGTTATTGGACAAAAACGTATGGCTCCCCCTCTCGCCCGAACAGACATAATTGACGACTCTAGGTCCAACCGTTCTCATTGATCTGAGATCGTTTTGATATTCAATATCCCTGTGACTGTATCTACAACCTGTATCAGTAATATTTATTGGTCAACCATCCTTCCAAGTTTGAGGATTTTAGGTCCAACCATTCTCTAGTTATTGATTGGACATTGTTTTGTTATTGATCGGGGATCGTTTTGATATCAATAGGGGTCATGTTCTGGTCATGACCAACCATCCTTCCAAGTATGAGGACTCTAGGTCCAACCATTCTCTAGTTATTGATCGGACATCGTTTTGATAGCCAATGTCATCGCTAGCTTGACCTTTGACCTAGTGACCCCAAAATCAAAAGGGGTCATCTGCTGGTCATGACCAACCATCCTTACAAGTTTGAGAACCCTAGGTCCAACCATTCTCTAGTTATTGATCAGACATCGTTTGATAGTCAATGTCACCGCGAACTTGACCTTTGACCTAGTGAACATAAATTTGATAGTCAATGTCACCATATGTTGACCTTTACCTAGTGACCCCAAAATCAATAGGGGTCATCTACTGGTCATGACCAACCATCCTTTCAAGGTTGAGGACCCTAGGTCTAACCATTGTGTAGTTATTAATCGGATATCGTTTTGATAGTCAATGTCACTGCGACCTTGACCTTATACCTAG
Source organism: Cyrtodaria siliqua (assembly GCA_037043455.1). Classification (NCBI taxonomy): domain Eukaryota; kingdom Metazoa; phylum Mollusca; class Bivalvia; order Adapedonta; family Hiatellidae; genus Cyrtodaria; species Cyrtodaria siliqua. The sequence goes on along the minus strand of JAWPHD010000092.1, from coordinate 271,105 downwards.
TGACCCTAAAATCAATAGGGGTCATCTACTGGTCATGACCAACCATCCTTCCAAGTTTGAGGACCCTAGGTCCAACCATTGTGTAGTTATTGATCGGATATAGTTTTGATAGTCAATGTCACCGCGACCTTGACCTTTGACCAAGTGACCCCAAAATCAATAGGGGTCATCTACTGGTCATGACCAACCATCCTTTCAAGTCTGAAGACCCTAGGTCAAACCATTCTCTAGTTATTAATCGGAATCTTTTTGATAGTCAATGTCACCGCGACCTTGACCTTTGACCTAGTGACCCCAAAATCAATAGGGGTCATCTAATAGTCATGATCAACCATCCTTCTAAATTTGAGGACAATAGGTCCAACCATTCTCTAGTTATAGATCGGACATCGTTTGTGACACAGACAGACAGCACAAAATCAATATGGCTCCCCTCCACACTTCATACTGATGCTTCTCACAATGTTTGGGGTATGACAGAGGTCATAGTGACCTTATTTTGGTATGCGACCTACCGCTATCCCAAGATGTATCAACATACCAAGTTTGGTATTTCTAAGTGTTATTGTATTGAAAATATGGTCCGGACAAGCATTTTCTATGACAGAGGTCACAGGTCAAGGTCACAATTACCTTATTCTGGTACGCGACACATCACCATCCCAAGATGTATCTAAATACCAAGTTTGCTATCTCTAAGACTTAGTGTTATAGTATCGAAAATACGGTCTGGACAAGCATTTTCTATGACAGAGGTCTCAGGTCAAGGTCACAGTGGCCTTATTTTGGTATGCGACAAACAGCTATCCCAAGATGTATCCACATACCAAGTTTGGTATCTCTAAGTGTTATAGTATTGAAAATACGGTGCAGACAAGAGGTGAAAGTGTCTGTGGATGTTCTACTGTCTAAATGTGCAGGGGACTGTAACACATTTCCAACATTCATTCAACCGGCACATGGCAATTTTATAGGTCACTAGTTGTTGAATGCCAGCCAGGGTAGCAGGAGAACTAGTCTGTACAAAGTAAGTGTATTACAGGGTTCCCACAGTTTTTTGAAAACAAAATTCAAGGTCTTTTCCAGGTTTTCCCACTGTTTTCAAGGACAATTTATAAATACCAGTGTTTGTCCGACACCGTTGTTGCAAAAACGTTAAATTGTTTGCAGTACTAATATGTGACACCACACAAGATGTTAGTTTATTGTTTTTGACAAGTATTGACTTTAACCCGCTGTTTTTTAGGCTGTTCTCCATCCTATGAAGGAAAATTAGTGTTGACATTTAACTTGTTCTCAGACGACATGCTTTATCGATTCAAATGATTAGACGCTTGCATATACGACGGAACATTGTGAGTTTTATTTGAAAATACTCGGCTAAAATCGTCAACATATTTTATGAGTCAACCGGTGAGGTAACTAATTTGTACGACAGCGATCGAAAAATAAAGTACAATTTGGGGTTCATATTTCATTGATCAGAGCATTAACACATCTTTACGACTGTTCACGAATACCAATGGTTATTTTTAATGGGCTTACTAGGCCATTCGCCAAATCGCCATAGTCGAAAAGTAACCTGAACTGGCGAATGAAAACCGTAAGAAATACACACCAAATTCGCCAGACATCGGCGAATCCAAATTTCCGACCGATTTTGTCTAAAAGACCTCGGAAAATCCTGAATTCCAATTCACAAAGTCTTTCACTGTTTATAAGCCACTATCCCGCTGAGTGTTTTAGCTAATTAGTGACAATCAATTTAGATTGATAAACTAATTATGTCTGCGTTTAGTGAAAACCAGCGTTTATTGAAAACCAAATTGTCGGTGCGATAAGACTCCGCCCACTGTTACGCCTCTTGCTGCCAATCAACTGGTTTGTGTCCCCGCGCTCAACGTTATCTGTCATATAAAGTTGTGACATTTTTCACAGATTTTAACTGCGTGATCGAGCCGGGTAAAACATCAAATAATGTAGCGCCCTCTAGCGGCCAAAATGGCTGATCAAAACAGAAAATTTGAAAATGTTTGCTTATGAATTAGCCAGAGATACTCGGCCCGTCTGTGTTTTTGAACTTTACAATCACTGATAAGTGTTAAAGGAACACATGGCAATCTAGAGTTTTCAAAAACTAGCAGCGCCCCGTTAGTTTTTATCATTAATGTTAATTATAAGAATTGTATTAAGCCATTTGTTTTTGCATATTATTATTTTTTACCTTATTGCACCAGTAATATATTAAAAAACTTATAGTATAATAAGACGAAATAGTGAATACTTACAATTTGATTTATTTAAATGTAACCAGGGTAAAAGTAAAAATGATACTGGATATATAAATTGTGACACCCATTTCAATTACTGCAAGATTGCCATGTGTCCCTTTTAAGTGCCTACTAATTAGTTGTACACAGTTGTATTTCATATACTGGAAATTGAAGTTGTATTTGTTTATTATACTGAAAACCACATTTTGCAATATATATACAAAATCTACGCTTGTGGGGAAGCAACGCGCCATTCCAGGTGACAACATGCGGTATGATCGTGGGGATTTGTGACTTCCATTGAGAAACGGCCGTGGCGATGGCAGACTGCATGTGGATTTGGATGGGAAATTATCGCAAAACTGGATAAATATAACCAAGGGTATGGTGTAGTAGGAAAGGAAAGCAGTTGCTAAACCACATCATGACCGTCAGTGTGACCTTCAACTGTTATTTCTGTAAGGACATGAGACAGTTCTTCGCTGTATTGTAGCGCTGATGGAGTAATATGACAGGACATAGAAGTTAAAGTCAGCTTCTTCTTTTGAGACGGACCAACAGAGCGCTGACAAACTAATCCCATGTATCATAATAACCTTTGGGAATGTGGCACATAAGTGACAGACAACACCATTGGTACTACCAAGTGGAGTCATTTACAGCAACAGGTACTTATACAAAACTGCAACCAACACAATCAAAGATAACGTTGCAGCCTCTGTGATTACATTTGACACTTACATTTTGTTGTTGGCTTGTGTCCCTTACATGTGTCGAATCACAGCTATGCCGGTTTCCGTAAAAGGCAATGTAGCGGGAACCTGTCAGACTGAAATGAAAGCAGGATAGGTATGAACGTTGGCGTACATTGAACTCTGTGAATGTTTCGGTTTCACATATATGTCACGGACGGCTTCAGCCGGTAGAGTTACCGTACTATTCTTTTTGTACTATATGTGGCAACATGTTGTGGTGGTCGGTGGTTCAATTCTGTTTGGGACACTGAAACACTGTAACAATATGTATATCTTAGATATATATATTTATTTTATTCACAAATAAATACTCTTGACCACACTGGTCATTGAGATTGGCTAAATGTGACTGGTTATCAAGTTTATTTTTTTCACTCGAAAGTAAATCCTTCAGGAAAAAAAATGTTGTATTCAGACTAGTCTATTTTTAATTATTCGGCATCACCGAAGCACTCAACTTTCTCTGTATGTCAACATGGCTAAAAGAGGCGCAGGTGTTTGAACTCAGTGCAAGAATATTCATTATCGCTAAATATTAATAACTCACTCAGAACACAATAATAACTAACGTTGCGACGTTCAGTCACGACGTCAATAAAGTGTTGCCGACGTCAACATCATCCGCCAATAACGTTCAATAAAGCGAATATTTGTTTGCAAAAACGTAATTTGAAATGAAATAAATAGATTATTAACTGCTGGAATCGACTATGGGTAATCCTTTACTAGATGGTAGATGTGCTTTTTTTTTTTTACTCACACGAATGCGCCCGTTCGTGAAAAAAACTACACGCCTACCTCTTGTGAAAGATTTCCCTATAATCGATCCCAGCAGTTAAATAATCTCTATATAATTCATATAGGGCCCTGGTTTTGTATCACTGCTTAACATAGAAGTTCAGAGAGATATTGCACAGGGTATAGTTCTCCCTGTACACTGGACAGACTACTTTACATCCCTTCGACGGATGACCTATATTCACAGTACCATGCCCAAGTAAGATACTGCGGGAGTTTGTTTGAGAAATCCGGGATGTGACCCCACTGGAAATCATACACGTGATTTCTGGGACTCGAGTCAAGTATGCTTAACACTTGGCGACCGCAGGGTTAAGTTTCCAAAATTATATGGAAACAAAAGAGCACAAGATGTTTCGAAAGATAAACATTCAAGAAAAATATGTCTGGAAGTCTCCTGAAACATGCGTCATACACAAATATCCTACACACATTCAGTATACACAGGGTTTGAATGATTCTCACGTCTGCGTCTAGGTATTTTGTTCTTCTTTTAGTTTAGATACTACAAATTACCAAATATGCAAACGACGACTAGAAACGTCAGGGAATGTTTATGCACACACAACCTTCCAATTGTTCACTCGATTTTTAAACATGCAGAATGAATAACAAATACGTAGTCTAGATCATCTGCGACGCTTGCTTGTTTACAAAATTATCAGGCTTCGAACATAATCAAGACTAATTCCATGTAGATCAATCCGTGACAACACAAAACATTCATACACTAAAAATGTGTGCTAACTTTATTGACACGTATGACAGTGGAGAGTGTAAACTTGCACATATTCTACTTACGATAAATTGTTTCGTTCTAACTGGAGCACTCTTGCTGCACAAAAGAAAACAAAATGGATGAATGGCCGGATCGAAACGGAAATGGATTGCTATGACGTAAGGCTGTTCCAGTAACACATTACTTTCATGAAACGCCTCCCGATATTTTGCGATATACATGCTACTTCTGCAGTTGAAGACGCAGTATGCAAACTTCCCTAAAATACCTCAGGCTTGCGCGAGCCAAAACTATGCATGTGTACACGTATGACAGCAACTATCTATTCCATGACATTGACACCTGCATATCCCCCACTTATCAAAATTGACTGCACTGACTACTTGCATTCTTTCTGCATGTTGAGTTAGCTACCGTAGAAACAGCAAGCGTGTGGCACTAGCCATGTTTTACTGGCAACCGCCAACTGCTAATTTCTGTCCCTGGCACACAAAGAGGCAATCAACATCAACACATGAAATTTATATATATAAGCAACAAAATTGAACCACTTGCAACATACCGAAGTCACGTGGCACGGCGTAAACAACTTCTCGCTGGAGGGAACCTGTTCCTTTAACACAATCGACACGCTTCACCACCACTGCAAGCACTATTACGAGGCCTGCTGAAAGGAGTGAAAATTTGATATAATTATCTCCCATTTATAGACATTAACAGCAGCCCAACATTCACAGCTTTGGGTTATTTTTCCAGTCTGACACACAAGAAGTGCATAACGGCAATTTCTAGTTCCCTGTCCAATTGCTGCTATTGCAGTGCATACGACAAAATACGTACCTGTTATATCCGAATACTTCGAATAACACAGGTCACATATACTCATTCTACTAATACATGATAGACATTGAAATGAATTTTTTATTAAAACCCGTCATTCTCCCCATGCTTTACAAACATCAATCACTATACCGCTCTTCTTTACTCATGAGCCAATTCAACAATAAACCGAACTTTCATTACTAACTCACCAATCACCTTCTGCTTACTTGACACTTAGCATATACTCTGCCAGACATAACAAAAGATGTGTGTATTCAGTAGCACGTGACCCCCTTTTACTGCATCAACACACCTCATACCTTCAGGCAATTACACAATGCCAGGTCATAACTTGTTTACTAACGGCAAACGCTTGTTGATAACATTCAATACCTCAGGGAAACCCGAGGTATATTTCTTTGACAAACAGTCATGAAATGTCTTCTCAACATGCGCATCGCACCTTATGTGCCACATGCACATCATATTCTCTGTGACGATGAATGACCTGCGCCAATTTTCCCCAATAACGTCCGCCAAACCTACCAAAAAAGGCACAGGCCTGCAGATACGATTATCCCCAAGGCAGAAGCTGTCAATCTATTTGTACACTGGATGTGCAAAACACCTTACATGAATTCAATATGTGTTACCCTGTCCTTCCTATTCGCCAATGCACAATCTCACTGACAATGCCACATAAATCTCATACTTAGCAAGGCATAGGAGTATTAGCACAACCCTCCCGTCGAAAATGTTATGCACTTAGCAAGCTTAAATATTTCACAGCCATTTCTCAAATGCATATATATTTTCCTTACCAAATGCACATGTACTTACAATGGCAATCAAGTGAAATCTTCTTTAACACTTCCTCGAATACAACCACACGAAAGCAATGCAGCTTCCAAGATGGCTTCCAAAACAAACGTGAGTGACAGATCTTCCACAACAAACATGAGTGACAGATCAAACCCTACTTACTAGATGCATGCGCACTCGCATACAACTAACAAAACAAACAATCTTCACAGGCGCCCCAACCTTTCTTCGCATTACTAAATTTAAAACCGTCACAATAACAGAATATCACATCTACTTACCTTTCACCTAAACTCAAACAGCCGTGAATACTTCCTCAAACACGCCAAAAACAATGCCGGCTTCCTAAATTGACAAAATCGCCTAACGGGCATTTGTACTCGCACAAAAAACAACAACATCAGTTGACCTAGATCACAAGTTTTACATCACATTGGTACAATAATCCTTCAAACACACCCCAACCACATCAAACATTCCCCTAAACCGTACAAGTATAACGAGATTTTCGAAAATGTACACACACATCCTGCATTTTCAATTTCATTGCGAATAACAGTCAGCCGACCACCTCACCACTGACCACAGCACATGTCATGAGTCGAGAGCTCTCGATAGCGCTTGAGACAAAAATACATTTAACCAATACATCATCTCCAAACTCACAACATATACACGTACCTACCTTTCGTCGCGAACTTTTGGACAACCGTTACTCTCCAGCTCTAATGCATTTAGTTTAATATCCGCAATGGAAATGCCAACGATACTCAACTGTGCTTCGATAAAAATGGCGTCCTCAAAATGTCTCTAAAATTGTCTGCGCATGCGGGGTAAACGTGACGTAGACATTAACACCAGTTTTATAAGTACATATTAGTATTTATCCAAGAGATAGCAACTTATGTAATACCAAATTCAACGTCCCGTTCATGAATCTTTATCCACTACTGTCTTTCCGTACTAGAAAACATAGTTAAAATTCGCAAAACACTGTTACAGTAGAAATACTACCAGCTGCAACTTTCAGCCAATAGAACGTTTTCCAGGTGATATTCAACAACAGTTTACACAAATGAGGTATTCAGTAAAACCAATGTTTTAACTATAAATACATTTACATGAACTACTCTTGTTATTGAATTTTTCAATTCGTTTCTCCAATTTCATTTGACACGTACTTTACGACAATTTATAACTGGAATGGAATGTAGGAATGGTCAGTGTTGCCTAGCATTGACTCCCGTATGCCCGTAAATAACATAAATACATCTGTTACGTTTTTTACTCTCAAAACCCTTATTTGATGAACTAAACCTATGGGTTGAACGAGCATCTGTTGAACCCATAGCATGGCACCAATACTACCAAGCCATGACATTTTCCGTTCTTGTTTGTAAAAAAATAAATAATCTTGGCAGCGAAAAGTACTATACATTTTGTTAATCCCGTGGAATGTACATTACTGTACCAAGCCTAGCTGTGCATGTCGTCGTCGTGTAGATTGATTTCTGGCGGAGTACTGGCCATTTACATGTTTCTAAACTAAATAAATACTGAAAAGGGGATCCCCTGGAAGCAACAAACACAAACAAGAGATAAAAGTAGCAGATTCGGTTTTATTTGGTCTGTTCATGAGAGGTAATAATATAGTGCAACACCTCTCACGCCTCCTAGCACTGTCTTAAGAGATATTATACGTTAAAGCCACACATATTTGGCTTGTTGATCTCAAAGGACCAGTAAGTAATAACACTAGTAATTTGTAGTCGGGGCAACATTTTACAGCCGCCACACAGCACACAGCACTAAACAAACGCTAGTGTGAATGGTAATAAGTCGAACAGGAAATTAGCAGTATTAATAGTAGTAGTTATTATAATTATATTAGGATTTTAAGTTCAATTATTGTTGTGAATATTTCCATTATTACTAGAATTATAATTATTAGCATCATATCGTTATTCCGTCCAAGTTATAATCAGTTCACGATGAGATTAAATATACTCATCAAAATGATTTAAGGACAACAAAAAAGGAACAGTTATATGTCATCGCATAAGCCTTCGGCCAGTAGAGCTAATAAATACTGAAAAAGGGATCCCTTGGAAGCAACAAACACAAACAAGAGATAAAATTGGCTCGGTTTTATTGAGTCTGTTCATGAGGGGTAATATAAAATGCAACACCACTAACCACCGGATTAAGCGATATTCTACTTTAAAGCCACACATATTGGACTTGATGATCTCAAAGGACCAGTAAGTAATAACACTACTGATGTCGGGGCAACATTTTACAGCCGCCACACAGCACTAAACAAACGCTAGTGTGAATGATAATAAGTCGAACAGGAAATTAGCAGTATCAATAGTAATAATGTTATAATTAATATTATATCAATGAAACAGTGTTAAGATATATTGTTTATTTAATTATAAAATACGAAGACAGGGCGAACTATATATCTCTTGCGGTTCACATGTTCAAACAATTCATGCATGATGCGATAAGCAAATTATGGAATAAAATACAACAGTAACGGTAACGACATGCAAAACAAATGCTAAACTACTGCTTATTTTAGATTACGCCACATATGCATTAATATCTTTAACGCTTTAGACCAGCATGCTGCATTTACTTCCATTGTGCATGAATAAAGATGTACATTAATCACACATTCAACCGGATGCCAGTATCAAAACACTACCTTGTTTACGTAACAATAATTAAGAGAACTACTTAAAAAGACGAAGAGTACTACCTGCCTTTAATGTTCATTGATCAATATAGTTTTAAATCTGTTATATGAAGCGTGCTTAAGAACCCATTTTGCTCTGAAGTATGACAAATAATAAAGTCTGCAAACTATAAGCAATATTTGTAGAACAGTCTACATTTTAAAATAAAATATTGTTCTTTGTTCTATTCTATACTTGCACACACGCAGATTATCATCTGTAAGGATTTTCATCATTACAACGCCTTCACGAATCACGTAGAAAAAAAATCCTAGTTTAACCGAGCACATTTAAATTTTTACAATTATTGTGGAATCCGCACTGAATAATGACAATCATGCATTTCTTTCAACATGTTCAATGGAGTTTACATTTTCAAAAACATATAAAAAGTCTACTGGTACCTGTTACACGTTTTAGTTTACGAAGTATTAACCTACTGGTACCCATCCTAAGTATTAGTCTACTGGTACCCGGTACGAAGTTACCAGGTACGAATTATTAGTCTTCTGGTACGTGGTACGAAGTATTAGTCTAGTGGTACCCGGTACGAATTCTTAGTCTAGTGGTACTCGGTACGAAGTATTAGTCTAGTGGAACCCGGTACGAAATATTAGTCTAATGGTTCACGGTACGAAGTATTAGTCTAGTGGTACCCGGTAGAGAAGTATTAGTCTACTGGTACCCGGTACGAACTATTATTCTACTGGTACCCGTTACGAATTATTAGTCTTCTGGTACGCGGTACGAAGTATTAGTCTAATGGTACCCGGTAAGAAGTATTAGTCTAGTGGTACTCGGTACGAAGTATTGATATATTGGTACCCGGTACGAAGTATAAGTCTAGTGGTACCCGGTATGACATATTATTCTACTGGTACGCGGTACGAAGTTATAGTCTAGTGGTGACCGGTAGAGAAGTATTAGTCTACTGGTACCCGTAAGAAGTATTATTCTACTGGTACCCAGTGCGAATTATTAGTATTCTGGTACGCGGTACAAAGTATTAGTCTAGTGGTACCCGGTACGAAATATTAGCCTAGTGGTACTCGCTACGAAGTATTGATCTACTGGTACCCTGTACGAAGTATTAGTCTACTGGTACCCGGTATGAAGTATTAGTCAAGTGGTACACGGTACGAAGTATTAGTCTACTGGTCCCGGTACGAAGTATTATTCTACTGGTACCCGGTACGAATTATTAGTCTTCGAGTACGCGGTACAAAGTATTAGTCTAGTGATACCCTGTACGTAGTATTAGTCTAGTGGTACCCGGTACGAAGTATTAGTCTAGTGGTACCCGGGACGAAGTATTAGTCTAGTGGTACTCGGTACGAAGTATTAATCTACTGGTACACGGTACAAAGTATTAGTCTACTAATACCGGCAAACATACAATAGTGAATGAATGGTGTTTTACGGCACGTCGACACCTAAATAGGTCGTATTGCGCGTAACAACTGATGAAAGATTAAGAAATGAAGTAGTAATTACAAATTAATGTACTTTTCTAAAAGCTGAAGCACAACTGGATTATCATGTTTTATATTACCAGGGCTTGAAGAGATGAAAGGGAATGAGAAAAGATAACAAGAAGATCATCATCAGATTCCTGAATGTTGTTTAGGGCAAGTCCATTTGCCTTAAGTGTCCAATTGCCTTCACTTCAGCTGAAAAAAATAGAGGACGTGTCAGACAGGCGGCTCTATAGGCTGTGTTTGTGAACAACAGCTGCTGCAGCTACCTAATCTCCATCTTTAAAACCATCTGTGTATATATGTTGAAAGTAACTATATTTCTATATCATTTCATGAAATTTGCTTTGAAAGATAGTAGGATCTGTACTGGATTTGTTACTATTACAATGATCAAAAATAAGTGTTTGTGTTTCCAAAGTCCACGGTGGAATATATGGTACAATGTACCTGGCAATCAAATTTAGGTCGATTTCAGTGTCTCTTAATACTGGTTTAATACGAAGACCAAATGGTAGAAAGGCCTTCGGTTCTGGTTCAACAAGAGGTTCATAACTAGGATTAAAAACAGTATCAAAAGTTTGGTTTTAAGGGTTAGATTGTAATTTAATGTCATATTGAAGGACTAATTTGTCCCGTCGATGATACAGGGATGGTTCATTAGATTCAACATATAGACTTTCTGCTGGTGATGTACAAAAGGCACCTAAAGCGAGTCGTAATCCTTGATTATGCATAGGATCGAGCATCTGCAAGTATGACTTGCGTGTCGATCCATATCCTATCGAGCCGTAGTCCAGTTTGGATCTGAGAAGAGACCTATAAAGCCGTAAAAGGACTTTTTGATCTGCTACCCAATTAGTGTTTGCAACAACCTTAAGTAAACTAAGAGCTTTAAGGCATTTGGTCTTAAGTATTTAAGGTGTGGTATAAACGTTAATTTACGGTGAAGTATAGGACCAAGGAATTTTGTCTCGTCCACTACTGGTATTGATGACCCATTCAGTGTTAGATGAGGGTCTTCATGATGTTTACGCAATTGACTAAAGTGCATACAATTAGTCTTAATTTAGAAAAGTTAAAACCATTTACATCAGACCAGTTCTGAAGTTTATTGAGATATTGCTGACGTTGTCTCTCAAAGTCGGCAACATATAGAAACAATCCACACCAGGATTGATGCATTTAACTATACTATTAATGTTTATATTAAAAAGGGTGACATAGAGTATGCTGCCCTGTGGCACACCCATCTCCTGTTCATGAATGTCAGATAGGGTTGAACCCATTTCGAAACGAAACTGTCTATCATCTAAGAAATTCTCTATAACAATTGGTAATCGGCCTCTAAGACCAAGGTCATAAAGATCATTCATGATACCGTACTTCCATGCAGTATCATGATACCGTACTTCCATGCAGTATCATAAGCTTTCTCCAAGTCAAAAAATACAGTGACTATGTGTTCTTTCTTTACGAAATCTTCCCTAATAAATGAATGAGATTGTCTGTTGTGCCTCGTTGGCGCCGGAATCCACTTTGATGCTTTGTTATAATTTGGATTACACGAGTCTCTCATAAATCATTCGTTTATACAACTCGTTAAAGCAATAGGGTGATCATTTATTGGGTCCGTATGATCCTTTCCAGGTTTGGGGACTGGATTAACGATTGCTTCCCGCCAAGAATCGGGGAAGTTTCCAGTCACCCACATCTTATTAAATATATCAAGAGGGGTAGGGAGACAGATTTCAGGTAAATGTTTTAATAATTTATAATGGATATTATCAGGACCAGCTGAAGTATCATGAGCCTTTTTAAGGGATTCTCGAAGTTCTTTGAGAGTGAACAGTTTATTGTATTTCTCAAAATTGTTCGACTTAAAGTTTAGCTTCTTCTGTTATTTTAGTTTCATATTTTTTAGAAAATTGTGTTGAGAATGTTCAGAAGAAGAGTTTTTAGAAAATGTTTCATTGTTTCTGCCAAAGTGTTTGTAATATCTTTGACAGATGTAATATCTCAATTATCAGTTATTTACACAACGAGAATTACCTTTACCGCTTATTTTCCGGACCTAGTCCCACGTCTTCTTAAGAGATGAGCGAGAGTTCAGCCCAGAGATATTAGATCTCCAGGATTTCCTCTTGATATCCTTAATAGTACGACGGGCTTTCGCACGAAAAACTCTAAAATTATCTAAATTATTTTGAGTTGGCCGCAAGTTAAAATTATTTAATGCAGCTTTACGATCGCTGACTGCCTTTTTGCAGTCATCATCGTACCAGGGGTTATGTGGGTGTTTTATATTTGCCGAGGATTTTGGAATAGTTTGATCAGCTATATCTTGTAATATCTTTGACAGATGTAATATCTCCATTATCAGATGGTTTAAGCAACCACAATTACCTTTTCCGCTTGTTTTCCGGACCATGTCCCACGTCTTCCTAAGAGATGAGCGAGAGTTTAGCCCAGAGACATAAGATCTCCAGGATGTCTTCTTGCTATCCTTTATAGTACGGTGGGCTTTCGTACGAAAAACTCTAAAATTATCTAAATTATTTTGACTTGGCCGCAAGTTAAAATTATTTAATGCAACTTAACGATCGATGACTGCCTTTTTGCAGTCACCATCGTACAATGGTTTATGCGGGCGGTTTGGATTTGACGATGTTTCTGGAATAGTTTGATCACTGAGCTATATCATGAAGGTTTTTTTGTTGTAAAATGAGTAGATGCGTCTTCGACATTCTCGAAAACGGAAGATTTTAATTGTTACTCGGAAAGAGATTGAAACGTAATCGAATCAGCTTTGCGAAATTTTCATCGTTGAGTTTTTTTCGAAAAGTGGTGGGCCGATATTTTCAAAAAATATGGAGAAGTGGTCACTTCCACATAGGTCGTCACCAACACTCCACGAAAAATACATCAAGAGAGTTGGATCGCATATTGTTAAATCAATGGAAGAATGAGAGCCTGAAACTGGATGTAAATAAATATGTGATTTGTTATCATTAAAAAGACACAACTATAGATATAAAAATCGAACAGGAAAAGTAGCAGTCAAGGACGACAGTCAACCACAAACACAAAGAGAAACAAAGAAAAACTTTAAAAATGAGTAAAGGGCCAAATAAGACATGACAAACACAAAAGGCTGACCACGTTCTAGGGAGCAACAAACCTCACACTTACCCTACTCTCATCCCAATAAAACGGGACAGTGTAAATAAAGAAATCCCCATCATGAACTATTCTCTAACCAACAAGGCAGCATTAATAGGCAATATAAGTAAAACACAAATTCTCGTGTATATATAAATACGAAAAAAAACAATAGCCTAGAGAGCCACAAAGAAGGTCCGCAATGACTTGGCAGAAGCCAGAGCAACAAGAGAACGAACCATTGAGGGCACGACAAGACAAGATTGCAGACACACATCAAATATCATCGTCCTTTTGGGCTTTAGGTAGACGTCATCATAGGAACAACAGCCCCTCCGGTCATCGCACAATTAAAGAGGAAAGCATAGTAGCAAACTGTAAATGGGTCCACCACCAAGCAGTCCGTTGCAAAATGATAGGGCCATAACCTCTTTTGATAAACCTTTTAACAAGTTTAACAAAGACAGTATGAAAGTGATCATGACCAAGGATCTTACGAAGTCTTTATATCACGTCACCATAGAAGTCAGGTTGTGATAGAAAGAAAATCAGGGTTACGATAATAACATTTTACAAAGGATTTACGAAGTTTATGGTAACGGTAGTCCTGATGGAGTAGCGTTTTAGTTATACAAGGTTACGAATATTAAATTTTCAACTCGAGTACAAGATCTAGAAAAACGAATAAGTTGATACACATAGACCCCGTAAGAAGTTGCTCGGGGAACATCCCCAGCTAAATGGGGAAAATTAACAATATCAAAATTAAAATCATCTTTCTTGTCATATATTTTGCTAATTATTTCACCATTTTCAATGGAGAGCTGCAAATCGAGAAAAGAAGCGTTAGTATCACAAATTTTAGCTTTGTTAAGTTGAAGTTCTTGTTCATTTAATATTAAGCTGATTTCATCATAATTTGGTTTCCAACCCCGACAATTCCATTGAATGATCTCATTAGCTTTACACATTAATTAATGTTAAAGCGATTTTTAATTTTATTTTTATTTTTGACCTGAGATTTTGTAGGAGACTCAGGCAGTGACATTTCTACTGATGAATCCCTTTATTTGGAAGAAGGCAGCTGAAGTGGCACTTTGACTACCATTTCATGGGAGGATGGAAGTGGCAGTGCAGCTACTGGCTCTGAAATGTCCATGAGCTGTTCGCTTTTGTTATGCAGCTGAATAGAGCCGTTAGACACCTTTGGCTGCTCCTTGGCTGAAGAAGCAATAGGCTTTATTTAGGCGTGGAATACAAGATAATAGCGAGGATTGTGTACACATAAACCGATTCAAGCTAACATGTAGGTCTTATTGCCTACTGACATTTCCATGTCGGTAATCCTGTCTTCATCACCCTTTCTGTTTATTTTGTCGTTTTCATTGTATAATTAATTATATATTGCTCCTTGATTGTAGTACAGTGCGGACCTACGATGTCATTGCGTTTGGACGCTGTGGTTTGTGTAGAACCCTGTATCTCATTTTTCAACTGAGGAAGGTTAGGTTTCTCGACTGGGGAGTTACTAGACTACAGAGTCTTAGAAGCACCAGATTTCCAATTCTGTGCAGTTGAAGAGCTCTTGGTATTGCCAGAGCTTGCCGAATTTGTCTTGGATTTAAATGAAAATGTTTGATTAAGTGAACAATTTAATTTTGGTTTGGTAAGTTGTATTTGTTGACTTTTGTTTTGATTTGATATTGAGGAAGTATTCTTTGTAGTTTGAATTTCTGACCGTGGTTCGTATTGTTTACTTGCATCCCTGCATTCTATGTGTGTTGTTGTTGTTTTGAGAATAGATGCGTAATAGGTCCGACTTGAAAAGTTATATTTTCCTTCAATTAATGTTCGTGCCTCTGTAAATGGAATTTTTGTGTTTGGAATATTTTTAACTGTTAGAATTTCTTTTTCTTTTTGAATTTTCACCAACAATTTTGAATTTGCGTTATGTTCTAAACCGCAGTTGGTACATTTTAAAGCGTTAGGACAATCTGGTTCGTTATGTTTGAAGACAGACGCGCTACATTTGCCATAAAGCTCTTCCTTAGTACACACTGACATGTGGTGCCCAAAGGCTTGACAATTGTAACAACGTAACGGGTTAGGGATGTAGGCGTCAACATGCAGTTGCAGATATGTCACCTTTATCGATTTTGGTAAGATCGTTGTAGAAAAAGTAAGAATGATATTGTTTGTAGGAATTAGTATGTCGTTCTTTAAGATTGAAATCCTTCGAGCTGTAGTGACCAGTTGTGGTGCTCCCTGACAATTTCATCTTCAGGTACACCGGAAAGATCTGGGCATCTGATGACCCCTTTTGAGATATTCATTGAAGTATGAGGAAAGTATATTACTTTTACTGGAGAATGTTTCTAATTTTGAGTAAGTTATTTGAATGTGAGTTTGTGTCTGTTTCTATTAGGATAGTCTTATTTTTAAGTTTTTTTAATTTGTTTAACTTCTCCAGCAATTGATTGGATAGTGTTTCGTATAATAAAAGGTGACACATCTGTAACTGGGTTTTCCCCGTTGTCTGATTCGAGAACGAGGAAACGAGGAAAGGTTTGCATGTTCGATTGTTCATGTGAGATGTCCTCGTCCGATGTAGACTCTGATTTAATTGATTGTTTAATTGATGTAGAAGTAGTTTTCTGTGCGTGATTTGGTCCCATAATTGGGTATGGATATTCACTCCCCACCCTGTCGTCATTGAATGCAGATTTCCCTGTTCGATTTTTATACCTATATTTATCTCTTCCCATTATCACCGTCGCCCTCCTACCCCATTTCGTTCACATTCAAAAGTTTTTTAACGATGATGATATGTAAAACTCTACTTAAGACACATCAATATTCCCATATCTAATACCTCAGAGTTGCAATGTAAACAAATTCAATGTGTTTTACTTAAGATCTTAAGTATCGTTTCTCAATAATTTGATGGCATGCAAACCGTATGGGTTATCGATGTAATGCATGCATTCTGTTTTCTTTTACTATCGGGTTGCTCAAATAAATGTAATTTCGAGATGCAAAGTCTGTGTAATGCAGCCTAAATGAATGTTGGATAGAAATACTTATAAAAAATGAAATTGAAATAGGGAAGGGCATCTAGACGATGGCGATACTGCTTTCTAGAGACTATCAATATTGAAAGAAGGCGGACAAAATTATATTGCAATATATGTTAACATTAAATAATCGAAGAACGAGTATGATTCAGTTAACATTATTAGTTATTAGCATTCTTGACAGGGGACATGGGCTCACATTCCCTGCCTGGAAATTATATTCACCCGAGCCGTTAGGCGAGGGGGAATATATATTTCCAGGCAGGGAATGTGAGCCCATGTTCCCTGTCAAGAATCCTAATAACGAATTTGTCATACTTCAAAGTTGTAACCATTTATTTAAGAAAAAAAAGCCAAACACACGATTTCATTTTTATTGCGCCAATTTTTCCGTAACGTGCCTCAAACTAGACGTTGTTTACTTACTTTCGTGACGTCATCGCTCTAACGTCGTTAAATTTAGCGGATTTTTTAATAAAATAAACGTATTTTGTCACTATGTTAATGTTTTATTATCTGTAAAATTGCCAAAAAATATACACTTACGATTATTTCAGACTTTTACACATAGTGGAAAGCGCAGAAAAGCGATAGGAAGGAAACAATCGGCGGTTTCCAAAACGAATCGGCAACGTTATCGTCGCCATTTTGTTTTTGTGTATTTGAGTAATGGGGTTCGTCCTATGTTCACGTCTCGAGACGTAGCATTGACCAATGAAATCCTGAGAATTTTCTTTGCAGTATGACAATGTTCCATATCATTTTAACGTAAGCGTGTATACATTTAACGCAGGAGTTT
Organism: Cyrtodaria siliqua; assembly: GCA_037043455.1. Lineage (NCBI taxonomy): Eukaryota > Metazoa > Mollusca > Bivalvia > Adapedonta > Hiatellidae > Cyrtodaria > Cyrtodaria siliqua. The sequence goes on along the minus strand of JAWPHD010000092.1, from coordinate 253,642 downwards.
ATACAGTATGTGTGTATATTATGAGCAAAAATTAAAACCAAACCGTGTTAGTTTTATTAGGATGGCAATACGATAAAAGTGAGGTTAAGTGCACAGGGGATCGGAGCGTTTATTGGACCCCCGCCCCCCCCCCCCCCCCATCCTAATCCCATGTAAAATGCATTTATATACAATAATAACAAATCCTGCACCCTTTCCCCATTTAATGAGTAATATCATGAAAAGGGGTGGAACTTCAAATCCCGATGTCCCCTTCATATTTATACGTGTCCTAAGTAAATCGTCCAAAACGTATCAAATTCTCAACCTTTCTCTTAAAAGGCTATATCCATCGATAGGTAATACATTCCTCTTTCCAACAACGTACAATACATGGCATATACATGTACATGGAATATGCGACAATCGGTCAAACTTGCCAATAAACGCTGATTTTCTTTAGCCTGACAAGCTCGCGTCCAAGATTTGACACCAAAATGTAACGAGACGTCTGATTCGCCGGGTAGTAGTAATTGACCAATCAGACGTCTCGTTACATCTCCTTTACTTCCGGTATGATAGCTCCAAAACGAAAATAAAAGTAACAACAGACAAACTGTGCGTAATACTGACTGCCTAGAATGCTGCAGCGGTTTGCTTTGAGCGGTTAGTACATATTTAAAGGTTCCTTGTTTGATTTAAATCGTAATGCAATGTGCCAACGGTCTCTGGATTGTATTTGATAGGTGTACACCTGGTGTCAAATCTTGGACGCGAGCTTGTCAGGCTAAGGAAAATAGTCGGGATTTGAAGTTCCATCCCTTTTCATTATATTACTCATTAAATGGAGACAGGGTGGAGGATTTCTTTATTATTGTATAGAAATGCATTTTAGTTGGGATTGGGATTTTTTATATTTTTTTTATTATTTTTTTTGGTGGCGTGGGGTCCAATCAACGGTCCGATCCCCTGTGGTTAAGTGAACCCTAGAATCTGTTTTAAACAACCGGTCGCTGTTTTGCCACACTTTGACTTGCAACATAACCTTGGCAATACACGTATTTGACCAAAGTTTACGAAACTTCACAAATATCTTTATCTCACCCCAAGCAATGTCGTAACACATGTCCAATAACTCTGACTTTCATTTTGACAGAGAAATGACCCTTTCATTAAGTTTTAACCTGTAACCTATCCGAGTAACCGACGACCAGAATTTAATATATGTTCATGGAACTTCATAACTGTCTTTTTCTTACCCACTAGGAATGCTCATGTCAAATAACTCTTTCACTTTCATTTGTTGCTGGGTTATTCTACTTTTCATTAAACTTTCAATTGCAACCTAGCCGAGCTCATACCTTGGTTATGATAGTTTACGCAGTTCTTCCTTATCAAATGTTCAATGCTAGTGTTATATCCAGTAACTTTGATTTTCATTTCAGCAGGGTTATGTCCCATTTCATACAACTTGGAGGCGTGAGAGGTGTTGCACTTCACATTACCTCACATGAACAGACTCAATAAAACGGAGTCTGCTAAATGTATCTCTAGTTTGTGTTTGTTGATTTAAGGGATTCCATTTTCAGTATTTACTGACATTCACACTAGCGTTTGTTTAGTGCTGGTCAGTATTTCAGTGTGTCCTTTTTGGTATTTGTTTTACTTACAGCCAAACCTAGCTTATAATTCGACAAAATATTTACCTATGGTCATTAAACTGTATAAGTACGTTACTACTTACTGGTCCTTTGAGATGAAAAAGACCAATATGTGTGGCTTTAAAGTATTATATCTCTTAAGCCGGAGCTAGAAGGCGTGAGAGGTGTTGCACTTTACATTACCTCTCATGAACGGGCTCAATAAAACCGAGTCTGCTTCTTTTATCACTTGTTTGTGTTTGGTGTTACCATGGGATCACCTTTTCAGTATTTATTATCATTCACACTAGCGTGTGTTTAGTGCTGTGTGGCGGCCGTAAATGTTGCCCGACTACAAATCAGTAATGTCATTCCCATTACGCGGTCCCGTCTAATTATATTAAGCGATGGGAAAGCTTATATTAACAGGATTTTATAATGGATATTTCGACAATAAAACACATTTAAAAACATGATGTTTTACTGAAGAAATGCGATAACCTGTTTTAAATTACCTATTAAATGTTTTAATTTTACAATATGCAGAACGTTTATTAAGGTTTTATTTCATACCCCAGCCAACCCAGTTTTCGCTTCTTTGAGAAGGGGTTGGACGGGGTATGAAAGTTAATACTCGGACCACGTACTGTTACTGGTCCTTTGAGATTTTCAAGCCCTATCTATGTGTCTTTAAAGTAGAATATAGCTTACGCCGACGTTAGGAGGCGTGAGAGGTGTTGCAGTTAACATTACCTCTCATGAACAGACTCAATAAAACCGAGTCTGCTACTTATTTGTGTGTGTGCTTCCACGGGATACCCTTTTCAGTACTTATACAGTTCTTACTTACCATTTATCATTCATTATTTATCGTTTATCATTCATCATTATCATTCTGAATTGAGCAGACGTATATAAGTGGTCATAAAACGTGTACAATTTAAAAAAATAATCTCCTCCATAAATCATGAAGGATTGCTTATACGGTCTTCAAACGTCATCTTTAAAGTTATGTTTTGTTTCTGTGTTTGTTTGTGGTTGACTATTGTCCTTGAATGCTACTTTTCCTGTTCGATTTTTATATCTACCTTTTTAGTTATATTGCCATTGCTGAAAAAAGCACATGGCAGGCGACACGAAGGAACACCCTTCTAATTTCATTTCCTCATGAGAGAATTTATACCTGGTAACCCCAATAACCGGACATTTATGATTCTTCACATCTGTAAAATAGGAAACATAAGACATATATTTTTCATTAGCCGAGTTTGCAGGTTTATCAAAATAGGTTATGGTCCTATCATTTTGCATATTGTATATCTTGAGGTCTACTCATTTACAGTTCGCCACTCTACTTTCCTCTTGTTTAAGTGATGATCCATCAGATTGTGGATCTACTGATGACGGCTACCTAAATCATGAAAGTGATGGTAACGTATACTATTTGTCTTTAATCGTGGTTTGTCGTGCCCTTGATGGTTTATTTTCGTGTTACACTGGTTTTTGGCAAAATAATGAGTACTTGTTTTTTGGGTTTCTAGACTTTTTTTATATGCATATATACATAATCAATTATGTGTTATACTTATATTGCCTATTACTGCTGCCTAATTTGTAAGATGATTCAGCCTGGCACGGACATTTTTACTTGCAATGTCCCGCTTTTTTGGGACGACAATAGGGTAAGAGTGAGATTTGGTGCACCACTGAACATGTGTTAAGCCCAATCGGCCTTTTTGCCAGACAGCTGCCAGGACAGTACCCTTTTGTCGACAATTTTATGTTTGTGGTGTCGCATACTTCTTCTTTTCTCTTGTTATTCTTTTATGATGTGAATGAATGTTTTTGCTTAATTGTGTTTTTCTGTAATGACTTGAATTCCTGTTCCGTTTATATATATATATATATAATTTTATATACGCAGAACTAGCTGGAGAGCATACGAATCAAGTTCACCGTTTGAATCAAGAAATAAAAAAAATTATGTCAGAAAATACAATCCAGATCATCTTCTGAAAATGATTTCAAGCTTAACTTGTTAAAATGAGATTATTGTGTTAAGAATCCATTAAGTTGTTCCTTTATGGCATTACTGCTTCTGTAAATGATAAAAGCATGTTTATTTTCCCTATGGGACACATCGTTTCCAACATGAGATACTATATAAATAACCATGCATATATTTATCGGTTTATCCTCTCACCAAAAGATGTTTCTGTTAAAATAGTGTTAATGTGATAAATTCAATATGGAATAGAAGTGTTTAAATAATACATTCCCGTTTCACTTTTAATGCACCCAGGAGCAATTCATAAGTGATAAACTGCCAGTGTCAACTTTTGCCCTTGATCCTCTTAAGGAATATTTATTTGTGCTATGCCTAATCGTGTTTCTATTGGTACAAATATTGTTTATATTATTAATATTGTCAATATATTAAATTTGAATAATCACCAGATGCAATTATTTGTCTTATTTTATTAAGACTCGATCAGCAGTTCGGTATTGCATATTGTTACAACCCTACACACATATATAAATAGTGAACACAATCGGTTTGCCTTCCGCTTCAAGAACAGCTGCGTATAGCAAATATTTACTAACAAGGACTAAAGCATCCAAGCAATAACGATGGTTATGTCGCAGAAACGTTTGATCAGTTGATGCTGATCTGTTATTCATAAATCAGCAAAAGTATTAAGTACACGCATTCAGGTATACGCATTACACGCCGCGTATTGATGTTCACTATTCAAATAGTATGTGTGGCCATTTTGATTAAGATCCCAGCAATGGACAGTCATCAAAATATTTAGTATGTACCTGTTTTTTATTCATCTGCTGCCATAGATCAAAGTTACAGTTCTGTCATATCCATATTTATATAAATTCATAATACTAGTAATCAAATTCACATTCATCATCAGAGGGTCTGAAAGCTTAAAACGTATTTGTCCAATTGCCTGAATAAAACCGGTACTATTTACCTCTTTTTACTTATCCACAAGAATCGACACTTTCTCACAAGTCGAGTTCCCAGTTGGATTCGAATCCGCAGCGGTGAGAGGTGAGAAGGTTTACAACGCAGCTTTGTTACCATCACGACCAGGGAGGTACCATTATAGCTGCGTGTAAACATCTTAAACGTATCAAGAAAAAATACAACGCAACTTAATTCGTGAATAGCATATAAAGTCTTGACAAAACGAAACAGAAACGTTTAAATACCACTGCATACCATCGCACCCCGAGCAGGAGAAGGACCACTACTATAGAGTCTTGACAAAACGAAACAGAAACGTTTGAAATACACTGCATACCATCGCACCCCGAGTAGGAGAAGGACCACTACTATAGAGTCTTGACACAACGAAACAGAAACGTTTGAATATCACTGCATACCGTCGCACCCCGCGCAAGAGAAGGACCACTACTATAAAGTCTTGACAAAACGAAACAGAAACGTTTGACTATCACTGCATACCGTCGCACCCCGCGCAAGAGAAGGACCACTACTATAAAGTCTTGACAAAACGAAACAGAAACGTTTGAATATCACTGCATACCGTCGCACCCCGCGCAAGAGAAGGACCACTACTATAAAGTCTTGACAAAACGAAACAGAAACGTTTGAATATCACTGCATACCGTCGCACCCCGCGCAAGAGAAGGACCACTACTATAAAGTCTTGACAAAACGAAACAGAAACGTTTGAATATCACTGCATACCGTCGCACCCCGCGCAAGAGAAGGACCACTTCTATAAAGTATTGACAAAACGAAACAGAAACGTTTGAATATCACTGCATACCGTCGCACACCGAGCAAGAGCAGGACCACTACAATACAATATTGACAAAACGAAACAGAAACGTTTGAAATACACTGCATACCGTCGCACCCCGAGCAAGAGCAGGACCACTACTATAAAGTATTGACAAAACGAAACAGAAACGTTTGAAATACCACTGCATACCGTCGCATCCCGAGCAAGAGTAGGGCCACTACTTACCCAAAAAGTAAGGTAAAATCCCCACGAGTTCGTGTTCATTTTATCATTTTTGTAATGTTCATTAAAGGTCTTTATATTAAAGGTCGACATAATGCTTTACGTTGAGGGAATCTTCTATCGGTACATATGGTTGTGGGACTATAAACCTTAGCACAAAACACTCTAACTCCACAGGGAGCATCAATTAGATGACCCACGTGGAGTGCGTGGTCCAGTGGTAGAGCGCCGAACTCCAGATCGAGAGGTCGTGGGTTCGATCCTCGCCGCGGCCACGTTATTTATCCTTGGGCAAGATAATTAATCCACATTGCTTAGTACTGGTTCTACTCAGGAAGCCATCGAGAGTGATCAATCTAAGTTGCAAAAACATGTTTCGCAATCGATGTAAAATAAATATGTTTAAACTAATTAGATGAACCGTTATCTGTATTTTCCATTATCCCAAACTTGTAATGTACTTTTATTCAATTTCTTACTACATTACCTCGTCTCCGCATTGTCGGTCTACTGAACTGTAAATTGATACCATTTTGTGAAATAGAAATATAAGCACAATAAAGGCAAGCTTTTTGTATGAGAGTGGCGATAGGATGCAACAAGGTTCTCGGAAATTTAATATAAAGGAATCGCGCTTTAGTGCGATCGCTATACAGACGATCAAATACGTTGGCAAAAACGTCATCATCTCGTGAGAGTGACTAGTGATGTTGATGGGATTAAAGATGATGTTCAAATCTTTATTGCAAACCAAGCTAAAAACCCACTTCGTCCAGTATGTTCTATGATCCAAAGTTACTTCAGAGGTTCCTCGTTATATGACAACATATCGAGGTAAATTTAAGAAAATATTTCGATGCTCGTGTTCCCATTACTGTGGAGATATTACACAGGAATGGATCGATTGATTCTAAGTATTGCTAACACACCGTTATCATGTCTAAGGTAATTGCCTTATGATCAGTAGTTTTATTTCATTCAAATCTGAACAGAAGGAGTTAAACGAAGAAGACAAAACAATGTATCGAACTCTTCTCTCCTCGGAGGAATAAACTCATAGGCATCGGTTGAAAATGCGAAATCTGATCATCATAAACCATTTGTGTTTCTAAAACACGATCTTTTTTGGTACACGGAGAGCAGACGAACACCGAAATATTAAATGGGACTGATTGAGGTTGCTAAAAGTATATGTGATATATACTGAAAATATCTTGGATATCGTCATACAGACCATAACTAGAAAGGAAAGATACCTCCCCGACGTTCTAGCGTTTAAACCGAACATGTGATTGAATTTAGATATAGTCAGTCAGTTCTATATATCGCCGTCCATTTAATTCATGAATGTTATAAAAAAAACGTATCTAACCTTATGAAATATGTAAATTGCAGCGTATTCTTATTTCTATTAATGTAATTCTGATATTTTTTGATTGATACATGTCTGTGTTCATAATATACTCGGTAAAAAAAGTTTTGGACCAGGGTATATAAAGTCATATTAAAATAAAACTACTGGACAGAATTTAAGTATCTTTTTTAGTAACCAAGGTTTACCCTACCCGGTTAATTTAGTACCAGAAACATTAAATTCCAAACAAGATTTGATTTTAAGAAAATATCGCGAACACACAAAGGGTCTGTAAAAAATGTTGCAAAGTCCATAAAAAGTAAGTTACGGACACATTCGAGTAACCAATAAAAAAGATTAATTTTTTTCGCAAACTTTCATTGTAAACGATAATTATTGTTGATTATTGATCTATTGTGAAATATCAACTGAGATAATAAGGGTTATGGTCGAATGTCATGGTTCAGCGATCATTGTACGGGTTCGAACACTGCCATGGTCCAAAACTTTTTTTTACAGAATATACATTTCGCTGTATTTATTCAGATCATATTGCTTCTCTCTCTTTGCGTTGTGTTCGATAAAAGCCACAGTTGCCCATGCATCATATATCAGTCGCTCCAAACAGCATCATGACCGTTGAAGTAAAAACAACACTCACTGCGCTGTTTTTGTCTACTTACCTAGTGTACAAATGACGTCATGAACGGTTTTACTAGGAAGAGTTTGTCCAATTAGATTTTTTCGATTTTTTAGCATTAATTTACCAGGTCTACTTTTCGATTTGTATCTTTAAAAATCACATTTTCACTTTAAAAACATCAATAAAATATTAAACATTGGGTTAATGATGACAATTTCTAATTAAGAACACATTAACGCCGGATTTGTTGAATTAGGCACAATATCACCTTTAACGTAGTATTTACATTATACCTTTATACAGTTTTCTGCATATGAGCTCCAATTCATTACATTACGATGCGATATATAGATCTCACACGCGTGTTTATTTATTATTGAATTTATTAAACGAGTTGACAAATAAGAATATGATGCCACCTCCTTTTGGGCATCATATCATACAGCCAACCAGTTTAATTAACTCACCTGTCAGATTTTATATATCACATAATTCACACCCTCACACAACTTTAGAAAGCGTGCCTTACCATTACGTCCTTAACTTTAATAAATACTGATAACGGAGAACAACAAACAAAACCAATTAAATAAATAGCAGAATCGGTTTTATTGACTTTGTTCATGAGAGGTAATGTAGGAAGAAACACCCCTCTTAAGTTATACCACAAGTATATTATGCTACTAACGTCAGGGCTTATTACACTCTCACACGTAATCTTATGTGATTAACTACAATACTCATTTGTATTATGACAGTTTAACTCATTTCGTCTTGAAACAGATTTGTGTTTTGACAATCAACAACACGTTTCTCTGAGTCTAAATGCCATTCCTTCGCAGTAGAAAGGATAAGCCATATCCCAAGTGGCACAATGATATGATCCGATGCTAAGCTGGAGTGACAAGATCTCGCATCACAGACATTGTAAGAGCGTTTGATGTACATAACACATACTTTCGGATTTTAAGAAATAGGTAAATGCTAAGTAGAACAGCAGTTTATTGCTTAAACACGCGTTAGCATGTCTGCCTGCCTCGACGATGTTTATAAATTTCATAGGATACAAGCATACAGTCTACATAATTTAAGGTCCATGTTTTGATATGAGTCATTTTTAGAGTGTTGTTATTGCACGATTTCTGTCTTTTCGCTATTTTTAAGTGTTTTTTTTTTAAAGATTGTGATGTGACACAAATGTATTAATTTTTTATATGAATATGAAATCCGGATATAACAGCACTTATTACTGTTCCTTTTTTGTGGTCTTTAAATTATTTTGAGAAGTATATTAAATCTACCACTGGCCATGAGCTGAGTATGACTCGGACGGTAAAACGATATGTTACTAATAATTATAACAATAACTGGAATTATAAGCCTAATAGAATTACTACAACAACTACTAATAATCCCGCGACATTCCTGGTCGATGTATATGTATTTTTATAATATGATTCTTTAATGTTTAAACCTGAAATTTAGACAAACATTTGCGTACAGGATACTTTTTTGACTGTTTTTATGTTTTGTTTTTAAAAACAATACTTGAAAAAAATAAAAAAAATAGGGTCGGAGGATCTGAGAAGCACACAATGAAAAACTCTGGTCTTACTTATTAAACAGTAAATTACTATCGTTATGATGCGTATAGTTGGGTAAATATAGACATGTAAATGGTTTAACGTTTTATTTTTATACCACACTATACCTCGTCCACCAACCCTCCTTAGGTGGGGTAAGAGTAAGGTTTGTTGAACCCTAGAACCTGGTTTAAACCCCAAGGCCGTATTGACCCCGACCGTTTCAAAGCGGTACCCCTGTTGTCACCCCTTTATGTGTGTGGTGTTGTTGTCACCCCTTTATGTGTGTGGTGTTGTTGTCACCCCTTTATGTGTGTGGTGTTGTTGTCACCCCTTTATGTGTGTGGTGTTGTTGTCACCCCTTTATGTGTGTGGTGTTGTTGTCACCCCTTTATGTGTGTGGTGTTGTTGTCACCCCTTTATGTGTGTGGTGTTGTTGTCACCCCTTTATGTGTGTGGTGTTGTTGTCACCCCTTTATGTTTGTGGTGTTGCGCACTTCTATATATCCTCGCTATTGTTGTTCGTTTGTTTTGAATGCGTGTTTTTTGATGATGTTCTCTGTGAATGGTACATTTAATTTTCTGCTCGACTTTCGTATCCACTTTTAGGTAATAGGTTGTTAATTTTCAGGTCAAGTAGGCTGGTACCCGGTACGAAGTATTAATCTACTGGTACCCGGTACGAAGTATTAAAATACTGGTACTCGGTACGAAGTATTAATCTACTGGTACCCGGAACGTATCACATCTACTGGTACCCAGTACGTACGATTAATATACTGGTACCCGGTACGAAGTATCAGTCTACTGGTACCAGGTACGAAGTATTACTCTACTGGTACCCGGTACGAAGTATCAGTCTAGTGGTACCCGGTACGAAGTATTTATCTACTGGTACCCGGTACGAAGTATTAATCTACTGGTACCCGGTACGATGTAATAGTCTACTGGTACCGGGTACGAAGTATTAATATAATGACATCCATACGAAGTATTAATCTACTGGTACCGATATGAAGTATCAGTCTATTGGTACTCGGTACGAAATATTAATCTACTGATGCCCGGTACGAAATATAAATTCACTGGTACCCGGTGCGAAGTATTACTCGACTGGTACTCGGTACGAAGTATCAGTCTACTGGTACCCGGTACGAAGTATTAATCTACGGATACCCGTTGCGAAGTATTAATCTACTGGTACTCGGTACGAAGTATCCGTCTACTGGTACCCGCAAATATACTCAAAAGTCTATAGATAAATATAATAACATAAACGTATGGGCGGCCATTACCGTCTAAAGTATGTTTTTAATAAATCATCCAGTCAAAGATGAATTAATTCATCGGTATTATATTTAATTCAATGTAACTTTAATTGATTCACTACTTTTTTTGAAACCATCTAATCAAACTTAAAACAATCCGAAGCTTTGTGAGATAATCGGGAGAGTTTTTCAAACCATCTAATCGAACTTGAAACGATTCAATGCAGTGCTAAACAGTTCAGTCGGAAACATGAATCAACGCAAGAGAATGTGAACCAATTTAAAAGTAACCCAGTCAATTTACCAATACGTTAAACAATCTATAGGAAACTGAATTAATGCAAGACCAAAGCATTTAATTCAATGACAGCAGAATCAATTTGACATAAAGACAAATGGCCGATACTGAACAGAATTAATACGATGTAAAGTGAATTAATTCAGTGCATTCACAAACAGTTGTGCGAGGGCACCACTTGCACATCCATAAGCTAGAAAAGTTACTTCCCTTGATAAGCATTCCATGCGGTGTCCTGTTAGTGCCATCTTACCATCGCATCTTACCATCGGCCGATGGTAAGCTTATCATCGACCGATGGTAAGATGCGATGGTCGATGGTAAGTTGCGATGGTAAGATGCGATGGTAAGATGCGATGGTCGATGGTAAGATGAGACGGTAAGATGCGATGGTCGATGGTAAGATGCGATGGACCATCGACTATCGCATCTTACGATCGACCATCGCATCTTACCATCACATCTTACCATCGACCAACGCATCTTACCATCACATCAATCGAAATGTAAATTAGGCATCTTCTTCGTTTTCTCTCTCTCTCTCTCTCTCTCGCTCTCTCTCTCTCTCTCAATATAATCGAAGGTTTGTCAGTGAGACGATTTTATTAGATATTAAATTGATAAATATGTTAAGACGAGTGTAATGAAAACTATTCATGTTGGGTGGGTGGGTGGGTTTGGGTGAACAAAACCTGCTTTGTTCAATTCTAATTAATTGTATATGAGCGTTCAACTTAGGCCTTGCAAACAATTATGTGTGTTTAGGATAACCCAGCCCTACATATTTTTTCGAGTGAAACCTAGCAATTTGTTTCCAATTTATCAGAAAAATATAAAAAAAAACAAGGCTGTTTTGGGTAAAAAATGCTATGTACCTATATAAAAAAAGAGAAAATAAATCCGTACCCACACTACCTACTTTTCTGGCATGTTACACTAAACACACATATTTTTTGTTTAGCCTTATTACGGAATTATAGTTCACCTATGGACGCATGCAATCTATCAGACTTCAAACTTCTGAATTTGGGAATTCAGAATTCGGAATTCAGAAGTACAACAAATTTGGCATTGTCACCTTTCTGTGACAGGGTTTGAGAGGAAGGGCGGCAGGGAGCGCGCCTATATAAATCCTCCAAAAAATACTCACCAACCTCCAACTGGATCAATACCCTGTATGCGGATTGACTAGATAAATTCCAGACAGCCCCTGCCCCACCAAGCTCTAAATGTTTCTTTAGGCCTTCAGACAACTAGTAAAATATAAGTATGCTTGACCTTAAAAAGTGAGGCACTGCATGTTTTATGCATAGTTATAATCAATTAGTGTCATTTAAAAAGTTGATTGTGAAATGTGTCCGCTTTCCTTTATATAAGTATGTTTCATGTGTTCCTCCAATGTATGCACTCCTCACTCGCCCACAAACACTTGTTTGCAATATTCGGGGGAATGGAAAACTTGGTCAAGTTTGATACCAAGAGTGGTCGCATGTGTGTCATAAGTCGATGGTAAGATGCGATGGTAAGATGCAATGGCCGATGGTAAGATGCGATGGTAAGAGTCGATGGTAAAATGCGATTGTCGATGGTAAGATGCGATGATCGATAGTAAGATGCGATGGTCGATGGTAAGTTGCGATGGTAAGATGCGATGGTCGATGGTAAGATGCGATGGTCGATGGTAAGTAGCGATGGTAAGATGCGATGGTCGATGGTAAGATGTGATGATCGATGGTAAGATGCGATGGTCTATGGTCCATCGCATCTTACCATCGACCATGACATCTTACCATCGCATCTTACCACCGCATCATACCATCGACCATCGCATCTTAACATCACATCTTGCCCTAACAAGACACTGTATGGAAAGCTTATCAAGGGAAGTAACTTTTCTAGCTTATGTATGTGCAAGTGGCGCCCTCGCACAACTGTTTGGGAATGCACTGAATTAATTCACTTTACATCGTATTAATTCTGTTCAGTATCGGCCATTTGTCTTAATGTCAAATTGATTCTGCTGTCATTGAATTGAGTGCTTTGGTCTTGCATTAATTCAGTTTCCTATAGATTGTTTAACGTATTGGTAAACTGACTGGGTTACTTTTAAATTGGTTCACATTCTCTTGCGTTGATTCATGTTTCCGACTGAACTGTTTAGCATTGCATTGAATCGTTTCAAGTTCGATTAGATGGTTTGAAAAAACACTCCGGAGTATTTCACAAAGCATCGGATTGTTTTAAGTTTGATTAGATGGTTTCAATACCGATGAATTCATTAATCTTTGACTGGATGATTTATTAAAAACATACTTTTGGCGGCAATGGCCGCCCATATAAACGCGCTACGTAATAGGCATATCTCTTCCCATTATCATCGTCGCCCTTCTGCCCCTTGTCGTTTACATTGTAGATTTATACAATGGTATGAAAACTCTGATTAAGACACATCAGTATTCCCATTTTAGTTTTCTATATATAGAATACAATATTTTAGTACCTCACTGTTTGCTAGGTAAACAAATTCATTGTTAATTGTATTTTACTGAGTGGATTTTCTCGGATGACGGCAGGCAAACAGTATGTGATTTCGAAATATTGCACGCACGCTATTTTCTTTTACTATCAGGTTACTCGAATAATTGCAATTTGGAGAAGAAAAGTCTGTACAAAGCGGATGGTCGATAGACATATTTTTACAAATTTAAATCGAGAAAAAGGAAGGGCTTCTAAACGATAGCGATAATGCTTTCTGGAGAGTATCAATTTGGAAAAAAGGCGAAAAAAATATATATTGAACTATATGTTAAAATTAAACAACCGAAGAACGAGTGTGATTCAGTTGAACAGTTTCGTATCATTTAAACAATGACAGTAGATTTACCGAGAAATAGAGCGTTTATAACTCTACATTTCCACAAGTGAGACGGTTCTATGTCCATTCTGCATATTTGTATCCCGATGTAAATCGATGTTCGGCCTGGAATGCTCATTCCAGGTGGCGTCCTATACACTTCTTGTGTTGGTGCTCCGTAAATCCAATTCAGCTGTACTCTTTCACTGAGTAAGCTATAAGTTGTTTATTTACAATTTATATATGACGCCACCAGGAATGAAAATAGAAATCACTCTTAATTTTACACAAACAAACCACATAATATGATATTATTTAAAAACTGATTATTAAACTCACTTTTAAAAAACTCACTTTTTTATTGAATGGAAATAATCACTTTCATCACTGGATGAAAAATTAAGTCGGTTTAATCATAGCTGGGATGAAAGTTATATAGGGCCCTGATCATAGGTACACCATACTTTTTAATTGGTTGCGGTACATATGGTAGAAGGACTATATACTTTGGAACTCCATATGTAGGATCAATTAATGAATTTTATCGGTATTTTCCATCAACCCAAAATTGTAATGAACTTTTATTTAATTTCTAACATTACCTCGTCTCCGCATTGTCGGTCTACTGAACTGTAAATTAATACCATTTCGTGTAATAGAAATATACTGAAAAGAAAAAGAAACGCATAATGGGTATTTCCGCTATATATTGTATGTTTAATATGCTACTGCTAATCGAATGGCATTAGGCCTGTCCTTTCGAAAAGAAGGTTTAAACAGCACCAAACACACCAATGGTTACACCTTTCAAGTTTCATTATCGACAGCATGCGCATTTGGAATCAAGCAGGTGAGCAAAAAACGTAGGCTTTAAATTTTGCAATATCTTAACATTAAACACAATACTGAAATGTTTTGACATTTTCAAGCGAGATTTCAACATTTATGAATTTCGTGTAACAAAGTATACTTTGATTAAAAGGTCTACTACATGCCAGAGCTATCCTTTCTGTAATTAGTTGTAACTCCTTTTTACTCAAAACACTTTGAGATATATCTGGAATATTAAGTGGAGTTAGGTGTATATAATTGTGTAGTATAGGCAGTTTTTAATTATGCGTTTCTTTTTCCATTCAGTATATATAAGCACAATAAACAATAAAGGCAAGCTTTTTGTATGAAGAGTGGCGAAAGAAACTCAAGATAGGATGCAAGAAGGTTCTCGGAAATTTAATATAAACGAATCGTGCTTTAGCGTGATTGCTATACAGAAGAACAAATACGTAGACAAAAACAAATTGTAACATACATCATATCTCGTAAGAGTGACGATTCGGAAACAGAAGAACCGCCTTCCAATTAAACACAAATGTGTTTTTCTCGTTTAACGTGTTTCACCAATTATATTCAACATGAGCAACAACTATTGTGTTGTGAGATATTGTACTGACAAAACCTAAGCGGTCTCCTATAATTTGCAAGAACATTTATTTCATTTGGATGTTATTTATGTTAGTCTATTAGGAATAGCGATATCATGACAACGAGGCAACACCTTTGTAAAAATGCTATTACGTCGCATTACTTTGATTTATAACTCGACTATAGTGTTATTGAATATATTAACCCGTTGGTATGGTCTTACTACACAATTGTTTTACACTCGGCTGCATATGAAGCAGAATATCTCTGGACAGCTGTACAACAGCCTGAATAGGCTTACAATTTTGTGCTTTTGTGTATCTTTAAGTCTGTTGTCCAAAACATCCAGCAAAAACCACTGCGCTGACCAATTTGCTCTTTTTTAAATATCCATAGTTTATAGAGACCCTGCCGAATTGATCCATTTCACTTACATTTTACAAAAGGTTTCATTACCCATGATCTGGACAAATCAGATATATTAAAACCTGTCTAAAATCATGAACATGTCCCATTCTTGTCACCTGGAACAAAACAAAACAGAACATAGTTGCACATTTTAAGAAAGAAACAAAAACCGAATGACAGTCATATTTTTTAATCGCAGGAATGTTTTTAATGTTGCTTGAAAGGGAGATAACTGTTTAATAAGACCTAAACAGTCACACACAGATCTTGATTATTTTTAAAACTCCCGGCGTCCGGTTGTTCTTTCTACAATACATGTTTTAGTCATTATTATTAATAAGTCTTAGAACAGTTACTCAAAGCAAATAGTTATGCCTCAGTAACTGTTAATATATTTAAATCTATGGTAGAAGAATGACGACGAACAACTGAGAACTCAAAAAATATATATATACAAGCAGGTTTAAAGTCAAAATAATACGGGATTACTATACTGAGATGTTAATTTTTATTCTTGATAAAAAAACAGCATTTGCCCTTTCAAGGCATCAAATATCACTCTACTGCAGTTTCGTTGGTTGACTATTTGCACAAGTAATGCATCAACGCGCTAGTAATACAATTCTTTTTTATTTTCTACACATTTGTAAAATTAAAATCGATTTGCTGAAGAATAAAATAACGACGACAAGAAAATAGCTAAATTTGTGAATTTGATGAAGCTATGACTTTTGAACGCTTGTCAATGCAAATGTGAATGCGCAACAGACGGCAGAGCCTCTTTATGTATGAAAGAAAACAAATCACCTTGCGATGTTGATGCAACAGACGGCAGAGTCTCTTCATGTATGAAAGAAAACAAATCACCTTGCGATGTTGATGGGATTGATGATGAAATTAAAAATTATATTAAAAATCAAGTTAATAAGAATATTTTGTCCAATATTTGCTTTTATTTTAAATTACTTCGTAGGTTCCTTGAAAATGAGAACGTATTCCAGAAAACATTTTGGCACTAGTGTACTCATTACGGTGTAGATATTACGTTGGCGTCATAATGGATCCAATTATACATATTGCTGACTGACGGGAGACCCAAGTAGTGCTAACAGACCGTCGGCATAACTATGTTAACTGCCTTATGATCAGTGTTGGTTTATCTACATTCATAAACGTGTACCTATACAAACAGAAGGAGTTAAAAAAAGAAGGCAACACAATGTATCGAACTCTTCTTTCCTCGTGGGGGAAAACCAACGTACTGACGAATAGTCATCAGTTGAAAATGCGAAATCTGATAGCATCATAAACACTTTGTGATTCTAAAACACGATCCTTTTTGGTCTATGGAGAGCAGACGAACACCAACATATTAAATACGGGTGATAGAAGTGGCTAAACGTATCTGTAATATATAATGGAGATCTCTTGATGATCGACCAATACCAGACATGAAGGTCACCTCCGCGACGTTCTAGCGCCTAAATCAATCACTTCGCCGTCTATCTACATGTGTCTCTAGATTTTAAAAGTAACGTCTACATTTTTATGATTATCTATTACAAAGCAAATAATTTGATAGTCATTAATTTAATTCAGTATTTTTTATGGCCAATAAAATAAGTATCTTAGGTTATAAAATAAGTAAATTGCGTGCTTCGTTTATTGGCGTGTATTTATTCCTATTGTCATGGTAATTTTGATCTTTTTCGATCGTTACATATCTCAGTGTTCTTAGTAGACTTAGCTGTATTTGTTCAGATCATATTATTTATCCCTCTTCTCTCTCTTTGCTTTGTGTTCGATACAGGCCGCAGTTTCCCACGCTTCCTATACCCGTCGTGCAATAAGCGACTGGCTGAGGCACAATTACTAATTGCAATAACCAGGAAATGTGTCATACAACTAAATGTACGTTTCACAAAATGGTGCGCGCTTGTGTAATGTGCCTACGCCTGTCCGCCTAATTACACTTTACTTCAGTAGTGCAAGGCTGTAGCTGATTCGTGGAATTTTGATAATTGGAAATGAATATTGTCATAAGGGATACGTGAAGACATCTAAAATTTGACCTCGGACACCTTCTTGTCAATTGTGCCCTCTGAAATGACATTTTAAGATGCGAAAAGGAGAAAAAGAAACCATATATTTAAACTTTGAAAATAGTATTTTGCATTACATTAATTTTGTTTGCAAAAAACTGTTTGTATCATAAGCTTCTTTTTCCCCTTATATTGCATTTGAAATTGTGTGATAGGCCTACTATTTTTCACGCTATTTAATTTGTTTGTCAACAATGTTTGAACATAACACCCTCGGGTGCAAATAAAAAAAAAATGTGGAAAAATGAAACAACATATAAAACATAGTTAAAATCGAACTAAATAAATTTAAATAAATACGGCGAACGGGAAATGTAGAATTCAAGGATCACAGTAAACCAAAAACACGTATAAAAAACAAGCAAAAATTTAATCACGGGTATATTCCCCAAACAACATGATGGTCCTTCAGTTAAAAGAATACACTCTCTGCACTGTTTTTGCTTACTGCTCCTAGTGTATAAATGACGTCACAAACGGTTTTACGAGGAAGAGTTTTTCCCTTTAGATTGTTTCGATTGTTGATCATTACCGGTTCGCCGTTTCTATGTTTATCTTTAAAATCACTTTATATACACCAATAATATATTAAACATGGTGCTTATAATGAGAATTTTTAATTAAAAACACATTAACAACGGATTGGTTGAATTAGGCAAACGTTCACCTTTAACTTATTAATTAGCATTCACTTCAAACAAGTTTGTAATTTGACAATCAGGATCCAAAACACGTTTCTCCGGGTCTAAATGCCATTCCATCGCTGTAGAAAGGATAAGCCATATCCCAAGAGGCACAATGCTATGATCCAAGGCTAAGCTGGAGTGACAAGATCTTGCATCACAGACATTGTAAGAGCGTTTGATGTAAATAACACATACTTCTGGATTTCTAAGAAATAGGTAAATGCTAAGTACACCATCAGTTTATTACGTAAACACGTGTTAGTATATCTGTCTGGCTTGACACTGTTTATAAGTTTCATAGGATGCACATCCGTTGATCATACAGTCTATTGTTTTTAACTGAGTATTACTCGGACGGTAAAACGGTATGATACTAATAATCATTATAATAATGGTAATGATGGTAATTATTATAACAATGATTGACATCATAATCCTAAAAGAATTATACTACACAAACTAGTAGTAATACAACTACATTTCTTATTTGATATTTGTTTTTCTAATAGGATTCTTTCATTTACATTCACATTTTATTGGGAGAAATACAGGAAACTAATTATGTTTGGTGCATCAAAGAACTCGTTTTAACCCATTTCAGCGTCATACATGTAACAATTTACAAATAAGGCATGATATGATAGTAATATAAACTATATATGTAAATCAACAAATGCCCGTCAACGGGTATATAAACAAGTAAATATATATAAGAACACATTATAATGATTTTTACAGTCTGATTTCTTTTTTTTGTTAAACAAACTATTATGTGTTCCCCGTGAAAGATTTAAAATTTTGGATTCTAAAACACAAGACATTATGAATAGATATAGAAAATATCACGTTCATTCGGGACAACAGTTGAAGACAGGTAATAAATGAACATTAACTATGACTATGTAAAACGTTCGGACCCGAAGAAGGTGTATTGCAGAAAAGTGTTTTAGTAAGATATACAGAACTTTCCAAACTGATTTAGTTACAAGATGGTTCGTAATTTGGATTAAACTATAAAGTCTGTGTAAGTTGAATTTGTAATAATGTATATGTATATTAAACAATTAAGAAAAAACTAACCAAGCAGTAAAAATGTTTTCCAGTTACTCTTAAATTGCACATTTATTTCGGAATTTGCTTGCAACACAATATTTCAGAAGTTGTTTCAGTGGCGAGTGTGTGCCAGCTACAGCTGCTATTTGATTATTAGTATTGTATTGGTTTGCATCATACACATCATGACCAATAGATAGCTGCTTTTTAATATAATAATTAAAAAACTGTTCCTAGTTTTCCTAATGGATTTAGGAAATTCAGCGCATACATCGGCATCATTTAACAGCGGCAACGAGAATTAAATAAACAAATTGTATTCTTGCACGAGTGAGTTATTAAATGTTCAAATTATTTCCAAATATTGTCAAATTCAATCTTTAGTTTTTCAAACAAATCTCCATCTTAATTAAATTAAAAAGGCGCAATGAATCCCTAAACACATAAATATGAATTGATGGTTATTTAAACTAAATCAACTCATGTAAAAGTTCAATCTAAGATCATATTCTAGAAAATAATAACTTAGTTATCCAGCTACTAATGTGAAGTTATGGACGATTCTATTATGTTGAAGGAAGCATACAGTCATATTAATTATAATAGCTACTCATCAAAATAAAGCGTCGACGTCTTTGATTAATCTGTTTGGAACTCTACTGTCCAAAACCTAATGTCCAAAGATGAGGGTTGTCGTCCATAATATTTTGCGCAAATATATATATATATATTGATTGGAGTGTCACCTTTGAAGTACATTCAAACAAGTTTCCTGTAATACAGTCTTACTACAATTATAAAGGTTATAAATATAACCTGTGTTATTTATTGTAATAAATATACGTTCGTGAACCTTTATTAGACTTCTGCGTGACCCCTTACAACCATAAAAAGAAATATAAAAAGATCGGACAGGGAAAGTAGCATTCAAGGAGGACAGTCAACCACAAAACACAGAAACGAACACGCAAACAGACAAACAAGAAGGCAAAAGCAATAATAAATGCAAACGACATCACAAACACAAAGGGTTGACAATAGGGCTACCGCCTTGGAACGGTTAGTGGCAAAGTAGGCCACTGGGGCCCGGTTCTAGGGTGCACCAAACCTCACACTTACCCTACTGTCATCCCATTAAAACAGGACAGTGTAAATAAAGATATCCCCGCCATGATCTAATCTCTAACCAACAAGGCAGCATCAATAGGCAATATAAGTAAAACACAAATATGCTCGTGTAAATATAATACAAAAAAACAATAGCCTAGAAAGTCACAATGAAGGTACTCAATGACTTGGCAGAAGCCAGAGCAGTAAGAGAATAAACCATTAAGGGCACGACAAGAAAGATCATAGACAAACATCAAACGCCACCGTCCCAATGGGCTTTAGGTAGGCGTCATCATAGGGTCCACAGCCTGTCCGGTTAAAGACTCACCACATAAGTGAGTAAAAGCGTAACGCCCCACAGCATTACATTTATAATGGGTCATATCTCTATTTATTTGAACTTTCTGCTTCAGTAATTAAATATTGTTTATAACGTTTCTTTCATACAGTAAGAGGCTCAAATTATTCAAAAGAGCACACATTTATTTAAAGGAAAGACACAATGCTTTGAACTTCTAAACAAATCGTAATTTCTCTCGTCTTGCAAATTAGCGATAATACCATGATTAACGAACATGCTATCGACATTAATGATAAATGTATCTGTCTTTCAAACCTCATTGTCTTCCATAGTATCTATCTCCAGACTATACTAAATTATTAAAAGGAAAACCAAACTGTTCTGCAGTTCATAAGAGCATAATATGATAACTCGAATCTCATCGGATTAATCAGCTCTTTGCCTTATCTATTAACCCTAAACGCGCTACATATACATAATGGACTGTTCTTTCTTTGAATTAAAGCCATTCCATTTATGTGACAAGGGATTGTTTTGGGGAAAATGACTGATCGGAGAGTTACTCGCAGGCTGGTCTGGGTTTACAATGGACGCAAAGGCTATTATAGTCATGCTTAGCGGGTTATTTGTTAAAACATCAGTTATGTAATGACGATTTCATGACCGTAGTGATCTATTACTTGAGGTTCCATCAAAGCAGTTGTTTCAGTGGCGAGAGAGAAGTTGTTACAGCCGCGAGTGTGTGCCAGCTAAGCTGCTACTTGATTAATATAGAATGCAATCATCCATTCAGACGAAATCATATTAGTACAAAACAACAGATGGCAATAGATGGTTTTAAAATAGCACATTGAAGGTTCAATGATTCCCGTCATATGCACACCATCTTCTTGATGTCTCAAATGTTCATTATATTGACATTTTATTTATAGTGCGCTCAACCCGGACCTAGGGGACGCGAACGGTAGCAAGAATGTTTCACTCCCGTTCATGAACAGTCTCAATAAAACCAAGACTGCACTGTATTTTTTATACTGATCGTTTTCAGCGATTTCCTTATTTCATCTTTCCTAGTCATTTTATGTACAATAATAATTGATTCATTTTGGTAACCTCCACCTAATGATACATAATAAAAGGTAAATCAAATAACTATGTATTATATAATGCAATAAGCATATTATAAACATTATATTTAAGAAATAGAACATCGTTTACTGTGAATTATCGACAACCCGTGATATATTATAGATAATTCACCGTAAACGATGATCTATTTCTATTCTAATACCCCTAAAATGTGAAAATAACGCACACATCTGAAATCTTTCGCATTGCTTTGCTTGCTCTCCTAACGTTGCATACGTTACAATGCGGAATGCGCAATGCGCAATGTTTATTCTCCTAACGTTGCAAAAATTACAGTGATATATCGTTCAATATAACGCGATATTTTAAAATAGGCTATATAGTGCGGGTGTATTAGAATATATAATATAATAAGTATATCGTAAACATTATATTATATAATACAATAACTATATCATAAACATTATATTATATAATACAATAAGTATATCGTAAACATTATATTATATAATACAATAAGTATATCGTAAACATTATATTATATAATACAATAAATATATAATAAACAATATATTATATGATAAGTATATCATAAACATTATATTATATAATACAATAAGTATATCGTAAACATTATATTATATAATACAATAAGTATATCGTAAACATTATATTATATAATACAATAAATATATAATAAACAATATATTATATGATAAGTATATCATAAACATTATATTATATAATACAATAAATATATCATAAGCAGTATATTATAATTATAATAAAAGAAGTACATCTTAAACATTGTATTATATCATAAACAATATATTATGTAATACAAAACATATATCATAAACGTTATATTATATAATACAATAGGTATATCATAAATATTATATTCTATCATTGTAGTATATATTACAATACATATATCATAAACATTATATAATATAATACAATAGATATATCATAAACATTATATTATATAATACACTAAGTATATCATAAACATTATATTATAGAATACAATAAATATATCATAATCATTATATTATAAAAAAAATGCAATAAGTATATCATAAACATTAATTATATAATAAAATACATATATCATAAGCAATATATTATATAATACAATAAATATATCATAAACAATATATTATATGATAAGTATATCATAAACATTATATTATATAATACAATAAATATATCATAAGCAATATATTATAATTATAATACAATAAGTATATATTAAACATTATATTATATCATAAACATTATATTATGTAATACAATACATATCTCATAAAAAATATTTTATATAATACAATAGGTATATCATAAACATTCTATTATATCATTATATTATATAATACAATATATATATCATAAACATTATATTATATAATACAATAAATATAAACATTATATTATATAATACGTCAATAAGTATATCATAAACATTATATTATATAATACGTCAATAAGTATATCATAAACAAGCAAAATTGAAATTTAAGTGTTAGTTATTGATGTTAATCTTGTTATATATGACTGTTTCCTGCATGTAGACTTATCATTGTGATTACGCAATACATAAACGTATTTATTCTTTTAAAATTCGTTCATGTTTTTCTCACTAAGTGGTTATCTTGTGTACAATGTCAGCTTGTGATTTAATTGAATCCCATGACATTAATTGAACAAGCAGATACGGGAGTAAATTTGATAAAAGATGCTGTGTTGCAGCCAACCATGACTTCAGATCAATTCGATCTCCGATAATGTGTTTGTTCATTTCACAGCATTCAATGCACTGCCTGACTAGTGGAGAAGCCATCACCAACTTTGAATTTCCTTTTATGATAACTGCATCTGACATCCTAGACAGGTTAAGTTTAAAGTGCCTTTGTTACTACTTCAAAATATGGTTTATAAGGTATAATATCGTCATTTAATTCTACTTTGCAGTTTTATTTTGCAGGAAACGGTAACGTGGAAACTAGTTGCTTCATTGTTTTTGTATTGTTTGCCCTTAAGGGTTCTTATTGATTAAATATCAACACTGCTTACAAACTGTATCCTATTATTCCACCCTTTTGTGCACCTGTAATGCACAATTACATTTTCTGCGATTGTGGCAGACGTTATGATTCCAGACCGGTTTGCTATATTGTAAATAATGTTGTACTGTGATGAGAATATCACAATCTTTATTTTATGGAGGTGTGATCTGACCGGTTTCCCTTTCAATTTACAAAGATAATCAGGAGATTCGTCAGAAAATGATACATTTAGTATTGCAACGCACTTCATGTTTAGTTTAAACCCCTCTATAGTCAGTCACTAGGCTTCATATTTCCCTTGCGCGATGACTGGACAGTCTCTTGGGACTCCATGATTGCACCTGCTGAAACCCGGACAAACGGAGGTTGGTGCTAGAACTTTCGTCCCTAGAGTTTTTTGGTCGTACCCTAGAATGGATTTATCTTTGGCTATAAATGCTGTTGTTGTTCTGTACAATTCTGGATACATCCTGACGTGTTTTTTATTATGTATTTCTATTTAGCTTCATAGCAAATCGGTAACCCTGTCTTCACCACTCTTTATGTTATGTAGTGTCCTTTTCATTGACTTTTTAAATGTGCTCATTTATTGTGGTTTGTGGTGCAGTGTGGACCTACGTTTGTTTGATTGCTGTGGTTTCTATAAGACCATTTTTCTAATTTTTAAATAAACTATTAAACCTATACAAAACAATTAAAGGAAAAAAACTAAGGCGGAAGTTTGCCCATTTCTAGTTAAACCTTAATTTAAACATATCTTGTTATTTGCTTACAAGATGCGTGTTTGATTATAATGTTATATTGGTTTGCTTCATACCAATGGCGTTATTTAAATCCAATAATTAAAATAGTTTCTAGTTTTCCTAGTGGATATAGGAGTTATTGCAGAAAAATAACAGAATTCGTAACAGACGCAGCGAAAACTACTTAGAAAACTACATCCTTAAAGGATAGTGAGTTATGGATTACATATCCAAATTAATTTCAAACGTTATCATATTCAATTATTCAGTTTAAAAATTAAATTCAAAAGACAGAATGAATCACTACAAAGAATAAATGTAACTATTTAATGTCCAAGGGATACCTTTTTCTGTATTTATTGACATACACGATAGCATTTGTTTAATGCTATGTGTCGGCCGTAAAAAGTCGCCGACTACAAATCAGTAGTGTTATTACTAGCTAATCCTGTGGATCAATACACTCAATCTTTGTGGATTTAAAGTAGAATACTGCTGAAGCCAGTGCTAGGGGCGTGATTGGTGTTTTCATATTATATTACCTCTCATAAACAGACTCAATAAAACTTAGTCTGCTACTTTTCTCTCTTGTTTGTGTTTGTTGCTTCCAAAGGATCCCCATTTTAGTATATATTAAATTTCTTTTAAACTCAATCAACTCATGTTCAAAGTTCAAGTTCAGTCGACGAATTGAATTGAATGTTGTTTAACGGCTCATCAACACAGTATAGGTTATTTAGAGCAGCCCCAGAGAGAGGGGAAGGATACATAGGAATCCGGGAACCTGCCGAATAGA
Source organism: Cyrtodaria siliqua (assembly GCA_037043455.1). Lineage (NCBI taxonomy): Eukaryota > Metazoa > Mollusca > Bivalvia > Adapedonta > Hiatellidae > Cyrtodaria > Cyrtodaria siliqua. The sequence goes on along the minus strand of JAWPHD010000092.1, from coordinate 228,234 downwards.
TTCCTATGGTTCTTTCACGTGCTCGGAGGATAGACCGATTATTATAATACTGCCGGAAATAAAACAGATAGGCTAATTGGTATAAAGCTCAGATAGTGTTAAAACTCTAACACCTTCAATGTTCATCCTATCTTTACCAAACTTACCAGATTGTTAAGATAAGGCCTTATTTCAGCAAAACATTCCAGGGATGATCAGTCCTAGGTTTGCATATTGCATATTGTCAACTTGTTCCGGTTGAATGTATGACCGTTTAAAGGTTTTAATAGACATAATTTGTATGGACTAGTTCTGCTGAATCCCTGGCCGGATTTCAACGAAACTTGGCAATGATCAGTATCAAGCTTAGTTGTGCACCAGGTTCCGGTTGAATGATTTTTGGCAGAGTTATGGCCCTTTAAATGTTTTACTATGCTAACTTCATCCGGACTAGTTCTGAAACCACGGCCGGATTTCAGCGAAACATTGCAAGGATGATCAGTACCAAGCATAATTGTGCATATTATCACCGTGTTCCGGTTGAAAGATTTTTGGCTGAATTATGGCCCTTTAAAAGTTTTAATACGCAAACTTTGTCCGGACTAGTTCTGCTGAACCTCTGGCCGAATGTCAACGAAACTTGGCAAGAACGATCAGTATCAAGCCTAATTGTGCATATCATTGCTGTGTTCCTGTTGAATGATTTTTGGCGGAATTATGGCCCTTTAAACGTTTTAATACACTAAATTTGTACAGACAAGTTCTCCTGAAACCTTGGCTGGATTTCAACGAAACTTGGCAGGAATGATCAGTACCAATAGATATAAAAATCGAACAGGAAAAGCAGCATTCAAGGACGACAATCAAGCACAAACACACACAGAAACAAAGAACACATTTAAAGATGAATAAAAGGCCAACTAAGACATCACAAACACAAAAGGTTGACAATAGGGCTACCGCCTTAGAACGGTCAGTTGCAAAAAAGGCCGGTGGGGGGGGGGGGGGGGGAGTTAAACCAGGTTCTAGGGTGCACCAAACCTCACACTTACCCTATAGTCAACACAATAATACGGGACAGTGCCAAACCTAGTACCAAGCCTAGTTACCAAGCCTTATCAGTAACAAAGCCTAGTTGCGCATATCTGCCATGTTCCGGTTTAATGATGTTTGACAGAGTTGTGGCCCCTTATACACAAACTTTATTCGGACTAGTTTTCCCAAACATCTTTTTTAATTTCAATGAAACTTCGCAGGAATGATCAGTACCAAGCCTAGTTGCGCATGTCGTTGTCGTGTTCCGGTTGAATGATATTTGGTGGAGTTATGGCTCTTTAAACCGTTTTAATACTTTGTCCGGACTAGTTTTCCTCAACCACCATTCGGCTTTCAACAAAACGTGGTTGCGTATTTAGTATGATTATTTAGGGACTCGAGGCTATAGAGTGAGTTTTGACCGCCTGCATAAACACTGTGCATGATCAAAACTAATGTTCACGGATAAAAGTCAATTTGACTCCTAATCGCTACTGATGGGCTCCTAATATTCACTGTTGTTTTGGGATAACCGAGGTAGGTCGTTTTTCTAGTGACCTTTTTTATTGTCGGATTATTTCCTTATTACGCTTTCTTTTGTAATTTTAATGGTTTCACGGAACTTAATGATGCTATGTTCGCCTTATGTACATGTAATGTTTGTGAAATCGACACAATTTAGTTTGTTTGTGCGATTCTGCTTGGGCAAAGGCGAGTATTGATCATTTGAACTGATTTTTTCATTTGTTTATAGACGTGTTTAGATTTTATTTTGAGTTCATTTAATAGACTTTATTGTATTTAATGTTCCGTGTAATAGAAAATTCTTGCTGCATTGTAAAATCTTACAATTTACGCATTTGATCGGGACACCTAATCGTTCTGTATATGCGCACCTAATTGGTTCAGTACTCGACTAAAGTACGATGCGTTTCTTTTTTTTCTCTGATTACTTCATCGGATGAATAAGAGTCTCAGAGCAAACATTATACAGAAGCGCCGGAAGGAGTTAACATTGGGGCGGTCGGTCGTTGGTGAGGGTTGGGGATTTCCCCCGGAGATATTCTTTTCGAAATTACCCTGTAAATGACGCATTCTGGTGAATTATGAGGACTTTATAAATATAAAATGAAATACAAAAGAAGAATTTATAATGTATTATTAATATAATAATAATACTATTTGCATCATCGCAAAGTAATAGTATACAAGTACTACTAGCGTATCAATGTCATAAAAGAAAAAAATCATGCGCTTGTCTAATTTCTGCATACATCACACAATGTCATACATGTACTAAAACAATCAAATGGAAAGACGCACATCTTAAATGTCCATTATGAAGAACGACGGTTAAACACACACAAAAAGATACAAATGATACATGGAAAAACAATATAATTCGAACATAGGTTCTCGCGTACTGTATTCTTGAACAGTTTGTGACACATTGTTAACAGCACTCTTTAAGAAAATTATTGACATTTACACTTCGCCGGAAATTGTTATTAAATTTTTGTTCATCGGTTTTTATCCTTAGATTTTATAGTAAAATAAAAATCTTTGTCAGAATGATTATGAAATGAAAAGACAACAATATTCAAGATTCGGTTTTAAAAAGATACATATATTGAATCAATTTGCATGAATGTACATGAAATATGCAGGATTTTAATCGAAATCCCACGACAATTAATAAATTTACGGGTGTAATTAAGGTCTTGTATATATTCAGTATATAATTAAGGATTACTGATGGCATTATTGCGATCAATGGACGTTAATTAGGTCATAGCAAATCTTACATTTTTAAAACTATGTTTAACCAATCTATAAAGCTTATTCCTCGAATGCATGTTTTTGTCAGGCTTTAATGTTAGTTATTTTATTTACAAAATATACTATATCCGTTCGTCAGGTCGTACACTATTAAGATTAACATCACTTGCTGACATTTTAATGTGGGAATGTATCATTGTTTCTATATGTGTATATCAAAATGAACGAGCTGTATTTATTGTCCCTTGTATACATTTAATAGTTGAATACTGGCATTTGTACATTTTAAATGTAATATTGTTTATTGTTTTAAGCCAAATATGGCCACATGAACATGTTTACATAATAGATACAATTAAATGTGGTTAGATGGCATGTTGTTAGTACATGTACTTAGAATAACAAAGCATTGCAATACCATAGAATACATTCGGTACTATTACGAGAAAAAAGACATAACAGTTAAACTTATGTTTTAGCAAGTTAACGATACGTTGAAATTTATTTGAACCGTAAAATGTAACCGAATTTTAGTGGTTATCCATTTGGGAGAGACTTTGTTTTTATTTGTTATATTTCCAGTTGGAAGTAAAAATCGTTATCTTAAAGTGTTAACAACAATATAAATAAATACTACTACCTGTATTTCATGGAATAGAAGCAACACAGCAACATTTCCACACGGAGAGATATACCACACATGTTAAGTGTTAAAATACAAGACTTCTACAAATCCTATTTTTGACCCCACAAGGGATATATTTATATATTTATTATTATTATTTTTGAATTTCAGCGATAAATAAATTTAAACGTGTTCAATATTTGTTCAAAATAGTTCTAATATCAAAAGCCTTATATACATATATTCCTAATTTCCTCACTTCGATTTTGTTTTCGCTATTTAATAATTGTAGTTTTTTTTTCCAATAGTATTGTTTTATGTACGATTTTATTAATTCTGTATAATTTTTGCAATCGATAACGAAATGATACTTGTCTTCGAGGCACTGGCATTGTCTGCATGTCCTTTCATGAAAAGGCACACTTATAGTGTTTTTTTTTAATATGATTAACCGCAGATCTAATAACTGTATTCAAATAAACACTTACAGTGTAAAAACTGTCGCGTTGCCTACAAGTGACCGATACATTCTCAAAAAAATATAAGAATATCTACGCTTTAAAACATACTAAAACAACAAGTCAAACATCAAATTTCTGTATAGCGTATACTTAACTCTAAATTAAATCAGTTAACAAAAACGCCGGTAAGCTTGTAAACTTATAAAAAAGCAGGTAATTACCGGCTCAAAGCCTGAGAAATGGCAGGCCGGTAATGATAAAGGGCGTTAAACAAACATTTTGAATCACATAATACATGTATGAGACGTAAACATATTAATCGTTTAATGCAGTGTGGCGGCTGTAAAAGTCTCCCCGTGCTACGAATCAGTAGTGTTATTTTTTACTGGTCCTTTGGGACCTATAGGTGACTTTGAAGTAGAATACCGCTTAAGCCGGTGCTAGGGAGCGTGAGAGGTGTTGCTTTTTACATTACTTCTCATGAACAGACTCAATAAAACCGAGTCTGCTGCTTTATTATCTTAATTGTGTTTGTGGGTCCCAAAGGATCACCTTTATCAGTATTTATTAATTAACTTATATCAACTTAAATATATTATAAATGACTTTAGTTAGCACATACACAAGGTTTAACCTTGTTCTGTTTCAGATGATATCGTTTTTATTGCAATGACAAAAGCAGCTACTTATTAGATAAAAAGTGAGGATCCTTGTTGTCCGCGTAGTTGTGCAAATTAGGTGCCTTTGAAAATATTACGTACCTCTAAATGAACCGATATTTCATCCTTATACAACCGTGAAACACTTTATGTTTACTTATATCGCAACTATGGATGCTAATGTATCTATCCTCGCGTACAAAGGCATACAAAATGGTATACATAATGTAAAATGTTTGTTAATTATTGTCAATACTAAAATCCGCACATCAGTGCACCATTTCAAATGCTTATTTTGCGAAAATGACATATATTTTTTACTATATTTAGCTATAAAGTGAAATCTAGCATAAACTAGTGTTCCATGGTAGTAAAAATGAACTGAACTTACGGTTCTGTTTCCGTTTTTTCCTCCGTTTTAAGCCACTCATCACCTTCCAACTCCATTTTATATCCGAAAAAACGAGGTGGTTATCCGTTCTTATTCAGGCAACGTATATTTTATCCGTGAAAATTAGTTTTGATCATGCACCGTGATAAAGGGGCCCATCTACAAGCAGTCAAAACCTATTTCATACAATTTTTGTGCATTGATTCCCTAAATAACCATAATTCCAAATTAGAACTAGTGCCTCTGTTTTTAAATTTTAGCATGAGTCAAGGTTTAAGTTTCTGTTGTGGATGTTGTTGTTTTGTTGGTTATTTTGCAATGTTTTAAAATAAGTAGTGATGGGAGTTTCATAACGACAACACTTGATATAAGAGCCGTTTTAGCCATTAGAGCGTCCACAGGCCCTCTTGTGCCTCTTGTTTTATACTGCTTTACTAAATTAATGATACTTGTTTTTTCGCATGAAGTTGACATAATACTTGTGTCGCCATACGAGTAATGTAATCCAGAAGAAGCCACAGAGCATTCTTGGGACACATGTTAATCTTTATAATGGATCAATTCCCCATTTGCTTGAACGTTCAACTAAAATAATCCAGTAATGTTTATATTGATTATTTCATGTAATTATTTTATATAATAATATGTTTTCATGAAAAGCGCACACATTCATTTAAAAAAGGCACAGTCATGCAAATCACATATGCTGTCTTCATGCATATTAACGATAACTACACGAGTAACGAGCTTGCTTTTGACATTTACATAATAGCACGCGTATGATAAATGCATTTGTCTTTCCAACCTTATTGACTTCAGTATTTCATACTCCATACTACACTAAATAATTCAGTTAGAATAAGTTGGAAATAGCAGCATGGCAGCTCGAACCTCGGGAGATTCATTTGCTCTTTGTCGTATGTGTCCATACATCAGCTATGGATTGACAAGTTTAGTTGATCGTAGTGATAAAATACTCGGGATTCTGTTCAAAGCAGTTGTTTCAGTCGCGAGTATGTTTCATTACGTGGTCCCGCCTTAAATTACATTAAGCGATTGGAAAGCTTATAATAGCAGGATTCTATAACGGATATTTCGACAATAAATCATGTTTAAAGCATTTTTACTGCAAAATGCGATAAACGGTTGATAATTACATATTAAATGTTTTAATTTTACAATATACAAACAATTAAGCCGAAATTAAGATTTTATATCCCAGCCAACCCCGTTTTCGCTTCTTGGAGAAGGGGTTGGATGGGGTATGAAAGTTAACACTCGGACCACGTAATGTGAAATATAGCTTCAACTTGGTTAGTATAAAGTACAATGACCTATCTAGCATGATTCGTATTAGTAAAAAATGATTAATATTGAAAGTAAAGAAGTCAGATATTTAAATAAAATGGTAATGTTTGTGTATTTATGTATTTCTTAATAGCTTTCTGACTACAGCTTCAAAACTATAACTTTATCGAATTGTACTTTGTTTCTCCTCTGCTTATACATATACAACTACTGCATTTATGTGAGAGTGATAGAAAATAAATATTACATCCAATGGTGACAGTGGAAATTGTCAGCATGATGAAAATAATATCGACCGGGGTGAAACATTTATAAGGTTTTTTTTTTTCTTTAAGATCATCGCTGCAACACAATATTTGTTTTCCCTTTTAGGAAATGCGTAGTTTTTAACAAAATAAATTGATTAAATATTCCCTACCGTGTTTAACTTTCTTTAAAATTGAACGAAATGATGCTTGCTTTCAAATAATGTTGGATGAGAAACAAAAGTAGCTTGCACTGTGTCCCGTGCGATAAAGCTTGGCCTTATTGTCCCAATATATCCTAATAATATGTGTTACCGCGTCATATACCTCCCATTCAGTTCAGTTATTTTGGCAAACATTGTTATGTCTACGCTAATATAATAGTAAGTGCACGAGATATTGTGAGTTTAAAGTTACACGCTGCAATCTGGAAGCTGTATCCAGCATTAAAATAAGCGTCTCTGTATATTTATCCAGTGTCATTTAGAATTTAAAGCTCCTTGCATATAATTAAATACAAGTTTGAGTTTTCATGTTTTCTACTTATTCTAACAAAGGTTTACATATATTATTGATGCAATATTATCAACGTTCGGTTATATGCAAAAACAATTTGCTTTATACCTTTCTTGTAATTAATATTAATGACTGGAAAAACATGCAAGTTATGCAGAAAAACTAACAGGACACAACGAGTTTTTAAAAAACAAGATTGCCGTGTGTCCCTTTAAAGTCTCACAAACAATTGTTTTTACTGTACTGCATATTAAACACAATGTCTCTAGAAATATTGTTTTTGTGAAACGTAAAGTCTGTTTCTCCAAATATCGAGTAAAAACATGTGGTGTTATTAAAAATTATAATGTGTTACAATGTTATTACGTGATATGTACTAATAAATCAAATAACCATTGTACAACTATCTGATACTCTTTGATACCAAAGACTCGCACAATTGATAAAACATGTGTTGCATTCAACCATACTAAAACTCGATCTCCGTTAATTTGTTTATTCATTTATCAGTTTCCCAGCATGCACTTCACTGCATGACTAGCGTAGAAGCCATCACCAATTTTGTATTTCCTGTTATGATAAAGGAATCCGACAACATCTAGAAATGCGAAAAATGGTTCTATTAAAACCACAGCACCCACATGTAATGACCACGTAGGCTCTCATCGAACCACCCACAAAGAGCAGCAAATTAAATAATTATATAATGTGGATGATGGAACAAAAATATTGCTGAAGGCAAGATCAATGACAGGTCATTTTTAGTTTAAGGTGTTTATTTGCTCTGTTATATTGTCAACATTTTGCAGGAAATGGTCACGTATTTATATATCACCTAAACTTATTTGTATTGTTTGTGTTGTTTGCTCTTGAAGTAGATATCCCTCCAACAACAGCGACATTTTACAACATTATGTACACCATTTCTAAACCTACCTACGACTAGGTATATATATATATATATATAACACATATTTTGAGAATCCTGACTCTATAGCGCCTCCAACGCCCCTTTTTATCACTGACTGTTCCAAGGCGGTAGCCCTATTGTCAACCCTTTTATATTTGTGATGTCGTGTCTTACCTTTTAGTCATCTTTAAAAGTGTTGTTTCTATGCTTGATTTCGGTTGACTGTGGTCCTTGAATGCTACAATGCACGTGTAATGCACGTCGATGTTTTCTGCGATTATGACACACGTTATGATTCCAGAGTGATTATATTTAGTTAAAGGAAAACAATAGTGAAGTATTAAGCAAGCATTAAAATACGCATCTCGATTTATCATTTTTTTTAGTTTATATCTTCTTGCATACAATGAAATAAAAGGAAATAAAATGTATTTCTTCCTCATGCTACCTATCATAGGAGCCATATCATCAACAATTTGTAATATACGTAATGCTTCTAATCAGTTTTTGGATCCTTCTGTGTTGTTCGACTGTTGTATCTTCCTTTATGAGATAATTTTGCAGAACATGTTAGACTCCATTACCAAATAGTATGAATTTTGTACAGGGAAATCCAAGAGTTTCTCCCAATTCCTGAAGAAACACAAGAGCCCCAAGAGGGCCTGTATTTCTCTACTGGCTATATGTAGTCTGTGGTGGGGACTCTCATACTCTTTTTTGGTACTGATTCCTGCCAAGTTTCACTAAAATCCAGCAGGGGTTCATGAAAACTAGTCCAGATAAAGTCTATGTATAAGGGGCCATAACACTGTCAAAAATCATTCAACTAAAATACGGAGACGATATGCGCAACTAGGTTTGGTACTGATCATCCCTGCAAAGTTTCGTTGAAATCCGGCCAGGGGTTCAGGAGAATTAGTCCGGACAAAGTTTGTGTACTAAAACTTTAAAGTACTAAAACCAGTGATTTCGACCTTGAACATATTTCAACCGTAACACGGCGATGGTATGCACAACTAGGTCTCTTAAACAGTTTTGCTGAAATCCGGCCATGAGTTCAGAAGAGATTAATCTCGAGAATGTTTGTGTATTAAAATATATAAAGGGCAATAACTTCGCCCAAAAATCTTACAGCCGGAATACGGTAACGCTATGCACAACTATGGTTGATACTGATCATCCCTGCACAATTTCGTTGAAATTCGGCCAGGGGTTCAGGAGAACTAGTCCGGACAAAGTTTGTGTACTAAAACCTTTAAATGGCCAACACTCAGCGAAATCATTCAACCAGAACACGGTGACGATATGCACAACTAGGCTTGATACTGATCATCCCTGAAACATTGTGTTGAAATCCGGACAAATGAAGGCCCTATCGTCTTAACGAGGCAACAAACAGTATTTTAAACTAAATCAACGGCCATAACTCTGGTATTACTAAACCGATTTGGCTGGTTTTTGAACTTGTCCAAGCTTTCATAGATAATAACAACCTAGTAAAGTTTGGCCAAGATCGGATGAAAAATATATCATACTGTAGCCCAACTCTCCCATAAAGTCTGATTTATCAAAACATAGACCCTACACTGCTTCACATATCCAATGAATATTTCTTAATAAATAATTAATATGCTAACTCTTACAGAGTGCATCATACCAATAATGGTTGCAAGCAATGTTTCGACTGTTTTTAGGAATAAAAATATATGTATGTAAGATGTTACACAAATATTGTGTAACTATACAAAACTTACATGCCAGTATATAGATATTCTTCAGGGGTCCTCTTATTATTTCTATTTACACTCCATTATTACTCTTAATTGCGCGTAAGTGATGCATGTTTATAAACAATGCATATACGTAAGATATAAATTTGTGTAGTTATTCTGTAACTCATATATCATATATATAGGGTATAGATTTATTCCGTTAAAGTAATAAACATTGTTGAATAAGGCTATTGATTACATGTGCATGTGTTATATATAACGCAAGCATGCTAGGTATTTTTTGAACCATCAGATCACCTAATGTAATCTAGAAAATGAGTACTAGTACACGATACGCGGTTCATTAGTATTGAATCCTCAGAACGCCTAATGCGAGCCGACGTATCTTTATTTTAGGTACTAGCTTAATTGAAAAAAGGTTCAATTAATGTTCTGAACCCACATAATCTTTAAGTATTCTGTGACCGATATACGGTTCAATAATATAGGATGTTGGAGCCAGTGCAAAAAGAAACCAGCAGAATCTCGTAAATGCGGCAGCAAAAACTAGAAAATTGCATCTTTCAAACATCAGCGAGTTATTGATTTAATGTCTAAATTAATGTCAAACCTTATCATATTCTATCCTTTTGTCAAACAAATCAGCTTCTTAATTACTTTCAAAAGACGGAGTGTATCACTACAAATAATTAATGACTTAATGTTTTAAAACGAAATCAGCTCATGTTAAAGATTATATTCTATAACATAATAACATGACAATCATATTCTATAACATAATAATATGACAATCGTATTCTGTAACATAATAACATGACAATCGTATTGTATAACATAATAACATGACAATCGTATTCTATAACATAATAATGACAGTCGTATTCTATAACATAATAACATGACAATCGTATTCTACAACATAATAACATGACAATCGTATTCTATAACATAATAACACGACGATCTTATTCTTAATAAGACCACAATCGTATTCTATAACATAATAACACGACAATCGTATTCTATAACATAATAACATGACAGTCGTATTCTATAACATAATAACATGACAATCATATTATATAACATAATAACATGACAATCGTATTCTATAACATAATAATATGACAATCATATTATATAACATAATACCATGACAATCGTATTCTATAACATAATAACATGACAGTCGCATTCTATAACATAATAACATAATTATCCAGTTACTCATTTGATGTTACGGATCATTCTCATTAATTACAGACGACATATACACTAGCTACACATACATCACAAATTCGACGTCGCCATTATCTTATTTTGTGTAGAAATAAACACTGTTAGCTTGCGAACGTACTTTTTGGATTTTCAACACATTTTGTTTGTTTCAATAAGATTGCGTCACGTAGCATATTCGATAAGCTATTTTCAAGGTCTAAATCACCATGGCAATGCGCATGACATGTGTCCTGTCAATCGATAACTCTTCAAAATAATGCCCTATTTGGAAGAAACGGTATGCTATAGTGTGTGTCGTGTACCATATGTGGTGTCGTATGATCAAGTTCAAGGATCAAGATCATGATTGTTCGTGTGTTATGCATGCGTTATATTCGTTTCTGGTCCGGGTCCCTTAACTGCTTGAGATAACGAGATTCATCTCTATGTGTTTATTTATCATCAAAGTCAGAGTCGTATGTTTTGTTATAAGATCATACAATTTTCATGTCCGGTCCTTAACTCATAAACGCCTTTAGATATTTGGGTAAAACTGTATGTACCATCAAACGACGTTGTGTCAAGCTTGGGTGACACTTTTAATGTCACGAGTTCATGCCAGTTTCGTGCTTGGACGAGTACTCCTAACCGCTTTAGATAATGAGATGAAACTTCATATGTATTCTCACTAGATGTTGAGTTTCGTACGACATTCAAGGTCACATACTTAAAGAAAGTAGTCAAGGTAATGTAATTGTTATGCAGACCCCATAAGTCCTAGACCGCTTGAGTTGATGAAATAAAACTGGAAGTGACTGTATATAACCAATAAACGATGTGTCGCACACCAAATTACATACAAGTCATGGCACGTATATGTCCATCCATTCTTTCATTTAGGTGGGGGCACATCTCGGACAAATCTGTTAGATATAAAGGGAAATATGTGTTGAAGAATATGGGATATAGACAAACATAAAAGTGTTATTATTGTACATGTCTACTGCTGTACGGATGTTATTTCGCATGAGATCAACAGAATATATATCGAGGGCTTAACGCGAAACTATCGTAATTCACTTTTTTTCTGAAAATGATTTTTTTACATAATCCTTACCAGATACTGACCCTTTATAATGTCACAAAATATTAGAACTAGATTCTAAAATTTGGTGGAGAAAAATATAATGTGTCATATTATTGTATCTCATACAGCTTTTTTTTTTAATGCGAAACTATCCACTCACCTTTAAATCATTTAAAATAGTTTTGCATTTGTTTTTGATTAAATCTTCATATAAGGGATTGTTTATAGCCAACAAAATCATGTTGTTTCTTGCAAATTTATTTAAGATTATAATAATTTACATTAGTTTTGCTTTTAAAAATAATTTGGCGCGAAACTATTGTAAGTCAAATTTGATTTTCATTAAACTTTACAATATTTACATAATAATTATTCCAAATGAAGGTAATAATAACTGCTCTATGTTTCTTATGTGAAATATAAGTTAAATTAAAGATTCAAGAACTTTAAAGACACATTCGAGCCTATTGTATTTGGTGGGGAGAGAATTTCTATAGGTAACTTTAAATCGCTGTTAGAAATACATTTGCACAAGGAAATTGAGATTATTAGTTTTTTGTCAATGGATGAGGCCCGTCCCATAAAGAGTGTATAATAATGTAGTAAAAATTATAACCATTTTGCATTTTATGTGCACTTGTATATATGTTAAAACAACAACGTATAGATGGATTTTCTTAAAAGACCCGTGTTAACAATTAATAGTTTTTGTATTTTTAGCACAATATACTCTATTATCAGTTTCTTCTCTGCCATGTTTTAGTCAATCTCAAATGCAAGAAACTCATCGGGACTTCAAAATTCAAAAATTGTTGTCATCTGTCAGTGTTTTTGATCACCTAGCCGAAGGCTCAATGTGATGTTTTGGAATCACTCTTTGTCCGTCGTCCGTCCGTTGTCTGTCCGTCGTCATCGTTATCTTTTGTATCTGACGACTTTTTATCAGAAACCGCTTGTCGGAATTCAACGAAATCTTATATGAACTCATTAAACTGGATTTATAGTTGCACCAACAGCTAAGGTCATTTGGCGACTTACCAGCTTTTTATTGGTGGAGGAAGACCCCAAGTGCAAACCCGGGCATTTTTTCGTGCACGTTGAGCACCTGAGTAGAACCACCGACGTTCCGCAAGCAAGCTGGATAGCTTGATACTCACATACTAAACAGTCCTGGCCCCATGGGGATTCGAACCCACAGCGGTGAGGGACATGTGTTTTCAAGTCTGAGACCACTCGACCACTCGAACACGGACGACCCCAAGTTTATGTGAAGCATCATTATATGTTTGTTCGAATGGTGCACCTGAGGTCATAAATGCCCCAACAATGGGGCTTATCAGTTTCCTTTAACAAATCTTAAAAAATCTTCTGCAAAAATACAAGATATAGAGCTGTGATATTTTGCATGTAACATCGTCTTATGGTCCTCTAATAGTTTGTTCTAATGGTGACCCTGAGGTCAAATTTGGACCCGTCCCAGTGTCCTAATAATTCACACGAACTTTAATCAAGCATACTTTATGAGTTATGCTCCGGACAAAAAGTGTGACGCACGGACGCACACACGCACGGACGGAAAAAGCGGCGACTATATGCTCCCTCATAATAAACAATCTAGTTTTTTTAGTTAAAATATATTTTATATCAAAAACTAAGGTAATAGTAAATGAAAAGAAAAAAACTGTGATGGGGCCTCAATATAATGTCTCTGTGGTAATCAGTGAGCGAGAAGTAAGCAGTTAAAAAGCATGCTATCCATGATTTTTCAACGACTACATTCAGTTGGGAAATGTGTCTTAAAGGAGTTTTATTGCATATCATTGTTAGGAAATTAAAGGTTATTTGTATTAAAAACGCAGTAATGAAAGTATGTAAGGTTGGTTTTTATTCATTTTAGCCTCCTCTTGGGATCACAGAATTAGGGATATCAGTGGTTTCACAGAAGAATTAATAATTATTGCCAAGCCCCTTTTTTTCCCAAGCTTTGCAAACTGATATGAAGTTAATGAACAGTTGTATTTTGTTGTTTATCTGGTAAAAATACATATTGTGAAAAGTTTTTTTAAACATTGCCGAAACATCATGTGCACGTATGTTTTTCTGTGTAAAGTATTGATAGGATGTACAAAAGTCATGAAACAGATTAATATTTTAAACTTTTAGTGCGGTTTATTTACAGATTTTCATTTGTGAATTCCAGGAGTAAATATCTATTTTCCGGGGTCTAATTAGGTAAAATTAATGATTTTTTGAAATTTTTCGCGACTCAATTTAAGTATTTCTATCTGTAAAATGGACAAATTGTTTTATACTTCAAAGCTAATAATGTTAAAATATTAAGCAAGTTTTACACATCACTCTATCAAACAATGATTGTTGAGTTTGAATTTGTGGTAATTGAGAAGAAATTTTAGTTGTTTCTCTAAATTCAATGAAAAACAACACTGTTTTATTAATATTACTTACCCTTATATGTTTAGGAATTTTTAAATGATTAGTAGTATTAATAAGGTGAGCAAGTTTTCCCATTGATTTGCGAATGTCGATTGTTCTTAGTATCCACGTTCAGGTGATTCCTGGCCAATAGAAATAGTCTAAAATATTAAAATTGGAGCCAAAAATGACTTAGAACAACGTAAGTATGAAAAACAACTATATAATCTTTATCGCCAGGATAGTTTCATCTATTATATTAAGCAGTAAGTAATACTTATAATATCAAAGGTCAGAGCTGGTATAAACTCCTTAATAAACAGTTTGTTTGCGGTTTCCCTGCCCAAGATTTCATAAGTGGGTAGGTATGTACATGTAGGAAGGTACATATTTTAACAATTACTTTGCATTAAAGGGATCCATAGCAATCTTGAAGTATTCATCAAAGTTTAAATTATGAATCCAGTATAAGTGTAACTTTAAACCTGCTTGCATATAATTACATGAATGTATATATATTAACTTATTCTTATACTTTACTCTATGTCAAAATTTCTCTCATTGTCTATTGTAGTAGTACTTCTGTGTTACTGCGTATATTTGTCCCTAAATTACTGATTGTCATGTATATATTATTATTGAATTGTTTGAATGCTTATATGTAAACTTATATTGTATGCTCTCCAACTGGGAGGAAAATAAAGAATCAATCAATCAATCAATGTAAAAACAATTGCTTTGAATTAATTATAAAGAATTATTTAAAACATGCATATTTGGAAAAACTAACCCGACATCATGATTTTTAAATACATCAAGATTGCCGTGCGCCTCTTTAAGTGAATGGTTCTATCCAGGACAGGTTAAAGTCATTTTACAATTTAAACTAGCAGTTATAATATATGCAGAATTGTGCAGTTGCAACTAAGACACTATTTTATATGGGATTATCCAGTCAAGTTTAATAATACTGGAAGGCTCATGTGGTCCAATTTTTAAAGTTTTTACTTCCAACACCCCTACCCTACCCCTCTGCAAACCACACACATCCCTCCACCTCCTAAACCGAAAGAGGTGACACAGTGGTGAAGAAGCTAGAGGTTCACCTATTCAGTAAAATGCATTGTCCCTACAATAAGCTAATTGCCACAAAAAACGTGTTTGTTAAAATAGCCACTTGCCATAAATAATTTTTACAAACACTTTTTAGTTTTATAAAGAAATCATAAGATATTGCACTCCATATAAGTGTTCTTATATTCATCTTGTCTGAATTGTGTGACTTTACTATATTAAATAATCTTTATAACAAGTATTGTCTATAACAAGTATTGTCCACGGCATATTTCAATGTATCGTTTGTTTAAAAAGCAGTTATTTAAAGTAATATTGACTTACAATAGTTTCGCGTAAAAACATTATAAAGTCAAATTAGTACTCATATAACTTAATGAAGAGGGAAAAGACAATAATAACTATGTCAAAGGCAGATAATGATAACTGCTCTATTTTTCAATTGTGAAACAAAACTTAAAATAAAGATAACAAGAACTAAAGGGATTTCGTTTGCAATACCATTCTTAGGTTTGTCCAAAATGAGCCTTAAAGCTACAGAGTCCCTATATCAATCGATTTCTTCTTTGTAGGCGTGTCTTTATTTGTTACTTCATGTTCACCAGATCATGTCGAAATCGGGTATTTAAGCGAGCAAATATAGCGCATGAAATCATTTACTGTATTCACATCGACCAGTGCACATCGTACCTATACACAGGTAACAGTAATTTTTACCGAAAAAAAAAGTTAGCTTCTTTCGGGGCTCGAACACACGACCTCCTGATTTCAAGTCCTCTGCTCTAACCACTGAACTACAACGCTACTTGAGAAAATAGTATACTAACTACCATATATTATGAGGCAAAATAACTTAACATATTTGAACTCAACTAAAGATGGATCAATACATATGCAGTCCATATTGTCGCACGTGTAAATTAACATTGCCTGGTGTAATACTGTATCTTATCAATATGAAACTAATACTTCGTCTCAAATCAACCATATATCGACTTGTTATTTAGCGCTTGTTGAGTTTGTGTGCGCGCTCTTGTTATTACGTAATGCCTATTTAGTGTTAAAAATGCTACAAAATACCAATAAATAGCAGTGGTCTAGAGGTTCAGCATACATCTTCCAAATCTTACAAGTGCAAAGGCTGTGGTTCAAATCCCGTTCCGGGCAACTATTTTTTTATCACATATATTCTTGAGCCGTATATTTATCGATGTTACCTGTACGAAGGCTAAATAAAAATGTGAAATTTTACGTATCGATTTCTCCTTATATACCGACTTTTGGGGTGTTCGTCGATTTGAAACTACTTCACACGTGACTCATTCATATTCATGAGTTATTATCAGTTAAAATAGGGACTGTACAGCTTTAACATACAAACTTACTGCCTAAAGCTATACTGTCCAATAGTTCTCATTGAAGTATGTAGTTTTTAAAAAAAATCTAAAAAAATGTATCAATAACTGTTAGAAAATGTTAGTTACAATAGTTTCGCCCTGAAAAATTTCATCTAAATCTTCAAATATTTAGCGCGAAACTATTGTAAGTCAATATTTCTTAAATATCTCATACAAAATTACATGAATTATTTATTTTCTTCTCAAATCATAAATGGATACCATTTCTTTATTACATGCCAGAGAATAAAGTTCTTAAATGCATTTATGATGAAAATAAGATATTTTTGCTTCTTCTGTAAAATTTTCTAAAAGTGAGTTACAATAGTTTCGCGTTAAACCCTCGATATGACACAGTTTTAGTTGTTATCCAGAAGGGCGCCCTCATGCATTCTTGTAACACGTGTTGACCTTTATAATAGGTCAATTACCCATTTACTTTAACTTTCTTTTAAAATTATCAGATAACGGTTATAATGATTATTTCATATAATCTGAAGTTTATTTATACGCGTGCATATTCTTAAAGGAAATACGCATTGCTGTAAAATATACATGCAAATCATAAATTCCCTCGTCTTTCATATTAACGATAACAACAGGATTAACGAACATGCTAAAGACACTTTTGCATAATATTAACATGATGATCAATGCATATGTCTATCAAACCTTATTAACTTCCATGGTATTGTTTAATATGTTGTATCAGTCTCCAGACTACATTATATAAATAATTCAAACAAACTGATTTGCAGTTGGAATGAGCTGGAAAAGAAGCATGGTAATTTGAACCACATGAGATTGATGTGCTCTTTGACTTACGTATCCATACATCAGCTATGCATTAACAAGTTCCATTTAGTACTTGGAGTTCTGTTCACAGCAGTTGTTTCAGTGACGAGAGCAGTTATTTCAACTAGGATTATGTTTCGAATATATCTTGTACTAGGTTAATATAAAATACAACGATGCATCTATCCCAAGACATATTAGTACACAAGATTAAACACTGAAATATCAGAAGTCAGATATTTAAGTAAAATGTTTATGTTTTTTGTTTGTAATAAGGTATCAGTTATTAGCTTTCTGAATAAATACATACTGAAAAGGGGATCCCTTGAAAGCAACAAACAGAAACAAGAGATAAAAGTAGCAGACTCGTTTCTATTGAGTCTATTCATGAGAGGTAATATAAAATGCAACACCTCTTACACCTCCTAGCACCGGCTTAAGCAATATTGTATTTTAAAGCCACACAAATTGGGATTGATAATCCCAAAGGACCAGTAAGTAATAGCACTACTAATTTGTAGTCGGGGTGACATTTTACGGCCGCCACAAACTACTAAGCAAACGCTAGTGTGAATGTCAATTAATATTGAAAAGGGGATCCCTTGGAAGCAACAAACACAAACAAGAGATAAAAGTACCAGACTCGGTTTTATTGAGTCTGTTCATGAGAGGTAATGTTAAGTGCAACACCTATCACGGCTTAAGCGATATTCTACTTTAAAGCCACAAAAATTGGGCTTGATGATCCCAAAATACCTGTTAATAATAACATAACTGATTTTTAGTCGGGGCTACTTATTACGGCCGCCAAACAACACTAACAAACGGTAGTATGAATGTTAATAAATAGGGTAAATTTCCATAACTTAAACGATCTCCGTGTATTCGTTTTCCCATCATGTATAAATTCTGCATTTCTCTGAGGGCGACAGTATATAAATATTGCATCCCGCTAAGGGAGACAGTGGCAATTGTCAACCTGATGGAAATAATGTTCCTTTTATTTAATAACATCGTTGCAACTCAAGATTGTTTTACCCTTTTCGGAAATGCGTCATTTATTAAATAAATAGCATGATTATCCTGTGCTGGGTTTATTATAAAGTTAAATGAAATGATGATTGCTTTCAATGTAATATCGGGTGAGGAAAACTAATACCAATACCCATTGCGATAAAGCCTTATTGTTCAAATATAACCTAATACTATGTGTTAACGCGACATAACACCCTATTGTATTTCAATTATTACATGCATTATTAGGTCTGCTATGTACACTGAACAAAATTTCTAAGTATCAACTTTTGTATCTTAACTAATTTTCTTATTTTAAATATATTTTAGAATAGATATATGATTAGTATTTTGTTTTGACCTATAGTTTGTAAAACATTTATTTTTTGTTTAAATTGTTACATCTTTTGAGAGTTACTCTCCCTTTATATGAAAACACGAAATGTGCTGATAAAACACATAACATGAGTCAAAAATCACTTAAAGATATAAAATTCTTAAAATTGGTAATAAATAATAGAAAAAACATAAAAAATTGACCCATTTATCGCAGATTTTCGGTAAATAAAAAAATGAAATATGGATAATCTTAAATTACCTCCCTTTAAATTGAATATTGTTTGAAATTCAAGTAACTGTATTTCAGCGTTAACATTAAGTATTTCGAAAATTTCTTTTGCAAACGCATTTGTAGTGGTAATGCTAGTAAAAGATGATGTCAAAATAATTTTAACTGGCATATTTTAGAATTAGGAGCATCGAAAGCTTCACTAATTCGAAGTACTTAATAAAATCCTATATACCCAGTCGTTTATTTGTCATAACGATTACCTATTAACAGTTGAACTTGCATTATATATTATATCCATTGCTGTTTTACACATGTAAAATCTTGGAATAAAAGAATTTGAATTGTATAAGTGTTTTAACTTAGTTATAAGAAAACACATTGACTTAAAAGTTTTAAAATATGTTCATGCAATCAGAGCAGACGATTTACACTCATTATTATGCAGTTTAACCGTATCTCTAATCAAGCTCAAAATACAGCTCAAAATACACAAAACAATGAGAATATTATTGACATGTTCTTAGTTAGGTACTTAGCAATTTGTATACGAGATATCGTGTCTTGAGTGATATCTCCTCTGGGGAATGTTTTAGACAAATTTATATACGGCATTTAATATCGCCTCAATGAAATATCCGTATTATTAATATTTAAAAAGTTATGACCGACGACTATAGTCTACAATAAATAAACCATGTTATAGGATCATAGAAACGAATGGAGATACACAAAGACTATATTTACTCCTAGAATTATTTTGATATTTATATAGACGAACAGGAAATGCAGCTTTCACAGAAAAAAATAAACCCAAAAACACGCAAAAAGACATATGAATGGCAATGTTAATAAGGAATAAAGGCATATGACGTCAGTAACACGAAGTTCAACATGGTTGACAATAGGGCTACCGCCTTTGAACGGTCATTGGCAAGAAAGGCCGCTGTGGGTTTAAACCAGATTTTATGGTAATCATATTTTGTTACAAAACAATTGACCTCCTTCGAGTCTGTAATCAGACAATACTACTCGTATAGACGGAATTTAAAAGGGCTATATAATAACGCAATAAGTACAATTAACCGTTGTAAAGAAAGCTATTTCATGCTGAAAAAATATTGTATATATATGCCTTGCTGTCGGAGGAAGGTTGAGCATTTGAGAATTTATAAATGTACAAGGGTAGAAACTCATGTTCATTCGGGTACTCAAAAGACAATGTATGTATGTATGTATGTATGTATGTTTGATGTATAACGCCACTTTAAACAATGTGATTACGTAAGAGGAATTATTCCATACTAGGTATTGATCAACTTGGGATGTAGTAGAAACACATGGAATTAAACTTAACATGCACAATCATACTGACGTCATATCGAATTTTTCAAATTCATCACTGATATTCGGCAGGTGCCTTCCTGATGTTTCAGGACTTCATCCGCAGTGCAGTAATTCGGTGTGCACATGCACAACTGAAACATAACGCGTTCTAATTAAAAAAAACTCCTGTTATCTAGGCATTGCCTATTTCATATTACTCCTAAATGAAGTCAAAGTCATGCAACATAACAAATTCTTCACACGATTCTTCCATACGTACAAGTCTTTGTTGAATATCGTCTTCACTGGCGTGTCCTGCGTGATGGGGGCCGCCTTATTTGACCGGACTACTTTTCCCCCCATAAGCGAGGAAGCCATCAACGCTTTTAAGTGTCTTTTTTATAATAAATACATTTAGTCATTTTCGTTTACTTTGCGTATTTTCTATGTCATATCGTGAACATATGGTTCATACAATACAATCAATTTACTTTGGATATAAATTATACTTTGCAGTTTTATTTTGCATGGAAATGGTAGCGTGATAAATATTAGCTTACGAGGTTTCTTAATTAAAATTTAAAACTAATTACAAAGGGTATCCTAATAATTGACAGGTCTGTGCACCTATGGTGGAAGTTTATATATTCTGCGATTATGTCAGCCGTTTTGACGTCATAGTGAGTATAGCACCAGCGACTGGTGTCTAATGGTTTGTTAAAAGCAAACATGGTATTCTTGAAGTATTTATCGAAATTACATTACTCCAAATTG
Source organism: Cyrtodaria siliqua (assembly GCA_037043455.1). Classification (NCBI taxonomy): domain Eukaryota; kingdom Metazoa; phylum Mollusca; class Bivalvia; order Adapedonta; family Hiatellidae; genus Cyrtodaria; species Cyrtodaria siliqua. The sequence continues at coordinate 206,907 of JAWPHD010000092.1, read as the reverse complement.
ACCGAATATGGTCACCTCGTACATTCACCTTCCAGGGCGGTAGCCCTATTTCCAACATGATGTCATATATTGCCTTTTATTCATCTTTGTTAGTATTGTTTGTTTCTGTGCGTGGTTGCGAGGTTTTGGTTGACTGTGGTCCTTGAATGATACATTTCATGTTCGAATTTTATAACTACTTTTATATAAAGAGTGCTATATTTTTTCTTTTATTTTTCTTAAAGCATTTTTGTGTAGTTTCCGGTTATATTTGGGCTGAAACTGTACTCTGGGTCATATCATCGATATATTGAATGCATTTCATAATGCTTTTGACAGTTTTAGATATGAAAGTCAAAAGTTAAAGTAGACTGGTTATGAAAAAGGAAGAGATTGAGCGAATGTTGACATTTGTCCCAGTGTTTTGAAACTTCCAAATATACTTTTTTATAAGTAACTAAACACCATTGTTCTTGTCGATTTTCGATAGAAAAAGTGTTTTCGCTTAATAAAGAATAAAGTGCGTGTCCCAGTATCCATACGATGTTTATATTTTCTACAGGTGTTTAAACATTGTCTGACGAAAATGAAACGCAATGTATAAATGCCGAACAATTTATAACTATTTTAGATATGAAATATTTGTATCGTGGGTCGTGTTAAGGATAGTTCAATATGAATATTTCATTGTTTACTTCCTGATCATTCTGCCATGACTTTGAATATAACATTAGTCCAATATAATTAACAATTGATAACATCAAAAAGTCATTTACTTTGAACTATTCAAATAAGTATTAATATTAATACTGAGTAAGCTATTTAGAGCTCCACTCAATGAAGTGTGATAAACAGTTTGATAAACTATCTGTGTTGTTTGACAAGGATTTACAAATGCAAGCATCAAACACTTTTTGATATATCGTTCTCAATAATGGTTTACGATGGAGACACTCCGGCTATACAAAGTTCAGTTTGATTGATATATGTTATAAAACAGCATTACAATCAATAACGAATGAATGATATTACATTTGAATTCGATGCTTGGTAATAGTGGAACAACATATTATGAGCAACATCATTGAATTAGTATCCCTTGAATGTATTATTGGTAACTTCAGGCCTGCCAAAACTTTTTTTAACACAAAATCCCGAGATTTGTAAAATTTAAGATTTAAAGCGGGCGAAGAACATTTTTAAATGAAAATTTGGAGCGTGCAACTTGATATTTTATATACTGCTTGCTGATCAAACACGTGACACAAAAGACATAAGCAATTCTATTATAAACGGAATTTAAAATTATATATCCCAATATGTATTTCACTTTCGTTTAAGTGTTAGGTAAATAGTATAATCCAACCAATTAGATACTTAACAATTGTATTCCATTATTTTATTTGAAATCTAATTTAAATTTCCCAAAATGTTTGATCTTTTGACCTCCTTACCAAAGAGGTGCGAAGCTTTACATATTTCTTAAGTCATTACCGTTTATCATGTTTATGTCAATATCTATCTTTTCATGTATTTGTCGGTACAACATATTGACATAACTAGAACCACTTTCAGTTGTTTAAATTCATTATTTAACAGTTTTCGATTTTATGTCATTCCATATTATTATTATATTTTCCATCACTGAATTATTGGCAAACAAACAAACAATACACAATAAAGTTACTGATTAGGTTTAATCCAGTTTGTTGCCATAATTTAACACACCACAGCACACAGCATAAAGGGAAACTGCACACTGTTACACATTCATGATCTCACTTAGAAACTGCTGTTAATCGCCTTGAACTGGAATATTGGCGGAACCTGCTAAATGTTAGCCCAGAACCCTCTCCCATATAGCGATGAAGGAAAAACAATCATAATTATCATTCCAGTAAAGAGGTGGAAATAGGTCCACTGGGCCGGGTGTTTTGTAATACCACATTATTGATACAGTATGTTATTAGTGTATTACATATGACTATGCTTACTTACTTAAGTACTTACTTAAGTACTTACTTACTTACTTACTTACTGGCTTACTTAATGATTTACTTACTTACTTACCTACTAACTAACTTACTTACATGTACTTACTTACTTACTTACTTACTTACTTTCTTACTTACTTACTTACTTTACATTTCGTTGGAAAGATAAGCATATCGGACACCTAATGAACCTATCCCTGCCAGTTTCACTATGTGGATATTCGGTTAAGTAAAAAATAAAACAAAAGGTCCTATAGAAACCACAGCACACATCCGCAATGGCAACGTAGGTCTACACTCTAACACAAATAAATAGCAATTAAATAAATAATGAAGGCGACTCTATATAATACAAAGAGTGGTGAAGACAATCTCGTAAATTATTTGCCGTCACGAGACTTCAGCGGCCATTTTCGTTGGAGATTGACAAGGAGACAATAAATACTTATAACAATATCTCAAAAATATCAATTATTATTATTGTTTCGCGGATTGATAATTAAAGTGTTTGTCTTGGTTTGTTTTGTGTTTGACATACTTTGTTATAAAAAAACACGGAGATATGTCGTCATCAAATTGTCGAACGGTACACAAAGACCGCCATTTTGAAAACATTGAGAACAAGCAGTAAGACCGTTGTTATGATCTTGTTTGGTAGCGGTTTTCCAACTCAGCGATTTTTATATGAGCAATGAGAGTATTTTTGGGTACGACAAGAAACACACCATCAGCTGCAATGGCAGGAGATATGACATGGCAACCGGTTTGTGTTAATAAAGGAATACTCTTCTATTGTTTTAATACCATAGGTGCTAGATGTAAAAATTGGTGTTACAGAGTTTTAAATAATTTTTAAAAAAATGAGTTTAATAACGTTCCGAATGTAATAAACCCTATAGTTAAGTGTAAATATTTAGATGATGTTAAGAGTGCATCTTTAAATCAGTTTATAATAAATTGGAATGCAAATATTAACTGGGAACGTGGTAGTAGTAATATTAATGGCAATCAATTACGTACTTATAAGTTATTTAAAACTACATCTGAAACAGAAACGTACTTTAAACTTATACTACAAAGAAATCATAGGTCGGCTTATTCTCGATTCCGTTGTGGCGTAGCACAAAACAGACTAGAGACTGGAAGATATAAAAGACTTCAGATAAGTGATAGTGTTTGTTCGTTTGCAATGTTTATGTGGAAGATGAGTTACATGTTACGATAACCTTTCCTTTATATAATGATATCAGTGCTAATTTATATGATAAAGCAATAAGCCTTTTAAATCCTTATTTTAATAACTCTGCAGATGAACAAAAAATGGTATTTTTATTCACAAGTGCAGACTTAATTCGTGTATGTGCCAAATCCTGCTACTTAATTCTTCTACGTCGTTCTAGCTTTTCGTATCGCTACTCATTTTTACTTTTTAAATATGCCAAATAATGTCAATTATATATCTGTAAATAATGTCAATTTGTTTTATCATATCGTGGTGCTGTTTTTTTTCCCTCTTTGTGAATGACGCTAATCAGTTCCTTTTTGATCTGATCAAAGGGTATACATGATTTTTCAATTTTTGTTCTAACTAATGCGCAACTGTGCTTTGTTTAATTTGTCTGATATTACAATTAGTCATTGTTAGTACACATGTATAGATAGATTAGCACAATTTACATGTGTAATATATATGCTGATATCGTTTGAGTTTGATGTTGTAGCCTACTTTTAAAATATGTTGATAGATTTATAACTATAGTCTCTTATAATTCTAAATAGAATGACACGACTATCTTATAGTGTTTACGATATATTATGTATGTTTGTATTTATTATAAACCATGATGAGATTTTAATAAAGAAATAATATATATATGAGTAACTAATGATTTAATTATTGAAGCAATGGTCATTTAATTGTACGGAGCTTTTTATTTTGAGATTGAGCACTTATTCTAGACATTTCAGGCGTGTGAATGTTGATTTGGGCGGGTTATGACAAGTTTTGTTGAACACGTGGCTGGACTTCACTTGGTAATGCTTTACATCTAAAATTCATCATTATCATAATTATTGGTGTAACATTTGAGTAATTTAAAACTATGTGATTGTATTACAACTTTTGAAATTTCTCGTTTGAAGACCGGTCGTACATGTTAATTATCGGCAATTATCGATCTCGCTTTCGTTGATTAGCCGTAATACCTACGGCACTGAAAATCTATAATTTTGACTGTTATATACACGCCTACTAGACTCCGCAACCGCCTCCAAAAAGAGGTGATAATACGACGTTTCGGAGACACTTCCGATGCGGTTGCGGAGAGTAAATTGAAGCAGCAAAGGTAAGTGTGAATTTAATATTTTCTTTTTTTCGGCCCTAACTCGATCTTTTTCAAAAATCGGGGAATGTGGTACGATGTAGGAATGTTTTCCCTTCCTGTTTCATGTGTTGGTTTCGAAATATATTGAAAAATGTGGTCTGTAGAATTTTCATAAGTCAATCGACGAGTGAAATTTTCTCATCTGGACATGGTTTTTACTCCGTTTTTCTGCTGTTTTATGAGAAATCTGCCCACGAACGAGGTCTATGACTTTGAAATCACCTATCTTTCATCGTTCAATGAAAAAAATTCAATCGAATATAAATTGAACATAATTATGGTCATTTTTTATGAAGAGGCGGTGTCGGAGAGTAAGAGGCGGATTCGGAGAGTAAGAGGCGGTTTCGGAGACATACAGTACAGCTCACGCGAAACACACACTTCACTCGATTCGCCGAGTTTGGTCGTATCGAGTTTCGCGCGTATCTACGCGGAGTCAGTGTTTGTACTCGGCGAATTCACGCGGCGAAAGTACGCTATTGCCGAGTGATAGCCACTCCGAGTTACTCCGCGTAGAATCCAATTAAGCAAAAGTGCACACCTGTGAACTCCGCGTAACTCGGCGTGAAGGATGCCGCGTATCCCGGCGTAAAATTTAATTAACTGTAATTTTCCTTCGGCGTCGGCCATTTTGTTTTAGAATCGAATAGAATATTTCCAATCACGGGCCACCAAGTACATGTATGTAATGTAATAAATATAGGCACTCGCACACAACAAATGCTTGATTGTGACGAGGAGTATTAATCAAATTATGAAGCAACATTATATTGATAAAAGCAAGTAGAGGTCTACCAATCGGAATTGGCAATTCAGTGCAATATATTGCTCTCTAAACAAATTACAACTTTCTTTTCAGGTAAAAGTTTGATCAGCATATAGATTTATATCGGTGCACAAGTTCGTATATCATGTCATGTACATGTATCTGTTGATTATGTGCAGAATAGTACCGGAGATAACGAAAAGCAAGTGCAATCAGATTCATTTCATATCATATTGTATACCCGCGTGCCCGCTATGAGTATGGCATAGATCAATACACACGTTTTATATTTAATATTCAAGTATAGCACAGTCTAGATAAAAGTGTATAGACATATTCAACTGCAAGTTACATGTAAAAATATTCAGGCTTATTTCAGTTTTACTTTTGTTAAATTTGTGAATAAGGGAATTCGCCTGGGCGATGTCTTTAGACCTATTTAATTACTTTTGGAATATGTAAATCGCGTAAGATGTTGCTTGGTATAACTTAATGGACGCAGTATCCAACTCGTTTGATAAATTCAATATTAATCAGGCACTCGTGTAAGATCATTATATATTAAACATTGATAAGGAAACAAAACAATAGATGCAGGTAGTCACAATTGTAAAAAAACATCATGGATTACGGAAATCAACGAGATCCCTTTCACTATATATTGAATTTATTGAACAATTTGGATAAAATTCTCGCATAGCCTCACATCATATAATTTTATCCAACTCGTTTTGATAAATTCAATATTAATCAGGCACTCGTGTAAGATCATTATTAAACATCGATAAGATCCAATAGATGCAGGTAGACACTATTAAAAAAAAAGTCCCCCTCCGACTAAACTACGATTTAATTTTAATTACTTTTGGAATATGTAAATCGCGTAAAATGCTGCTTGGTATAACTTAATGGACGCTGTATCCAACTCGTTTGATAAATCAATATTAATCAGGCACTCGTGTAAGATCATTATTAAAAATCGATAAGAAAAAAAAACAATAGATGCAGGTAGACAGAATTGTAAAAAAAATAATTACCCTCCCACTACAACTACGATTTAATTCGTGAATAGAGGAAATCGCCAGGGCGATGTCTTTAGACCAATTTAATTACTTTTGTGTAATCATACAAATGTGTACAAACTGTAATGAAAATGGCTTAAAATCCAAAAATAAAACCCAGCGATATCATACAAATGTGTACAAAATGTCTTACCTTTTCCGACGTTCTGAAAAAGCCGCTCGTGCGGATTTGGTGCTTCTGGTGGACGTCGTACTGAACCAGGAAGCAAATATCTTCCTTTTTTAGTAGCTCTAAATGTCATTGTTACTAGTAACAGTATTCACAATATCACAAATAAAACATGCTTGTATATTAAAACATGAGGACTCTGTGTTTTTTGTTTCTTATTAATTCACAATAGTTTAGTGTTTTTCTTATTAATTCACAATATTTTAGTGTTTGTTAGCAGATGTTAATATGTAACTGAGTGATCACAAACCAAGAATGATGTAGATGTTGCGATATATCGACTAGACTACACCATATGAATCAGAAGGAATGAGTTATGCTCTCAAAACTAGCTTCGAGTTTGGGATGACAGTAGGGTTTGGTGCACCCTAGAACCTGGTTTAATCCCCAGTCTTTTTTGCCACTGACCGTTTGAAGACGACAGCCCTATTGTCAACCTTTTTTTGTGTGTTTTTGACGTCATATTCCATATTAACATTACCATTCATGTTTGTCGTTTTGCGTGTTTTAGAGTTAACTTCTGGGGAAGCTGCTTTTCCTGTTCGACTTTTATACTTTTTTTAAGTGTTTCTACGACCAAACTTCTGTTAACAATAATGGATGCCCTGGTTACTAGGTTAAAGGATAATTTTACATCATTTTTATAAATAGATAGCCTACTGCAGTGCCAGTGTTAAATATTTCATTATGTATTATTATTGGTGCGAAGGATTGCGGCAGGTGCAGTTCATAAAAAAAACACACCATACTTTTGAACATTTTCATATGTCAAGGAAATTGTCAATGGACGGACTTAATTCATAATATGTTGATTTTTTCAAATAACTGGTAATTAAGGAATTATAAGGCCAGTTTCAGTTGTGACTTAGCCGGTGTATGTATAGAACGGCATTTGTTCAATACAATACCAGTATGTACTATAGTCAGGTAGGCATGGAATGAAACACACCTTTTTTACAGTTGACAGAAAATGTAGTTATTTTATAAAATGTTTTTTGTTTAAAGTTAATAGATTTCTACTTTAGTTTGAATTACACATTTATGTTATACATACAATGCAGTTTGGTATACATTACGTAAATTGTAGTTATTGTGTAATTTGGCAAATCAAAAAAAGTTGTTCCATTTCAGGCCTAACAGTCTATACTTGACGATAGATGGTCCTCGGTAAATAATTATTAGGGTGATAACAAAAGGTATAAGATCGGCGTTGAAATTGATGCAAAATTAATTAAAGTTTTTTTAAACTTTATAAGAACGCACCCAGTACTATTATTGATAGAGGATTGTACTAAATGAATGTGCTTATCATTTATTTAGAATTCATTTGCATCTATTAAGCGATTTCGGTTCAGATCAACTGTAGGTTGCATCGTGCATTTTACGGATGAATCGGTAAATTTAGTAGCGCCTAATACTTATTGTTCAATGATGGGTAGGACCAGTAACAAGTATTTGCACAAATAATTCATCATAAACAATTGTATTGATACATAACTTATCAATTAAAATCAGTATAGATCTATTACATAGAGTATATGTCTCCGAAACCGCCTCTTACTCTCCGAATCCGCCTCTTACTCTCCGACACCGCCTCTTCATAAAAAATGACCATAATTATTTTCAATTTATATTCGATTGAATTTATTTCATTGAACGATGAAAGATAGGTGATTTCAAAGTCATAGACCTCGTTCGTGGGCAGATTTCTCATAAAACAGCAGAAAAACGGAGTAAAAACCAAGTCCAGTTGAGAAAATTACACTCGTCGATTGACTTATGACAATTCTACAGACCACATTTTTCAATATATTTCGAAACCAACACATAAAACAGGAAGGGAAAATATTCCTACATCGTACCACATTCCCCGATTTTTGAAAAAGATCGAGTTAGGGCCGAAAAAAAGGAAAATATTAAATTCACACTTACCGTTGCTGCTTCGATTTACTCTCCGCAACCGCATCGGAAGTGTCTCCGAAACGTCGTATTATCACCTCTTTTTGGAGGCGGTTGCGGAGTCTTGTAGGCGTGATATAGCTCGGTGCCCATCCCTATCTACCTACAGTGCCTGGTGTAATTGAAACGTTCCTACACCCTTGACTGAAAGTCAATCTAGTGTACGACCAGAGTTTTATCAGTCATATCTGGCATTAACCCTAGATACCGCTTGTATTAGCAACACCAATGAGACCTTAACTAAAAAGAAATATAAAAATATCGGACAGGGAAAGTAGCACTCAAGGAGGACAGTCAACCACAAAACACAGAAACAAATACGCAAACAGACAAACAAGAAGGCAAAAGCAATAATAAATGCAAACGACATCACAAACACAAAAGGGTTGACAACAGGGCTACCGCCTTGGAACGGTCAGTGGCAAAGTAGGCCACAGGGGGGTTTAAACCGGTTCTAGGGTGCACCAAACCTCACACTTACCCTACTGTCATCCCATTAAAACAGGACAGTGTAAATAAAGAAATCCCCGCCAAATCTCTAACCAACAAGGCAGCATCAATAGGCAATATAAGTAAAACACAAATATGCTCGTGTAAATATAATACAAAAAAACAATAGCATAGAAAGCCACAATGAAGGTACGCAATGACTTGGCAGAAGCCAGAGCAGTAAGAGAATAAACCATTAAGGGCACGACAAGAAAGATCATAGACAAACATCAAACGCCACCGTCCCAATGGGCTTTAGGTAGGCGTCATCATAGGGTCCACATCCTGTCCGGTCATCGTACAATTAAAGAGGAAAGCATAGTGGCGAACTGTAAAAAGATAGGGTCATAACCTCTTTTGATAAACTTTTTAACAAGTTTAACAAAGATAGTATGATAATGATCATGACCAAGAATCTTACGAAGTTTATAAATCACATCACCATAGAAGTCAGGTTGTGATAGTCCTTGTCGCAGAAGAGTCCTTAAATTACTTTTATATTTGGAAAGAAGATCAGGGTTACGATAATAAAATGTTGCAAAGGTTTTACGAAGTTTATGATAACGGTAACCCTGATATATATGTAAATTGGGTGTCCTGTGGTATTTTTGAGTTACCGAAAATACCACAGGAATTTTTTAATTTTTTTAAACACACCTATCTACAAATCAGCATGAAATGCTGATTTTGCTGGTTATATTGTTTTACTTGATTTATTAAAACTTTTTTAAAATAGGGGTAGTGAAGATTGCAAGTTTAAATTTTTTTATAAGTTATCAAAATTATAAAACGTTTATTTAATACAAAACAAATTTGTTGATTTGTTATTAAAATTACATTTAAATTAACAATTTTCTGAGTGGTGGATCGTAATCATACACATTACTAAAACAATTTATTACACACTTTTTAGACTTTTTTGTAATGTTGCCATTGCTTTCTTTCTTCCCTGCTCTACTAGTTCTTTTTTTTGAGCTTCACTTATTTTAGCCTTTTTTTGTTTGGTGTCTTCTTTTAAACTATAATATTTATCTAACTCATCTAAAATCATCTTAAACTCTTGATCAGATATTTGTGCATCACTCAACGCTTTTGATATTTACTGCTTTATACTATTTAACTTAGCCTCTGCCAAAGTTTTTATTTCATGATGTTTTTGAGCTTTTGCATTAAGCTTGCGTCTGATAAAATTAAAACAAACACCTGTAGCTCCACATACTATTGCTGCTATTTCTAAAGGTAGCAAAACTGGAATAACAAATCCAATCCCAACCATAATAACACCTGCTGATATCAAGGTAGTGTCAATTCCATCTGTAATATTAATACCACGTTTATATTTTTTATAAAGTGACTGACGTATATCTCGTTCTGTAATTAACCTTTTTTCAATTTCTGAAATCTTTTGTAATCTATAATTTTGTCCGTCTTCCACTGGCAACTCAGGATATATACTTGGGGCTGTTGGTTGCTTCATTTTTTATTAATAAATAAAAAATTAAATTAATTCAATTAATAATGATGCCACCGTATTTACAGCTGTAGCGTTAGCAACCTTGCATACAAAGTTAACAACAGAACCAGCACCAATCTCTAAAGGTTTATCAAAGTTATCATGATTGCGTGGAATGATGTGAAGCGTTATACCATAATTTGGTTGTTCAACACCATTGACAGAAACTATTACAGTTACGTCACCAACTAATCGTTCACATGCTAAACTTATTCCCATAATCCGTCCACGGCGTGTCATTACATGCCCCACATTTTTTTCTGCCCCGCCGTTACCAAATGAGAGTATTCTATTCGACACAAGTGGGCCCTTAGCCTCTGCAAATATTGTTATAATTCCATATTTAAGATTATCAACTCTATTTTTTAAATGATTAAACTGGTCAACAAAAGGCACAACTCGCCTATATAAATTTTGAACATCATTTATCAAAGCCTCTAAGTCTTCTGTTTTTTTAGGTCTTGTTGGTCCAAATATACTCATTGTTTTTTTTATAAAATTATATTTTTTAAATAATTTCTAAAACACAACTCATAGGCAAACCATGATTATTTATTTTGTTGCCATACTCATCTCTGACTTCTATTTTCAATTCAGTAATTGCACCATTCATAAGACAGTGATATTCAGGATAAAAACTTGTATATACTTTATCTCCAAACTGCTTATTTACTACAGGCACAACACCTATAATAGTGCTTGGTGCACCATTGAAATAATTACTACTCGTATTAACTTGTTTCAGATGAACATATAGCTGTTTGTAAGGAGCTAAATCCATTGGGTAATTTCCTATATTTTCTGTCCTTGTATCCCAGCATTTTTGAAAGACCGCTTGACATTCGTGTTTCTATTGGCGGATGCGAATGTATAATTACGAAGCCAGCTTGGACAATATTGTCCAGAATAATCTTTTCATTTAGCAATTTAAACTGTTCTGCCAACTCGTGAAAGTTATAAAGTCCACTTGGTAAATGTTCTATTTTATCTTGGTTTCTTGTCTTTATGGTTTCAATAATAATATTATACCAACCGATAGTGTATGTAATACCTTTTAATCCAACGCGCTTAGTTCCATCTCTATTATCGATATACTGTTGTAAATTAATAGAGTTGTCTATGTTTGAAATTGTATGAAACATTTTTTTAATATATATATATAAAAACACAAATAAAAATGATTTCTAAAGAATTTAAATATAACCCGGATGCTCACTATTTAAATACTTTCAGCAAGAAAGTGATAGATATAATAAATCAAAACATAGTTATAACATCAGACGGTAAAGGCTTTAAAGCATCATTTTCCAATGTCTTTGAAAAATACAAACTTCCATACGTCAAATCAGATGCTATAGTCCAACGCTGGGGAACAGATTGGATATTATTTTGGCAGAATCAGTTAAACTTTGCTATTTGGTGTGCGACAACTGGATGTGGTATTGATTTTAACAATCATCTAAAAGCTGATACTTTGGTTGGTTCGTTATTTCGATTTCATGTCTATTACCAAGTCAGAAGAATATTATTTGAAATGAGTGTAGCAATGCCACAAGACTCAAATTGGAATGCTTTTAATAACATATATAACCGAAACGCATACGAGAGAATATGCAAGGAGTTTAACGTTGACTTAAATTCGGACTGGAGACAGAAACAAAGCTATAATAATGGTCTAGGAACAATTTATAATTACTGGACAAATATTGGATATCATCCTTTGGTAAATACTGTATACGACAACAAAACGATGAGTTTTACAGTCTATGAGAGTGATAAAACATATCACATTGATAACATTGCACAAGGATTTGAGGCTGACAACAGCTGGTCTACTTTTATACTAGATTGTTCATTTGGATTTACAAGAGCTGGAGTAGAAAGAATCAATGACAGCATAAGAACATACTGCTGGGCAATTCTTGGTTCACAATCACAAACAAGAACATATATACTTGGAACTGGAACAGCATTTGATGCACAGAAACAATTTTTAGCAAATGTAGAGGACGCAATAAATAGCCCCATCGACTTGCCCAGTCAAATTTCAAGATATGAAAACACCCTAAAATATGCAAGAAGTAAAGTAAATTTTGTCTATGGAAGTGGATTGTATATGTCTCCGAGTGACATGGAATTAAGAATTGGAATAATACAAGACTACAATAATGAAATTGTAATAGCAACCGATGCACAAGCATTAGGATTGAATAATGATGTAAATGTAAAACCAGTGCCACCAAAAATTATTCAACCTTTTCAAGGCACCACAACAAAGAAATTTTTACCGGAAAATTCTGACTTTGATAAATCATCAATACATAAAACTGTGGAACATAACCCACCAGAAATACAAAAAATAGCGATTGAACACGAAGATAACAAAACAACTATAATTGTTGGTACTATAGTAATAGGTCTTGCTGCATTACTTATTTACGAGATTTACTAAACCACTCTTTGGCTGCCACATACAACAAACCGGAAACAAACACAAGCAAAGCCCATAGATTGTTACCAAGCCAATTAATAACATTACCTGTTGCAGATAAAAGCCATGATACTATTGCACCAATAACTCCTGGAAGTGCTGCAGCAGCTTTACCAGCAAGGTTGGCAAGAAGTTGACCAAGATTAAATAGTTGTTTTTTTATCCAATCTTTTACACTTGATGGATCAGGTTTTGGAGTTGGAACAGGTGCAGTCCCTCCTCCCGTTGTAGGAATAATGGTCTCAACTAATACCCCAATAATCATACCAAAGACAGTCAAAATACTAACAATAGTAATACCTTGCTCTCTGAATAATGTTTTTATTCTCTCACCCAATGTTGTGTCTTTTTTTAACACCCTATTTATAGTTTCTTTTATCCTGTTTATTTGACTGCGTAATGCTTTTGTGATTTCACTCGCCGCTTCAAGTCGTGCACTTATTTCATCTTCAATGTCTTTGAGGCGATCGCTAATTCTTTTTATCTGAAATTCATCACCATCAGCCTTAGCTTGTTCTAATTTTTGTTTTTCTTTCGTTCGGTCTTTTTTAAGCTCAGTGAGTTTTGCCAAGTTATTGACGAGTTCTTCCCTGCCAGTTGTCATCGCTTTTACTATTCCATCCATTTCACGCTTGCCTATATTTGTTTGTGTTGAAACAGCAGTTTTAGAATGAGTTTCATCTATTATATTACTCAAATTACTCTCAATTATATTTACAGCATCTACTGTATTTTGTACATCTTCAGTTGTTGAAAAATTTTGCATTGGTATATTTTCTCCTTCTTTTGTGATGGTATCTCTTGTTTTTGCCAAGGATGCTAATTCTGCCCTACCCTGAGCCTTTCTTTCACGTGGAACTAAATAATCATAAATGTTTAAATTATTTTTTACGAAGTCAACACCATGTTTTTTAACTAAAGTGTCCAGCGCATAAAACTTGATTGGTTCTTCTGGATTATTTCCCCTGTAATAGGTAAGTGGAACATCATCCATCCCAACTGCATATAACATTGGTCTACCGTTTTCGTCCTCAGCCAGTCTAAAATCATTTTTATAATCAATTCCGCTGATTTCAGCATTAACTTCAGTAAAAAATTGATCTACTAACCACTTTTTTTGTGTAAGCTGTTCTTTTGTTTTATCTTCCCCTTGAAGCTGATCAATATAGTTATTTTCATTTACAATATGTCTCTGGAATTCTGGGTCAGGTTGTATAATTTCGTCTTCGAGTAATTTATCCAAGTCTTCTTCAGTCATATCTTCAATATCTTCAACATTAAACATAGGATTTTCAAATCCACCCTCAGCCATTGTTTATTTTATTTAATTTTAAAAAATATATTTAAAAAATAAAAACAATGTCAGCTTACGGAAACAAACTCAGCCCTCATAGAAAACTAAGAGAACCTCATGGTGCCAAAGGCATCCGCACAAGTGTAGTAATAACTAATAATCCATCAACAATAGACCAAAACCAGCAACTGCTTGTAAGATTTCCCAATCTAAGTACTAATGATGTGATAGTTCCTCGTACTGCTCGTCTTGCCTTTGAAATAGAACTTAAAAGCAGAACAGACGCCAACGCTACTCTATTTCAAAATCTGGGTAGAACAATTGTAAAAAAAATGACAATAAGAATAAGTGGCAACGAAGTCATGTCAATAGATGACAGTGATATATATCATTGTTATGTAGATTTATGGAAAAGCACTACTGAACGATTAAACACAGCTTACCAAGGTATTGGTAAATCAAACATGCTAAAACATAGAGTTAGCGCGGGAGATGCTTCCTCAGACACCGGAGATGAAGCTATAGCAGCAGCTTATGGAAATATATTTTGTATTCCACTGGACTTTGAAATGTTAGAAAGTCATATGCCATTTTATCAAGCGGGGCTTGGTGATAGGTTAGAATATGAATTAACGTTTAACGATTATAACAAAGTTATCAAAAGCACTGATGCTGATGCATCTTATGTAATAAAAAATATCTGCTTGGAATTTGATACGGTTAGTGATGTTGAATTATCCAGACAAATAAGACAGCAAATCAATGGTAAGATAGTATTTATGTATGATCGTATCTTGCGACATAGAAAAATAACAGCAAACAAATCTGAAACCCTTTGGAATATCAACATTAATGTACCAGCACAGAGCATGAAAGGTATTTTAATGCTGTTTGAAGACCCAGAAAGAACAAGCGCAGAAACCTATTACAACACAAAGATTGAAAAGGTTGAAATGACAATAGAGGGAGTACCAAATCAGTTGTATAGTCAGGGCATGAAGGCATATCAACATTGGGATGAAATCAACAAATATTTTGCTTTAACATCAAAAAGAAACAAAGAGACAGAAATAGCAGCGAGGGACTTAAACTTTACCAATGTTTCTCTTGAGACTTATTTGACAAAATCATATGCTTTGTGGCTTGACCTTAGAACATGTGAGGACAATTTATTATACGGCAGTGGAAGAAGAATAGAAAACGGCAGTGAAGGTATAACGATACTAAAAAATAAAAAAGCAGATGCAGATCAAACTTTAAATATTTATATATATATAATACAAGATGCGCAAATCAATTTCGAAGATGGAAGATTCAAAGAAGTACGATACTAGTTTACAACAAAAATATCCTAAATATTCACACAGTGCCATTATTTGTGGTCAGACAGGCTGTGGTAAAACAGAGTTTGTTCTTGACATACTTGAACAAGAGTATGTTGGAGTTTTTAAACATATAATTATATTGTGACCAACCATAGAGTGGAAAGAGGCTTATAAAAATAGATCCTGGATAGGAGATGTGAAAAACCCAAAAGATAAAAAAATAATAATTGTCAATCCTGTTAGCAACGGTAAAGAAATGTTACAAGAACTGTTGCGTTTATTTTTCAAAAGATATGCTGGCCAGCCCACATTATACATTATTGACGATTGCTCAGCCACAAAAGAATTAACAAAGAAAAAAGATATGTTGTCAGAGTTGGCATTTTCTGGTCGTCACGCCAAACAATCAGTGTGGGTTATATCACAGAGATATAATTCTGTATTGAAAGATTTGAGAGAGCAAGCAAAATGGTTGTGTGTATTTTACACTAAGGACAGAGATAGTTATGAAAATTGTTTGAGAGAAAATGATGTTATTCCGACGTTGGAGGAGAGAACCAGAATAAGAAATTAAAGCTTTAGCTAAGACTAAATATTCGAAGTTAATTTTGAGGACTGACCAACCAACTGGTTATTGGGTTGAATACATTTTTTTAAAAATACAATCTAGAGTGTCCCATATAACCCATACACTCAATGCACTAACCAATATCGGTACAACATCACTACTCATGTTTTCCGGGGCTTGTAAAACATACCCTCTTGGCTCACATATAAAATATTCTACGCCATCCTTTGTCACAGAAATTACAGGCGTTTCCTGTGCACCTTTTTCGTACGTTTGTAAAAAATCACTTTCTGAAACACATATACAACATTTTACGTCATCTCTTGTCATAACATCCAGTGCTATTTTATTTTTGTTATAATCACTAATCTCACCGTCTGTTATTTTCAAATCCATTTTTTCTTATATAATATTTTTTTATTATTACAAAATATATTTATTTCATAATATCCGCAGGTATAATACCTTTTTTTACAACTGTTGCTAATAGTAATACTAACAGCAAAGTAGCAATGTTAATAGCAATACTGACCATGAATATAGTATTGCTAATAGCATTGCTCATAGCAAATTAGTAATGTTAATAGCAATGCTTGCAGCAAATTAATAATGTTAATAGAAAAAATAGCAATGTTAATAACAATGCTATTAACAATACTAACAATTACTAGTTGCATGAATATCGCAGTTAGTTGTTTTGTATTTTATATTTATTTCAAGATAAAAAATAAGATTACTAATATAAAAATGAATGCGGAAGAACTATTACAAAATATATCGGAACAGACGGAACCAGATGAATCAAAGCAACAAGAAACAAAAACAGAAAGATTATCAGCCATAGTGGCTGGCGGCGGTAGTCGTCAATATTTGGGTAAAGAAATACAACTCACAAACATAGATGGTATGTCCCCGGATGAAATTAACAAACTTTACTGCAGATATGAAGCACGGCTTGGGGCGAGCATGACCAAGACTTTAGGTAATTCTTTTATTAACTTGTATGTGATGGGAGTATCAAAATAGTTCAATGTAACCAATCCACCAAAGCTGATAGAAGATTTGGAGGAAGACCCATTTATTAATCATGCTTTGACAAGTGCTTGTTGTGAGTTGTATTACAGGTATGGAATGTGCTTAGCACCATTTACAGCAATACTGACAACTGTTAGACATATTGATTTTAATAAAAATAAAAATATAGATAATATAAATGGAGAACCAAGAGAGTGAAGTTATACCTGTTGTTACACAACCTGTTGAACAACAAAAAGTAAAAAATCCAAAAAGAATAGAAGCTGGAAAAAAAGGAGCAGCGGCAAGAAAGGCAAAGCGTTTGCTTCAAGATGCTGCAAATCAAATAACAAAAAAAACAATAGGTGAAGAAGAACCAGAAAAAATCAAAATAAACGTATACAAAAATTATATTCCACCGTGTCTGGTTTTATTAGGCATTGCTGGGTTGGGTTTGTATATTTATAACAAAAAATCTGCTACGCAACCTGTGCAACCTGCTGCTGTTCGTGTTGCACCAAAAGACCCGTTTGATTGTTTTTAATAATTTATTTAAAAAAATAATATAAAAAATAATATAAAAAAAATGGCAGCAAGTATTGACGGAAAACAAATTGTAAATATGATGTATCATGCTGGAGTGGAAACACTTCTAACTGTTGGATATTCTGAGATTGGCAGAAAACTACTAAAAAGACCAGCCCCTAAAGTGGATTTTAATATGGTAGATTTTGGTATGCTGTCTGTTGATATAATGTTAGCAATGGCTACAAAGGATATGCTGATTAAGCAAGGTATTATTCCTGCGGATATTATGAAATAATTTTAAAAAATATATATAAAAAAAATGGCAAGTGCAGTAGCAATGATGATAGGTGGCGCATTAACAAATGCATTGGCATTTAGCGGTTCAAATTATTTCTTTTCAAAAATGGGAAGTCATTCAGATGAGGAAAGACAAAGGCATGACAAAGCCGTAGAACAATTAAACGCAGCACAAGTGGAGTGGAATAAAAAAAGAACAGAGAGGTTAGATTTTATTAATAAGCAACTGCAAAAAGAGCATCATGCAGAGCAGACTTTTGATGATGTAGACCAAGCTATGAAGCAGTATTATTACACAACTGGTAATTTAAAACATTTACTTTTGGAACCAGAGCCCAAGTTGAGTGATTTTTATACACCATCTCCTGATCAACAGAATAGAGAAATTACGTTTATTGTGGTGGGCATGGCTGCAACTGGATTTGTGGCGTATAAATTGAGTTCATAAAAAAAAAATAGTTTAAAACTGTAATTACTTTGGACTTCTTTGAAATAACTAAATATGTTTACTTTGAAATAACCTTTGAAAAGACTAAGTCGTATGCATGATACTTATTTTTTTTTTTTTTTTTACATGGTTTCAATCCAAGTGGTCGCATATAATATGGTGGTTTAGCACTCTTCTCTAATTTATTTTTGAGATGATCAGGCGCCCATACTTCACCGTTGTCTAATAATGTCAATACCATGGATGGACCATATTCAGTTTCTACTATTTTCGTATCTGTAATAGTGTATATTTTATTTAGTTCCAAGTCTGTCCATTTCTTTGTGCTATTTTGATATTGCTCTTCGAGCAGTTCATCAAATTGTGCAGTTGTGATTTCCATTTTTTCTTTATAGTTATATAAAGTTTAATCTTTAGTAGAAAAAAATGGAAAAGATTTATTACAGCCCAAAAGGATTTTGGAGAGGTTACACAGCAGTTAAAAAATTAGCAAAAGAGGCTGGTGTCAGTGAAAAAAAGGCATTAGAATTTTTAAAGAAACAAGCTGTGTGGCAGATTTATTTACCTGCGCCGAAGAAAATAGTTAGACCCAGGTTTGATGTTTCTGCTAAAAATGGAGTGCATCAAGCTGATTTGTTATTTTTACCGCATGATACTTTTGGCTTTGGCCGTGGCCGCAAGACATATAAATATGCATTGACTGTGGTTGATATTGCAAGTAGACATAAAGAAGCAGAGCCACTGACTTCCAAGGATAGTAAAGAAGTTGCTAAAGCATTTGAAAATATATACAGTCGACATTTAAAATATCCAAAGTTATTACAAGTGGATCCAGGCAGAGAATTTATGGGTGCAGTATCACAGTTGATGGCAAAACACAAAGCAAATATCAGACGAGGTAGAACAGAAATACACAGAGACCAAGCTTTAGTGGAAAGATTTAACAGAACATTAGCTGAAAGATTGTTTGGCTATCAGTATGCTAAGGAAATAGATTCCCAAAAACGTAATAGAGAATGGGTAAAGAGATTACCAAAAGTTGTTAAAGCCATAAATGCGGAGACAAAAAAGCCTCCTCCTGTTGAAACAAAAATATTAAAAGATGATCCTATTTGTATGAATGCAAGTGTAAGATATTTATATCAACCCGGGGAACAAGAAGGTGGAAGACGCAGAGCAACTGATCCAATGTGGAGTGTAGATATTCACAAGATTAAAAGTTATATGGTGACGCAAGGTATAAGAGTATATTATTTGAAAGCACCAGCGCCACAGAGAGGATTTGTCAAAGAAGAATTACTTATTGTTCCTGCTGATACCCAAATTCATAAGTTTTTATAGAAACCATGTGCATCAGTTGTAATTCCATCTTCTCGGATATATCTTTTTGAGTAAAATGGTGACAAGGTAACTTTGTTTACTGTTATGCCGTATATTTGATGTTTTATTGATCGCAACATATTCATTTCATGGTTATATTTTTTCTTGTTGAATAATGCATCTTTGTAGTTTTCAAAATTTATATGTTTTTTGACTACATAGGTTTTTACCTTTTTTTGGCATCTCGATTCGGCAAGAGTTTTTGTTAATACCTTCACAGTCTATTTTGTGTTTTTCAAGTAGTTTTTCATCGGAGTAGCCATGAAGGCAACGATCACAAAAGTAAGTTTTACCATGATGTTTGTTTTGATCATAAAGTAATTTGTTTAGGTCTTTAATCCAGCACCAATGATATTTTGTTTCTTTTTTAACTTTTTCGTGATTATCATCAGGGTTATAATTATCATCTATGATCCCTTCTTCGTTGTTTGGATCATCTTTGTTTTCTGGTTCAACTTCAGTATCTTCAGAGATTAACATCAAATTAATTCTTTTTATGTCCTTCGGCTGCTCTGATATTTTATATGGAAAAACAGATGCCTTTTTAATTTTTTCTGATACTGTATACCCGTAAGCATTAATGGCAATATTGTTTTGTTTTTCTACTTTTTAAATTTGTGAAATCGGAGTCGGACAATCAATACCATCCATGTTTAACTTACCCATGTGTTTGTTGTAACTAGACATCTTGATTGGATTATTTTTATTAGACCACAAAGCAGAAACCAATGACACTTCCAAGCATCTATCATCTTTATTGATAACATTTATAATTGGTTTCTTATCAGATACTACTTTATGTAAAGGAATATATGAAGAACCTTTTAGTGGCTCATACTTTGCAAAATTAAAATAAAGTGTAATACAGTAATCAACTTCTAATCCTGATGCTGTGTATAAATCTTTCCAAATGTTCTTGTATGTCATCAGATGATTTATCATACAACTCATCTATTTTTTCAGAAGATAAAATTGTATTTTGTTCACTATGTAATACTGCTGTGGTGTATTTTTTTGTAGCACCATCATCTTTAAATAATTCTACAGTGAGACCTAACTGAAATTTTATTCCATTCATTTTTGTCAGCTCTTTGGTTATTTGTTTCGTAATGATAGATTTTTTATTATGGAGTAGTTTCCGAGGATCTTTATATTTTTTGGCAGATATTTCGTATGCTTTGAAATAACCACATTTCGGCTTGTCAACTAGTTTTAGTTCTTCTTTAAAATTTTTATCATTAAACTCTTTCAATTCATTTATAACATCAATTTGTGCTTTGTCATATTTTTGTTCTTGTAATTTATATTTTTGCTTTTCTCGCCTACGTTGTTTTTTAGCACGCCGTCTCTTAAGTAAATTTTCTAATGTTTGAGATTTAACCTCTTTTATAGTTTCCTTTGGTTTACAACTGGTGGTTGAATAACCATAAGACTATGTTCTAGTGCTTCTTTGCTTATCGCTCCTGTATCAAACAGACGTATTCAGTTTCTTATAGTCTCTTCGTTTTCCATTCTCTTTGTTTGTTATATATATATATTTTTTTTTATTTAATATAAAAATAATTATAGTAAAGATAGACAATGGAAATCAATGTTTGTAAATTTCTTAAAATTGGATTACATAATCCATGTAAAAATAAGCCAACAAAAGATTCTAATTATTGCAGTTTGCATAAATATAGATTAAAAACAAGTCATGTATTACCGTGTCAAATATGTAAAAAAGGCACTTATGCAAAATATCAAGTGTGTGTTGGGTGCGGTGCAGCTTCAATTAGAAAAATGAAAGATTATTGGAGGTTTAAGTCGTATAACGCCGAGTGTTTAAAATTTAGACGTATTGAGGTTTAAACTAAAATTTAACAATAAAAAAGAAAGCAATATAACACGCAAATCAGCATTTCATGCTGATTGTAAATAGATATATATAAAAAAATTAAAAAATTCCTATGGTAATTTTGAGTTGCCAAAAATACCACAGGAGGCCCAATTTACATATATATCCCTGATTGAGTAACTTTTTAGTTATACAAAGATTACGAATATTAAAGTCCTCAACTCGAGTACAAGCTCTAGAAAAACGAATAAGTTGAGACACATACACCCCATAAGAAGTTGCTCGGGGAACATCCCCATCCAAGTGGGGATAATTAATAATGTAAAAATTAAAATCATCTCTCTTGTCATAGATTTTGCTAATTATTTTACCATTTTCAATCGAGAGATCTAAATCAAGAAAAGAAGCGCTATTATCAGATATATTAGCTTTGTTAAGCTGAAGTTTTTTAGGATAAATATAATTAACAATAGTTGGAAAGAAGGGGTTGTCAATGTTCATTATGACATCCAGATACCGAGAGGTGTCATTAAAGGCTTCAATAAAATTTGCCTGGGTATCTGGTGAAAGACTCAACATGAAATCCCTTTCATAGCAAAATAAGAACAAATCTGCGACAAGTGGTGCACAGTTCGTACCCATAGGGATACCAATAATTTGTCTATAAACAGTGGTTCCATACCTGACGAAAATATTATCTAATAGGAAGATGAGTGCTTCACAAACTTCATAGCAAGTCCACATAGTATAATTGCCTAAACTGCCGTTAGTAAAAACGCTTTTATATTATTACATGCCAAAAATGTAGTATTTTCTCTAGCGAATGTTTTTTGAATAAGAGAAATTAGCTTGTCTTTAATAAGGTGATGTGGTAAGGTTGTATATAGTGTAGAGAAGTCATAAGTGCTTATTGATGAAACTTGACCTTTATTGAAAATTTTATCAAGAACGTCTCCTGAATTTTTTATAGACCAAAATAAATTAATCCCAGAGTTTTCATAAGTTTTATCACAATATAGTTTAACGTGATCTTTAACGGCAGTAAGACAAGAAGTTAAAAGTTTGGAGATGTTTGTTGTGGTGCAGACACTAGAATTCGAAAAAGCGAGCCTTATATGGATTTTTATGTAATTTAGGAATCCAGTACATAGTAGGCAGTTTATTTTGCTTATCGTTTACACCAGCCTTGAAAGTAGTTCACCGAGTGATATGTGCGGAAACAACATCATCCTCAGTAAAATTAACTGGAGTATACGAATTGGTGCTGCCGAGTTCCAGAGATAAAACATTGACGTAATGTAGGCGTCAAACAATAATTACATTATTAGCTGCTTTATCTGCAGGAACTAAAACAAATGTATTATGAAATTCCTGAATTCCCGATTTTAAATTACGAAAGGAAAACCTAGGTCTCGGAGGAAGTAAAGAGGGCTTATCATTATAAAAGTTAATACGTGTATCTATAATTTTCAGAATTTACTTTTTCCAAGTAGAAAGTGAGTTTGGGTCCGCATGTCCTCTACGACACCATTTGATACTAAAATCTTCAATGGATTGGGCCATCTGGGCACGACAGGCATTCAAATCAATAGTTGAAGGTAATCTATATTTAGGACCTTTCGAAAACAAATGCCGAATACGTTTATCAATAATATCAAAATTACCAGTGATGACATTACCTGCTGGAGCATAGCAACATTTTGATGTGTTGCATTCACATTCCTTAGGAGTATTATGTACTATATCAAGGTCAGAAACTATTTTGTTGTAGTTGAAAATAATATTTTAATAGGCTTTTTATACTTATAACAAATTACAGGGCTTTCGGAATTTTTGAAATATTTTGGGATAGAATCAACTACATGAATATCTCGAAAAATACTAGGCATGTCAATGAAATCAATACCTTTATTAATATATAGTAGTTTTAGAAAATGCCTGACGTGATCAGACTCCTTGTCAATATGGGGTCGGAGAACATGTTGTGCATAGCTTTGAACTATGGAAGCAGTGTTATACAAGGGATCTGTACGAATGAACATTTTGTCGGTTTCCTCGTCGATCAACTTTAGTGATGAAATGGACAAAGAGGTAAGCCGTGAAAGCATAGAGTGCTTTCCAGACAGATCACTAGATAATCCGATCTGCATATAATTTCTACCTAACAATCACCGGATAGACACATCATATAGGAACTGGAAAATCTCAGGGAATATCGTATTCACCAGGGACGCTATAAACATGATAAACCGAACAAAAACACACAGAGTTGTATCAGTCATATCTGGCATTAACCCTAGATCCCGCTTGTATTAGCAACACCAATGAGACCTTAACAACTAACCCTTATTTGATTTGGAATCAGGATCGTAATTTAGCCAGAATTAAATGCCGAACTTTATTACAGATCACTGAATAATCCGATCTACATATAATTTCTACTTAACAATCACCAGATAGACACATCATATAGGAACTGGAAAATCTCAGGGAATATCGTATTCACCAGGGACGCTATAAACCGAACAAAAACACTTGAAGTTTTTCTCATCAAATTTTAATAATACCAAATAAATCAAAGAATTGAAGATCCAAAGAGGGTATCTCCTGTTATTTTCATGTTATTTCTTTTTCAATATACACTGCTAATACTTTACATGCTATATGAGAAAAATATATAGTTTGACTACACAGCAGAACACACACTTGTAACAGACCTGCTGCAGTGGTGATTAAAAAAATTGTATTGTTGTATTGTGTGCGTAGTTCATAATACAATAATAGTTCATAATAGTATAATTATTGCGCTTTTGTTTATTCCTTTATATGTGAAAATACGTTCTCGTTTTTCTTAACAGGTGACAGGAATAGTCGTTGCACATTTGTATGATAGCTGTTTGTTCATCTCAACCATAAAGACAAAGTCAACTACTGTGACCGCTCCTCGTTTGTCGTCGTCACTTCGTGGTCGTTCGTGAATTGAATGTTGCTTAACGGCTCATTAACACAGTATAGGTTATTTAGAGCCGCCCCAGAGAGAGGGGAAGGATAAAAAGGAATCCGGGCGGTCGTTTGTGAATGTTTCTGTTATAAAACACATACATGTCTTTGATATTCGGCAATCTTGATGTTTTAAAACGTCGCGGAGTGCCGTTAGTTTTTCTATATAACTAGCATTTTTGCAATCATTAATAATAATTATAATAAAAATAGTATAACTCAGACATTACGTACTGAGGATTATATTGCCAATATATTGTCTTAAAACGAATATTGTAGAATAATGAAGAAAGTTGAAAACTCAACATTTTATTTAAATAAATGCGAGAAGGTTAAAGGTGAAAATGATACTGAAATAATAAATAGAGAGGCTGATTTTAATGCTTGATAAAATCTTCAAGATTGTCGTGTAATTACTTTAATTGCGTCTAGAAAATGGTGGAGCGTCGCAGTATCGGCTTAAAGTAATTGGCAAATATATAGAGAATAATAAATGGGTATTTTCATATCACACCCTATATCAGGCCAGAGACACCATGATATAGGTTAAGGGCCTGATATAGGGTGTGATATAAAAATAAACATTTTTTATTCTATTCATCATATACTTCAGCAATGACTTTGTTGAGCTAACTTACTACGCTGTTTTCCAGGGAGAAAACAATAATATTATTAATAGATGTAATTCCATTCTGATGTGTTCACGTCTGTGGCGTAAGTGTAGATCTCCACGACATTTTCTTTTCTCCGAAACTTGATTTTAAATGAATGCCATTGAATTTGAAATTGTCTAATTCTGAAAATGAATGGTCACAAGTGTTTTTTCATCTACGGATGGTTCTATATCATTGCGTTTATTATACATTTGTTAAACTCTCTTTATGGTCCGTGTACTATGGCTTATTTATTTTTTTATTTTACTTCTATCTATATATTTATCATCTCTTTTATTTCATCTTCTTAGCATTACTAGTCAAGTCATTTCCGTTGAGTTATGGTCAAAGATGACAGCTCAACGTACATGTAGATGTATAGCCAATAATCTGGCGCGAAAACGGGATGGAATGCAGACGACAAAACCATACGCTTGTCAAATCGTATAGAATCGTAACTAATCGGTAATTTCCGTATCACTCCGTTGAAAGAGTCATAAATTTCCGTAATATGACATTTCACGGGTGTGATAAAGCTTTATTGCCCGGCAACTAAATCCTGATTGATATGACTAGCTAGATCCATTTCGTATCGTTTATTCAAAGACAACGTTTTTATAGGGAAGTATGTGATAAAATATGCTATGTCAGGCTTGTCAACGAGCTATCATTATAACGAACGATTGTGAGCTACAGTAGTTCACCTTTTAGGGGTTGAAAATGACTGTCGGTTTGAAACTACCTCACACGTGACTCATTCATATGCGTGTGTTACTACCAGTTAAAATAAGAACTGAGTAGCTTTAAATGGTGACCCTGGCTATTCCCCGGGGTTCACAGTTATACATATTTAAATCTTTAAACACATTTTCTTCCCTGACACTTCAGGAGCTAGAAGATTCATATTTTGCATGTACATTTATGATCCTCTACCAAGATGGTGCAAATGGTGACCCAGGGTTAAATTTGACACCCTCACTCCACGGGCCACATGTTTTAAATAGACTTATACTGGAAATACTTAAACTGTTTTCTCTTAAACCAGAAAGTGTAGCACTCTCATATATTACATGCAACATGTGCTTATGAACCTCTAAGAAGTTTGTTCACATGGTGACTCTGAGAATAAATCTGCCCCTCTCCTGGCATTTACAAATGTCTTCTCTGATACCACAAGTCATAGAGCTCTCTTAAATTGTAAGTAGCACATTAAACATACGATCCTAGACCATGTTTGTTCAAATGGTGACGCATTTGTTAAACCTGGTCTGGCCCCTGGTGGTCGCCTAATTTGGAAATTTATAGCAAACCATTTAAAAAAAACTCTTCTTCTCTGAAACCACAAAGAATAGTACTGTCATATAATGCATTTAGCACAAGCTTATGGTCCTCTAACACGTTTCTTCAAATGATGGGGTCAATTCTGGTGTCGTCCGATTTTTTACAGTTTATAGGCGTTTTTTTGTTTTATTTAAATGGTGAGCCTCGGGTTAAATTTTAGCATACGCGTGGTTATCAGTTTGACACAGCGTGATATTGCAATAGCTTTCAAAACATATTCTCGTGAATTAACTAGTCCTGTTTTTGCTAACACACTGTTGCATGTACAATAGACAAAAGGTCATCAGGTGAGCGATTAATGGCATGTTTGCTCTCTTGTGTTTTACTGACCTTCTTCACAGGCAATACGTTAAATGATTGTGATGTTTTGCATTCCATTCATGCCGTCTAGTTACTGAGCGATTAATTATTTTCCATCCAGACGGGGTCGTATATGCCTGGCTGCCAGTCTGTAGGGATAAATTAAGCCGTCCCGAATCAATACAAATAAGATGCGTAAAAACAATTTGTCTAAATATTTTCTCAACGAAAATTATTCAATGACACCATTTCATGAAAATTGAATATAAATATGAAATATATTAGTTACATATACATATATACGTTAATGTCATGCGAGCTTCGGCAGGAACTCATTGTATCCTGTAGTGGAGAAATGTTCATCCTTTAGAAACGCGAATACAAATAAGGAAATGATCTTGAAATATACTCTGTAAAAAAAGTTTTGGACCATGGCAGTGTTCTAACTCTTACACTGATCGCTAAACCTTGACATTCGACCATAACCCTTATTATCTCAGTTGATAATTCACAATAGATCAACAACCAACAATAATTATTGTTTACAATGAAACTTTGCGAAAAAATATTAATCTTTTTATTGGTTACTCGAATGTGTCCGTAACTGTTACTTTTAATGGACTTTGCAACATTGTTTACAGACCCTTTGTGTGTTCGCGATATTTTTTTAAAAATCAAATCTTGTTTGGAATTTAATGTTTCTGGTACCAAATTAACCGGGAAGGGTAGACCTTGGTTACTAAAAAAAGATACTTAAATTCTGTCCACTAGTTTTATTTTTATATGACTTTATATACCCTGGTCCAAAACTTTTTTTACCGAGTATAGATCCAACTCTAGTAGACAGATTGTCAAGGTATATTTACTGGGAAATATTGAACGTTTACAAACAGTGAATTTAGCTTCAACTATTTGAATCCTTTCAGCCCAGTTTGAATGACAAGTTACATCCATGACAAGTAATATGAACTAAATATTATTTTCTAAATTTTTGTAAACGTAAGTTTTTAAGCATTCTTTCATTTTATAAATCTATGTAAAAATGTTGTAATAAAACGTTTTAAAAAGTTTATAAAAAGAGGTTATTAATATCATTTTGAAACGCACTGCATGTTTAACGGTTGGTTGACTCATTTACAATTCGTCACTTTTTGTTTCTTGATTGTGGACACTACGATGAAGTTTACCTAAATACTTATAGGACGATAGCATTTGATTTTTGTATTAAATCTGTGGTCCTGAAGTTGAATAATGCATATCCTATTCGACTTTTGTATCCAAATTTTTTATATTTTATATAGAAACTATGCCAAACATTTCTATTAAACATAATTATTGTAATTATATTAACGTTCAAGGATATATTACGAAAGAAAAACTCGCAAAAATACAAAATACTTACAATTTGCATTAAAAATCCAAGTTGGTAAAGATACATCGTCAAGAATCATAGACTAGTCATGGTGTAACAGATACCACTATCGTTGCGTAACCGTGACTGGATTTTGTCGAGGATCCATTTGCGCTTAAACCAGGTTTACCCTCAGATGTCAAGAGTATATTTTATATGGGGTTTATCGTCGCTTTTAATAGTCCTTCAGTCATATTACGACGGCGGCACTAGAAGACCGCTGGAATACCACGTCTTAGACACATGACGTGTTACTAAGCTGTGAGCTAGTAGGAGAAACCCTTTCCCACAGGGGGAATTTTGTACACCTATTTTATCTGAAAGCCCATTATGTGCAGAGCATTTGGAACATGTGTGCCATCTGGCGACTGAGACTTTATCGTGTTACTGGGTGTAGAATACGTTACCTATAAAATACCTATAACATAATAATTAATTTTACTGCAATTTGAAGATTAAACATGTATGGAAGAAAGAGTTTGTATATTAAATTGTCTTCATTATTCATGCCTAATATAATACAAAAGTTCGTTTTACTTACTTTTTACACCTTGGATACCTGCATTACTAAGCCTACGTTACCGTAATTTGCGTTACATTGTTCTATTAAGTTTATTAACGTAAAACATTAAAAACATTAATGATGTTATATCCGAAAATTATTCTAAACATTACAGATATCCCATGATGTTGATAATGTTTGGTTCTTGTAATATCCGTTACTTTGTGTGTTAAATCATTTTCATTTTTTTCCGCATGTTGAAAGAATTTAGAACAAATCATCCAATACACTATTAAAGTTTTATTGCAACATTCCGTTAGACATAATTGATTGTAACAACTCATTTTGAATATTATTTATGCTTTTTGAACTACAACATTTCCTTTTACTTACTGTGTATACCTTAAATACCTGCATTATTAAGCCAACGTTATCGTAATTTACGTTACCTTGTTGAATGAAGGTGTTTGGTTTAAATTAAGTTAAAGAAATTAAGAAAATAAATATTTTATACCCGAAAATTATTTTAAACATCTTAGTTATGACAGACATACGTATCCATGATGTGAACAATGTTTTTGTTCTTGTATTGTCCGTTACACTGTGTCTTTTTTAAAATAATTAATAATAATTTTCCGTGTCTTACTAGAAATTTAGAAAATTCAGTCAATTAGCTTATAAAGATGTTAATACAACATTCCTCTAAACATCATCGATGGTAACAACAATGTTTGAACAGACATAGAATTATGTCAAGCTTATATGTGTTACCTCATTACTAACGTTACGTATGTTACCAGTTGTGTTTGCATCATATTATTTAAATACCTCATCTAAGTGTCAAATAAAAACACGGATATATATCTTTATTTTCCTTTATATATTGTTTATTCTTAGACCAACATTGATTGAAATGAAGTTTGTATATAATTTCCACGACTCTTCCGTATGTTTTACGCTACCAAATTCAAAGAAAAATAGGAAAGTATATTCACAATTTTAACTGCTAATGTATTCATATATTAATCAAATGTAACATATTAAACAATTTCAACATTTCACAAAATGAATTGAACTTCTCTTACGTTAATTACACATATAATTGTATAGCTCTATAAGATAGCATGCATTTTCATGGAAATATATTACATCATTTGAGCTTTTAATAATCATACATTATCATCACAGTATCAATCAGTTTGATGGCTGCCATATCTTCCCGCCCATTATTGCTTCCTTCTTCAGTGTTAGGCTCTTTGAACATGATGTCAACCAACTATTGTGACGCAATATCACCAAGAGTCCAGTCAAATTCAATAAATTGTTATCTTCCCTCAATTTGGCTTTGTCAGTTCTAACTGATTTGCCATCAGTTGTTGCAAGAGACCATGGTACTGAGCCTAGAGGATATGATAATTCAACTTATGATCTGTCTTATACCTGATCAGTAAGAGAACCAATTAACCAAATATAGTGTGTTATAGATCGGGACGGCGTATCAATTAACAAGTCATTGACAAATATGTCATGGTATTCTCAGCCTGATGCTGTAATAGATCTTCATCAACATATCTATATGCTGAAATGCGGACGATCACAGGTATAGCTCATAGCCATTGATATCAACTTGGAATGGGGTTTGTGAAACCAATGATAGATTATGTGGCTCTTCTCAAGTCTTTCTCGTTGTTCTTTGTTTGGTATGCATGCAGTTCTTTGTGCGAAAGTATATATTTGCTATCTGGTGAGTGGCCTCTAGCAGCTTTGCTCTACTTTGACGTGTAGTGCACCAGTGGTATTACAGGTATGCTGCATACTTTCTACTGAATCCAATGATGTTACCCTGAAAATTTGCATGTTCATTGATAGTTTATGAATAGTTATGTCACTTGTGGAAGAGGGACAACGAATCTACTGTTTTGAAGAAATTCATTTGACCCGGGGATGGGTTGTTTCATGACTAAGGGTGTCATTAAATATACTGGGATGTGTCTGGCGTAGTTCCAATGGTCATACTCAAAGAACATTGGACATAGGCGTTAGAATGAAGATAAATGCATGTCAAGGTCATTTTCCTTTGTGTTTGTCTTTGATAAGAGTTAGTATTGTTAGTATTGTGTTGTCCAAATACTAGTAATCAGAATAAGGCAAGACTAACTTACATTGGATTGGGACAAAATATTATTATTCTTTGGGGATTGTCTCAAAAGCAGGATACATTGTAACAAAGGGAAGATGCAATAAATAGCAAAAAAAACATTGTCAATAACGGATCAGCTCCCAGTAGTTTATTGTGCAATTACTATTTTCCTGATTTATGAGTCATTTTAAAATTTTATTTTTTATTTTTTATTTTTAGACATTATATTTATTTATTTACTTATTATCTATACTAATGAATTATAATATTACATTTTTTTTAAAAAAATCATAGTTAAAAATACAATACTAGCACCTTTATTTCTGGAAACGTCCAATAATGACATTTTCAAAACATGATAATGGTAACGTATTTCAAATGGATGTCAGGCCCTTATGTCCCCACTCTCATTTAGCAAACATACTTCATTTGTAGCAAATGCATACCCTTTCAGGAAAATATTTTCTTAAAAATTTCCCCAGAGTGGGGATGGCCTTTTTTGGTAACTTACGGTCTAATTATTATTAAATGTATTTATGATTTTTTGGTAACGATCAGGGAGTAACGTAAACAACAGTATATTTTCATATTTGCATTATGTTGAAAAGGCTGTCTAAATTAAAGAGTTCGTAAATAACATAAATATAGGTAGTATGTGTTCTTCATATCCACTTGTTATACTCATATTCAAATTTATTGAAGGTGTTTTGGAATTGTTATAGTAACGTAATTGTCGCGTGAGTTACACACAAACGCCCCAACGCTCAGATAGCACACATGTCTCATTTTGAAGCTTTTTGTATGAACGTTCAGAAAATCAGGGGGGAGGGGGTCTATAGCCAGCTCAAGGACTATACCTCACTCAGTCACATTATACTGACACCGGGCCCCTATAGCTGCCCTTTATGTCTAGCAAGAAAACTGCAAGAACCCTTTTTATAGATTGAACCCACGGCCTCCAACATGCGAGGCGGACGACCTACCATTAGGCCACGCCCAGTTTGATAAGATTATCAAACACTCAAATATTCATTTTGTAACTGAGATATCATTTAGTTTTATTACTAAAGCTTTTTAAATTTTGGTTGTATTAAACTTTGAATCTGAAGAATGTCAAATACTAACCTTCATTGCCGGAGTCACATCCTCCTCCGAGAGTAATTTGTTTGAATGGTGTTTTACATCATTTTTTACACATTTTAGGCCATATTTGACGGTCGGTTCTATTTTTGGTATAGGCAGACCACCCTATCGTTCCTGGGTAGTATCAGTAATGCAGACCTTTCGCTATTCGTAAAAATCGACACTTTCT
The DNA here is from genome assembly GCA_037043455.1 of Cyrtodaria siliqua. NCBI lineage: Eukaryota > Metazoa > Mollusca > Bivalvia > Adapedonta > Hiatellidae > Cyrtodaria > Cyrtodaria siliqua. Next base: position 174,731 of record JAWPHD010000092.1, on the reverse strand, counting down.
CACTTAAAAGTTGAGCTCCCAGTGAGAATTCTGTTAGATGCGAGAAGCTTTACAGCGCAACGTAGTTAACTCCTCAAGATATCACAAACACACACACACACACACACACACACACACATGTTATATTATTTAAAAGTATTGGAGTTATATCTTTGACGCAAATAGAGCAAACGATTTATTTGATTTCACGTTAAGTGGTTTTTACGAATAAATTTATATTCTATTTTCATGTTGCTGTTTTTTTAAACTTATATATTACTTACTGGCCCTTTGGGATCACCAAGCCAAATATTTGTGGCTTTTTTTTTAACTTTTGCCTTCTCGTTTGTCTGTTTGCGTGTTTGTTTTTGTGTTTTGTGGTTGACTGTCGTCCTTGAATGCTGCTTTCCCTGTCCGATATTTTTATATTTCTTTGTAGTAGAATTTCGCTTAAGCCGGTGGTATGAGGCGTGAGAGGTGTTGCACTTTACATTACGACTCATGAACAGGCTCAATAAAACCGAGTCCGCTACTTTTGTCTTTTGTTTGTGTTTGTTGCTTCCAAAGGATCCACTTTTCAGTATTTATTATACAAAAGCAACACTTATATTCACGCTTAATTAAACACTAAAATATGAAACGGGACCTACTTTTATTTTTTTTTAAACTTTTCAGCTTTTCTGTCATAAACAAGAAGAAGATCAGCTTAACCTTCTTTTCATCTAGTCCAGGCATTTGTTTTATATCATTATGTATATGCTGGTAACAGTTTGTCCGAGAGATACATTTACTCTAACTTCATTTATGCGTGTATGCAACATTTAAGATCACCCTCAGATCTGCAGCTTTATATAGCTTGAGGTATATAATTAATCACAACCCTCAAAATATTGAATGGCTAACATATAGTAGGTGTAACATTTTTATAACGAAAACATATCATACATATTGTTAAAAATTAAACATACATGCATGATGAAGTAGTACAACATAGCTGTAAAACATCATTGCAAATCATATATGCTCTCGTCTTGCATGTTAACGATAACAACAGGATTAACGGACATGCTATAACTTTTGCATAATATTAACATTATGATAAATGCATATGTCTTTCAAACCTTATTAACTTCCATGGTATTGTTTAATAGTTCGTATCTCCAGACTCTACTATACAAATAATTCAAAGGAAAAACTGATTTGCAATTGGAATGAGCTGGAAAAAATAGCATGGTAATTTGAAATTCTTGAGATTGATGTGCTCTCTGACTTATTCATACATAAGCTTTGTATTAACAACAATAAGTATAAAGTCGAATAGGAAATGCAGCTTCACAGAACACAGTAAACCCCAAAATACGCAAAAGGACAAACATAAATGGCAATATTAACAAATAATAAAAGCATATGACGTCAAAAACACAAAACGGGTTGACAATAGGGATACCGCCTTGGAACGGTCAGTGGCAAAAAGCCGCTTGGGGTTTAAACCAGGTTCTAGGGTGCACCAAACCTCAAACTTACACTTACAAGTCCTTGTCGAAATAGTTTTTTCTCTGTAGTGATTTAGTACTTAATGTTTTGCTCGCAGCAGTTGTTTCAGTGACGAAAGCAGTTATTTTAACCGCGATTATGTTTCGAATACAACTTCTTCTTGGTTAATATAAAATACAACGATTCATCTATCATAAGTCATAATAGTACACTAGAGTAAATATTGAAAGACCAGAAGTCAGATAATTAAATACAATATTTCTGTTTTTTTAGTGTAATAACCATTTATTAGCTTTCTGAATAAATAAATACCGAAAAGGATCCCTTGAAAGCAACAAACACAAACACGAGATAAAAGTAGCAGACTCCATTTTATCGAGTCTATTCATGAGTGGCAATGTAAAATGCAAAATCTCTGATGCATCCTAGCACCGGAATAAACTATATTCTAATTGGGCTTGATGATCGCAAAATACCAATAAGTAATAATACTACTGAGTTGTAGTCTATGCGACTATTTTGGCCGCCACACACCGCTAAACAAAAGCTAGTGTGAATGTCAATAATATTGAAAAGTGGATCCCTTGGAAGCAACAAAAACAAGCAAGAGATAAACGTTTTTATTGAGTCTGTGCGTGAGGTAATGTGCAACACCTCTCACGCCACTTAGCACCGCCTTAAGCGATATTCTACTTTAAAGCCTGACCAATTGGGCTTGATCCCAAAATACCAGTAAGTAATAACACTACTGATTTGTAGTCAGGGCGACTTTTGTACAGCCGCCACACAGTACTAAACAAACATTTCTGTGAGGGCGACAGTATATCAATATTGAATCCAAGTAAGGGAGACACAGACAATTGTTAACCTGATGGAAATAATGTCGACGGAGACGAAACCATTATTTTTTATCATAATTTGCAACACAAGATTTGTTTTAACCTTTACGGAAATGCGTCATTTTAAAAAATTATATGATTATCCTGTACTGGCTTTATTTTAAAGTTAAATGAAATGATGATTGCTTTCAAAGTCATATCGGGTGAGAAAAGCAAACACCTATACCCCCTTGCGATAGAGCCTTATTGTCCGAATTGATTACGCAACGATAATTCCAGGTTTAAAATTGATAAATTTACAAGGATTGAAACACATATTCATTTTGGTACTCTAAAGACAATGCATATGCGTATGTATTTTTGATGTATAATGCCATTTTAAACAATTACTATGGTGCCTGTTTTTAGAGAGAGAGCTCAATGTTCAAATTTATAGTACTGCCGGACTGAAATATAACGCCGTCGTTGATAAGATTGTGTGGTAAAGTTGTATATAATGTAGAAATATAGATGAAGCTTGACGTTTATTGCAATTTGTATCAAGAACGTCGCCTGAATTTGTAATAGACCAAAATCAATTAATCCCAGAGTTTTCATAAGCTTTAGAACGATATTGTTTAACGTGGTCTTTAACGGCAGGAAGACCAGATGTTACAAGTTTGGAGATATTTGTAGTGGTGCAAGCACTAGAATTGGAAATAAAACGGCCTTTAATGCTACTTTTTCTGTTCGATTTTTCTATCCTTATTTATATAGTTGTATGTGGGAATCCTGTACATCGTTGGAAATCTAATCATAAAATTGCAAATAAAAACGCTTTACTTATATATACTTATAAAAAATAATATCATAAACACATACAATTAACTTAAAATGTGATCATTTGTTATACATCAAGGGTTTTTCCCACATGCAGACTTCTCAATGTGATTACGCAAGATGTAAGCTGAATTATTCCATACTAGGTATTGATCAACGTTGGATGTAGTAGAAACACATGACATTAAACTTAACAACTGCACAATTAGTAAAACATGTTGTGTTGCATCCATCCATACGTCAGCCCACTTCGATCTCCGATACCTTATTTGTAAACCAATCAGTTTCTCAGCATGCATTGCACAGCATGGCTAACGAGAAAGCCATAAACGTTTTAAAGTGTCCTTTTTATAATAAATGCATCTGACATCCAAGTCATTTTAGTTTTGTTTGCGCATTTCCTATGTTATATCGTGAACATATGGTTCATACAATACAATCAATTAACTTTGGACACAAATTATACTTTGCAGTTTTATTTTGCAGGAAATGATAAAGTCGTAAATGTTAGATTACGAGGTCTGTATTGTTGTCTTTAAGGTTTCTTATTGATTAAATATTAAAACTAATTACAAACGGTATTCGAGTAATCGACAGGTTTGCGCACCTGCGGTGCAAGTTTATTGTTTCTGCGATTATGGCAGCTGTTATTTACGTCATAGTGAGTATAGCACCAGCGACTGGTGTCTACTGTTTTGTTAAAGCAACATGGTATTCTTGGAGTATTTATCAACGTTTAATGTGGACCGAATGTGGTAGCTTGGAATATGCGCCTCCCCAGGCGTTAGCCCATTGTCAACATGTTTATGGTTGTGATGTCATCTCTTGCTTTTTATTCTAATTTTTTATTATTGTTTGTTTCTGTGCGTGTTTGTGGTTGACTGTGGTCCGTGAATACTACATTTCATGTTCGACTTTTATATAGCACAGTGACGTGGCTTGTGCAGTGTGGCGGCAGTTAAACGTCACACCGCGCTTGCAATCAGGACTTTTACTCATTCCATCTTTGGAGATCGATGAGCCAGATACTTATATTTAGATATCGGTGGAACATTTTCAAGTGCTTTTGTTTTCTTACATAAATTTAGATTCGGTGGTGCGACTGCTCCGGTTGATAAAGGCTCTGGGTATTGTTTAACCACCATAGGATATGTTGTCTGCTTTTTAATTTAGTCTTTTGGCTGTTACTTGTGATGCGCAGACTTCATAACCGCTGCTCGCAACTAAATTCCATTTTGTTTATTTCGCTCCTCGGGACATAGAATTTTGTTAGATACTGGGACCATACGCCGCTGGACATGGGGTTATAATAAGTATAAAGATCGATATGTCCACCGCCATATGCATGCCAACTTCGGGATGGTTAAAATTCTGTACTATTGAGTTGAAGAATATTGAGTTCTGCTCAACCCGGGGCTAGTGGGCTTGAGCGGTAGCAAGCATATTTTACTACCGTGCATCTCAATCAAACCGAGACTGCAATATTTCATATGTATCGTGCTCGGCCGTTTCCAAAGGTCCACTCTCATACGTTTTTTTATAACTACTTTTATATAAATGAAAAGTGCCATCTTTTTTCATTTATTTTCCTTAAAATATCTTTAATGCAGTTTGCGGTAATTTTGAGCTGAAACTGTACTCGGTTGGACATGTCATCGATATACTCAATGCATTTTATAACGCTTTTGACAGTTTAAGATATGAATATAAAAAGTTAAAGTGGACTGGGTATGAATAAGTAAGACTCTAAGTAAATGTTGACATTTGCCGCTTTGTTTGGAAATTGCTAAATATAACTAAACACCATTTTTCTTGTCGATTTTCAATGGCAAAAGTGTTTTTGGCTTCATAAAGCAGTACGTGTCCCAGTACTTATACGATGCATATATTTTCTACAGATGTTTGAACAAAATAAATGAAATAAAATATATAAACACATTAGCAACTTGATTAATTAATCCAGTATCATTGTGACTTTTAACCTGCTTGCGTATAACTAAACATGCATATGTCATTGTTTACTTCCTCATTCTACCGTAACTTTAAATATATCATTAGTCCAATATAATTAACAATTGATAATATAAAAAAATCATTCACTTTGAACTGTTCCAATAAGTATTAACATTAATACTGAGTAAGATATTTAGAGTTCCCCTCAATGTAGTGTGATAAACAAAGAATATGATAATGGACCTTTGGAAACGGCCGAGCACGACACATACGAAATATTACAGTCTCGGTTTGATTGAGACTGTTCATGAGTGGTAGTGAAATATGGTTTGATAAACTATCTGTATTGGTTGACAAGGAGTTACATACGTTGTTTATGGTGGAGACACTCCGGCTATATACATATCATGAACAACATCATTGAAGTATTGTCGCTTACATGTAATATCAGTAATTTTGTGTTTGTTGCTTCCAAGGGATCCCCTTTTCAGTATTTATTGACATTCACACTACCGTTTGTTTAGTGCTGTGTGGCGGCCATAAAATGTCGCCCGACTACAAATTCATAATGTTATTACTTACTGGCCCTTTGGGATTATAAAGCCAAAACCATTGTGGCGTTAACGTAGAATAACGCTTAAGCCGATGCTAGGAGACGTAAGAAGTATTGCACTTTACATTACCCGCATGAGCAGACTCAATAAAACCGAGTCTGCTACTTTCGTCTCTTATTTATGTTTGTTGCTTCCAAGGGGTCTCCTTTTTGAGTTTTCATGTAGAGGTGACTGGTAAATACGATATGATATTAATTAATGAATCGTGTTAATATCTTAATGTGCCATTTTAGCGTCATATGTTTCTTTTTTACAGTATTTATAATTAATATTTTATGACATATAATTATGTATGTGTATGTGATCGTAAATAGTGAAACGGAAACATAACATGTCGTAGATACATTTAAAGGGACACACGGTAATCTTGATTGTTTAAACACAAGTATCAATACTTATTTGAACCCCCAATTGTATGTTATCGTTTATTTAATTATATGCATGCAGGTTTACAGTTAAATCGGCATGTCTTGATGAATACGTCAAGGTGGTCTAGTGTCCCCTTCATTATTTTTTCATTTTGTTATTATCAACAGTAATTAGTGGTATGAAATGAAACTCAAATATATTTTATATTCTGCTTGCTGATCAAACATGTGACACAAAAGACACCAATCCTATTAAAAACGAGATTTAAAATTATATATCCAATTATGTATTTCACTTTCATTTAAGTGTTAGGCAAATAATATAAACAAACCATTAGCTACTTAACAATTGTATTCCATTATTTTATTTGAAATCTAATTTAAATTTCCCAAAATGTTTGATCTTTTGATTTTGAACAGATAAATTAGTTTGTCTGGTAATTAGATCAGGGCTATACATCACAGTAGCATGCAGGCTTGACCTGTCACACTGGACATAGTCATGTAATCATCACCTCTAAATCATGATAGCATCTATATAGCAACCTTCTTTTACTGTGTAACAAACGTGCTGGCTTCCTTGGAAACATATTGCACAATAAATTATGCTCTGCTGGTGTAATTGGTAAGCAGTTTTCACATATATATTGTGTATCGTGTATCATTGGCAGTTATCCTTTTATATATATATAGTTATTTCACCTTTAGCGTTCACGTGGGTTGCCTAATTTGCATATTCTTCAACCGAATAATGTATCCCATGTCAAAATTATTTTACAGTTTATGTTTAAAAAGTGAAAACAAACCATAAATGTATTTTTTTAAATTAGATTCAAATTTAATTATATATATTCAATAAAGGGAGTTAATTTAAAAAATCATTTTAAATTAATATTTGTATTTAGGTTTAAATACAGAAACATCCCAACATGCTTGTATATTAAAAATATGTAGACATGTTGACATTTTTTAATGGTTTGGTTTAACAGCATGGTTAGGCGTTAAACCTGTTAAAATTTAAATTTGCGCAAAATAGTTGTAAAAAATAACAAGCAATTTTTAATGATTTGTTTTACAAATTTTGTTACCATGGCAACCACGTTCTTATGCTACACCATGACACAAACATTCCTGCCAAGTTTCGAGCGTTTTAGTTCCAACTGTTCATGAGTTATTTCGAAGACAAGCGATTTTTAGTGATTTTTTACATGATGGTTACCATGGCAACCACGTCCTTATGCTACACCATGACACAGACTTTCCTGCCAAGTTTCGAGCGTTTTAGTTCTAACTGTTCTAAAGTAATCACGAAGACAAGCGATTTTTAGTGATTTTTTACATGTTTGTTACACATTTCTTATGCGAATCTACCCAAAAGGGGAATTGCACAACTACACTATGACACAAACATTCGTGCCAAGTTTTGAATTGTAGTACCCAAGAGGGTAGATGCACAACTACACCATATGACACAAACATTCCTGCCAAGTTTCGTGTTTGTAGTTTCAGTAGTTCTTGAGTTATAGCGAAGACAAGCGATTTTTAGTGATTTTTTAAGTTTTGTTACCATGGCAACCATTTCTTATGTGAATCTACCCAAAAGGGGACGTGCACACCTAAACTATAACATAACCATTCCTGCCAAGTTTCGAGTTTGTAGTGCTAGCCGTTCTTGAGTTATCGCGAAGACACGATTTCGGGACGGACCGACCGACAGACAGACTGAGATTTGTAAAGCAATATGCCCATAGCCAAGGCAACCACATTTCTTATGCGAATCTATCCAAATTGGGAGGCGCACAACTAAACTATAACACAAAAATTCCAGCCAGGTTTCGAGTTTGTAGTCCAGCCGTTCTTGAGTTATCGCGAAGTCTAGAAGATTTCGGTACCCCGACCGACCGATAGACATACCGACATACCGTAATATGCCCCCCACCTTCCATAATTATCGTTCCAGTACACAGGTGACATATAGGCCACTGGGGCCGGGTGCATTTTATCACCACATTATTTATACGGTATGCTATTACTGTATTCACATGTCACTATAACAAAATATCTACTTGCTTACTTACTTTACTTACTTACTTACTTACTTGTAATGGTCAGTAGACATTATGTCCTACTGGTTACCTGTAAATAAAAGTACATCCCGTCAAAAGGAAATAGTCCAAATTCAGAGAAATAAGCAAACGATACAAGTATATTTTGCTGTAAATATATATATATAAAACAGAATTGTAATGAATAACCAAAGCAGTTGCAGCAATAGCAAATGTCAACAGAGGTTTTATCAGCCATATCTGGCATTAACCCTAGATCCCGCTTGTATTAGCACCACCAATAAGACCTTAACTAACCCTTATTTGATTTGGAATCAGGGCTGTAATTTAGACTCCAGAATTAAATGCCGAACTGTATCACGGATCACTAGATAATAAAATCTACATATAATTTCTACTTAACAATCACTGGATAGCTATATCAGATAGGAACTGGAAATTCTCAGAGAATATCGTATTCATCAGGGACGCTTTCATCTGAAAAAAAACTACTTGAAGCTTTTCTCATCAAATTTTAAGGAGATGAAATACTCATAATGCCAAATAAATTAAAGAATTGAAGGTCATAATGTGGTTGCTCCAATTATGTTCATTGTTATTTCTTTTTCAATACACAGTGCTACTAATATATGACTAAAATATATATATGATATAGTTTGACTACACAGTAAAAAACACTTGTAACTGATCTGCTGCAGTGGTGATTAAAATTGTATTGTTGTATTGTTTGCATGGTTCATAATATAATAATAGTTCATCACTTCATTGATATTCATTGATATTCGGCAATCTTGAAGATTTTAAAACATCGCGTAGTTCCGTTAGTATGTTTGCAGTCATTAATATTAATTATAATAAAAATAGTAAAATGCAAATTGCTTTCAGACATTACTTACTTTTGATTATATTGCACCAACAATATACTAGTATATTGTCTTAAAAACGACTAGCGTAGTATAACGAAGAAAGTTGAAATCTCAACATTTTATTTAAATAAATGCGAGAAGTTGAAGGCGACAATGGTACTGGAATAATAAATCCAGGGGCTGATTTTAATGCTTGATAAAAAGTTCAAGATTGTCGTGTAATTACTTTAATTACGTCTAGAAAGAAACGCGCTTGCCTTGTGGTGGCGCGTCGCAGTATTGTCTTTAATTAATTGGCAAATAAAATACGATATAACAGGCTTGTTAACGAGCTATCATTATAACGACTGTGAGCTACAGTAGTCAACGCACCTTTTAGGCACCTACACCATTATTGATATTCCAGTCAAAATGCAGTCATTAAATAAGGCCATTTATTTTAATAAATGTTGAACAACAAAAAATAAAACAGTTAATTATGTTGGCTCCTTGTGCAATTAATTCATTCAATTGATTCATTACTTCTAATGTACAAAACCTTACATAACCGGAAATAGTTTCTTCCTGATGGAGACTGTTTTATTGAGTTTTCCTGAAATAATCAAGAAAGAAACGGTACATACTTCCATAAGCACCAGCCTAATCACTCAACTTAAGAAATGCATTACATTTATAATTGAACATAAGTTCTGAAATCAGTTTACGCGTACTTGAACTAGCCGGTATATTATGTTTTTATTCATAACATAATCTTCATACGGATGTCAGGAGGTATAGTGTACTGGTTCTACCAAGAAATATGTGGACGATCTGCATTCAATACTAACATCGACCGCCATGCATAGCCTAAACACGGGCTAAAATGACGTTAAGCACCATTCAGTTAATCATACATAACCTCCAGAATTAGTTTTAAAACAGTATGCAGTTTATCAAAAACTCTTTACTCTGGTTGTTTACGTACACCTGACATAGATCGGAAAGCGGAAGTAGAAATGTGGGTAAATCAGTCCGTAAATACTTAACAGAGGGACTTTTGCTTACATGACACATGCCCTCTTTTTTTATTATATTCTCTACTGGAGAATGGTAAATATTTTGATATGTTTTAAAGCATAATTTGTAAAAAGACTAATTCTTATTGCGTCTGTCTTGGCATAACTCTTTCCTATATGCAACGAAGCAAGCAAATCAATGCTGTAATCACACCACCAACATGTGGCTTAATAACCTCCATTGAATGCCGTCTAGTTTTGTAAGACAATTGGATAAATTATAAAGGGGGTCCCAAAGGGGGCGGGGGGTGGGGGATGGGGTGTGTTCACGTGATCACGTAAAATAAAAACAAGGATCACATCTTTACGTGAAAATAGCAGAACTTTCACATTTCACGTTAAATGTGGATGAGCAGACGTGAAGCGCTATAGTCGCTATAGGCTCGAGCGTCTCTAGTACAATGTGCAACAACAACAAAAAAAAACAAAAAAAAAACCACACACAATCACACACAAACTTGAGCCGTCAGATGTATTCTGAGGCTTTCAAATTGACCCCATTAACAAAAATACAAACAATAAACTCAAACGGAGGAATAGCTTCTGCCATACTGCAACGGTATGAAGTCCATAAACAAGCAGATACGATTCTCGCGCGCTATTAGATCTGCGCGCACCTAGCGGTATTATGTTGTACTACCGAGACCATCATACAAATAGTAATAGATTTGGAATCCAGTCAAGGGAGACCACTTTTGTCAGCAAACTGTGTTATACTAGTTCCAGGCCGACCAGTGCTACTTGTAATTTAGTGAGCTATGTCAGTGAAACTGTCGGCATACCACCAGTCTATATTGCCTTGCCATACTGTATCTGATACACGACTAAGCTGATTGTAGTGTCCCCGGGGATTCCCTGTGCCAGATGTTCGCGCAAGTACGAAAGTTTAGCTCTCGGGGGAGGCTCGGGGGAGGAGGAGGGACACTAAAAAAAGACTGAAAAGGACTAAAAATTCACGTTTCACGTCACCATATCACGCGATCACGTTTTACCAAGACCAAAATAACGGATCACGCTGATATACTTTTCACGCAATCATGCAAAAATATTGTTTGTTTCACGTGTCACGTTTTGAAAAACACCCCGATCACGTTTTCACGCAAAACCCCTTTGGGACCCACTATAAAGGTTGTTCTCAGTCATAATGTCAGCGTGTCACTGGAATTTCGTATGATCCCGATATGCTTTTACCTCACATGAACCAAATGCTGAAAGCAAGCTTTTGTGAATGTTGTCCGTCCATTCGATTGTATCCGTTAACCTTTCCTTACAAGGCTTCTCTTCATAAACCGCTTGGACAATTTTGAATACCATTTTCATTAAAGCTTGATACCTTAACAAATTATCTTTTATACTTTTACCTCACACGAACCAAAGGCTCAAAGTGAGCTATTGTGAATGCCGTTTTTCCGTCCGTCCATCCGATTTTGTCGCTATGTCCGTTAACCTTTGCTTAAAAAACTTCATCTCATAAACCGCTAGGGACAAAGTTTAATACCATTTTCATTAAAGCTTGATACCATAACAAATTGTCTTTTTTAAGAACCAGTGAACAGATTAGTTTTCTTAATTAATGATCGGCGACCACTGGACTATCATGTGTGTAAAAATGACGTATCGAGGGTTGCAAATTGCTATACCGCGGTGGTCCAAAATTTGTATATATAGATTTTGCATTTACTACATACATGTACGACTTGTGAAGGGAAAAAACTAATGAAACATCTTCTCTGACTTCCGATGTCATACAGATCTCATATATCTCATGCAGTAAACGCTCATGGTCCCCTACGACGTAACAGGGATTTAAATAGAACTACATAAAAACATTCTTTAAAACATCTACTTCTCTGATACTACAAATGTAGTGGTCTAATATCTGGTCCCGCCCCATGAGTCACAGTTTTAAATATGGATATAAAAATCGAACAGGAAAAGCTAAAAACAAAAAACAAATTTAAAGATGAATGAAAGGCCAAACACAAACAAACACAAAAACATCACAAACACAAACGGGTTGACAATAGGGCTACCGCCTTGGAACGGTCAGTGGCAAAAAAGGCCGTTGGGGGTTTAAACCAGGTTCTAGGGTGCACCAAACGTCACACTTACCCTACCCTCAACCCAATAAAACGGGACATTGTAAATAACGAAATCCCCGCCATGAATTATTCTCTAACCAACAAGGCAGCATTAATAGGCAATATAAGTAAAACACAAAGATGCTCGTGTATATATAAATACAAAAAACAATAGCCTAGAAAGCCACAAAGAATGTACTCAATGACTTGGCAGAAGCCAGAGCAACAAGAGAATAAACCATTGAGGGCACGACAATACAAGACTGCAGACAATAATCAAACGTCACCGACCTTTTGGGCTTTAGGTAGACGTCATCATACGGTCCACAGCCTGTCGGGTCATCACACAATCAAACATACTGGCGAACTGTAAATGGGTCTACCACCAAGCATGCAGTGCGTTGCAAAATGATAGGGCTATAACCTCTTTTGATAAGCCTTATAAGAAGTTTAACAAAAATAGTATGAAAGTGATCATGACCAAGGATCTTACGAAGTTTGTAAATCATGTCACCATAGAAGTCATGTTGTGATAGTCCTTGTCGCAGAAGAGTTCTTAAATTACTTTTATATTTGGAAAGAAGATCAGGTTAGGATTATAAAATTGTGCAAAGGTTTTACGAAGTTTATGGTAACGGTAACCCTGATGGAGTAGCTATTTAGTTATACAAAGATTATGAATATTAAAGCCCTCAACTCGAGTACAAGCTCTTGAAAAACATTTGAGACACATCGACCCCATAAGAAGCTGCTCAGGGAACATCCCCATCTAAATGGGGATAATTAAGAATATCAAAATTAAAATCATCTCTCTTGTCAAATATTTTGCTAATTATTTCACCATTTTCAATGGAGAGATGTTAATCAAGAAAAGAAGCGTTATTATCAGAAATGTTAGCTGTGTTAAGTTGAAGGTCTTTAGGATATATATTATTATCCATAATAGAAAAGAAAGGGTTGTCAGTATGTTTTAATATGTCAACCAGATACCTAGAGGTGTCATTAAAGGCCTCAATAACATCGTCATTGGTATCTGGTAAAGACTCAACATGAAATCTCTTTCATAGCAATATAAAAACAAATCTTCGACAAGGGGTGCACAGTTCGTACCCATAGGGATACCAACAATTTGTCTATAAACGGTGGTTCTATACCTGACGAAGATATTATCTAATAGTAAGGTGAGTGCTTCACAAACTTCTTGGCAAGTCCTTATATAGGAACGTCTTCAAACAACGGGGTAAAGATCTCTTATAAATTGCATGTAGCATAAGCGTATGATCGTCTACCAAAGTTTGCATAAATAGTGACCCTGGGGTAAAATCTGGCTGTTTCCTTGGGTTCACATTTATACATCTTTAAATATCTAAACACATTTTGTTTCGTGACACTACAAGAGGAGACAGAAGTCTAATGTTTTTTAATGTACAATACGTGTATGATCCTCCACCAAAATGGTTCAAATGGTGACCCAGGGTTAAATTTGACCCCCTCTCCCCACGGGTCACATGTTTTAGACTTATAGAGGGAATACTTCAACTTATTCTCTTAAACCACAAGGTATAGCGCTCTCAAATATTACATGCATCATAAGCTTATGCACCTCTAACAAGCTTTTTCAAATGGTTAATCAGGGATTAAAGCTGCACCTCTCCTAGAGTCACAGTTTTACATATAGTTATACAGGAACATCTTTAACAATATTTTCTGAAACTACTTATAGACCCAGAGCCCATGAAGTTTTATTGCAGTGGGAGACGCCAAAAGGTCTGTGGGTGTTTTCTTACTTGAAATTGTATGCTGAATTCAAAAACTCATTTCTTAAGTGCACCAGCATGCCCCAGAGTTAAACAAATTCAATTTAAAGCAACTGTAGAGGAAAGAAAATCGGGGTCTGAAAAAGGGGGGTAGGGTTGAGTTTATGTTTATGCTATATGTCTTATAGCATTAATAGTGTTTAAAATGTATCAATGCATAGGTAATGAGGCAAAGATATTTAAAAATTAGTTTGGGAATATTCAAAGTCAAGGTCAAGATGGTTTACAGGGTCGAAAGTTCAATTAAGTGCAAAATTCATAATAAAATCACATTTTCCTTCCCATGTGTATATATGTTTTTATTTAAGTATATATATTCTATATTATTTTATGATGTTTATTGATAATACAGAATATGCTGATATCGTGTAAGTATATTTTAAATGTGGTGATATGAACCGTACTTCCAAACATCCCTTTAATATGACATGGGGTCAAAATATGAGTGAAGTGATTAAATGGGTATATATTGAATACAATTACTTGTACCACTGACAAACTTGTTATTTATAGCAGATAGCATTAAATGGTGTTGTATATATAAAAAAAGTATGAACTTTCAATTGTTAGTTGTTAAACGTAATATTAGTATATTAAAGATTAAGGTCATTGGGTTCATTGAGGTCAACAAATTCAATTAAGTACACATATATGACAAATTAATATTTTTTGGCAGATATAGAGCATAATATTGGTATAAAATTCAAAGATGTCATCAACATAAAGATGATTAGCCGATATAAATCACATTCAGAAGTAAAGCAGTGTCGATTAAAACACCTTTGATTGTGCATCTACAAATACTGAAAACAAAATTTGACTACTAAATACAAATGTGTTGTTACAACTTTTGAGAACATAAGCTTCCCAGTAGCTAGACGAAACATGTCAAGGTAAATTTCGGTAACCTACACGTTGCACCCAGTACTGTCTAATCAACATTATCTTCTTCCTCTATGTCTGATTCATCGGATGTTGCCTATCTTCCGTATCGTCTTCGGCAGCACTGTTACTATCGCTGTTTATGTCGTCAATAATGTCTTGAGGTATCTGGGGTCCAGAAAACCACTTCATTATGAACCGTTCATCTTCTTCTATCCATCCAGATTCCTTTGGGTTAAGAGCATGAGGATCGGCTCTATCGGCAGGCTTCCACTTAGTTTATCCGCTGCTCCTTTTGATGTAGGACTGATCTTGAACGTGGCAGGAGACTTGGATCAGCCTCTGTTAGTTTTGCCAAGGGGTGACTTTGGTCTGTAGGGGTATATTTTGTCCTGAATATAGCATATCATGGATCGTCTTACACTAATTAGAACAGAATTGCCTTAAAGATTACACACGAATGACTTTATATCACTTTCAACTTCAGTTGTCACTTCATCAGATTCTCCAAGCTTTCTAAACGGATGTAGATACCGGGGGATTTTTCGACAATTTCAAAAGGTCGAACCGTTCCTTTACGGATGAATGCAGTATCGTCGCAACCAGTGAATGCATGTACTGCTGAAAATGCTGAACATACAGGCTTTCCTAACTTCCACTGAGCTGTTTGACGTCGATATACCTTCTGTTGTTTTTGCTTTTGTGGCCTACATCCATCCAGACAAAGGCTTCATAGTTACTGACGTGGAATAAGAGAACTACGAACACATCTGTATCTGTACAGCCAACAACAACATTGGATAGTTTGTTGGTCTGGCTTATGTGTCGTAAATGCCGAACTATTCTGGTGTCCGCCTCTTCACGTGTGCAACACAAATCTGCAATGTAACTGTTTCATTTTCAGCTTTAAAGAGATAGCATACATCCTCCAAACCAACGTAGAACATGCAACTTTTCAATATAGATCCATTCTCGTTCTTCTGCCATTTTTCAGATAGGAAATGTAGAAGTGAAATTTTGAACGACAGGAACGTAATGCCCGGTGAAAATATTTAGGTCGTCTTTGCTCTGGTCCAGCATTTTTGTTTCATCAGAACTTTCTCCACGAGAGTATTGTTCAATGTCTTTAATTGAAGGATGCTTGTATTGGTCACATACAAAGTCGACACGGTCTGCAAGTCGCGTTAGCATTGACAATATCACATTGGCTACACCACCGAGTCCTTCAAACATCCTTCATTTAAAAGCATTGCACGATACTCTCGTGGAGAGGTTTCTAATGAAACATAAATAGCTGGACCAGAGCAAAGACGACCTAAATATTTTCACCAGGCATTCTCAGTCGTTCAAAATTTCTCTTCTTCATTTCCTGTCGGATAAATGGCAGAAGGACGAGTATGGATCTATATTGAAAAGTTGCACGCTCTACGTTGGTTTGGAGGATGTATGCTATCTCTTTGAAGCTGAAAACAAAACAGTACGGTCATTGCAGATTTATGTTGCACACATGAAGAGGCGGACACCAGAATAGTTCGGCATTTACGACACATTAGCCAGACCAACGAACTACCCAATGTTGTTGTTCGCTGTACAGATACAGATGAGTTCATTGTTCTCTTATTCCATGTCAGTAACTATGAAGCCTTTGTCTGGATGGATGTAGGCCACGAACACAAAAACAACAGAAGATATATCGACGTCACACAGCTCAGTGGAAAGTTAGGAAAGCCAGAATGTTCATATTGCCAGCAGTACATGCATTCACTGGTTGTGACTATACTGCAGCATTCATCCGTAAGGGAAGGTATCTACATGTGTTTAGACAGCTTGGAGAATCTGATGAAGTGAGTGACAACTGAAGTCGAAAGTGATATAGAATCTTTCGTGTGTAATCTTTACGGCAAACCGGTTCTAACTAGTGTAGACGATGCAAGATATGCTATATTCAGGACAAAATTTCGCCCCTATAGACCAAAGTCACCCCTTGGCAAAACTAAAATAAGCTGATCCAAGTCTCCTGCCAAGTTCAAGATCAGTCCTACATCAAAAGGAGCTGCGGACAAACTAAGTGGAAGCCTGCCGATAGAGCCGATCCTCTTGCGCTTAACCCAAAGGAATCTGGATGGATAGAAGAAGATGAACGGTTCACAATGAAGTGGTTTTCTGGACCCCAGATACCTCAAGACATTATTGACGACATAAACAGCGATAGTAACATTGCTGCCGAAGACGATACGGAAGATTTGACAACATCCGATGAATCAGACATAGAGGAAAATGACAATGTTGATTAGACAGTACTGGGTATAACGTGTAGGTTACCGAAATTTATCTTGTCATGTTTCTTCTAACTATTGGGAAGCTTGTGTTATCAAAAGTTGTAACAATATATTTGTATTTAGTAGTCAAATTTTGTTTTCAGTATTTGTAGATGCACAATCAAAGGTCTGCTTTACTTCTGAATGTGATTTATATCAGCTAGTCATCTTTATTTTGACGACATCTTTGGATTTTATAAAATTAGTATGTGTATATTTTGTTATATATATGTACTTTATTGAACTTGTTGACCTCAATGAACCCAATGACCTTAATCTCTAATATAACAAATATTAAGTTTGACAACTAACAATTGAAAGTCCATACATTTTTTTTTTATATACAACACCATTTAATGTTATCTGCTATAAATAACAAGTTTGTCAGGGGTACAAGTACAATATTCAATGTATTCCCATTTAATGAGTTCACTCTTATTTTGACCCCGTGTCATATTAAAGTGATGTTTGGAAGTACGGGCAAATATCTTTGCCTCATTACCTATGCATTGATAACATTTTGAACACTATTAATGCTATAAGAAATATAGTATAAACATAAACTCAAACCTACACCCCATTTTTCAGATCCTGATTTTCTTACGTCTATAGTTGCTTTCAGTTGAATTTTTTTAAACTTTTGGGCATGCTGGTGCACTTAAGAAATGGGTTTTTTAATTCAGCATACAATTTCAAGTAAGAATACACCCATAGGCCTTTTGGCGTCTCCCACTGCATTAAAAGTCCATGGGCTCTGGGTCTTTTAAGCTAGAGGTCTACTATTTGAAATGCAACATTAGTTCATGACACTCTACTTGATTTGTTTAAATGGATACTCTGGGGTCAAATTAAGCTTCAAAGTTAAAACGTGTTAAAATGTTTATCAAAAGAGGTTATGACTATCATTTTGGCTGACCCATTTACAATTCGCCACTTTCCTCTTTGATTGTGCGATGACCGGACAGATTGTGGACTCTACGATGACTCTACCTAAGTCCTTATAGGGCGTTAGCGTTAGATTTCTGTTTTAAATATTTGGTTGACTGTGGTCCTTGAATAATGCATTTCCTATTCGACTTTTGTATCCACATTTTTATACAGAAACTATGCAAAACATTTCTATTAAACATCATTATTGGACTTATATTACATGTATTAACGATCAAGGATATATTTCGAAAGACAAACTCTCAAGAATACAAAATACTTAACATTTGCATTAAAAATCCAAGTTGGTAAACATACATCGTCGAGAATCATTGACTGTTCGTGGTGTAACAGCTATCACTATCGTTGCGTAACCGTGAGTGGTTTTCGTCGAGCATCCATTTGCGCTTTAACAGGGTTTACCCCCAGATGTCAAGAGTATATGTTTATATAGGGTTTATCGTCGCTTTAATAATCTTTCAGTCATATCACGACGGTGGCTAGATGCCACACTGGAAGACCACTGAAATACCACGTCTTAGACACATGACAAGTTCCCTCACCCAGTCACAATATACTGACACCGTGCTCCCAGACTACCCTTTATGTCGAGCAAGGAAGATACAAGTACCGCTTTATAGATTGGACCCACGACTTCCAACATGCGAGGCGGACGCCCTACCATTAGACCACGCCGCAGTTGATAAGATTATCAACACTCAAATATTCGCGTTGTAACTGAGATATTAGAATAAGAATAATTTAGTTTTTTATTACTACAGCTTTTTAAATTTTAGTTGTATTAATTTGAATTTGAATAATGTCAAATACTGACCTTCACTGCCTGATTCACATCATCCTCCGAGAGTAATTTGTTTGAATGGCGTTTTACAACACTTTGTACACATTTCAGGCTATATTTTACGGTCGGTTCCTTTTTTGGTAGAGGCAGACCACCCCATTTTTCCTGGGTAGCAGTAATGCATACCTCTCGCCATCCGTAAGAATCGACACTTTCTCATTAAAAGTTGAGC
The DNA here is from genome assembly GCA_037043455.1 of Cyrtodaria siliqua. Taxonomy (NCBI): domain Eukaryota; kingdom Metazoa; phylum Mollusca; class Bivalvia; order Adapedonta; family Hiatellidae; genus Cyrtodaria; species Cyrtodaria siliqua. The sequence continues at coordinate 155,619 of JAWPHD010000092.1, read as the reverse complement.
TCCCAGTGGGATTCAGTGGGAGGTGAGAAGCTTTACAGCGCAACGTCGTTAACTCCTCAAGATATCAAACAAACACACACACACACACAAACAGACACACATACACACATGACGTTATTTAAGATTGTTGGAGTTGTATCTCGACGCATACAGAGCAAACGATTTATTTAATGTCACGTTCCGTTTCGTGGATTTTACGAATAGGTTTATATTCAATTTTCATGTTTATTTTTGTTTCAACTGATATATTTCTTACTGGTGCTTTGGGATCATCAAGTCCAATCTCTGTGGCTTTAAAGTATACTATCGCTTAAGCCGGTGCTAGGAGGCGTGAGAGGTGTTGCACTTTACATTATCCCTCATAAACAGACTCAATAAAACCAAGTCCGCTACTTTTATCTTTTGTTTGTGTTTGTTGCTTCCAAGGAATCCACTTTTCAGTATTTATTATAAAAAAGGAAGGACTATATTCACACTTAACTAAGAAAAAATAGAAACATAAAACGGGAACTTCTTTCAACAATTTGTAAACTTATCAGTTTATTGTCATGAACAAGAAAATCTACGTAACCTTCTTTTCACCTAGTCAAGACATTAGTTTTATATCATTGTGTATATACTGGTAACAGTATGTCCGAGAGGTACATTTACTCTAACTTCATTTATGCGTGTAAGCAACATTTAAGATCACCCTCAGATCTACATCTTTATATAGCTTGAGTTATATAATTAATCACAATCTTCAAAATATTGAATGTTTAACATATAGTAGGTGTAACATTTTATAACGAATACGTATCATACAAAGTCTATATAGCAATTGTTAAAAATTAAACATACCTCTCGCATGTAGGATGAATAAGTACAACATATCTGTAAAACATCATTGCAAATCATACATGCTCTCGTCTTGCATGTTAACGATAACAGTATTAACGAACATGTTATCAACTTTTGCATAATATTAACATTATGATAAATACATATGTCTTTCAAACCTTATTAACTTCCATGATAGTTAATATTTCATATCTCCAGACTATACTATATAAATAATTCAAAGGAAAATCAGACTGATTTGCAGTTGGAATGAGCTGAAATAAATAGCACGGTATTTTGAAGCTCATGAGATTGATGTGCTCTCTGATTTACGTATCCATACATCAGCTATGTATTAACAAAATAAGTATAAAAATTAAACAGGAAATACAGCTTTCACAGAACACAGTAAACCCCAAAACACGCAAAAGGACAATCAAAAACACGAGATAAAAGAAGCAGACTCGGTTTTATTGAGTCTGGTCATGAGTGTGGCAATGTAAAGTGCAATACCTCTCACGCCTCCTAGCACCGGATTAAACGATATTCTATTTTAAAGCCCCTAAATTTGGGCTTGATCATCCCAAAGAACCAGTAATTAATAATACTACAAATCTGTAGTCGGGGCGACTTTTACGGCCACCACACACCACTAAACAAAAGCTAGTGTGAATTTCGATACATATTAAAAAGGGGATCCCTTGGAAGCAACAAACACAAAAAAAAAAAAAGTAGCAGACTCGGTTTTATTGAGTCTGTTCATGAGGTAATGTGGAGTTCAACACCTCTCACGCCCGTTAGAACCGACTTAAGCGATATTCTACTTTAAAGCCAAACCAATGGAGCTTGATGAACCCAAAATACCAGTAAATAATAACACCACTGATATGAAGTCGGAGCGACTTTTGTACAGCCGCCACACTGTACTTAACAAGCATTTCTGTGAGGGCGACAGTATATCAATATTGAACCCCGGTAAGGGAGACAGTGGCAATTGTTAACCTCGTGGAAATAATGTCGACGGAGGCAAAACCATTATGTTTTCCTTTTATTTAATATCAACGTTGCAACACAAGAGTTGTCGAAACCTTTTCGGAAATGCGTCAGTTTTTAAATAAATAAATTGCATGATTAACCTGTACTGGGTTTATTTTCAATTTAAATGAAATGATGATCGCTTTCAAAGTAATATCGGGTGAGAAAAACAAACAGCTATACTCTTGCGATAAAGCATTATTGTCCAAATATAACCTACTAATATGTGTTAACACCCCATTTTAATTCAATTATTGGCAGGAATTATTAGGTCTACGATGTATACGAGATATCGTGTCTTGAGTGATATCTCATGTAGGGCATGTTATAGACAAATTCTGTACGTAATTTAATATCGCCTCAGTGAAATATCCGTATTATTAATATAATAATAATAATATTTAAAAAGCTATGAACGACGAAATACTATAGACTACAATAAATAAACCATTTTATACATGTTATAGGAACATATGAATGAATGGAGATGTACGGAGACTATATTTACTCCTAGAATTATTTTGATATTTATATTAAATCATATTTTGTTTATAAAATTGTTGATCTCCTTCGAGTCCGTAATCAGACAATACTATATACATAATTTAAAAGGGCTATATACATGGTATAATAACGCAATAAGTTCAATTAACCGTTGTAACGAAAGCTATTTATTGCTGAACAAAATGATTGTGTTATATGCCTTGATGACGGAGGAAGGTTGAGAATTTATAAATGTACAAGGGTAGAAACACATATTCATTTCGGCAATCAACAGACAATGTATGTATGTATGTATGTATGTATGTATGTACCTTGCATGTATAAAGCCAATTTAAACAATGACGACGGTGTTTATTTGAAACACTGAGGTCAATGCTCAACTTTATAGTGCTGCCAGACTAAAATACAACACCTTAGACACATGACATGATTCCCCACCCGTCACCTTGGTCACATCATACTAAAACAATTGGCCGACCAGTCATAAACCTACCTTTTAAAAGCTCAGCGTCAAGAAAGGCAGCTACTAGTTTGTGAAGTCCTTGGTATGACCCGGCCTGGGATGAACCCATGGCCTCAAAAATAACAAATCATAAAATGGTAAATAAAAACGCTGTACTTACATATAATACATCAGTAAACAAATAAACTTAAAACGTTTCCATCTGCTATACATGACGGACGTTCATGTTATATATGACGTGATTACGCAAGACGTAAGGTGAATTATTCCTAACTAGGTATTAATCAACCTGGGATTTAGTAGAAACAAATGACATTAAACTTAACGACTGCACAATTAGTAATGTTGTTTTGCATCCATCCATACGTCAGCTCACTTCGATCTCCGATAGCTTGTTTGTAAACCAATCTGTTTCCCAGCATGCATTGCACAGCATGGCTAGCGAGGAAGCCATCAACGCTTTTAAGTACCCTTTTATAACAAATGCATCTGACATCCAAGTCATTTTAGTTTACTTTGCGTATTTCCTATGTTATATCGCGAACATATGGTTCATACAATACAATCAATTAACTTTGAACAAAAGTTTTATATTGCAGGAAATGGTAACGTAGTAAATATTAGATTACGAGGTTTGTATTGTTTGTCTTTAAGGTTTCTTATTGATTACATATTAAAAAAATAATTACAAACGGTATCCTAGTAATCGACAAGTTTGCGCGCCTGCAGTGCAAGTTTTCTGCGATTATGGCAGCCATTATGACATTATAGTGATCATAACACCAGCGACTGCTGTATAGTGTTTTGTTAAAGGCAAACATGTTATTCTTGAAATATTTATCAAAGTTTAATTACTACAAATCGACCGAATGTCGCTTAAATTGGTACATTCACCTTCCAAGGCGTAGCCCTATTGTCAACATGTTTATGTTTGTTATGTCAGATCTTGCCTTTTATTCATCTTTGATATTTTTGTTTGTTTCTTTGCATGTATAAGGTTGAATGTGGTCTTTGAATACAACATTTCATGTTGACTTTTGTAACTATGTGGTATAGATCTCTTATAAATTGCATGTAGCAGAAGCGTATGATCGTCCACCAAAGTTTGCATATATATAGCGAACCATTTAAAACACTTTTCTTCTCTGAAACCACCAAGCAAAAAGCTGTCATATAATACATTTAGCATAAGCTTATGGTCCTCTATCAAGTTTCAAATGGTGACATTGTGGTCAAAATCTGGAGTCGTCCGAGTTTTTACACTTTTATTGGCGGTCTTCATTTTATTTAAATGGTGATCCTGGGGTTAAATGTTAGCATACGCGTGGTTACCAGTTTGACATAGCGTTATATTGGAATGGCTTTAAAAACATATTGTCGTGAATTAACCTGTCCTGTTTTTGCTGACACACTTGTGTTACAGTTGCATGTACAATGGACAAAAGGTCATAAGGTCATAAGGTGAGCGATTCATGGCATGTTTGCTCTCTTGTTTTTATTAACCTTCTTTATACGTAATAAGTTAAATGATTGTGATGTTTCTCATTCCATTAAATGTGTTTGTATCCATCTAGAGCGATTAATTTATATTCCAATCAGACGGGGTCTTGTATGCCTGGCTGACAGTCTCTCGTCTGTAGGGATACATTAAGCCGCCCTGAATCAATACAAATTTATTTATGAGATGCTTAAAAGCGATTTGCCTAAATATTTTCTTAACGAAAATTATTCAAAGGCACCATTTCATGAAAACTGAATACAAATATGAAATATATTAGATATATATACGTTAATGGTATGCGAGCTTAGACAGGCAGTCATTGTATGCTGTATTGGAGAAATGTTCGTCTGTTAGAAACGCAAATACAAATAAGGAACTGATCTTGAAATAGATCCAACTCTAGTAGACAGATTGTCAAGGCATATTGACTAGGAAGTATTGCATTTTTATAAACAGTGAATACTGTGGTTATGTAGTTACAACTGTTTGAATCCTTTCAGTCCAGTTTGAATGACTTCACCCATGACAAGTAATATGAACTAAATATTGCTTTGTTTGTAAACATGTTTTGATAAAACATAACATATTAAAGCGATATACGTTTCGAAGTGTTTAAGCATTGTTTCATTTAAATTATAAATCTATGTAATTTGTAGTCGGGGCGACTTTCTACGGCCACCACACACCACTAAATAAAATCTAGTGTGAATGTCAATACATATTGAAAATGGGATCCCTTGGAAGAAACAAACACAAACAAGAGATAAACGTAGCAGACTCGGTTTTATTGAGTTTGTTCATAAGAGGTAATGTGAAGTTCAACACCTCTCACGCCCCTTAGAACCGCCTTAAGCGATATTCTACTTTAAAGCCAAACCAATGGGGCTTGATGACCCCAAAAGACCGGTAAATAATAACACCACTGATTTGAAGTCGGGGCGACTTTTGTACGGCCGCCACACAGTACTTAACAAGCATTTCTGTGAGGGCGACAGTATACAATGTATCAATATTGAACCCCGGTAAGGGAGACAGTCGGAAATGCATGATTAGCCTGTACTGGGTTTATTTTCAATTTAAATGAAATAGAAATCGCTTTCAAAGTAATATCGGGTGAGAAAAACAAACACCTATAATAATGCGATAAAGCATTATTGTCCAAATATAACCTAATAATATGTTAACACCCCCTTTTAATTCAATTATTGGCAGGCATTATTAGGTCTATTATGTATACGAGATATCGTGTCTTGAGTGATATCTCCTGCAGGGCATGTTATAGACAAATTTCTGTACGTAATTTAATATCGCCTCAGTGAAATATCCGTATTATTAATATTGACAAAGTTATGAACGACGAAATACTATAGTCTACAATAAATAAACCATTTTATAGGAACATATGAATGAATGGAGATATACGGAGACTATATTTACTCCTAGAATTATTTTGATATTTATATGAAATCATATTTTGTTTACAAAAATGTTGATCTCCTTCGAGTCCGTAATCAGACAATACTATATACTGAATTTAAAAGGGCTATATAATAACGCAATAAGTTCAATTAACCGTTGTATTATATGCCTTGATGACGGAGGAAGGTTGAGAATTTATAAATGTACAAGGGTTGAAACACATATTCATTTGGGAAATCAACAGACAATGTATGTATGTATGTATGTATGTATAACGCCACTTTAAACAATAACGAACGTGTTTATTTGAAACAGTGAGGTCAATGCTCAACTTTATAGTGCTGCCAGACTGAAATACAACACCGTAGACACATGAAATGATTCCCCACCCGTCACCTTGGTCACATCATACTAAAACACTTGGCCGACCAGTCATAAACCTACCTTTTAAATGCTCAGCGTCAAGAAAGGCAGTTACTGGTAGGTGTTTGTGAAGTCCTTGGTATGACCCGGCCTGGGATGAACCCATGGCCTAAAAAATAACAAATCATTAAATGGTAAATAAAAACGCTATACTGATATATAATACATAAATATAAAAAACAATATCATAAACACATACAATTAAACTTAAAACGTTTTCATCTGTTATACATGATGGACATTTATGTTATACATGGCATGATTACGCAAGACTCCAAACTAGGTATTGATCAACGTGGGGTGTAGTAGAAACACATGACATTAAACTTAACGACTGCACAATTAGTAAAACATGTTGTTTTGCATCCATCCATACGTCAGCTCACTTCGATCTCCGATAGCTTGTTTGTAAACCAATCTGTTTCCCAGCATGCATTGCACAGCATGGCTAGCGAGTAAGCCATCAACGCTTTTAAGTACCCTTTTATAACAAATGCATCTGACATCCAAGTCATCTTAGTTTACTTTGCGTATTTCCTATGTTGTATCGTGAACATATGGTTCATACAATACAATCAATTAACTTTGGACAAAAGTTTTATTTTGCAGGAAATGGTAACGTAGTAAATATTAGATTACGAGGTTTGTATTGTTTGTCTTTAAGGTTTCTTATTGATTAAATATTAAAACTAATTACAAACGGTATCCTAGTAATCGACATGTTTGCGCACCTGCGGTGCAAGTTTATATTTTCTGCGATTATGGCAGCCATTATGACGTTATAGTGATCATAGCACCAGCGACTGCTGTTTAGTGTTTTGTTAAAGGCAAACATGGCATTCTTGAAATATTTATCAAAGTTTAATTACTACAAATCGACCGAATGTGGTCGCTTTGTACATTCACCTTCCAAGGTGTAGCCCTATTGTCAACATGTTTATGTTTGTGATGTCAGATCTTGCCTTTTATTCATCTTTGTTATTTTTGTTTGTTTTTGTGCGTGTTTAAGGTAGACTATGGTCTTTGAATACAACATTTCATGTTGACTTTTGTAACTACCTTTATATAAACGATTGCTATCTTTTTTTTCATTTATGTTTTTTTAAACGTGTTTAGTGCATTTTCCTCTTATTTTGGGCTGAAACTGTACTCGGAACATGTCATCGATATATTGAAAACATTCCATAATGCTTTTGACAGTTTTGGATATGATTGCCAAAAGTGAAAGTAGGCTGGGTGGTATGAATGAGTTGACATATGTTCCAGTGTTAGAAATACATACTAGATACTAAAATAAAAACAAAACAAGACAGATTAGTAACAGACTCGGTTTCATTAAGTCTGTTCATGAGAGGTAATTATAAGATGCAACACCTATCATGCCTCCTAGCACCGGCTTAAGCGATATTCTATGTTACAGCAACATAGAATGGGCTTTATGATCTCAAAGGACCAGTAAGTAATAACACTAGTGATTTGTAGTCGAGCGACTTTTTACGGCCGACACTCAGCACTAAACAAACTTTAGTGTGAATGTCAATAAATACTGAAAAGGTGAACCCTTGGAAGCAACAAACACAAACAAGAGAGACAAGTAGCAGATTCGGTTTTATTGAGTCTGTTCATGAGAGGTAATTATGAGATGCAACATACGATGGCTATATTTTCGACAGGCGTTTAAACACTGTCAGACGAAAATGAAACGCAATGGATAAATCTCGTTAGTAACATTGCCGAACAATTTATAACTGTTTTAGATATGAAATATTTATATCGTGGGTCGTGTTAACCTAATTCAAAATGCTGTATATATGTTGTATTCGATGGAACTAAAATATATAAACACATTATTAGCAACTCGATTAATTAATCCAGTATCATTGTGACTTTTAACCTGCTTGCGTATAATTAAATAAAGAATAATACAATATGAATATGTCATTGTTTACTTCCTCATTCTACCATGACTTTAAATATATCATTAGTCCAATATAATCAAAATAGGTATAAAGTCGAATAGGAAATGCAACTTTCACAAAACACAGTAAACCCAAAAACACGCAAAACGACAAACATGAATGGCAATGTTAATATGGAATAAAGGCATATGACGTCACAAACATAAAAATGGTTGACAACAGGGCTACCGCTTGGAACGGTCAGTGGCAAAAAAGGCCGCTGGGGGGTTAAATCTGGTTCTAGGGTGCACCAAAACTCACAATTACCCTACTTTCATCCCAATAAAGTGTAAATAACGAAATCCCCGCTTTTAACTATTCTCTGACCAACAAGGCAGCATGAATAGGCAATATAAGTAAAACACAAAGATGCTCGTGTATATATAAATACAAGGAACAATAGCCTAGAAAGCCACAAAGCCACAAGGAATGTACTCAATTACTTGGCAGAAACTTTAGGTAGACGTCATCATAGGGTCCAAAGCCTGTACGGTCATCGTACAATTAAAGTGGAAAACATAGTGGCGAACTGTAAATGGGTCCACTACCAAGCATGCAGTGTATTGCAAAGTGATAAGGTCAATTGATAATATCAAAATATAATATACTTTGAACTTTTCAAAAAAGTATTAATACCGAGTAAGATTTTCAGAGATTCCCGCAATGCATTGTGATAAATAGTTGGATAGAGTGACAATGAGTTACAAATTCCAGCATTTTGATATATCCGTGCTCAAGAATTTTGTTTACGGTGGAGACAATACGGCTGTACAAATATAGATATAAAAATCGAACAGGAGAAGTAGCATTCAAGGACGACAGTCAACCACATACACACACAGAAACAAAAGAACAACTTATATAAAAATGAATAAAAGGCAACATAAAAACATCACAAACACACAAGGGTTTGTCAATAGGGCTACCGCCTTGGAACGGGTCAATGGCAAAAAGGCCGTAGTTATGTTTGATTGAGACTGTTTATAAAACAGCATTACCACTCAATAATGAATGAAACGATATTACATTTGCTTCCGATGCTTGGTTATACTGGAACAACATATCATGAACAACATCATTGAATTCTTGTCACTTTAATGTATTATTAGTATTTTTTGTGTTTGTTGCTTCCAAGGGATCCCCAGTTTCAGTATGTACTGACATTCACACTAGCGTTTGTTTAGTTGCTGTGTGGCGGCCGTCAAAGTCTGCCCCGGCTACAAATCACTAGTGTTGTTACTTACTGGTCCTTTGGATTCCTTCAAGCCCCACTCTTTGTGGCTTCTAAAGTAGAAATATCGCTTAAGCCTGTGCTATGAGGCGTAAGAAGTGTTGCACTTTACATTACCTGCCATGAGAAGGACTCAATTTGTTGCACTTTACATTACCTCCCATGAGAAGACTCAATAAAACGGTCTACTACTTTTATCTCTTGTTTGTGTTTGTTGCTTTATAGGGTTCCCCTTTTGTTTTGTTTTTGTTTTAAACATATTTATTTTACATCGATTGCGAAACAAGTTCTTGCAACTTAGATTAATCACTCTCGATGGCTTCCTGGGTCGAAACCAGTACTAAGCAATGTGGATTAATTATCTTGCTCAAGGATAAATAACGTGCCGCTACGGGAGGATCGAACCCACGACCTTTCGATCAGGAGTTCGGCGCTTTACCACTGGACCACGCACTCCACTTGTCCCCTTTTTGAGTATTTATGAAGCGGTCGGACTGGTAAGTATGATATGATATTAATTAATGAATCATGTTAATATCTTAATGTCCATAATCATGATAATAGCGTCTTATATTGTAAATCCGGTATTATTGGTGAGGGTTTCATTTTCGCTAATATTCGCAAATCCACTGTCTCGTGAATTCAAGAAACGCGGACAATAAACTCGACAGAGTATCCGAAAAACTCATCCAACCGAAATGAAGTAATTTTGAATTATTTTCACATGATCGGTATGTCTATATATGTGTACAAGAAACATTGTATCCTTTAGAATGGTGAACAATACATACTTATTAATTTTATATCGATTTGATTTAAAGTAGAAATTATGAAATATTTGTAAAATATGTTTTAGATTTATTAATTTTAATAATCATATTGAATCGAGGGCTATTGAATAAGTTTAATGTATGGCGGTCTTATAACTTGCATGTATCCTTTACGCTTCAACGTGTTCGTAAATAGTGAGACAGGAAACATAAAATGGTCATAAATACATTTAAAGGGACTCACGGTAATCTCGATTTGTTTAAAAAAAAGGATCAATACTTATTTTAACCCCGCTTTTTTATATTATCGTTTATTTAATTATATGCAAGCAGGTTTACAGTTACATTGATACTGGATATCTAAATGTAAATGGCATGTCTTGATAAATACGTCAAGGTTGCCTGTGTTCCTTTCATTATTATTTTTTTCATATTGGTATTATCAACAGTAATTAGAGGCATGAAAAGAAACTCAAATATATTTTATATAATGCGTGCTGATCAAATACGTGACACAAAAACCACATTGGTCATTACCAATCCTTTTAAAAGCGAGATTTAAAATTATATATCCAAATATGTATTTCACTTTCATTTAAGTGTTAGGTAAATAATATAACCAAACCCATTCGATATTTAACAATTGTATTCCATTATTTCATTTGAAATCTAATATTTAAATTTCCCAAAATGTTTGATCTTTTCTTTACCTTTTACCCTTACCAAAGAGGTGTGAAGCTTTACACAATTCTTAAGGCATTACCGTTTATGTCAACATCTATCGGTTTATGTTCATGTCAGTATAACATATTGACATAAATAATGTCACTTTCAGTTATTTCGTTCAAAAAAGTATTTATGAAGTCGTTTAAATTCATTATTTTACAGTTTTCGATTTTATGTCGTTCCATAATATTATTTTCCATCAATTATTATCAAACAAACATTACGAAATAAAGTTACTGATTAGGTTTAATTCAGTTTGTTGCCCTTATTTAACACACCACAGAACCTTTCCCAGAACCACAGCATAAAGGGAAACTGAACACAGTTACACCATCCAAAATCTCACTTAGAAACTGCTGTTAATCATACTGAACTGGTATATGGGCGGAACCTGCTAAATGTTAGCCCAGAACCCTCTCTCATTTAGTGATGAAGGAAAAACACAATCATTATTATCATTCCAGTACACAGGTGACATACAGCTCCACTGGGCCTGGTGCATTCCAGTACACAGGTGACGTATAGCTCCACTGGGCCTGGTGCATTCCAGTACACAGGTGACATATAGCTCTACTGGGCCTGGTGCATTCCAGTACACAGGTGACATATAGCTCCACTGGGCCTGGTGCATTCCAGTACACAGGTGACGTATAGCTCCACTGGGCCTGGTGCATTCCAGTACACAGGTGACGTATAGCTCCACTGGGCCTGGTGCATTCTAGTACACAGGTGACATATAGCTCCACTGGGCCTGGTGCATTCCAGTACACAGGTGACATATAGCTCCACTGGGCCTGGTGCATTCCAATACACAGGTGACATATAGCTCCACTGGGCCTGGTGCATTCCAGTACACAGGTGACATATAGCTCTACTGGGCCTGGTGCATTCCAATACACAGGTGACATATAGCTCCACTGGGCCTGGTGCATTCCAGTACATAGGTGACATACAGCTCCACTGGGCCTGGTGCATTCCAGTACACAGGTGACATATAGCTCCACTGGGCCTGGTGCATTCCAATACACAGGTGACATATAGCTCCACTGGGCCTGGTGCATTCCAGTACATAGGTGACATACAGCTCCACTGGGCCTGGTGCATTCCAGTACACAGGTGACATATAGCTCCACTGGGCCTGGTGCATTCCAGTACACAGGTGACATACAGCTCCACTGGGCCTGGTGCATTCCAGTACACAGGTGACATATAGCTCCACTGGGCCTGGTGCATTCCAGTACATAGGTGACATATAGCTCTACTGGGCCTGGTGCATTCCAGTACACAGGTGACATACAGCTCCACTGGGCCTGGTGCATTCTAGTACACAGGTGACATATAGCTCCACTGGGCCTGGTGCATTCCAGTACATAGGTGACATACAGCTCCACTGGGCCTGGTGCATTCTAGTACACAGGTGACATATAGCTCTACTGGGCCTGGTGCATTCCAGTACACAGGTGACGTATAGCTCCACTGGGCCTGGTGCATTCCAGTACACAGGTGACATATAGCTCCACTGGGCCTGGTGCATTCCAGTACATAGGTGACATATAGCTCTACTGGGCCTGGTGCATTCCAGTACACAGGTGACATACAGCTCCACTGGGCCTGGTGCATTCTAATACACAGGTGACATATAGCTCCACTGGGCCTGGTGCATTCCAGTACACATGTGACATATAGCTCCACTGGGCCTGGTGCATTCTAGTACACAGGTGACATATAGCTCCACTGGGCCTGGTGCATTCCAGTACACAGGTGACATACAGCTCCACTGGGCCTGGTGCATTCCAGTACACAGGTGACATACAGCTGCACTGGGCCTGGTGCATTCCAATACACAGGTGACATATAGCTCCACTGGGCCTGGTGCATTCCAGTACATAGGTGACATACAGCTCCACTGGGCCTGGTGCATTCCAGTACACAGGTGACATACAGCTCCACTGGGCCTGGTGCATTCCAGTACACAGGTGACATACAGCTCCACTGGGCCTGGTGCATTCCAGTACACAGGTGACATATAGCTCCACTGGGCCTGGTGCATTCCAGTACATAGGTGACATATAGCTCCACTGGGCCTGGTGCATTCTAGTACACAGGTGACATATAGCTCCACTGGGCCTGGTGCATTCCAGTACATAGGTGACATACAGCTCCACTGGGCCTGGTGCATTCCAGTACACAGGTGACATATAGCTCTACTGGGCCTGGTGCATTCCAGTACACAGGTGACGTATAGCTCCACTGGGCCTGGTGCATTCCAGTACACAGGTGACATATAGCTCCACTGGGCCTGGTGCATTCCAGTACATAGGTGACATATAGCTCTACTGGGCCTGGTGCATTCCAGTACACAGGTGACATACAGCTCCACTGGGCCTGGTGCATTCTAGTACACAGGTGACATATAGCTCCACTGGGCCTGGTGCATTCCAGTACACATGTGACATATAGCTCCACTGGGCCTGGTGCATTCTAGTACACAGGTGACATATAGCTCCACTGGGCCTGGTGCATTCCAGTACACAGGTGACATACAGCTCCACTGGGCCTGGTGCATTCCAGTACACAGGTGACATACAGCTCCACTGGGCCAGGTGCATTCCAGTACACAGGTGACATATAGCTCCACTGGGCCTGGTGCATTCCAGTACACATGTGACATATAGCTCCACTGGGCCTGGTGCATTCTAGTACACAGGTGACATATAGCTCCACTGGGCCTGGTGCATTCCAGTACACAGGTGACATACAGCTCCACTGGGCCAGGTGCATTCCAGTACACAGGTGACATATAGCTCCACTGGGCCTGGTGCATTCCAGTACACAGGTGACATATAGCTCCACTGGGCCAGGTGCATTCCAGTACACAGGTGACATATAGCTCCACTGGGCCTGGTGCATTCCAGTACACATGTGACATATAGCTCCACTGGGCCTGGTGCATTCCAGTACACAGGTGACATATAGCTCCACTGGGCCTGGTGCATTCCAGTACACATGTGACATATAGCTCCACTGGGCCTGGTGCATTCCAGTACACATGTGACATATAGCTCCACTGGGCCTGGTGCATTCTAGTACACAGGTGACATATAGCTCCACTGGGCCTGGTGCATTCCAGTACACATGTGACATATAGCTCCACTGGGCCTGGTGCATTCCAGTACACAGGTGACATATAGCTCCACTGGGCCTGGTGCATTCCAATACACAGGTTGACATATAGCTCCACTGGGCCTGGTTCATTCCAGTACACAGGTGACATATAGCTCTACTGGGCCTGGTTCATTCCAGTACACAGGTGACATATAGCTCCACTGGGCCTGGTGCATTCCAGTACACATGTGACATATAGCTCCACTGGGCCTGGTGCATTCTAGTACACAGGTGACATATAGCTCCACTGGGCCTGGTGCATTCTAGTACACAGGTGACATATAGCTCCACTGGGCCTGGTGCATTCCAGTACACAGGTGACATATAGCTCCACTGGGCCTGGTGCATTCCAGTACACAGGTGACATATAGCTCCACTGGGCCTGGTGCATTCCAGTACACAGGTGACATACAGCTCCACTGGGCCTGGTGCATTCCAGTACACAGGTGACATATAGCTCTACTGGGCCTGGTGCATTCCAGTACACAGGTGACGTATAGCTCCACTGGGCCTGGTGCATTCCAGTACACAGGTGACAAATAGCTCCACTGGGCCTGGTGCATTTTATCACCAAATTATTTATACAGTATGTTATTATTGTATTCACAGGAACTGGTCACTTTTTTTTTTTGCCTTCTATTATTATAATTGTCTATAAAGGACATGAATGGGAAATTTTAGAAAATGCTGGTGTTCTTTTTCAGAGGTCAAGCAGACGTTCGAAACAATCTCAATTACATGCACACTATATACTAACATGTGCGGAAATGAATTTCCTATCCAACAATACCTTTCTTCCTACGATCCCTTGTAAATTCGCTGAGATATCTGAGTTCAAAGTCACCAAAGTGCAATTTGATGCTGCTCGTCGTTTGTTTATGTCCCCAATGTAAACAAATGAATTTTACCGAAAATTAGGTGTCCGATAAGTTCGGCGCAGTATTCCAGCTTCAAATCACAATCAGATCACTAACATAAAGCACCGATACGTAAATAAATCCATATTTTATCAGTGTGCATAGTCCGTATCACGAGAAAGTCACATAACAACGAGTATTTCGCCACTTGTTATCGGCACTAGCAAACTTTACAAATGAAACCGCCATTTTCAAATGAATTACGGGGCCGAATGACGTCATAATGCGAACCTAAGATCTATGGTAAAAAAAAAAAACTTTTTAAAATTATTCTTGAATATATTATTAAATACGCTTGTGCTTATACATAACACTATTATTGATTATAATAGTGTTATGAATAAGCACAAACGTATTTTCTAATATATTCAAGAATAATATTAAAAAGTAAAAATACTTACCATAGCTGTTAGATTCGTATTATGACGTCATTCGGCCCCGAAAATCATTTGAAAATGGCGGTTTCATTTGTAAAGTCTGCTAGTGTCGATAACAAGTGGCGAAATACTCGTTGTTGTGTGACTTTCTCGTGATACGGACTATGCAAACTGATAAAATATGGATTTATTTACGTATCGGTGCTTTATGTTAGTGATCTGATTGTGATTTGAAGCTGGAATACTGCGCCGAACTTATCGGACACCTAATTTTCGGTAAAATTCATTTGTTTACATTGGGGACATAAACAAACGACGAGCAGCATCAAATTGCACTTTGGTGACTTTGAACTCAGATATCTCAGCGAAGTTACAAGGGATCGTAGGAAGAAAGGTATTGTTGGATAGGAAATTCATTTCCGCACATGTTAGTATATAGTGTGCATGTAATTGAGATTGTTTCGAACGTCTGCTTGACCTCTGAAAAAGAACACCAGCATTTTCTAAAATTTCCCATTCATGTCCTTTATAGACAATTGTAATAATAGAAGGCAAAAAATAAAAGTGACCAGTTCCTGTGATTGTATTCACATGTCACTACTGTATATAGAGTTTAATTAACATTGTTATTGTGATACGGGAAATAAATTAATATTTTTCGTATCATGACAACAATGTTAATTAAACTATATATTATATATTCTGTGATGAATTTCTTTCCAATCGTCTTTTGACACACGTATTACTTCTTCTGTCACTCCTTTGGCGACAGCGTGGAGAAATACATAAATATAGTGACGTCACTCTCGCTGTATGACGTCACGATATTGCTGCACAGGCACAGGCTGGAAGCGTCCTGTAGACGATGATGGCTGGGGTTCAGGGGGCATTTCTATCATTTATTGGTTGCATAGGCATTTCAGGACCACTTATTTCATCAAATTCAGAAGTTTTTTTCTTCAAACTGCTAAGAAAGTAGTTCATAAAATCTGGCTACTGTGCTATCTTGCACACTAGGCGAGATAGTGCTATCTTGCACACTAGGCGAGATAGCACAGTAGAGGAAGAGATATGTTATAGATTTTCTCAAACTGGGAAATTTCTATAATTCATCACAGAATATATAATATAACAACATATCTACTTGCTTGCTTACTTTACTTACTTACTAATGATCAGTAGACATTATGTCCTACTGGTTACCTGTAAATAAAAGAACATCCCGTCAAAAGAAAATCTCTAAAGAGTCCAAATTTAGAGAAATTAGCAAACGATACACGTATATTTTGCTGCAAATATATATATAAAAAACAAAATTATAAACAACTAAGGATGTATCCATAGTTGTAATGAATAACCACAGCAGTTGCAGAAATAGAAAAAGTCAACCAGAGGTTTTGACAGTCATATCTGGCATTAACCCCTAGATCCCGCTTGTATTAGCACCACCAATGAGACCTTAACTAACCCTTATTTGATTTGGAATCAGGGCTGTAATTTAGACTCCAGAATTAAATGCCGAACTGTATTACAGATCAACAGATAATCAAGTAAACATAGCATTTCTACTTAACAATCACCGGATAGATACATCAGATAGGAACTGGAAATTCTCAGAGAATTTCGTATTCACCAGGGACGCTTTCAACTGATCAAAAACACTTGAAGCTTTTCTCATCAAGTTTTAAGAAGATGAAATACTCATAATACCAAATAAATCAAAGAATTGAAGGTCCAAAGGTGGTAGCTCTTATTATTTTCATTGTTATTTCCTTTTCAGTACACAATGCTAATACTATATGAGCAAAATATATATATGATATAGTTTGACTACGCAGCAGAACACACACTTGTAACTAAACTTCTGCAGTGGTGATTAAAATTGTATTGTTGTATTGTGTGCATAATAGTTCATAATAATAGTTCATCTGTGTATAGTTAGCACATTTGCAAGCATTATTGCGTTTAAAAAATATCGCCTTATTGGGTTTTTGTTTATTTCTTTATATGTGCAAATATGTTCTCTTTTTTCTTACAGGTGACAAGAATAGTCGCACATGTGTATGATAGCTGTTTGTTCATCTCAGCCATAAGACAAAGTCCGCTCCTCGTTTGTCGTCGTCACTTCGTGGTCGTTAGTGAACGTTTCCGTGGTAAAAAGCATACATGTCTTTGATATTCGGCAATCCTGAAGTTTTTAAAACATCGCACCAACAACATATACCAGTATATTGTCTTAAAAACGACTAGTGTAGAATAACGAAGAAAGTTGAAAACTCAACATTTTATTTAAATAAATGCGAGTAGGTTAAAGGCGAACATGATACTGGAATAATAAATCTGGAGGCTGATTTTAATGCTTGATGGAAAGTTCAAGATCGTCGTGTAATTACTTTAATTACGTCTAGAAGGACTCACACCACTATTATCTCCCTTGAATACTCCTGCCCTACAGATGAAGGAGGTAGATAAAAAAAACAAGTTCGCTTTTCTACATTTTACAGGATACATTGATTTATCTTTACCAGGTTCTAAATCTACAGCATTTTAGGAAGAGATCCCAGAAAAATGCATGTTGATATAAGATTTCTAGCTAATTCTGCCTCATTTTACACATCATGGGTCTAATCTCCACGGGGTTGTATTTTTGTCTAAATTTTGATAGGTGTCAGGCAAACATGAAATTAAAAAAAGTTCAATCTGGTAAATATTCGTTAAAAGTTAATAGCATGCAGATATTGGATCAGTGAAGAATTTAAGCATAAATACATGTTGCAAAATCTTTTTTATCTCTATGCCACGAACACAAACATTACAATGGGACCCTATGGAAAATTAATTGTGGTGTGAGACGAGAAAGACACGCGTGGGCTTTGTGGTGACGCGTCGCAGAATCGGCTTAAAGTAATTGGCAAATATAATATGCTATGACAGGCTTGTCAACGAGCTACCGTTACTGGTCTTGAATTCACCAATAATTCTTGAGAATATTCTTAGACTTAAACCAAAGTATACTCATTTCAATCACGTATATTTATATAAGTAACAAGCTGCTATGTATAACTATTATAAATACTAATAATAGCAATTTCATACAGTTGTTTATATTTTGAAGGTCATGGGAATATTTTTGAACGAAATTATAGTACTTGAACTCAAGTCTAAGAATAGTTTGAAGAATGGTTGGTGAATTCCAGGCCAGCTGGACTGAGAACCACAGTAGTCAACTCACTTTTTAGGGGTAAAAGCCACCTACACCATTATTGATATTCCAGTAAAAATGTAGTCATTAAATCGGGCCATTAACTTCAATAAATGTAGAACAACAAAAATAAATCACCGTTAATTATGTTGTCTTCTAGTGCAATTCATTCATTCAGTTGATTCATTACTTCTAATGTACAAAACCTTACATAACCGGAAATATCTTCGCCTTGATGGAAAATGTTTTATTGAGAAAAGTACAATTCTCTTATAGTTGATAATGTTATTATTTTCTGCTGGCTTCCAATCCATGCAGGGATGCGTGGTAATGATAGAGCTGATAGTGCTGCTAAAGCAGCATTAGGTTTACATATATCTAATACTAAATTACCTTATACTGATTTTAAAAGTTGTATTAACACATTTATTCGTAACTCTTGCAAGCCGCTTGGGATTTGTCAGTTAACAATAAACTCCATTCAATTAAACCGTTACTTGGAGAATGGCGTTCTTCTAGTAGACCCATTCGTCGAGAAGAAGTTCTCCTAGCCCGGTGCAGGATAGGGCATACACGTTATACTCATTCATATTTATTACAAGCTGAGCAATTACCAGAATGTATACCCTGCTTTGCACTGTTAACGGTCAAACACATCTTGTTGGAATGTGTAGACTTCGATCCTATGCGTCAAAGTTACTACAATGTTAATACTATGAAAGAGTTATTTGATACTATAGATTTTAGTCTTGTTTTAGATTTCCTCAAAGAAATCAGACTATATAAATCATTATAATGTGTTCTTATATATATTTACTTGTTTATATACCCGTTGACGGGCATTTGTTGATTTACATATATAGTTTATATTACTACTACATTTTCATCCATTATTTTTTAATAGTTTTATCTTTATATATTTACATTCATTTTTAATTAATACTTCATTTCTTCATTTTTCATGAGTTTTTGCGCACAGTATGACCTATTTATGTGTCGACGTGCCGTAAGACACCATGCATTCGTTCATTCATTTATTTATTGAGTCTGTTCCTGAAATAATCAAGAAAGAAATGCCCTAATTACTCAGCTTGAAAAAAGCATTACATTTATAATTGAACATAGGTCCTGTAATCAGTTTACGCGCACGTGAACTAGCCGGTACATTATGTTGTTATTCATAACATAACCTCTCCCCTCTCACCGCTGCGGGTTCGAACCCCACTGGGAGCTTGAATTGTAAGTGATACATTGTCGATTCTTAGGATGTCGGGGGTATAGAGTACTGGTTCTACCAAGAAACACAGGGATGATCTGCATCCACCGCTAAAATCGACCGTCATTAATGCCGTAATTACAACTACAACATGTTGGCTTAATAACCTCCATTGGAATGCAGTCTAGTTTTGTAAGACATTTGTATGGAAAGCCTAGGCTGCCTTCTGTTGACCTTTTGCATTGTGTGCAGTACGCTTTCTAAGTAGTCCTGTGCATTTTCAAAGTTGTTATGTGCATTTAGTAAGTTGTTATGTGCATTTTCTAGGTTGTCATTTGCATTTTCCAAGTTGTTATGTGCTTTTTCTAAGTTGTTATGTGCATTTCGTAGGTTGTTATGTGCATTTTCTAAGTTGTTATGTGCATTTCGTAAGTTGTTATGTGCATTTCGTAGGTTGTTATGTGTATGTTCTAAGTTGTCTTGTGCATTTTCTAAGTTGTTATGTGCGTTCCGTAAGTTGTTATGTACATTTAGTAAGTTGTTATGTGCATTTCGTAGGTTGTTATGTGCATATTCTAAGTTGTCTTTTGTATTTTCTAAGTTGTTATGTGCATTTCGTAAGTTGTTAAATGCATTTCGTAGGTTGTTATGTGCATAGTCTAAGTTGTCTTATGCATTTTCTAAGTTGTTATGTGCATTTCGTAAGTTGTTATTTGCACTTGTGCATTTTCTAAGTTGCTATGTGCATTTTCTAAGTTGTCATGTGCATTTCATCAGTTGTTATGTACATTTCGTAAGTTGTCAGACTTTTTATCGGAATAAGTTTTGAAGGAAACACCGGTAGAAATGGCGGCTCCAGAAGCGGACGCTATGCTCTGCCTTGTTAAAAGAAATTGGGCTAGGTACATTATACAATAAATTCTTAGAACATAAAACTGATTTCAAAATGTGTAAGGGATTGTCTGACGTGGAGTTAATAAATCTTGGTCTGAAAAAAAAGGAAAAAAAAAAAAAAAATAACGTGTTATTTGTTTGTCTTTGTGTGTAGTCCTAAGGTTTATAGCCCCTCCATCTTTTAACCAATAGGACGTCCTAAAGGTATAGGTTCAATAGAGTCTGGACTTCACGTGTTATTTGTTAAATTTAAGTACTCTGGGACTTTTTTTCAGGAAAACTTAAAATATGTTTGTTTTCAACAAATAGCACGTTAATTTTACTTTTATTTAAATATATTTTTCTATTAATTATCATTATTATTTGTTAGTTCCCAACACTGATGGGAAGGGGCTACGTGGGGTCACCTTCTCCCTTCTCCCTCCCTTATATCTCCCTTCTCCGCCCCCTTTCCTCTCTTCTCTCTCGGAGTACTGATAAACAACGGACGTAATCCATAAATATATCTAACGCGGAGACAGAACGTGTACGGCAGACAAGATAATGGTCAATTAAGGGTTTTGATAGGATATAGACAGGCAGTTTTACCCAAAACGCCTCTCAAACTATGATAATTCTTCATCATTTTTTTTTTACAAACTTGCTATTTTAAAAACCTCACGCCCCTTTCTCTCCCGACCCCCGACCTCTTGTCTTCCGACCCCACACCATTGTCTCCCGGCCCCCGCCCCTTATCTTCCGTACCCACGGCCACCTGTACCCCACCTCCTGATACTGCCACCTGTGACCAGATATATTGTTTTCAGACCAAGATGTATTAACTCCACGTCAGACAATCCATTACACATTTTGAAATCAATTTTTTATTCTAAGAATTTATTGTATAATGAACCTAGCCCAATTTTTTTAAAGTAGGCAGAGCATAGCGTTCGCTCCTGGTGCCGCCATTTCTATCGGTGTTTCCTTCAAAACCTGTTCCGATAAAAAGTCTACTTAACGACGACTTGTAGTTTGCACAAGACAACTTACGAAATGCACATAACAACTTACGAAATGCACATAACAACTTCGAAAATGCACAAGACAACTTAAAAAATGCACATAACAACTTACGAAATGCACATAACAACTTAGAAAATACATAAGACAACTTAGAATATGTACATAACAATCTACTAAATCCACATAACAACTTACGAAATGCACAAAACAACTTAGAAAATGCACAAGACAACTTAGAATATGTACATAACAACCTATGAAATGCACATAACAACTTACTAAATGTACATAACAACTTACGAAACGCACATAACAACTTAGAAAATGCACATAACAGCTTACGAAATGCACATAACAACTTAGAAAATGCGCAAGACAACTTCGAATATACACATAACAACTTAGAAAATGCACATAACAACTTACGAAATGTACATAACAACTTAGAAAATTCTCAAGACAACTTAGAATATGCACATAACAACTTACGAAAAGCACATAACAACTTAGAAAATGCACATAACAACTTAGAATATGCACATGACAACTTAAACAATGCGCAGGACAACTTAAACAATGCACACCACAACTTAAACAGTGCACATCACAACTTACGAAATGCACATAACAACTTAGGAAATGCACAAGACAACTTAAAAAATGCACATAACAACTTACGAATTGCACATAACAACTGACGAAATGCAAAGGACAACTTAGAAAATGCACATAACAACTTACGAAAATCACAACTTAGAAAATGCACATAACAACTTAGAAAATGCACAAGACGACTTGCAAAATGCACATAACAACTTAGAAAATGCACATGACAACATAGAAAATGCACATAACAACTTAATAAATGCACATAACAACTTACGAAATGCTAATACCAACTTAGAAAATGCACAGGACAACTTAGAAAATGCACATAACAACCTACGAAATGCACATAACAACTTACGAAATTCACATCACAACTTAGAAAATGCACATAACGACTTAGAAAATGCACAAAACGACTTACAAAGCGTACTGCACAAAATGCAAAAGGCCAACAGAAGGCAGCCGAGGCTTTCCATACATTTGGATAAATGATACAGGTTGTTCTCATAATGTCAGCGTGTCATTGGAATTTCGTATCCATCCGATATACTTTTACCTCACACGAACCAAACGCTCAAAGTGAGCTATTGTGAATGTTGTTTTTTGTTTGTGAATGTTGTTTGTTACGACGCATATGGAGCAAACGATTTACTTAAACACACAGATACACGCACGCAAACTCGCACGCACGCACACACACTCTCTCTCTCTCTCTCTCTCTCTCTCTCTCACACACACACACACACACACACACACACACATATATATAACTATATACATTGCATTAATTAAAAGTATTTGAGTTATATCTACGACGCACATGGAGCAAGCGATTTATTTAATTTCACGTTCCGTGGTTTTTACGAATAGCATTTCTGATTTATATTCAATTTTCATGTTGTTGTTTTTTTTCAACTTATAAAAAAGCAATACTTATTGCTTAATACGCTTATTTAAAGAAATGTAAAAAAATATGAAACGGGACCTACTTTTAACAATTTTAAACGTTTCAGTTTTATGTCATGAACAAGAAGCAGATCAACGTAACTTCTTTTCAGCTAGTCTAAATGTTTGTTTTATATACGGGTAACAGTATGTCCAAGAGATACATTTACTCTAACTTCAATTATGTGTGTATGCAACATTTAAGATCACCCTCAGATCTGCAGCTTTATATAGCTTGAGGTATATAATTAATCACAACCCTCAAAATATCGGATGGCTAACATATAGTAGGTGTAACATTTTATAACGAATACGTATCATACATATTCTATATAGTAAATGTTAAACTCGCATTATGAAGTAGTACAACATAGTTTGCAAAAAGTTCTGTAAAGTAAGCGGGTCTATGATTTGATATTGGGGTTGGAGTAGAGGTTTTAAAAACAACGCAGTGGGGTTCTCATCTGAAAAGAATACATGCAACAACAAAAAAACAAGAAAAAAAACATTTGCAAACGGTTCCTTTTTCTCTGATATCAACCCGCTAAATCTGCTACAGCTTATCGTTTCTCAAAATGTATGAACTACAGTAACTATGGGCTGTCAAATACATGTATGAACTACTATGGGCTGTCAAATACATGTCTGAACTACTATGGGCTGTCAAATACATGTCTGAACTAATATGGGCTGTCAAATACATGTATGAACTTCAGTAACTATGGGCTGTCAAATACATGTATGAACTACTATGGGCTGTCAAATACATGTATGAACTACTATGGGCTGTCAAATACATGTATGAACTACAAGTGGCTGTCAAATACATGTATGAACTACAGAAACTATGGGCTGTCAAATACATGTATGAACTACTATGGGCTGTCAAATACATGTATGAACTACAGTAACTATGGGCTGTCAAATACATGTATGAACTACTATGGGCTGTCAAATACATGTATGAACTACTATGGGCTGTCAAATACATGTATGAACTACAGTAACTATGGGCTGTCAAATACATGTATGAACTACAGTAACTATGGGCAGTCAAATACATGTATGAACTACTATGGGCTGTCAAATACATGTATGAACTACTATGGACTGTCAAATACAATGCTTGTTTATTGTTACTTATACTTTACATTCATATTTCTCACACTAACGTAAGTTTAAAAAGGAAACTTATTCAATGTAACCCTAATGGATTATCGATAATAGACACTGTTATACAAACACTTGTTATTTGTTATAATAAACGATACATGTAGTTTGTTTTGGTTTTAGATTAAATTTAAAAAAGAGAAAGAGCTCCTAAGTGATCTTAGAGAGCATACACTATCCTGGTAAAAAGCGATCTAATATATTCAACTAGATTTTAAAATGGGTCAAAGGACATGACGGATTGTCCATTATGTGGTCCCGCCTTATTTCCATTAATTGGGAAAGCTTATGTTAGCTGGATTTTATTACGGATAATTCGATAATAAAACAAGTTTAAAAACATGTTTACTGAAAAAAAGTGATAACCTGTTTAAAATAACCTTTTAAATGTTTTAATTTTACAATATGCAAACTTTTTAAGCAGAAGTTAAGTTTTTATTTCATACCCCAGCCAATCCCGTTTTCGCTTCTTGGAGAAGGGGTTGGATTGGGTATGAAAGTTAATACTCGGACCACGTAATGCAATACGTTATGATACAGACACCCGGGCGATTTGCGGATGATAACCTGTGCGGGAAGATCATGACTGTGTCATATCAGGTGTTACAAAAACGACGTATCAGGGATACTTACACAGTGACTATAGTTTAATGATAAATATATATATATCTACACATACTAGTCAGCCACTGTTTTAAATATTATCGCTGTCCTTTAACTCACGTAGAAGTAGTTCGGGTAACAAGGAAACAATACGAATACAAAGAAATGTCGTGAACAATTTTTAAAATGTAATGTTCATTTTGGTGAAATTGACATTTTGACATCGACCTCTGAATCCAGGTTGCAATGGTATTGCACACTGGATTTGTAAACCTTCGTAGTTATCTTCACATCCGAGGCAAACATTGTGCAAAATAGGCACTTTTCTTCAACTGATGAAAGAGAAGTTTAGGTTACGAGGAAATAATAAAAATGCATGCTGACCTCATACGGCCATAAGTCCCGTTCCCAAGGGAGTAGAACCGTACATCAAATCGCAAAACCCATTACATATTGTATACGTATGCTACTTATAGCATGTAAGAAATTTCATTCAAAAGTATTGGAAATGGCGACTTTGTTAATGAATTTGACCTTTTGACCTTGATCTCTAGCCCAAAGGGTCAGACCCTGGATTAGAAACCTTCATTGTTATCTTCAGATTCTAAGCAACTACTTTGCCGAACTTGCAACCCTTCTTCAAGTGATCAGGAAATAAAAAAACCATCATTCTGATACCACTTGACCATAAGCCCCTGACCCCGGTGAGGAGAACCGTACCTCAAATCGCAAAACCCATATAATTATCAAATATATACAAAGCATGTACAAATATAAACGAATATTGAAAATCACGGATTTAAAGTTCATTTTGGGGAATTTTATCGTTGACATTGCCCTCTAGCCCCAACCAAAGGTCAGACCCTAAATCCGAAATATAGAAGACGAAGATCCGTATATAAAATCGTAAAACCCGTTCCATGTTGTACGCTTATATCATTACGTATTGCATGTACGAAATTGCATTACATAAATTGAATATCATAGGTTAAATATTTATTTTTGTGAATTTGACCTTCTAGCCCCTGGAGTCAAATACTGGATTTGAAATCTTCATTATCATCTACGTATTCAAGGTAACTATTGTGTCAACTATGAACCATCTCCACACTGAACAGAGACGGATACACGGACGGACGGACGGACGGGAACTGTCACATTATATCAGTGGTTTTTTTCTTCAAAATGTACGGATAATAACAACATGATTAAAGATCAGCACAAACGCGAAAGCTTAAAGTATAGTTCCTTTCCTGACAAGTGTATCTAAACATGCATCTATACTTTGTGCGTGCACAATGCACATAATTCAGTAGAAAAACAAAAGTTCAAGCGGAAGTCTCCTATTATCTCTGTCAGTCTTCGTGAATATATAGAATTTAATCATAAACAAAAAAGTGAAAGTGAAGAAGTGAATTATATTTTCAGTTAGACATGCAACTTTTCGTTGTTAGGCTGCGTTGGATTTGTTGATTCAATGAAACCGAGTCTGCAACTTTTCTCTCTTTATGTGTTTGTTGCTTCCGAGAGATCCCCTTTTCAGTATGTCTTGACACTCACATTTGATAATTGCTGTGTAGTGGCTGTAAAGGTGGCCCCGACTATAAATCATTAGTGATATTACTTAATGGTCCTTTGGGATCATCAAACCCAATATGTGTGGCTTTAAAGTAGAATGCCGCTGAAGTCGGTGTTAGGCGTGTGCGTAAGAGGTATTGCACTGTATATTACCTCTCATGAGCAGACTCAATACAACGAGTCTGCTACTGTTCTCTCTTCTTTGTGTGTGTTGCTTGTTGTTTACACTGTGTGTTTTCTGTTCCTGCCTGGAATTCACCAACCATTCTTCAAACTATTCTTAGACTTGAGTTCAAGTACTGAAAATTCGTTCACACATATTTCCATGACCTTCAAAGATAAACAATCGTAAGAAGTTGCTATTTATTAGTATGCATCCTATTTATACATAGCAGCTTATTATGAATGTTTATTCTGTAAACTTATAGAAATATTTGTGATTGAAATGTGCATACTTGAGCTCAAGTCTAAGAATATTCTTAAGAATTTGGTAAATTTCAGGCCAGCAGGTCTTTACACTGCGTGATTTTTCTGTTCATGTTGTTGCAATCTGGGAATGCTACACTTCCTGTTGTTGTTTACACTGTGTGTGTTTTCTGTTCCTGTTGTTCACACTGTTTGAGTTTGGATGGCAGCATTCTGGGAATGCTGTACTTCCTGTTTGACTTCCACGATATCATCAGTATAAAGGTAAGCATTTGCATCGGGTCAAAAACCATTAAGCAGGGGTTGTTATAATTTGGCATAATATTTCATTCATCATTTGTTTGTTTACAGATTCAGTTTTAAAATAAAATGTATGATAGTGCCAACCATATTATTATGACGATGGAATCCATCAAGCTATTCATTATTCATTATCAATTAACATTTTATATCTGCACGTAGATTTTGAATTAAGTCGGTAAAACTATATACAGGATTAATTAAGTCGATGTTGAAGATCTTCTTAAATGTTTATTTGGGCCATATTTCTATCAATTATCGACATAGGTCGATGTTCGAATGTCAGATTATGTTAGGGCCATCGTACCATCGACGTACTATGCGAGGATTAGATGCGACGGTCCAGTAGTACGCCACGATGGTCGATAGTCGATGGTCTGCATGTTTTGACCGGTAGTGGTCTACGAATCAGTAGCGTTATGTTTACTGGTCCTTTGGGACCAGCGAGTCCAATATAGGTGGCTTTGAAGTACAATATCGCTTAAGCCGGTGCTAGGAGGCGTGAAAGGTGTTGCTTCCAACATTACACCTCATGAACCGACTCTATGAAACCGAGTCTGCAAATATATTCTCTTAGTTGTGTTTGTTGTTTCCAAATTTTCACCTTTATCATTATTCATTAATCCGTATACGACTTTTTCATCTGTTTTTATAAAGTTTCTCAGTTGAAATATTGATCAAAGTGTAAATATAGATATAAAAATCGAACAGGAAAAACATGCAGCATTCAAAGACGACAGTCAACCACAAACACACAGAGAAAAAAAAGAACAAATTTAAAGGTGAATAAAAGGTCAAATAAAACATCACAAACACAAAAGGGTTGACCATAGTGCTACCGCCTTGAAACGTTCAGTGGCAAAAAAGGCCGCTGGGGGTTTAGACCAGGTTCTATGGTGCACCAAACCTCACACTTACCCTACTGTCAACCTAATAAAACGGGACAGTGTTAATAAAGAAATCCCCACCATGAACTATTCTCTAACCAACAAGGCAGCATTAATAGACACAAATATGCTGGTGTATATATAAATACAAAAAAATGAAATAGCCTAGAAAGCCATATAGAAGGTACTCAATGACTTGACAGAAGCCAGAGCAACAAGAGAATAACCCATTGAGGACACGACAAGACAAGACTGCAGACCATTATTAATTGAAACCAGACGTGAAAAAATTGCCTCACTATATAGTATTAACCAAATGGATTAAAATGACAATGACAAACACACGTTTTTAAATGTTTATTTGAATATTTGAATTATTTGAATTCATAAACAGCATTGTAACAGTTTCTAGAAAATAATTTAACAAATGTTCCACACAAACCCGTATCTATTTCATAGGAATAGGAGATGAATAGCAAGTGTTTTTATGATAACTGTTTTATCCATTATACATACTATAATATGTATATATATACACTAAAGGAAAAACGAAATGCAACTCTATCTTTACGTGTATTTAACACAAAATCAAAAAGATCATCTCATTTATTTTCAATAGAAACTTTGATGGAGTTATCAGTTACATTTTCAATGATTAAATGAAATAACAAAACTTATAAAAACCGAGCCTAAAAAAGTTGCGTTTCGTTTTTCTTAAGTATGATAACATCATTGAGTGTAAGCATATTACTATTAGCATTGTAATGCTAGCAAACTGATCACTTTAAAGGAACTGTCGTCGTCACTCTTCATTTTCATAAACGTTAAGTTTGTTGTTGTTATAGTCAGTAAAATCGCAATAAAACAGAGGGGTATGGGGTGGAGGGTTATGGTCAGCTCATACCAGTTTTCACTCGAGGTCTTTTCAGAAAATAAAAGTCGAACTGTTTCCGCTCGCGGTACACACCATGATTGTGCAAAATTTCGAAAGATTTTCAGAAAGCAAGTATTCATGTATGTTATTTTGGTCTGTTCTGATGTTTTTGTTGCGATATCGCAGATTACAAAAGCTTGAAATCGCGGGTAAAACGAAGACATTTTTTTATTTTGATTGGTGACATTTTAATTGCGGCAATGTATGAACTCCAACATAATGAAACTAATAAACAAATCTACAGAGACGTGAAATATGTTACAATGTTACATACACATGTGAAACACGTACAGTACAAGTGAGGTACTGCATATGGCAATTATTTCGCGAGTTTCGATATTCGCTAATATAGTAAATATTATATGTAAGCAAAATTGTTCCATTTATATATATGATACAATTCCGGCACCTATTCATAACGGTACGTCTATGTTTTATAGGTCCAACGTTTAGTACAAGTATAGTGTTATGCAACCCTCCAGCTTTGAAAGGGTCGCTTAACAAGAGGCCGATAAAGATTGCCGAAGTGTCCCTTTAACATAACGTGGCTGACATTAAGGTGAGCCTTTCTAAAATGTATCAGTAGTTTATCAGCTTTGTAAAATGGATATCTTTCTTACTCCAACTATCACGTTAAATGAATCGGCGAGTGCTGCATTGATATGCTCCGAACACTAAAAGTTAATCATTATGAAAGTTCTCGCTATTATCTAAAATAACGTCTTCGAACGTCTTTAAACTGTCGGTGAGAACAAAATAGTAAGGAATAAGTAATATGGTATGCCTAGATTTACTTTTGGGGTGACTAAAAGTCAATAAAAATACGAGTATTCAATTGATGTAAAGACATTTTGTTTTAAGAGATCAGACAAGTCGGATCAGTATGAACGTATTGCAACCATTCTTGAAATGTGACACAATTTAATTTGGTATATTGCGAACAAATGAAGTTCCTCATATTTTATTTAATCTTTTATTCGTCAATGACATAGGTGTTATTCTTCATGATACACAACTTTCACCCGCACCACTCTACCTTTTATTTAAATTCAACATTTGAAGAACGGCTTATTGACATCGTTTTATCGAACGAGTAAAAATAGATCGCAAATGAAATAGTTTAAGTTAAGTATAGTAAAATAATAGGATATTAGATTTGTATCGGGATATTTGTAAGAGTTCTTCCGCGTATTAATATTGCGCTCATAAATAATATTGCGCGACTTTAGGAGCGCAATGATTATCCGCGGAAGAACGAGTACATATATCCCGATACAAATTTAATCATCGTGTAACAGCATACGCATTTTTAAATCAACAAAGAATAATTAGAACAAACATAGGTTGAAACATTATTTTCACCAAAAACATTAATTTGAAACAAACATATGTTCGTAAGATCGTGGGATTTTTTCACAATGGAATCAACATGCTATTTGGTTTTATCGCCTGATATACTTCTTGTGACATAATACATGACATGTACATGCAATTGTAAATCGCGCGAATCCCGAACGACTATGAAAAAAGTAGGTCCAAGTATATAACACACCCGATATGACATTACAACACGTCGGATGGACAAATATTGATGTTTTCAGCTACACTGAAAGAAAGCCGAGTTTGTAAATGCGTATGCAATAAAGTATCTTTTTAGATAGAACATGGTTTCAATATAATATTCCGGTTAAGAGAAAAACATCTGATCTGATCACGTGGCCTTTGCTATTTAATTTCAGGTCCGATCAGCAAGCAAGTAGCAAATTCAAACAGATTTCGAACTCCTTTGGACATACTCATATGAATATGAGTTTGCATTAAAGATGCTCTACCGATATATTCCCGATATTAATAAAAAATACCAAATATTCTATATTATTGTATACTTTTTAATTGTCCCGTTTACTTTGCATTGAGCTAATCGTTCAGCATCATACGCGATTGCACATTGATATGGACCGATACTGAACGCTGATAAGGAACTTCTTTCAAATGTAAAGGATCGAAATGGTATCTAATGTCAACATAACAACGTCATGGTTTTCCATTTTTTTGTGACAGAAATTGACGAAATAATTGGAATGATCATTCATTAACTGATTTGAATGCTAACAAAAGCTAAAAAATCGATTGACATTTTAATGACGTCAACCGACGTCGACGTCATTTTCTCCACATAATTATCCACACAAAATAAAAATAAATGACAAGATAGGAATTCCATCGAAAGCTATAGCAATTACACGAATACAATGACAAATAATAATCAAACATCTCATATCGATTGAAAACAATATGAAAGTATACAATAAAAGACGTATTACATTGGTAACTGAAAGCTCGTCACCTCCGCGAAAATACACATTCAATAGCCTATATTACTGCACTCTTATGTAAACGTCGTTTTATAATGAGTATTCTCCGACGAAATATGTTTTTGTTTTTTCTTTCTCTAATTAAGTATTATGATCAAAATAAAATCTCAAATAAGGGACTTTTATTCCAATAAAACTGTGGGTCGATTAACGTTGGTTTTTCGAGTGACGTGGAAATGCAAAATACACTTCATTTAAACAATAGAATTCCGATAGTCCATGCATACGATCGGACCATGTGCGTTATCAGCGTCACTGAAATAATTGCAAATAAAATGGGGAAAATCCTATATTTTCAGCCCACCGTTTGCACAACAATGGGTATTCCATGAGGTGGTAACAAAACATTTGAAAGGCACATAAAATAGCAAAAATCCGATATTTTCAGCCCACCGTTTGCAGAACAATGGGTATTACATGAGGTGGAAACAAAACATTTCACCTTTTTGAATGGCAAATAAAATAGCAAAAATCTGATATTTCCAGCCCACCGTTTGCACAACATGAGGTGGAAACAAAACATTTCACCCTTCTGATTAGCAAATAAAATAGCAAAAATCTGATATTTCCAGCCCACCGTTTGCACAACATGAGGTGGAAATAAAACATTTCACTCTTTTGATCGTCGTCTTTACGAATAAGTAAATATTATTTCATTTGGTTGACATACATATATAGGCAGAGCATCTTTAATAAGTAAAGGCTTGATAAGACTGACATAAATGAACAAACAATTCGTCGAATGCTTTAAAACATGAACATGAACATTCAGCAATATTACATAATTTAAATAAGATCATATAAATATATTACAACTAAAATCGTTTACAAACATTTACATGTTAAATAGTTTAACATAGACGTCTTGAATGTTTGACACAAAGCCACTATCTGACATAAAGTAGAACTTTTGTTTTAACTTGACTTTAAATTCACCATATTGTTTATATCCATCAATATATATACATTTAACAAATCCCAATTTCATTGCTTGAAGTAGCGTGAGTGTTTCGTAACCACTAGCTAACAAACCTCTGTTTACGTCTTCTTTGCACAGTAAAATTTGAAGAAATAAATGTATAGTGTTGTGCGTTCATGCCAGCGTGTAAATATAATCAGCAAAATTACAGCATCTAAGCCATTGGGTAGTTCATTGTCTGCTATGACTATGTTTGGTATTTTAAACCATTGGTCTTTATATAATATATGTAGGCAATATTATGTTAGTGCTTTTTACGTTTAAGGTTTTTAGGCGAGGCTTAACAAATAATGCCTCTACCGAGTTATTTTACCTAATAAACTTGATAATACAATGTACTGACATGGTTTTCTAATTATCATCAATAGTATCCACATTTTCTGTATGGTTAACCAGTTTTTTCTTTAAATATGATGTTAGGTTTGACCGTTGACACTGCCAAAATGATTTATTTTCATGACGTTTTATGACATCAGAAAACATTACATACCACAAACGCCGAGGCATTCCGTCTTTCTGCTTCATGTACCGAATAAAGCAAAATGCATAAAGTCCCCGCTTTGTTAGATCGAAAAGTGCATATCTTCATGATGCATTGCTTTATTGGCCATAAAATGACTGAATGAGACATTAATATTGGTACTACATAACCATATTCACGTTATAAGTAAGACAACACTATATACAACGTTTTTATACATAAACATTTGAGACACATGATGATGTAAAGCAGTGTATAGGTTTCATGACGACGCCTTTTTCTGCTTGTTTAACACGTGTGTGTCAAATAACATAGACTAACTTTAAATATGCAGTCATCTCTTTACAGTACGAAGTCTGTATGGACCCAGATTCAAATGGTAAACATGTAAGAAGAAAGTATTGTAACAAAATTAGTATCTTAAAATCTTAACCTGACTGATTACGCAAAAAGGAAAACTACGTTTTCAGTGATGTGGACAAGGCCATTAACACTCGCGTTAAAGTAGACTCTCGAAAATGGATCATACTGTATTCCTAATGTACGAGTGTTCTTGTTGACACTATTCGAATGCTAGTATAAATCGCACAAACATAGTTACAGCAAATACTGGCCATTAACCTTGCATGATCTGATTCACAACAAACTGTATTTACAACTTTAGTTAACGTATTTTGACCCTGCTCTTTATCTAACTATAGTCCCCGTGCTTTGTCCCTGTGTCTTTTATCTGGCTTTTTCTCAAAATAAACTTCACGTAATACGATTATAATTCACAACACCGTAGCACATATTTTACAACACTAGCCATGGAACTCATCTGAATAGATGCAAAATACACACTGCCCACAAAAGTTTGACGTAACTGTGGTTGAATACAGTGGCACCACTATTGTCAAGTCCAAGACTTGCTCCAGCATCTCCCGCGTCATAAACATGATTCTCTGAATCTGTAAACAAACATTTATACATTTTAGTATCGTAATCTTTGTATTTGTTGCTTGTTTTGTATGCGTGTTCTTTAGTGCATGCTCTTTTATTGACTATTCGACTTTTATACCTACCTGAGTAGACATCTGACTGCCTTAAGCTATGATAAATGAATTATGCTAATGAGGTACAACCTGACAATCATGATACAACAAATTCGGTTAGACTGATAAAAATTAAAGTCTTGTATTAATGTTTGTTTAAGTCGATTACGATTGGTATACACATGGGTTACCTTATAGATTAATGTGAAAATAACTGAAACATTTAACTAATGTTTAACTTTGAACGGACAATAACCGCTTACCTCGTTTTGGCTCTTTATGGTTCTTCAAATCTGTAAAAGGATTAGATAACATTAAACATTTTGTAAAAATTGAAAAAGCAAATTTTTTTAAGGAGAAACATTATAATTAAAGGAACTCTATGATAAAAACCAAAACAAACACAAAACTTATGTCAAACAATTCAAATACAACTTGCAAGTATTGACTACAATTATAGTCACACATTCAGTCGTAAGGCTTCTTACAAATAAGTATTAAAAGCGCTAAAAGTTGTTATTGAATGGTCTTCATATATAATGCACAATTGAAATTGATGTAAATGTAAATGTAAAGGGACATTTAGACAATGGAATTATTTTTATATCAAAAGTCTCATTTTAAAATCAGAAAATTCATACTATAGGTAGTATGTAACATAATTAATGTCAAGTAAAGGTATTCAACAAATAGTTAAAAGGGAGATCTTTAGAAGCAAACTCGGTTTTATTGAGTCCGTTCATGAGAGAAATCGAACTTTTCTATACAATATTTAAAATGCAAATAACAACCATACCGTTTAAAATATGTACTTTAATTCCGTCTGCTAGTTTTACTGTTGCTCGGCATACGTAATTTCCACGGTCCTCCATCGTAGCTTTTTCGATAATTATTTCACTTATCAAACTTCGACCTGGAACTGGTGTGCGGTTTAACACCTGCCATCGTCCATACCACTTGGGTTTCATTTGTGACATGGGCTCTCCATTAAAGAACCAGTCAACACTGTCAAAAGCTTTTACTGCACCTGTTGCATTACATGTGAGGTGGATTTCTTCGTGTAAACTGACGTATTCAGATCCTTTAATCGTAAGTTCTGTGAAATAAAGTTATATGCTGTATTTTATTAATAACGATATATAAGTATATGTTTTACATTAAATTTTTCAAACAAAACAAAACAGATTTGTTAATTCGAATAGTAACATGATCTTCAGAGGAAGAATGTGATGCAAAACTGTAACACCTATATGCAAATACATGTCCTTGTAAAGAATATATTCATATTTGACGAAAGTTCACTTATAGGCAGTTGAAATTGTTTACTTGACAATTCCGTATCATGCGAAATTTATTTGGTACTAAAAACGGAGTTTCAAGAATAGATATGCTTGTGGTAAGCTTTAAGCAAACGTAGTGTTACGGTAAGAAAGCAAATACAGTTATAAAGAGAGACGTTACGTACCTGGTTTATATTCTACTGGATCTGAAAGAAAAGAAGAAAAAGTGTCGGATACATATACACTAACACAAGTAGACCAAAAAGTAACAATTAAATGACAGTTATTAATTGTAAACGATTTTCAACACACAATATTGTATTAGAAATCACTATTGCAAACAATAACCACTTTTTAAAACAATAGGCAATAGGCACTGAGTGTAGGCATTGAGTGTGAAACTCTATTGCAAACATAATGCAATGAGCGTTAATTATATTTATGATGCAAATATGCACTTTTCTGCCTAATAAAGGAGTGACCTAATACATTTTGCTTTATTAGGTACTGACCAATAAAACAAATCAATGCGGAATCCCTCGGCGTTTATTGTACGTAACGCTATCTGACGTCATGTACGTAGCGTTATCAGACGTCATAAAACAAACAAAATAACAACAATATCGCGGCGTCCTCGATAAGCGTAACATTCTGAGAAATAGATAATAATAGTAATTCATACAGAAAATGTGGATAATCTACATGATAATCGGTTATGAAAAGAAGTTGAAATGTATTTCATATATATTCCCAGAAGGCATGTTATGATGTAAATTATGTTGTAATGAGTATTGACTTTGTCTTTTGCGGCTACAAAACCGAGATAATTTAAAATGAATTGGTAAAACACAATCAAAGCTCATGAAAAATGTATGTAAAGTTGATATAGCCCACATGAAAAACGAACAATATAAAATTGATATATCTCTGAAATTTACAAAACAAAATATCTCTAATTTCACTTGAAAATTAAACAGTAAATTCTCAATTCGATAATATGTGTGTGCAATTTCACGCGATGGTGAGGGCAAATTGCCTGAACACGTTAATACGTATATCGAAGAGTATATGTTTTAACGAATCAATGGAAATGTATTTCAAACAACAGTGACAAAATAAACGTATAGGATAGAGATAAACTGAAAATTAGAACAAACACCCCTCCATACACCACCTCTGTTAACATATACACACATTCAATATGCGTCGTAAAAGCTCCAAGAGTTTCATTACGCATCGACTGTATGCCGTTTAATCTGTATTTTCCATTAAGGTGCCTTAATGTAAATATATTCATCCTTTCAGACATGTTAGACGATCTCGTTTTCGCATTAGATGCCTATTAACCCTAAATTAATTGACTATACAATCAGCATCTCGTGTACTTAAACCGTAAAACAGTGGAAACATAATAAAAGTTGTCATTAAAAATGGAATATGGCGGAAGAACAAGCATGGAATAAGATTTTCCTTGGAAATCGAATCTAAATGAAGTTTGCTTTGAAATGATCACTTCATTTCAAACACGATGGAGAAAAAAGAAATTTGTTATTGACAAACTAATTCGAGAGAGGTGATTTGGAACCTCGAACCATAAAAGACGTTATCTAATAAACAGATAATTTGGCAAAAGGACGTGGGTGGTTTTATCGTGAAAAAC
Source organism: Cyrtodaria siliqua (assembly GCA_037043455.1). Classification (NCBI taxonomy): domain Eukaryota; kingdom Metazoa; phylum Mollusca; class Bivalvia; order Adapedonta; family Hiatellidae; genus Cyrtodaria; species Cyrtodaria siliqua. The sequence continues at coordinate 118,736 of JAWPHD010000092.1, read as the reverse complement.
ATACGAGTAGATGTAAATATTTTTAACAAGAATAACACTAATTTCATTTTAGAATATATTTTTACAAGTAAAGTGATGACAGACACACAGAGGTAGCTAGTATTTTAAGGTCAGTGGCACTTCTTTACTTAGCTATATTGTTCTACCAGTCTTTAAAGGGAGTACATCATGATTTTTCTAGAAATATCTTAAATTATAAAAATATGATGTTGGAACCATATTGTTAAGGTTTAAACTTCGGATACACCATATAGCTAGGACGGAATCGGGCATAAAATGCTGAAATTAACCCTGGTGCGTAACCTAGGATAGCACGTATTGCTGTACAGAATGAATTTCCTTGTAACTAAGGGGTCATTTTTAGGATCATTCATTATGTTTAGGCGCTTTAAAATAAAAAATATCATTATTTGTCAATTTTAAGTCGGACTCCTAGACCCCTTTGAAAAGCCTGATGTACTCCCTTTAAGTTCATAACATGACGAAATAACGCTTACTTGAATCATCCGGTTATTTAATATTAGTTGATTAATGAGTTAAAAGGAGAACACATGGTTATATATAAACCGCAGCATCCAAACGCAATGACAGTGAAGGTCCACACTGTGTCAAAAAGAAAGTGTGTTTAAATGATAAATAATTAACTTTGTGGTTTCAGTCTTCACAAAAGCAGACACTTGCTTTTGGACAAGTTAAAGAGTCAAGTATTACTATAAATATTGTGTTCCGAGAACTAACTTCCATACCCCATCCAACCCCTTCCCCAAGAAGCGAAAAAGAGGTTGGCTGGGGTATGAAATAAAACCTTAAGTTCGGATTAAAACGTTTTCCTATTGTGAAATTAAAACATTTAATAGGTAATTTTAAACAATGTATTGCATTTTCAGTAAAAAATGTTTTTAAACGTATTTTAACTGTCGAAATATTCGTTATAAAATCCTGCTAATATAAGCTTTCCCATCGCTTGACAAGTGATGATATAAAACTTCTCAGACAATTCACAACTGCTTTGTACAAGACAAATTGATTCAATCAGATATTGAAAGTCATTACAAATATAATTAAATTTAAGTCACTTATAAGTCATAGCTTTCATTATGTATAATATAATTTACTAAATGGATGGTGTTTTTTTACCCAAGTATGTATTATTAAATTTTAATTTGATTTAACAATCTGGATAAAATACATTTCTGGTTTCTACATGGCTTCCCGTCATTGTATATTCATATGCCCAGTGACAAAATGATACAATCGAATGGTAAGTTTGAGTGAATATTGTATGACGAACAATACAAGAGCACTGTATGCAAATATTTTCCTGACAAAAGTTGTAAGACGGACAAGGACCGTTTGATATAAACTAGGGGAGCTGGTCGGCTCATCAGAATCTGATTGGTAGGTTTTTTAGACAATGCTTTCGTGGGAATAGTTGTTTTCCTTTTGCTACTTGGCAACTAGATTGATCACTAAAAGTAAATCGATACATACAATAAAATCACCAATCGATCACATATAGCCCAACAAAAACAGCACGCCTATATATATCTTACTATTTTATATGAAAGCATGGGGTATAAAAATAAAATAACAAAAATAAAATTACTAAACATTTTTGATTGAATCTTACATCGAACATGAAAATGATAAATGCCTTCATGTTGGTACACTTACTTTTCTATACTAGTTATGCTATTTGTTTTAAGATTCTGTCAAAACGCATCTGTTTAAAACTATAACTTAAATGCGATTCTATTTGAGATGGACTTTCTGTAATCGTAAAGGTATAAGTCAACAATAACCAACAAAACATGTCAAAGTAATCCGACTATTGACAAAGTGCAAATGTTAAAACAACCTTCATTCATGTGCTGTGAACATTTCATTTTCTAAATATTTCTCAAGCTTTGGTCTGCAATATCATTTTGTAGAGGTATGTTGAATTATTAACAAACAAATATCCAAATTAACCAATACAAAGGAAAGCACTTTTTTGTGAGGATACTTGTGCCGGCATGATGTCTCTTTTCACACCAATTTTCAGGATGTGCACCCAATTTTCGGATAAATGTAAAAAAACAATGTTAAAAGCAGCTAAATGTTACTGAACATTGTACAATGGTTTATATATGTCCAATTGTACTGATTTAAGGTAGCTTGCGGTGTTACTCGGGAATAATTAAAATCGCGTATATTGTGTCATTGTTTTACCTGTATGTAGGTTATTGTTTCGGCTTTCCATCAGTTCTAATTTTAAATTGTTTAAAATAAACATCGGATTCCTAAATAGCGCCCTCTGGTGGTGCCTATTTTTACGACGAATATTACCGTTTTCGTACGGGAAATGTACTAGAATTTAGTCAAAAGTTAAAAAATCACATCATTTGGAAGCACAATGATTTATAAACGTAATGCAAGTAATATATTTAAAAACCAGCTATATCTCTTTATCGTGTGTGCATTTCTTTACGTCAGGGGTACCACGCGGCGACTACAAAATTGTGAGAATGTTTACATGTTATCGCTTTTTTACTTAAAAGTAAGCGTGGTGACATATACATTTTTCTATGCCATCACATTCGTTGAAATTTCCCGCTTTGATAAATGTAAAAATAAAGAGGGGTCGTCGAGTCAGATTTTTATCAAATAAACTTTTAAAGTTTATAGAAAGTATTAAAATTACGGCGTCGTTTTATAGTTTTCCTTAAAATGACGTTGACGTCAGTCACTCGCAAATTGAGATACATGTACTTTCCTATTGTTTCCACGCAGAATGCGGGATACAACGTTAATAGTTATAATTGTGTAAGTCTATATCGGTAATGCCTATATATTATACATACTATGTTCGTGAATAAGTATTTTTGTATTTATTTATTTATTACTTCATTTTGATATTAAGACACGCCGTTATGCTGTAGTTGTTTCGAGTGTTCATCAATCGCAATAAAAAAAGCAAGTGTATATTCGCAGGCGGTAACTAGTTTAAAAGTATGCTTAAAAGTATGCTTAAAAGAATTAAAACACGTGGTTTTTTTACGTTAACGGAATTGATTAGTTTTAGTCAACGAATACTAGATGCATTCGATGATATATACTGAAAGGAAAAAGAAACGCGACACGGGCATTTCCGCTATATATTGTATATACAATATGCTGCTGTTAATCGAATGGTACATGGCCACGTAAGATCTTTCCTTTCGGACAAAAGACTAAAACAACACGTTACACAGCAAATAGTATTTCTGCAAAGTTTCATTATTGACAGTATACGCGTTTGGCTCAGCATGTGAGCAAACTTAGGATGCAAAATTTTGCAAACACTTTACGTTAAATACAGTACTGAACTGGCTCAAATTTTCAAAGAGGAACTTTAACATTTATGAATTTCTTGTTACAACGTATACTGTGATTAAAACGTCTGCAACATCACAGTTGTGTTCATTCTCTAACTAACTGCAACTTTTTTTCCTTGGAATATATATGGAATTAAGTGTGCAGTATATACAATATACAGCGGAAATTCCCGTGTCGCGTTTCTTTTTCCTTTCAGTATATGTACAGTTGAAACTCATATCGATATAGTCTTACCTATTATCTCGATATCTTTTCGGTCCCGTGTTCTTTGTTAAATACTTTTTTGTCTCGTTTTTTATATCTCTTTATTTCTTATCTTTGCAAAGAGAAACAAATAGTAATAGACAGCTATCCTGCATGACATAGACACATACACTGAAAACCGAATCAGCACTTATATTATATACTGAAAGGAAAAAGAAACGCTTAATGGGTATTTCCGCTATATAGTGTACGTTTAATATGCTACTGCTAATCGAATGGTACAGGGCGACATTAGACCTGTCCTTTCGGAGAGAAAGTTTAAACAGCACCGAACACAACAATGGTTATCCCTTTAAACATTAAACGTTTCATTATCGACAGAATGCGCATTTGGCCCATGCAGGAAAGCAAACTTAGGCTTTAAATGTTGCAATATATTAACATTAAACACAATACTGAAATGGCTTCACTTTTTCAAGCGAAACTTGAAAGCATTTAGTGTAACAAAGTATACGTTTATTAAAAGGTCTACTACATGGCAGTGTTGTTCTTTCTGTAATTAGCTGTAGCCCCAATTTGTACAAAACACGTTGAAATATATCTGGAATAATTACGTGAAATTAGGTGTGTATAATAGTGTAGTATAGGCAATTTTGTGAGTATGCGTTTATTTTTCCTTTCAGTATATGAACGATAACAACTATTTAATGAATCGGACGCTTCCTATTTTACGGATACTTTCTAGAGACATGGATTGTTTATTCCCAGTCTATACATTATATAGCTGGACAGTATACCATTAGTTATGACAATGATGTGTTTGGGTGTTTAAAGTCATGTGTTGCATATCCCGTCTATTTCTGAATTTAATACATGTATATTCATAACCATTTTCCAATCATTATTTTGTGTTTTGCTATGCGGTGCCTATTAATATATATGTTTGTATGTATTATTTCCACATGATGGCATGTATACGAATTGAGCGAATAAAAAGAATAGTTGATTTGATATTTGAATCGATTTGAATGATCATTCTTACCCAAACAGCAACTTTGACAACACATGCTACGGGTCGCAAACAGATAACAAACAGATAAAATAACACGAGTAAAATTTGCAACTTAAACAACTTTACTTCTTACAACATATTTAATGAATTAAACAGTTCAATAACATGAACACACGATCTTGAATTAGTTACCAATAATAATATAAAGTAAACGTCGCGCGTCAAAACTCGTGACGTCAACGTCATTTTAAAGAAAACTATAAAACGACGCCGTAATTTTAATACTTTCTGTAAACTTTAAAAGTGTATTCGATAAAAATCTGACTCGACGACCCCTCTTTATTTTTACATTTATCAAAGCGGGGAATTTCAACGAATGTGATGGCATAGAAAAATATATATGTCACCACGCTTACTTTTAAGTAAAAAAGCGATAACATGTAAAAATCCTCACAATTTTGTAGTCGCCGCGTGGAACCCCTTACGTAAAGACATGCACACACGATAAAGAGATATAGCTGGTTTTTAAATGTATTACGTGCATTACGTTTATAAATCATTGTGCTTCCAAATGATGTGATTTTTTTAACTTTTGACTAAATTCTAGTACATTTCCCGTACGAAAACGGTAAAATTCGTCGTAAAAATAGGCACCACCAGAGGGCGCTATTTAGGAATCCGATGTTTATTTTAAACAATTTAAAATTCGAACTGATGGAAAGCCGAAACAATAACCTACATACAGGTAAAACATTGTCACAATATACGCGATTTTGATTATTCCCGAGTAACACCGCCAGCTACCTTAAGAAGTAGTTTTGGTTATTTAGTTTGGATGCTTGTCGTATTTACAATTCCTAGTTACAGTTGTATGCGAGACAATGGAGATTTTCATTTCTTCTTCACGTCAATTTATAATCTTTGCCGGGCGGGTGGATTCTCATTTCTTATATCACGTCTTCTTGCTATGAGAAAGGTTTTTTAACAATATTTTTCCCCAATATATATTGAAAAGTCCATTTAAAGCACAATCGAGTTTTGATGCAATCTGTGTACGTAAACAAGGCTCCATCAGTCTTGTCGCTATTTATATATATGTTTTTTAAATGACGTACTTGATGAATGTCATAATACAGAATCATAGTTGTCACAGCAAAACCTTAAATGGACAGACATTTATGTTTCATTAAAGATGAATGGCCACCCCTTTTATAGTATTATCAATTAGCAAATTTAACTCTTAAACATCATATGAACATTTCTTGATAGTCTCGGAGAGAAACATATATTGAAAACCGCTGCTAAGTTGTAAAAATAAGTATTATTTGCATGACGTAGATACTACTTTTACCACTGCGTGACTGCACGGGGAAATGAGGTAAATCTGAATTGTATAGCTACACAACTATTGCCAGATAATTGATAAATACATTTGCCTGTGGATTAATTTACATGTTCAAAGTTTTCTACGTCATCAAATAAAATATTATTCTCGCTTGTCACAGATATTGCAATGTGTGTATTCTAAATATCGATTGTTGTGTACTGATTTCGATTTAAATAAACATAAACATGTTCATGGAGAACTTTAACTAAACTTTAACTAAACATATAAAACTGACAAATTGAGGAAATCCTCCCTCGGAAAATTCTCCATTGCTATCAGAGCAATTAATCATTCTTTATTGAACATCCTGCTATCTGAGCAGTTTATCACGTCGGTTCACATCACTTACCACAACACAAATATTAATGGATTCGGTTAGGGTTAGTATTCCTTGGAGTAATTTCTACAGTGGTTAATCACGTTTTCTAACATTATGATAAGGGCACGAACTGGAGTCGTATCATGTTTTGTTGCTATTTTAACTTTAGAGCCGATCTATTATTATTTTAAGAAGTCCCTTATGTTAAGACAAAATATTTCGTGTCTAACATTACTTGCTTGACTTACCTAAAACATTAAGCGTGATATTCACCGTGTACGTTTTTGTCGCGCTTATTTGGCATTCATACGTCCCAGCATGTGAAGGTTTCACATTATTAATAACGAGGTCCCAACTGGATTCCATTTCTGATATTTCCTCATGCAGTACATCTATGCTTTTATCAGGGGTAAAAATGACTTCTCCAAACGTCATTGGTGAAACGTCTGACGTCTTTCTCCACACAACCTTATCAAAATTTGAATCAAAATAATGAAAAGCAATCAATGTAATGAAAAAAACATGAACTAGCGCTTACGTTACAGGATTTGGATTTGAAATACAAACAATAATATTATATAATTAAATAATGTTTTATTATAGAACATTGCATAAGTCGTCATAAACAATAGTTTAAGTAAGCTCTGTGCAGTAATTAATAATATGTTTATGGATGTGAAAACAAGAAGAAGAAGAAGAAGAAGAAGAAGAAGAAGAAGAAGAAGAAGAAGAAGAAGAAGAAGAAGAAAAGAAGAAGAAGAAGAAGAAGAAGAAGAAGAAGAAGAAGAAGAAGAAGAAGAAGAAAAAGAAGAAGAAGAAGAAGAAGATATTGTGTATACTTAAATTATTACATATTTATTCGTCACACAAATACACATTTACAAATATAATTTAGACACATTGACAAGATTAGTACAATTTAACCTATTTATAAAATTTTGTGGGAGAAAATACAGATAACACGAATGAAAACAACAACAAAAAGAACATATATATATATGGAAAAAATATAATACAGTACAATAGAACGACTTTTATATCGTGAGAATGAACGAGCTTATAAGTTAATGATCATGGTACGTCTTAAAGAGAATGCTTCTGAAATGTATTTGCTAAAATTAATAACTTCTTTTTTGTTTGATGACTCAAGGAGAGCAATAATTGTAATCATGGTTGGCCTTTGTATATAATATCGTTTGATATATTTACTTCTGGTTGTATTTTAAGCAGTGCATATTACGGTAAAATGGAACTCGCCCTCAATATCGTTAGTGTTACATATTTGACAAATCCTTTCATGCCTTTCTAGTATTTCGCGAGAATACCTCCCTGTTTCGATCCTTAAACTATGAGCGGACGAACGTAACTGGTTAAACCACAGCGATCGCGCCTTGTATGCAAATAATCTAAATAATTATCATATTCAAAACGATGCTTTACAGATTTGTACATCGTCACTACTCTATTAGTTTCCAGGCCGGATGACCAGTTTTGAATATAACTATCTATCAGTCTTTGCTTGAATAGCTTTACAAAGTGTATGGGATTTAATGGGGTCGGTTCAAGCAATGCGTACTTAAAACCACTAGTATTCAGTAATGACTTGACTTTTGAACCCAAATTATTTAATCCCATTCATAGTCAGTTGTTTGCGATATTTATAAATAAAAGGTTCACAGCTTTAAACGCTTTACCGCATATCGCTTGTTGGTTAAGGGTAAACGACCCTATATAGTTAAACAGGACTCCAAAATAGTTAAAATCATCGACCACCTCGAGCATGGTACCGTTATAAGACCAATTTTCGGTAACTCTGATTATTCCTCTTTTTCGAAAAATCACCACTTTAGACTTATCAGTGTTTACCTCTAGACCCCATGTTTCACAATAGTTAATTAAGTTATTAGTTCCCCACCGGTCCGGTGGGGGACTATAGGTTTGAACCCTGTCCGCCCGTCCGTCCGTCCTTCCGAAATGCTTGTCCGGGCCATATTTTCAATACTATAAGACTTTGAGTACCAAACTTGGTATGTGGATACATCTTTGGATAGCGGTGTGTCGCGTACCAAAAAGAGGTCACTGTGACCTTGACCTGTGACCTCTGTCATAGAAAATGCTTGTCCGGACCGTATTTTCAATACTATAACACTTAGAGATACCAATCTTGATTTTTGAATACATCTTGGGATAGCGGTGTGTTGCATACCAAAATAAGGTCACAGTGACCTTGACCTTGATTTTTGACCTCCATCATAGAAAATATCTGGAAAATGTTTGTCTGGGCCAGTGGGGGACTATGGATTGCCCTGAAATTCTTGATCTCTTGTTGAAACTACTTTGAAGATCTTCTATACTCGTACCTAAAAGAATCATGGCATCGGCAAAAAAGCAAAAGAATAAGATATCATTAATAGAGAGTCCGCTTTCAATACTATTATACAAATACAGCTCTAGGTCTTCAAGGAAAAGTGCGAACATTATCAGCGAGATTATCTCCCCTTGCTTTAGTCCACCTGTTATATCAAAACAAATAGAAAATGTACCACAGTGTTTAGGTGGTTTTGAATGTCGCATATGTTCCAATTATTTCATTTGCTTATATTTGTACCATGCACAACCAATCTCCTTTGAAACCTCCGTGGCCGGGATAGTAAAGATGCTGCATTTAAAACTTTTGCAATGCCATTGGAAGTTGTACATCAGTTGATTGAACTGTAATAGTTGCCGTATTTCTGCTCTTGTTTTGCATTACGCCATTTACATGGAGCATAAAGGGGGGTGGTTGGGGGGGGGGGGGGGGGGGTGAGGGGGGGGGGGGTGAGGGGGTGCAGAACTTAAATTCGAGTTAATTGGAAGCGGGGACATTTGTATGTCAATATCTTCTGATTGTTTTCTCGTCTCTGGGTCTTGGGCAAAGCAGTTTGTCAGAAACTGAGACCATACGCTGCTGGCCATTGAAGGTTCCATGTTCACCGTCATATGCATTCCATTTTCGGGATGGTTCAACTTTTCGTATTCTTGAAATTTTAAATATTGAGTTTCTGCTCAACCCGGGGCTAGAGGGCGTGAAGAGTATCTGGACTTGTTCACTACCGTTCATGAACAGTCTCAATCAAACCGAGATTGCAATACTTTTTATATTTATCCTGTTTTTCCAAATTTCTCCTTTCACACACTTTATATTCTATATTACTAGAAGGTACCAATTCTAAAGTTATACATTTTATTCAAATTGCTCATGTTAATGCTGAAAAACCTTCGGGTGAAATAAGCGCCGCGAACATGAAATATAGGTTGATATGTTTCTCGCTTTCGGGTTTAAAAATGAGAAAAAAGGTTCTATAGAAATCACAGCACCCAAACACAATGGCGCCATATATCTGCACTGTACCAGAAACAAAGATCAAATTAACTATTCAATAAAAAAGAACAATACACAACACAAAGAGTGGTAAAGACAAAGTTACTGACTTGGAACGGCCAGTAGGTACTATGGACCAATGGTTAGCTTAAATCGATTTTAGGTGTACACAACCCCGCTATTATCCTGTCTTAAGCACGTAGATTGACAAGACAGTGTAAATAAAAACATTTCCCATCAAAAGCAAATCTCTAACAATAAAGCCCACATCCAGAGAAATTAGGAAAACGATACACGTATATGTTATTGTAAAGATATATTAAAAAATATTTTACATAATTAGAAACACCTCAGGATGTATCCAGAATTGTACTGAACAACAACAGCAGATGCAGTCAAAGAGGAAACCAATCTAGGGTACGACCAGAAAACCCGCGGGACAAAAAAAGTTCATGCACCAGTCTCCCCTTTCAGGGTTTCAGAAGGTGCAATCTTGGAGTCCCTTGAGAGACTTTCAACGGCATGATGCCTTGAATAACATTGCCCATGTTGTTTATATACTCGGTAAAAAAAGTTTTGGACCAGGGTATATAAAGTTATATAAAAATAAAACTAGTGGACAAAATTTAAGTTTATTTTTTTAGTAACCAAGGTCTACACTACCCGGTTAATTTGGTACCATAAGCATTAAATTCCAAACAAGATTTGATTTTAAAAAAATATCGCGAACACACAAAGGGTCTGTAAAAAATGTTGCAAAGTCCATACAAAGTAACAGTTACGGACACATTCGAGTAACCAATAAAAAGATTATTATTTTTTCGCAAACTTTCATTGCAAACGATAATTATTGTTGATTGTTGATCTATTGTGAATTATCAACTGATATAATAAGGGTTATGGTCGAATGTCATGGTTCAGAGATCATTGTACGGGTTCAAACACTGCCATGGTCCAAAACTTTTTTTACAGAGTATATATACATATACGATAGGGAGAGAGAGGATATTTGTTTGTTTGCGGTGAATATAGGATTTATTTTTATCGAGAAGTGAGAAAACTTATATTTAACACTCGTGAAAATATACGTTAAAGCACTCGTGTAGATATGCTTGTTTCCTTACTTCGAGATGTAAATAAATCCTATATTCACGACAAACCAACAAATATTATATTTATTATATATACTCACAACCTTGAAACTTAAGCAGAAAAAGACATAATAACGAGTATATAAATTGTGTTCATAAGAGCTGCTTTCATCTAAAATGTCCTTACCATTTTAGGACCAAGGTTATGAATGTGGCATTTCAATTTTGCCATTTCTCCTTCGTGCACTGTGATGTTGGTTGGGACTTTCATGAACGTTGGAATGGCTGATGGGAATTGTCTGTAGTAGTCCTCATCGGTTGTAGCTGAAATAAACACATAGATATTAGAATAGACATTAAATTGTATCTTACATATGCTCGGTATGTCAATAAAGGGTCATCACACCCATCATTTTATGGCTTTAGAGTAGAATATCGCTTAAGCCGGCTAGGGAGCATGAGAGGTGTTGCGTCTTATATAAACTCTCATGAATCGATTCTCCCTTGTGTGTGTTTGTGGCTTCCAAGGAATCCCCTTTTCAGTATTTGTATTTCATTGGAGACTGCACTTCTGTTAATATGTAACTCAACTTTCTATAAAAAAAAATGTTGTTTGAGTCAGCCGTGGGGAGACATATACTGTGAATGTCATATCATGTTGCAAAACAAAATGATCCACGTGTTCTTCCATGTTGCTTTTTACCATATGTTTTTGTTTGCTTTGCAAATGCCTATTAACGAATGTCTAAGAGACAGAATACAATGGTATGAAAGATTGTTACATTGTTGTATGACCTTCTAAATGAGACAAATGCATACATCGAGGTAACAGTAGGTTGTATGCCAATAGGTTAATTTCAAGTAAAAATATGACAAATGGATACTGGAAAAAATATTCAAAAACATTTGCAAATTTATTTCTTTAGTGCAATGGTATTGCGACACTTACTTTTATTTATAAGTAGAACACGGACATTCACACGTATAAGAATTATGTGATTCAGTTAAAATAAGCATATATTTCAATCGTTCCACACCAAACACTGAGCAACAATGACATGTTTTTCAATGTATCCCATTACACATTACATGTCAGATCGAAGTTGTAAATGTTCAAAGTCAAATTACAATAGGATTCTGGCGTAAGGAAAACCAGTGTAAAACCATTGATGGCGACATTGATCGAAACGTAATTACTTGTTAGAAGACACTAAGGAGTTTGAAATAATTCCATTAACTTAATCAATATGTTTATTTGAAAATCTAGGAGTTTGCATCTTACTGCAAAATTGGATTGTACAAGCATTCTCAATTAGACACATCATTGACACTGTTATAGGTGTCAAGTGTTTAAGGGAACGTGACTTTAACATTTAAAGTGACGTTGTGGAGAGGGTTTCTACATGGAAACTTGTTGTTGTTGATGGCAATGATTTTCTTATAGATAATGAATGACTGTTAAACTATACTCTGTAAAAAAGTTTTGGACCAGGCAGTCTTCAAACCTGTACAATGATCGCTGAACCATGACATTCGACCATAACCCTTATTATCTCAGTTGATAATTCACAATAGATCAACAATCAACAATAATTATCGTTTACAATGAAAGTTTGCGAAAAAATAATAATCTTTTTATTGGTTACTCGAATGTGTCCGTAACTGTTACTTGTTATGGACTTTGCAATATTTTTTACAGACCCTTTGTGTGTTCGCGATATTTTTTTAAAATCAAATCTTGTTTGGAATTTAATGCTTCTGGTACCAAATTAACCGGGTAGGGTAGACCTTTGTTACTAAAAAAAGATACTTAAATTCTGTCCACTAGTTTTATTTTTATATGACTTTATATACCCTGGTCCAAAACATTTTTTACCGAGTATATAAAAAAAATCCTGAGAGAGACGGTCATTTAAGCTTTGATTATTGAAGTGTTCCGTAACAGTGTGTGACTTAAGTAATCTTTTACATAGCACAGTGGCGTTGCTTGCGCAGTGTGGCGGCAGTAAAACTTCTCCCCGCTCTTGCAATCAGGACTGTTATTCATTCAATCATTGGAGATCTCTGAGCCCGATACTTATATTTAGATATCGGTGGTACATTTTCAAATCTTACTTAAATTTTGATTCGGTGTTTCCACTACTCCGGCCGATAAAGGCTCTGGGTATTGTTTAACCACCCATAGATTTGTTGACTGCTTTTTAATTCAGTCTTTTGACTGTTACTTGTGATGCGCAGGCTTCATAACCGCTGCTCCCAACTAAATTCCATTTGGTTTATTTCGCTCTTCGGGACATGGCATTTTATTAGATACTGGGATCATACGCCGCTGGACATTGAATATAGATAAAAATCGAACAGGAAAAGCAGCATTCAAGGACGACAGTTAACGACAAACATACACAGAAACAAAGAACAAATTTAAAGATGAATAAAAGGCCAAATAAGACATCACAAACACAAAATGGTTGACAATAGTGCTACCGCCTTGGAACGGTCAGTGGCAAAAAAGGCCGCTGGAATGATGACATTAAATATAGCATGTCCACCGCCATATGAATGCCATCTTCGGGATGGTTAAAATTATGTACTATTGATTTTTATTAATATTGAGTTATGCTCAACCCGGGGCTAGGGGGCGTGAACGGAAGCAAGCATATTTCACTACCGTTCATAAGGATACATAGGAATCCGGGAACGTGCCCTACTCTTATTATCGAATAGATTCCTATGGTTCTTTAACGTGCTCGGAAGATAGACCGATACACGGGTTGTGTTGACGGATGTTTGTTCATGTCGCCATGGACTGATTCTAAATGCATATCACTTATATATGGGTATACAAACTTGACAAATGCAAGGTGGAACTTGTTTTACGGAACTGTAAAGGTGTCAAAGTTGTGTATGCTCTATTATTGGCATTCTTGCATTTTACTGGTAACATTGTGATTGATAAGAAAGCCATTAACGCGTACATTAGGTTTCTGTCATTTTAAGATAAATGCATGTTATGTGTGACTGTTTTGATTCGTTTAGCGTGTCATTTAACGCATTATAATTGTGTTAAGAAATAACAATATCCACCGCGCACTTTATCATTGAAAGAAACAGACAAATTGTTGCGTCGAAGAAGTGTAATCGAACATCAGAAGATTAATGCGCCGTTGTCGTGTGTGTCAGTACATTAGCGAATTGGCGTATTATAGCAATAATAGCAAAGATTTACACTCAACGAAGCAACGTTTTATAGCCATCAGTTAAAATTAATCGCTAAATGATAGTGTTACGATTTTTGATAATCTTACATCGACTCTCGTGTATTAAATATAAACGTATGTGATTAAATTTCGTAGTTTAGTGTGATATATTGTATGGGCTGTAGCATATATTTTAGTGTAGCTAACAAATAATGTAGTTTGGATTTTTCCTGCAAGATTAATATTGAGTGATGACTTTGTGTGGCTGTTGCAATGTGATGTAATCAGGTGTATTGGTTGATCTTGCTGGCTGTTCATGCAACACGTTGATGGCATCTGGTGTGTTGTCTTGATTAGCTAAGCTAAATGATGTAGGGGATGTACGACCTACTTGCTGGCTGCTCATGCAACACGTTGATGGCATCTGGTGTGTTGTCTTGATTAGCTAAGCTAAATGATGTTGTGGCTGTACGACCTACTTGCTCGCTGTTTATGCAACACGTTGATGTCATCTGGTGTGTTGTGTTGATAATCTAAGCTAAATGATGTTGTGGCTGTACGACCTACTTGCTGGCTGTTCATGCAACATGGTCTATTGTCTTGCTTAGCTAAGCTGAATGATGTTGGGACTGTACATGAAAGAAGCTGATGTCATTTAAGTGTAAACGTGTGTCTGTTTGTTAAGGACTGGTGCGTGTGCGACCTATTTGATGGCTGTTGCAGGCTGTGATTTAGTTATTTGACCGGCTTAGCACCCGTTGTATGTCTGACCTAATTGCTGGCTGGCTGTTTTGTTGCTTAAGTAAAACTTTTTTTACGCAAAGGTCTTTTCAGGACCGAAGCTTATTTATTGACAAACAATTTGCTATTTAAATATGTGATAAACGCAGAATTGTTCCCAGTTTCGTCAACATCGGTCTATGTGACCTATGTATGTCTATTAAGTTTAAAAAGTGTAAGACTACGGTGGCGTAGAAAAAAGAGGAAATCAGAAAGAAAAAAAGGACAAGGTATGACGGACGGTACAATGGAAAGAAGGAACATACGAAATGGGCGGACGGACGAACTAAACACTTCAACCAATATGTGATGGACGGAACATGACAAGGGTAGCACTGTTTTTTATTAACATTTTTCATCATGAATATAATAAACAAGATACGTGTTACTTTGTTATTCACATGCAACAAGCAGTTTAACCCGTATAGATTAATACTAACACACCAATAGTCTGAGAATGTTTGATTAAAAAGAACTTTTATATTTCTTTCGGAAATGAAGACCCAATAATAATAGTTTCTGATAAAATATAACATGATTTTTTTTAAAGTATATCGGTATGCCAAGTCAGTTTATTTGAGATATCTGCAGTCGTGTTTAATGTGTCTAGGGCCACGCTCGTATCATCAGATAATGGTTTAAATAAGACAGCCGGTTCAAAGGCTTGTTTACACTCTCTTCTTGCACGCTTAAGATAACGTACAGTGTGATTACCGAGAAAACATAATGTTACTCTTCCGATTAAGTTTCAATTCTTGCGAGCCTTATTGACAATTCTAGTCTCATGTAGCAGATACTGGTTTGAATCTAATGAAATACGAATGACTATTTCAAACACAAAGGGAAAGACAAACCGAGTTGCGACTGGAATGATTGGGATGTGATCTAACGATTACATTAGCTCACGTTTTAAATTTCTTGGAACAGTGCCTCCTTCGGTTCCAAATCAACTTATTGAGATGAATTCGTTTACTATACAATTATTAATTATAATATGGAATTAGTATATACCGAAGTATATGTTTGAGTCGTGAGCAAGTTTCACTTATACAACGTGCGTGGCTTTAAAGTAGAATACCGTTTTAGCCGGTGCTAGGAGGCATGAAATTATATTACCTCTCATGAACAGATCAACAAAAACCGAGTCTGCTACTTTTGGTTTGTTGCTGCCAAGGGATTCCCTTTTCCGTATTTACTTTACTTAAAATGGGTACAGCTAACGCAACATCTGTAGTTACAATATTCACGCATATTCATTATCTAATGTCCACTTTATTATTCTTCAATCTCATTAAAATCAATTCTAAATAGTAATACGCTTTATATATACTCTGCTTCCATGGGTTATAGCCGAGAGTATCGTAGCGTAATGGAGGGTCTGATTTTAATGAGATTGTTGTTTTTTAAACTCAATAAACTGTGTATGTTTCTTGGAGTAACATACTGCAGCTAGACGTAATGTTGATTTGTATATTAAGTGTTTGTGTGATATAAAGGTGGTCAACATATGACCTGTGAGCAGATTGTATGGTTATACATGGATATATATACTGACCCAAACAGCTAACGCAGCAGTAGACAATACCTTTAGTATCTCAATAATAACAATCAATAAATCAAAACAAATTTCATTCTGAACGAGACAAATATCTTGTCAATAACAACTGTAAATTTTAAAAATCATTTAAATCGCCTGTCTCCATCGGTACCAGTCGGCATATAATAAGTTTATACATTAAAGGTATTGTCTACTGGTGCGTTAGCTGTTTGGTTCAGTATATATATCTGCTAACCAATCATTTTTTCTGCTTTCCTTTGAAATCATTTGTTGTTGTTTTTTCTATGTTATGTTTTTATAGATTTCATCGCTTACTGTTCAATACTAGTACACTGCTTTTTTTAACTGTGTATACACTACTCAACTTTTATAATCGGTCACTTTTCAAAGAATTATATATTTTTTTAATAATTCATATGAAATTTTAACTGGCGTCGTTTAACAAATATCGCTAGCGATTTATAAAACTTAATCTGCCTCGATTGGGCTAAGACCTTGTTGATAAACTTCATAAAATATTGGTATGTGTTTCGGTGATTTCCAGTTTTTAGTATTCGTGTTATTTTCAAAAAAAACGGGTGACCGATTATAAAAGTTGATTAGTGTATACCCCATAAGAACTTGATGAACTTGAAGTAAATAGCCGCTTGGTATTAATTTGTATTTGATTTGTAGTTTAAAGGGGGCAAGTAAATCAGGGTAAAATCTAAGCTATTTCTGGTTAATAAAAACTATATAAAGTAAAAATGTGTTGTTAAGGTCTAAAATGTGAATTCACTAAACATTTTGAATGTCATCAGGTGTAAAATCCGTATATTAACCATGTTGCGTTACCAGTGCAGGCACATATTACTGTGAACGATGAATTTTCTTCTAAATAAGGAGTCATTATTAGGTTCACTGATTATATTTATTTGCCCAAAGGCATTTATAATAGAGATATAATTAATTGTAACGTTTAAGAAGGACCCCAAAAGCCTGATGTACCCCATTTAAAATATCACTGCTCGAATGATAGTTGTCTCAGTTGTATAAACTTTATATTGTTCATTGTCCATTTTCCATCTAATAATTGATTTTTTCTTGTTTGTTGTTTTACATTAATTCGTATGAATAAATGTTAAATTCAATTCATATACATAAATGTTTTAACAAATCTGCTACAGAGTGCACGACAGTATACCTGTATGATCAATGTTGGCACACTTGGTTACTACAATATCCTACCTTAATCTAATGATCTCTCTAGCCAATGTCATATCTGTATAAGGGGGTGGATACAGGGTGAGCTTAAAATCCGGAAGACCCGGGTTCAAGCCTCATTTGCGCCACTGAGTTTCGTTGGTGTGTTCTTCGGCAAAGTGCCTTCGCTTAACCTCGTTCGTCAGATTATGATGTAATCCGGGCGGTCATAATCCGGGCGGTCCCCGGTATCGGATTCTATCATCCGAGTACGTTAAAGAATTAAAGACCACCATTTTTGGTTGTAGTATCAACTAACAAATTTATCTCTTAAACATCATATGAACATTTCTTGAAAGTCCCGGAGAGAAACATATATTTAAAACCGCTACTAAGTTGTATGTATAAATAAGTACTATTTGCATGACGTAGATACTACTTTTACCACTGTGTGACTGCACGGGGAAAAGAGGTAAATCTGAATTGCATAGCTGCACAACTATTGCCAGATAATTGATAAATACATTTACCTGTGAATTATTTTACCTGTTCAAAGTTTTCTACGGCATCAAATAAAATCTAATTCTCGCTTTTCACAGATATTGCAATGTGTAAATTGTAAATACCTATTGTTGTGTATTGAATTCAATTTAAATAAACATAAACATGTACATGAAATAAAACATGGCCAGAGAACTTTAATAAGAGAAGGGCAGATTATCGGATTCCTATGTACCCTTCTTCTCTGTCTCGGTGGCTGTAACTAAACAATACGGTATTGATGAGCCGTTTAACAACATTCAGTTCGCATCAGTATAAAACTATGTTTAAAAGTTTAGAGAATTTAGTATAACATGATCAGAGATATTAAAATAAAGCATGTGATGACTTTTAGTTAGCAGTTTTCTTTCAGACAGTTGACTAACCATATGCACTCATAAAATAGTTGTATCAGTCAGTGTATTTACAATTATTTATATATTAACCGACCCATCAACCGAAAAATATAAACAGATTGATTGTAATTAAACACTTAATACACAATGATACGTCTTCGCCATCCAACCATCGGCGCCGTCTTGTCGGATCAATTCAGGTATGCAAAAAATTATGGTTATTATGATTTAAAGTATATACAAAAATAATTAAACTATTATAAATTACCCAGTAATGATTAAACGACCGCTATAAACTCAACTACTTTCATTGATGTCAGTTTCTAACCATTAAAAGGATGACAAAAAATGTCATAATTACATGTCTTCGCATAGTTCATGGTTGAGAAGATAAAATTTGATAGCAAAAATAATATATACGCCTCGTTAAACATACGAGGATAACATATTGGTTCCTGCCAATGTATCATACGATCTCCAAACAATATACAGCCAAACATGTATTAAGAGAGCAATAAATGGAAAAGAAGAAATGGTCTCTTAACACAGGTGGTCTCTAAATACAGAGCAGTTCTATTTAAAGCAATTCAATTGGAAAATGAAACGTTTGTCTCTTAAAGCAGGTGGTCTCTTAAAGCAGATGGTCTCTTAAAGCGGGTGATCTCTTAAAACATATGGTCTCTTAAAGCAGATGGTCTCTTAAAGCAGATGGTCTCTTAAAGCAGGTGATCTCTTAATGTAGGTGGTCTCTTAAAGCAGATTGTCTCTTAAAGCACATGATCTCGTAAAACAGGTGGTCTCTTAAAGCAGGCGGCCTCTTAAAGCAGGCGGTCTCTTAAAGCAGGTGGTCTCTTAAATCAGGTAATCTATTAAGCAGGTGGTATTTTACAGCAGGTTGTCTCTTAAAGCAGATGGTCTCTTAAAGCAGGTGGTATCTTAACCCAGATGGTCTCTTAATGCAGGTGGTCTCCTAAAGCAGGTTGTCTCTTAAATCAGGTGGTCTCTTAATGTATGTGGTCTCTTAAAGCAGATGGTCTCTTAAAGCAGATGATCTCGTAAAGCAGGCGGTCTCTTAAAGAAGGCGGTCTCTTAAAGCAGGAGGTCTCTTAAAGAAGGTGGTCTCTTAAAGCAGGAGGTCTCTTAAAGAAGGTGGTCTCTTAAAGCAGGTGGTCTTTTACAGCAGGTTGTCTCTTAAAGCAGATGGTCTCTTAAAGCAGGTGGTATCTTAACCCAGAAGGTCTCTTAATGCAGGTGGTCTCTTAAAGCAGGTGGTCTCTTAAATCAGGTGGTCTCTTAATGTATGTGGTCTCTTAAAGCAGATGGTCTCTTAAAGCAGATGATCTCGTAAACAGGCGGTCTCTTAAAGAAGGCGGTCTCTTAAAGCAGGAGGTCTCTTAAATCAGGAGGTCTCTTAAAGCAGGTGGTATCTTAACCCAGATGGTCTCTTAATGCAGGTGGTCTCTTAAAGCAGGTGGTCTCTTAAATCAGGTGGTCTCTTTATGTATGTGGTCTCTTAAAGCAGATGGTCTCTTAAAGCAGATGATCTCGTAAAGCAGGCGATCTCTTAAAGAAGGCGGTCTTTAAAGCAGGAGGTCTCTTAAAGCAGGTGGTCTCTTAAAGCAGGAGGTCTCTTAAAGCAGGTGGTCTCTTAAAGCAGGTGTTCTTTTACAGCAGATTGTCTCTTAAAACAGATGGTCTCTTAAAGCAGGTGGTCTCTGAACCCAGATGGTCTCTTAAAGCAGATGGTTTCTTAAAGCAGATGATCTCTTAAAGCAGGTGGTCTCTTCAAGCGGGTTGTCTCTTAAAGCAGGGTGCCTCTTAAAGCAAGTGGTCTCTTAAAGCAGGTGGTCTCTTAAAGCAGATGGTCTCTTAAAGCAGATGATCTCTTAAAGCAGGTGGTCTCTTCAAGCAGGTTGTCTCTTAAAGCAATGTGCCTCTTAAAGCAGGTGGTCTCTTAAAGCAGGTGGTCTCTTAAACAAAGTGGTCTCTTAAAGCAGGTGGTCTCTTAATGCAGATGGTCTCTTAAAGCATATGGTCCCTTAAAGCAGATGGTCTCTTAAAGCAGGTGGTCTCTTAAAGCATGTGGTCTCTTAAAGCAGATGGTCTCGTAAAGCAGATGATCTCTTAAAGCAGGTGGTCTCTTCAAGCAGGTTGTCTCTTAAAGCAGGTGGTCTCTTAAAACAGGCGGTCTCTTAAAACAGATGGTCTCTTAACCCATTAGGTCTCTTAATGTAGGTAGTCTCTTAAAGCAGATGATCTCTTAAAGCAGGTTGGCTCTTAAAGCAGATGGTCTGTTAAAGCAAGTTGTCTCTTAAAGCAGGTGGTCTCTTAAAATAGGTGGTCTCTTAACCCATGTGGTCTCTTAATGTAGGTGGTATCTTAAAACAGATGATCTCTTAAAGCAGGTTGTCTCTTAAAGCAGATGGCCTGTTAAATCAGGTTGTCTCTTCAAGCAGGTGGTCTCTTAAAACAGGTGGTCTCCTAATGTAGGTGGTCTCTTAAAGCAGATGGTCTCTTAAAGCATGTGGTCTATTAAAGCAGGTGGTCTCTTAAAGCAGATGGTCTCTTAAAACAGGTGGTCTCTTCAAGCGGATGGTCTCTTAAGGTAGGTCTCTTAAAGCATATGGTTTCTTAAAGCAGGTGGACTCTTAAACCAGGTGGTATCTTAAAACAGGTGCTCTCTTAAAGCAAGTGGTCTATAAAAGCGCTGGTCTCTTAAAGCAGGTGGTCTCTTAAAGCAGATGGTCTCTTAAAGCATTTGATATTTTAAAGCTGGTGGTCTATTGAAGCAGGTGCTCTCTTAATGTAGATGGTCTCTTAAAGTGGATGGTCTCTTAAAGCAGATGGTCTCTTGAAGCAGGTGGTCTCTTAAAACAGATGGTCTATTAACCCAGATGGTCTCTTAATGTAGGTGGTCTTTAAAGCAGATGGTCTCTTAAAGCAGATGATCTCTTAAAGCAGGTGGTCTCTTAAAGCAGGTTGTCTTTTAAATCAGGTGGACTCTTAAAGCATATGGTCGCTACAAGCGGGTGGTCTCTTAAAGCAGATGGTCTCTTAATATAGGTGGTATCTTAAAGCAGATGGTCTCTCAATGTAGGTGGTCTCTTAAAGCAGCTGGTCTCCTTAAGCAGGTGGTCTCTTAACCCAGATGGTTTCTTAATGTAGGTGGTCTCTGAAAGCCGATGATCTCTTAAAGAAGATGATCTCGTAAGACAAGTGGTTTCTTAAAGCAGGTGATCTCTTAAAGCAGATTGTCTCTTAAAGCAGATAAAGCAGGAGGTGGTCTCTTAAAGCAGATGGTCTCTTAAAGCAGATGATCTCTTAAAGCAGGTGGTCTCTTAAAGCAGATGATCTCTTAAAGCAGGTGGTCTCTTAAAGCAGGCGGTCTCTTAAAGCAGATTGTCTTTTAAAGCAGATGGTCTCATAACGCAGCTGGTCTCTTAACCCAGATGGTCTCTCAATGCAGGTGGTCTCTTAAAGCAGGTGGTCTCTTAAAGCATGTGGTCTCTTAAAGCAGACGGTCTCTTAAAGCAGATGATCTCTTAAAGCAGGTGGTCTCTTAAAACAGGCGGTCTCTTAAAACAGATGGTCTCTTAACCCATGTGGTCTCTTAATGTAGGTAGTCTCTTAAAGCAGATGATCTCTTAAAGCAGGTTGGCTCTTAAAGCAGATGGTCTGTTAAAGCAAGTTGTCTCTTAAAGCAGGTGGTCTCTTAAATTAGGTGGTCTCTTAACCCATGTGGTCTCTTAATGTAGGTGGTCTCTTAAAACAGATGATCTCTTAAAGCAGGTTGTCTCTTAAAGCAGATGGCCTGTTAAATCAGGTTGTCTCTTCAAGCAGGTGGTCTCTTAAAACAGGTGGTCTCCTAATGTAGGTGGTCTCTTAAAGCAGATGGTCTCTTAAAGCATGTGGTCTATTAAAGCAGGTGGTCTCTTAATGCAGATGGTCTCTTAAAACAGGTGGTCTCTTCAAGCGGATGGTCTCTTAAGGTAGGTCTCTTAAAGCATATGGTTTCTTAAAGCAGGTGGACTCTTAAACCAGGTGGTATCTTAAAACAGGTGCTCTCTTAAAGCAGGTGGTCTATAAAAGCGCTGGTCTCTTAAAGCAGGTGGTCTCTTAAATCAGGTGGTGTCTTAAAGCGGGTGGGCTCTTAAAGCAGTTTATCTCTTAATGTAGGCTTAAAGCAGGTGGTCTTTTAAAGCAGGTTGTCTCCTAAAGCAGGTGGTCTTAAAGCAGGTGGTCTATTAAAGCAGGTGGTCTCTTAAATCAGGTGGTATCATAAAACAGGTGGTCTCTTAAAGCGGATGGTCTCTTAAGGTAGGTCTCTTAAAGCAGGTGGTCTCTTAAAGCAGGTGGTCTCTTAAAGCCGGTGGTATCTTAAAACAGGTGGTCTCTTAAAGCAGGTGGTCACTTTAAGCGGGTGGTCTCTTAAAGCAGGTGGTCTCTTAAAGTGGGTGGACTCTTAAAGCGGGTGATCTCTTAAAGCAGGTTGTCTCTTACTGTAGTAGTCTCTTAAAGCAGATGGTTTAAATCAGGTGGTCTCTTAAAGCAGGTTATCTCTTAAACCAAGTGGTCTCTTAAAGCAGGTGGTCTCTTAATGCAGATGGTCTCTTAAAGCATATGGTCCCTTAAAGCAGATGGTCTCTTAAAGCAGGTGGTCTCTTAAAGCATGTGGTCTCTTAAAACAGGTGGTCTCTTAAAGCATAAGGTCTCTTAAAGCAGGTGGTCTCTTAAAGCAGGTGATATGTTAAAGCAGGTGCTCTCTTAAAGCAGGTGGTCTCTTAAAGCAGATGGTCTCTTAAAGCAGGTTGTCTCTTAATGCAGGTGGTCTTGTAAAGCAGATGTTCTCTTAAAGCAGATGTTATCTTGAAGCAGGTGGTCTCTTAATGCAGGTGGTCTTTTAAAGCAGATGGTCTCTTAAAGCAGATGGTATCTTAAAGCAGGTGGTTTCTTAAAACATGTGGTCTCTTAAAGTGGGTTTTCTCTAAAAGCAGGTGGTCTCTTAAAGCGGGTGGTCTCTTAAAGCAGGTGGTCTTTTAAAGCAGGTGGTCTCTTAAAACAGGTTGTCTCTTAAAGCGGGTGGTCTCTAAAAGCAGGTGGTCTCTTAACGCGGGTGGTCTCTTAAAGCAGATGGTCTCTTAATGCAGGTGATCTCTTAAAGCAGGTGATCTCTTAAAACATGTGGTCTCTTAAAGCAGGTGGTCTCTTGAAGCAGGTGGTCTCTTAAAACTGTTGGTCTCTTAACGCGGATGGTCTCTTAAAGCAGATGGTCTCTTAATGTAGGTGGTCTCTTAAAGCAGATGTTCTCTTAAACCTTACTTCGATCTCCTACTACATACAACTATACAGAAACCTTACTTCGATCTCCTACTACATACAACTATACAGTAACCTTACTTCGATCTCCTACTACATCCAACTATACAGAAACCTTACTTCGATCTCCTACTACATCCAGCTATACAGAAACCTTACTTCGATCTCCTACTACATACAACTATACAGTAACCTTACTTCGATCTCCTACTACATCCAACTATACAGAAACCTTACTTCGATCTCCTACTACATCCAACTATACAGTAACCTTACTTCGATCTCCTACTACATCCAGCTATACAGTAACCTTACTTCGATCTCCTACTACATACAACCATACAGTAACCTAACTTCGATCTCCTACTACATACAACCATACAGTAACCTAACTTCGATCTCCTACTACATACAACCATACAGTAACCTAACTTCAATCTCCTACTACATACAACCATACAGTACCCTTACTTCGATCTCCTACTACATCCAACTGTGCAGTAACCTAACTTCGATCTCCTACTACATACAACCATACAGTAACCTAACTTCGATCTCCTACTACATACAACAATACAGTAACCTTATTTTGATCTCCTACTACATACAACCATACAGTACCCTTACTTCGATCTCCTACTACATCCAACTGTACAATAACCTAACGTCGATCTCCTACTACATACAACCATACAGTAACCTAACTTCGATCTCCTACTACATACAACCATACAGTAACCTAACTTCGATCTCCTACTACATACAACCATACAGTAACCTTACTTCGATCTCCTACTACATCTACCTATACAGCAACCTTACTTCGATCTCCTACTACATCCAACTATACAGCAACCTTACTTCGATCTCCTACTACATCCAACTATATAGTAACCTTACTTCGATCTCCTACTACATCCAGCTATACAGTAAGCTTACTTCGATCTCCTACTACATCCAACCATACAGTAACCTTACTTCGATCTCCTACTACATCCAACTATACAGTAACCTTATTTCGATCTCCTACTACATACAACCGTACAGTAACCTTACTTCGATCTCCTACTACATACAACCATACAGTAACCTTACTTCGATCTCCTACTACATACAACCATACAGTAACCTTACTTCGATCTCCTACTATATCCAACAATACAGTAAACTTTCTTCAATCTCCTAATACATCCAGCTGTACAGTAACCTTACTTTGATCTCCTACTACATCCAACTATACAGTAACCTTACTTCGATCTCTTACTACATCCAACTATACAGTAACCTTACTTCGATCTCTAACTACATCCAGCTGTACAGTAACCTTACGTCGATCTCGTACTATATCCAACTGTAAAGTAACCTTACTCCGATCTCCTAATACATCCAGCTGTACAGTAACCTTACTTTGATCTCCTACTACATCCAACTATACAGTAACCTTACTTCGATCTCTTACTACATCCAACTATACAGTAACCTTACTTCGATCTCTTACTACATCCAACTATACAGTAACCTTACTTCGATCTCCTACTACATACAACCATACAGTAACCTTACTTCGATCTCCTACTATAACCAACAATACAGTAACCTTACTTCGATCTCCTAATACATCCAGCTGTACAGTAACCTTACTTCGATCTCCTACTACATCCAACTATGCAGTAACCTTACTCCGATCTCCTACTACATACAACCATACAGTAACCTTACTTCAATCTCCTACTACATCCAACTGTACAGTAGCCTTACTCCGATCTCTTACTACATCCAACTGTACAGTAACCTTACTTCGATCTCCTACTACATCAAACTATGCAGTAACCTTACTCCAATCTCCTGCTACATCCAACTGTATAGTAACCTTACTCCAATCTCCTACTATATCCAACTATGCGGTAACCTTACTCCAATCTCATACTACATCAAACTATGCAGTAACCTTACCCCCAATCTCCTACTACATCAAACTATGCAGTAACCTTACCCCCAATCTCCTACTACATCAAACTATGCAGTAACCTTACTCCAATCTCTTACTACATCCAACTGTACAGTAACCTTACCCCCAATCTCTTACTACATCAAACATTGCAGTAACCTTACCCCCAATCTCCTACTACATCAAACTATGCAGTAACATTACTCCAATCACCTACTACATCCAACCATACAGTAACCTTACTTCGATCTCCTACTACATCCAACTATACAGTAACCTTATTTCGATCTCCTACTACATACAACCGTACAGTAACCTTACTTCGATCTCCTACTACATACAACCATACAGTAACCTTACTTCGATCTCCTACTACATACAACCATACAGTAACCTTACTTCGATCTCCTACTATATCCAACAATACAGTAAACTTTCTTCAATCTCCTAATACATCCAGCTGTACAGTAACCTTACTTTGATCTCCTACTACATCCAACTATACAGTAACCTTACTTCGATCTCTTACTACATCCAACTATACAGTAACCTTACTTCGATCTCTAACTACATCCAGCTGTACAGTAACCTTACGTCGATCTCGTACTATATCCAACTGTAAAGTAACCTTACTCCGATCTCCTAATACATCCAGCTGTACAGTAACCTTACTTTGATCTCCTACTACATCCAACTATACAGTAACCTTACTTCGATCTCTTACTACATCCAACTATACAGTAACCTTACTTCGATCTCTTACTACATCCAACTATACAGTAACCTTACTTCGATCTCCTACTACATACAACCATACAGTAACCTTACTTCGATCTCCTACTATAACCAACAATACAGTAACCTTACTTCGATCTCCTAATACATCCAGCTGTACAGTAACCTTACTTCGATCTCCTACTACATCCAACTATGCAGTAACCTTACTCCGATCTCCTACTACATACAACCATACAGTAACCTTACTTCAATCTCCTACTACATCCAACTGTACAGTAGCCTTACTCCGATCTCTTACTACATCCAACTGTACAGTAACCTTACTTCGATCTCCTACTACATCAAACTATGCAGTAACCTTACTCCAATCTCCTGCTACATCCAACTGTATAGTAACCTTACTCCAATCTCCTACTATATCCAACTATGCGGTAACCTTACTCCAATCTCATACTACATCAAACTATGCAGTAACCTTACCCCCAATCTCCTACTACATCAAACTATGCAGTAACCTTACCCCCAATCTCCTACTACATCAAACTATGCAGTAACCTTACTCCAATCTCTTACTACATCCAACTGTACAGTAACCTTACCCCCAATCTCTTACTACATCAAACATTGCAGTAACCTTACCCCCAATCTCCTACTACATCAAACTATGCAGTAACCTTACTCCAATCACCTACTACATCCAACTGTACAGTATCCTTACTCCGATCTCCTGCTACATCAAACTTTGCAGTAACCTTACCCCAATCTCGTACTACATCCAACTGTGTAGTAACCTTACTACAATCTCTTACTACATCCAACTGTACAGTAACCTTACTCCAATCTCTTACTACATCCAACTGTACAGTAACCTTACTCCAATCTTCTACTACATCAAACTATGCAGTAACCTTACTCCAATCTCTTACTACATCCAACTGTACAGTAACCTTACTCCAATCTCTTACTCCATCCAACTGTACAGTAACCTCCTCCAATCTTCTACTACATCAAACTATGCAGTAACCTTACTCCAATCTCTTACTACATCAAACTATGCAGTAACCTTACCCCAATCTCGTACAACATCAAACTATGCAGTAACCTTACTCCAATCTCTTACTACATCCAACTGTACAGTAACCTTACTCCAATCTCTTACTACATCCAACTGTACAGTAACCTTACTCCAATCTCTTACTACATCCAACTGTACAGTAACCTTACTCCAATCTCTTACTACATCCAACTGTACAGTAACCTTACTCCAATCTCTTACTACATCCAACTGTACAGTAACCTTACTCCAAACTTCTACTACATCAAACTATGCAGTAACCTTACTCCAATCTCTTTCTACATCCAACTGTACAGTAACCTTACTCCAATCTCTTACTACATCCAACTGTACAGTAACCTTACTCCAATCTCTTACTACATCCAACTGTACAGTAACCTTACTCCAATCTTCTACTACATCAAACTATGCAGTAACCTTACTCCAATGTCTTACTACATCGAACTGTACAGTAACCTTACTCCAATCTCTTACTACATCCAACTGTACAGTAACTTTACTCCAATCTCTTACTACATCCAACTGTACAGTAACCTTACTCCAATCTCTTACTACATCCAACTGTACAGTAACCTTACTCCAATCTCTTACTACATCCAACTGTACAGTAACCTTACTCCAATCTCTTACTACATCCAACTGTACAGTAACCTTACTCCAATCTCTTACTACATCCAAATGTACAGTAACCTTACTCCAATCTTCTACTACATCAAACTATGCAGTAACCTTACTCCAATCTCTTACTACATCCAACTGCACAGTAACCTTACTCCAATCTCTTACTACATCCAACTGTACAGTAACCTTACTCCAATCTCTTACTACATCCAACTGTACAGTAACCTAACTCCAATCTCTTACTACATCCAACTGTACAGTAACCTTACTCCAATCTCTTACTACATCAAACTATGCAGTAACCTTACCCCAATCTCGTACTACATCAAACTATGCAGTAACCTTACTCCAATCTCTTACTACATCCAATTGTACAGTAACCTTACTCCAATCTCTTACTACATCAAACTGTACAGTAACCTTACTCCAATCTCTTTCTACATCCAACTGTACAGTAACCTTACTCCAATCTCTTACTACATCCAACTATACAGTAACCTTACTCCAATCTCTTACTACATCAAACTATGCAGTAACCTTACCACAATCTCCTACTACATCAAACGATGCAGTAACCTTACTCCAATCTCCTACTACATCCAGCTATACAGTAACCTGACTTCGATCTCCTACTACATCCAACTGTACAGTAACTTTACTCCAATCTCCTACTACATCAAACTATACTAAAGCTGCTTGCACATCTATCATTTGCTCAGCATGTATCTCAGCATATACCTCAGCATGTATTGCAAATATAACGCCGTAAAGTGAGACAATAAATTAAGGTTTGCAGTATTTTCCGTCGTGATAAATGCATATGCCACCCAGGCCGTCTTTTTAACATTTTATGTTATGATAGTATGGTATAAATACCCTCATTTAAAAGAGCAATTCATCATTAAATATGATCAAGGTCTTTACAGTTTTATTTTCCTGAAAATTATTAAAGTGATAGAAGTTCGGGAGATTTGAAACCCACCTGTCTTGTAGCCCTATAACAGGTACGTTTTGATTAAATGTCTACTATAGTTATTGCAAAGTGTATCATGTTGTTGATTTTGTTTTGCATAACAAAAGCATATGTTTAAGTTTTTTATAAGAAAATGATAGACTGAACGATGAGACCCTTTGGATAAAAGTATATCCATCACAGATCAAGGGACAAAGTCAAGAAACCATTATTTATATATAAAAAAATAAGAAAAGAAAATACAAAAAAAAAAGAAATGCGTATCGTCGGATACTTGTACGTTTCATTATATTCGGATGCGTAAAGAGTGTATTCCCCAGATGCCACTATCCCAACTTTATATCGGAAAAAAATTGCAAAATTAATATTCGCTGATGTTTACATAATAACAAAACTATGTTTTCTATGAAATCGCTGCAGTATGAAGTGATTAGAGTGTGGAAATATCCACTCGCTATAATGACTTTTTGTCATATTTATGCAAGATGCTTTGCTAGATACAGTACATTGTGAGCACAAACAGAAACATTACTTGCGATGTTTTACGCTAGCGTAAAATAGCTGTGTGAGATAATGATAAGTTGGAAGCCGTTTTTTCACGCAGTCGTATATACATATATTGTGTAGGCTATATGATGTATTTTTGTGTTTTTTTCTTTTGTTTTTTTTGTTTTTTTTAAAGTTGATTCAAAATATTTATTATGATATTTAAAAAAATAATCACCGCGTCTAACATCAAATAATATCGACTACATATTGTGTTGGGATTATACAAATATACTCGATTGTCGAACTACTTTAACTTTTTTTTCCGTAAAACTTCAATCTTGTTAATTCGGAAATGTATACCTTTCTATTTAAAGCCTGCGATATATAAACAATAATCAAGTTTTTGTAAAGTAACTTTAATACACACTGTTTATAATGCGTACTGACCAAACATAAGACACAAAAGAAATGTCAATCTATATCAATTCTGCTAAAATGAGGTGTTAACGCATTTATGTGAATATTTACACTTCACTTTCATTTGAGTGTTTGGTAAATATACTCAATTTCCGGCCTATTTAACATTGTATACATTTGGTTATCGCTTTTTATTAGAAATATTTTATTTTTTTAATTATGCAAAACATAGTCGGCCTTCTTCCCATAGAAGTGTGAACCTTTACATAATGCTTAAAGCATTACAGTTTGACAAACATCTACCTTTACATATTCTAGAGTGTTTGATCCACATCTTATGTTCATATTTGATACCTTGCCTTAAATTTACTATTGACATTTGGAGAAGAATTAATCCCTAATGTTTTACTGTTTTCTCTAAATGTCAGTCAAACCCAAATCATATTAATTTAAAGTGGATACGGCTATTGTCACACTATACTTAGTACCAGGCCTGGCTCCTATTTGATAGCTAATATTGCCATACCCAGCACTCTTTACTGGTATCGAGCACTCTCTACTAGTACCCAGCACTACCGGTACCAATCGCCAGTTACTGGTACCCATTACTATCTAATGGTACCTACCACTATCTACTGCAACCCAGCACTACCGGTACCAATCACTCTCTATTGGTACGCATCACTCTAATGTTACATAGCTCTGTCTTCTGGTACTCAGCACTGTCTAGATGTACCCTAGACTACTACATAAACGACCGTAGATTTATGAATTATGAACCGCCATCATGTTTACCTGCTTGTTTTATAGGCGTAGCCATTTTCACAGTATATAGATATCCCGTCACCTTACTTCCTTTATGTAAGTGACGCGTCCAATATTGAGTAAAAGTTCTTTAAGTAATTTACGGCAAAAAAAATCGGTGTTTGACTGTCACTTGTATGAGTGAAACGGTATATGCGCAGTGAAACCGTCTACATGTACCAAACACTCTTCTGTGCCCAGCAATCTCTTCTGATACTCAGCACTCTCTACATGCACCCAGCATTCTCTTTTGGTACCCAGCACACTCTGGTAGCACTCAGTACTCTCTTCATATACCAACAACATTCTGCTAGTACCCAAAACTCTTTACTGGTAACCATCCCTCTCTTCTGGTACCCTACACTTTCTACTGGTACCTGTTTAAGCGGTTTGCAACATTTATACAATTGGAGTCGACACAACCAACTTGACACGACTGAATTATAAATATAATGGAGCGCTGTGGTCTGGTGCTAGAGCGTTGGACCCATGATCGAAAAGTCGTGGGTTCGATCCCCGCCATTGCCATATATATATGCGTTGTGTCCCTGAGCAAGACACGTTATCTGCATTTGCTTAGTACTGGTTCTACCCAGGAAGACATTGAGAGTGATTCAAATAAGTTCATAGAGCGTTTGTTACAATCGATGTAAAATAAATAGGTTTAAATTAAATATATATACAAATAATTATTAAAGTAAAACATTTCCGAGGCAGCAATTAATTTTAGTACAATTACAATAACAGACACAGTTATTTCTGTAAAACTATCTAACAGACTCAAAGCTTGCCTGTGGCTCTAATAAATGTCCTGATCATCACGACGTTTTGTGTAAGGTAATAAAGCGTCTACGGGTCTCTAGACAGACGAATATTAAAACGATAAATTTCCTGAGTGATAGTTTCTTTCATATTATTGAGACACATGTAATGTTTTGTTATCTGGTTGCACGCATTTTCTTGTCTGAGAATGAGTTTTAATTGAATATCACATACATGTGGCAGAAGTATATTTATATTAGTTATAGAATGTCTCACGAGGTGTTAGGAGAATATATCATGAAATATATCGAGGGTAAGCCGAGATATTTTCAAGATATATAGGTGTAACACCAAGTTGGATATTCTATAACTGTTTTATCGCTAGCCACGCCCCCTTGTATGATATCTGTTATAACGGCACACTTTTTGAAAAATGTGCCGTTATACGAAATATCCGTACACTTTCATTTTCCTGTATTGAATATATCATACGACTTTAAACAATAGAAAGTACTCTCAGGCATGCGATAATTTATGATATCATCTGACTGACATCAATATATTGGTTGAGCATACTCCCCACTGATTCATTTATATAAAATTTAAAATTCATGTTAGTTGAGGTATGGATCAGTTGAATACAAATCTAACATGTTTTATTAAAATACGCAATGTTGATTGGTTATTGAGGAGTTTTCAAAAATGCTATCAAGACCTCTGACGTCACGTCCTTCTATCGTTAGAACGTCATTTTAAACGATTTTCAACGTCGGGAAAATTTTAAACCACCGTTACGTTCATGTTAAAAACACGACAAATCTGTATATTTTCTTCGATTGGTGCTGAGAGATGGACGTACAGTGTAAGTTGTGAGAATGTGTATTATGTTCAATCTCTCAAAAAAATGAGTATAAAATACATAACAATAAATAACATAAAATATAAAATATTTCCACCGGGTTTATACAGTGCGAGATCAAAACCTCGTGTTTGGGTCTTGAAACACATCAAAACCGCGAGGCTACGGCCCTTACTATCGATGATCTTCAAGTCCCGTCCGCCAGGTATTGATCTGGGACAATATAAACCCGCTGTAAATATTGTATTTCTTAAATTAACGTCAGCGGACGAGGGAGATTTCCAGTAAACATTTGCGATACCCAATGCACCTATGGGCATATATCGTTGTGAATGTATTAGCTTCATAGATATTCAGAGCCTACAAATGTAGATAAGACCACTGTAGAGAGGCTTGGTACCAGTAGATAGTGATTGATACCATTTCATTTTATTTTGTTTATCAGTCCTTCCATCCGCACGGTAGCCAGACCACGTGACGTTTTGATAGGGTGGCAACACAACGCTCAGTTCTTGTATGGTTTTGCTTCATACCTTTCTTAATATATTTAACTAACATTACCCTTAAAAAGTGTGCCGTTCCCTCCACCGCAAAAGGTAAATCGAATCACTGAGTACTTTCTGAAATAAGAACTTCAAAAATGTTCACGGTCATACACTTTCTTTCTTGTCTTAGGTTTTTGTATTGAAGTATTGGATAAAAGAAAAAGAGCTCACGTTGAAGGGTTAAAATCGCTTTAGTAGAACACATTTCTTATTTAGAAAGTTCTAAACCAAAAACTTACCTGAATCAAGCACTGTGTTGATATTTTTTCCGTGAACCAGATCAAAATGTCACGTGGGTTAACCACCGTGCTCCACCTACATTGTTTATTTAGAAAACTGCATTCTTGATTGCTTCTGGCAAATGCATTTGGCATTACATCGTTCGTTTTTATAATACAAATTGCAGGATCTTGTGCGGTAAAATAAACACGAAATTAATTGCATTCTTCAATATACGGTAGGTGTGCAAAAGGTATGCATTTCGAACAATTCCCAGTGTTGATTTCAGTAGATCTTTATTTTTTTTTAAATATGTTCTTTTTATTTAAATGTTAACTTTTCAGTGGTCATTGTTTGTTGTAGAATTAACTTCAGGAAAATTCTTTCAGAAAATGCAGTCAGCGTTTAATTTTACGTCAAAACATAGGGCCTGATGTAGCTGGTTTGTATTTTCGTTCGCATTTCGAATGCATTCCATTCTCGTTCCATTTATGCTTATGGGGGACTTTAACGACTCTTAATACAACATACCTCTGTATGCATCTTACAGAACAATGTGTCAGTTACAGCTAGTAGAAACACGAAAGATAATAGGTCATATGCTTTATAAACTTTGCATATATTTGTTGAAATAAATTCAACAAATCTAAGTACGTTTCTCTGTCAATTTTACCAACACGTTACACATATACAAACAGTATTTAAAGCTAATAAGTATTTTAAATATTAAATATCTACATGGAAATTTAAAAAAACTTTTTTTAAACGACTCTTTAATTATCTGGTAAACATTTCTTTTAGTGCCGGAGAAATCGGAACTTTCTCGTCAATTTCCATTACGGCATTGATTACCGGTAACGGAAATTCGGTAACGGAGATTACCGGAAATCGACGAGGCCGCTGATGGATTGGCGTTCGATAATAATTCCTTTAGGTCACAGACACATTGTCTGACAATTTGAGACATAGTTTAATGGATGAAAGTACCTGAATGAACACACTCGAGCATGTATGTTTGTGTGTGCAATTAGAAGGTTTATATTCCCTGCAGCTTATCAAACAAGGGAGTATCCCCAAGCTAAGCCATTCGGTGAGGACATTTTTGTATTGCATTGACTGCATTGACTGCATGCGGGGACCTTGGCTTTACGTCTCATCCGAAGGGCTTGAACACATGCATGAGCGTTTGTGTTAATTATAGGTTAACTGAAATGCAAAGAGAACGAACCTGTGAAACATGCCTACTGTCTTGTTGTAGCTCGCCTTGACTATGCAGCAAGTGAGCTTAAAAACGAAGATGTGAGGCCCGTGTATCTCAAGATCATAATTTGGTCACGCTGGCTCTTGTCAATCACCTATATAAGCATTGTTACTCACGCATGAGCGTTCATGTTAATTATAGGTAAACTGAAATGCAATGGGAATGAACCATTGCAATGGGAATGATCCTGGGAAACAGGCCTATTGTCTTGGTGTAGCACGTCTTGCCTATGTCCAATTGAGCTTAAAAACGAGGATGTTCAACCAATAAGCTATGCCATCCTTGTAATTATTGTAATAATTATGTCTGGTGGACAAGGTCAATAACAAAACACGCTCCGTTAGTTGCATAGAGTACTCATACGGAAAAAACGTTTTATCTAATCATGACAGTTTCCCGATAGTGCCACTGTATTGACCAAGTACCCTTTGACAATCTATCTGAAGACCAGTATGCTTAGTTAGGCATATATAGTTTTGTTAAACCTAAATCAGATCCCCTGCTATATAATTGCCACAAATAAGAGACATAAATAAATTCTGATAAAAAAAACATTCAATTATATTCAGTTCGAGAATTAAGATTCTCCCCTAATTTGATTTGGAATTAGGGCCGCACATTCCTGTCACGGAAATGAAATGGCGTATAGATAATATGATATAAATCAAATCTACATAGATGTGCTTTTAAACGCTAAACAGATCCTACACATGGATGGAATCAAAGGAAATCAAATCTGCTGAAGTCTCAAAAATACTGTATTCACACCTAAATTTCTGAATGTTGAACTATCAGTATGTGAAAACACGGGCTGTGACTTGGACTGTATCCCCAGGCTCTATTTACGAGGAATATTTGACCATAATTTAGAATTGAAATACTCCAAGACATCACCAAAATTAGATAACTGATGTACACAATAATAGATAATCACTTTACGTTATTTTAAACCGTGCTTAAAGCTACAGAGTCCCTATATCAATCGATTTCTTCTTTGTAGGCGTGTCTTTATTTGTAACTTCATGTTCACCAGCTCATGTCGAAATCGGGTATTTAAGCGAGCAAATATAGCGAAGGAAATCATTTACTGTATATACATCGACCAGTGCACATCGTACCTATACACAGGTAACAGTAATTTTTACAAAAAAAAAGGTTAGCTTCTTCCGGGGCTCGAACACACGACCTTCTGATTTCAAGTCCTCTGCTCTATCCACTGAACTACGACGCTACTTGAGAACATAGTATACTAACTACCATATATTATGAGGCAAAATAACTTAACATATTTGAACGCAACTAATGATGGATCAATAAATATGCAGTCCATATTGTCGCACGTGTAAATTAACATTGCCTGGTGTAATACTGTATCTTATCAATATGAAACTAATACTTCGCCTCAAATCAACCACATCTCGACTTGTTATTTAGCGCTTTATGAGTTTGTGTGCGCGCTCTTGTTATAACGTAATGCCTATTTAGTGTTAAAAATGCTACAAAATACCAATAAATAGCAGTGGTCTAGAGGTTCAGCGTACATCTTTCAAATCTTACAAGTGCAAGGCTGTGGTTCAAATCCCGTTCCGGGCAACTATTTTTTTATCACATATATTCTGGAGCCGTATATTTATCGATGTTACCTGTACGGAGGCTAAATAAAAATGTGAAATTTTACGTATCGATTTCTCCTTATATACCGACTTTTGGGGTGTTCGTCGATTTGAAACAACTTCACACGTGACTCATTCATATTCATGAGTTATTACCAGTTAAAATAGGGACTGTACAGCTTTAAGTCAGTTGAGCATTTACGATACTCACCGAGTCGATGACCTACCCAACTGTGGAGGTGTGTCAGTGTATTGATTACTCATTGGTCAAATGATTTTGGTGAGTTTGACATACCACGTTATCTACTGGACCAAAACATTCCTCTGGACGTTTTGCATCATCGCACAAGTTTAAATACGCATTGCATTCCAAAAATGGAAACTGTTTCGTGTTTCTGTATTCTTTAGGAACATTTCACATTAAAAACAATTAATTCAGATATTGAAATTTCAATAAAATGCTTTTTTTCACCCAAAAATGTTATTTTGTATTACTTTCATGACCATTTATTCCTTAACAAACATCTGTCACCATTTTCTTTAGAATAACTCTACTGATAAACGTGCAGTGCCAAATATGCAACTAGGTCTTGAACATATACTTCATTTTGGATGGGTAAAAAAATCAGCGTTTTTCAAAACTAGGTTAGTAAATTAAAATTTCGCGTCCATAGTTCCATTGGTAGTGATTAAACGTAACTTAATGAATTTAAAAAACATATTAAAACTTTTAGTAGTGTTGTTTTGGGGGAAATTAATGATTTTTAGAAATTATCAAAAATCTGGGACTCTTTTTAATTAACAGAACAATGTTTATCAACATTTTGTTCTTTCGTCTAACGCAGAAGACCTGACAATGTCCAGTTTAATGCAACATTGCTTACATATTATGTGTAATCGTTCGAAAATGGTATGTCGTCACTTTCACTGGTAAACATATGGTGAAATATTCTTGCGGTCCTTAACTTATTTTGAGGAGTATATATAAAAAATCGACTGGTCTTAACTACTTTGTGTGTGTTTGTTTAAACCCTAAGTAAAACTAAAACAAATGTGTTATGGGTTTTTAAACGGAATATATTTAATTTATATAAATTTGTATCGTATTTGCATTTAGTACTTAAACGGCATTGATTTGTGTTTACACACGGTAGCAACCCTGAATCCGACATTCTATGCGCCAAAGCTCCATGACTCTTGGTTGAGGATATAGGTGTTTACATACGATAGCAACCCTGACGTTTGCAAATCCGACATGCTGTGCGCCAAAGCTTCACGATTCCTGGTTGAGAATATAAGTGTTTACACACGGTAGCAACCCTGGCGTGTGCAAATCCGACATGCTATGCACCAAAGCCCCATGACTCTTGGTTGAGGATATAAGTGTTTACATACGGTAGCAACCCTGACGTTTGCAAATCCGACATGCTATGCGCCAAAGCTTCACGATTCCTGGTTGAGGATATAAGTGTTTACACACGGTAGCAACCCTGACGTTTGCAAATCCGACATGCTATGCACCAAAGCTTCACGATTCCTGGTTGAGGATATAAGTGTTTACACACGGTAGCAACCCTGACGTTTGCAAATCCGACATGCTATGCACCAAATCTTCACGATTCCTGGTTGAGGATATAAGTGTTTACACACGGTAGCAACCCTGACGTTTGCAAATCCGACATGCTATGCACCAAAGCTTCACGATTCCTGGTTGAGGATGTAACACCTACTATCAATCCGTCTCAGATATTTTGTCAGATTTTATGTAGCGTGTATGTTTTTTAAATTACTGTTGGTAGTTTTCATTACGAGGTATAATCATTATGGAAGTTGTTATAGCAACACTATGCCAAACTCACTTATTTTGAAATAATAAAAGGCAGTTACTCCTTAACGAATGCGTTAATTGTTTTCAAAACTCGTCAACGATCTTATGAAAAGAAACATTAAAACAAACGCATTTGGAAAATCCAAAACCATGTACTGTCTTCTAAAGTGTGTCGCTTAAATAAACAAGTGAGAGGGGCAATGAGCTATGTGGGAGGGGCAATGAGCTATCGCATAAGAGCTCGACTGGACTTTGCATAAGAAATCAAGATTTAAGTACGATAATACATACATGAAGCATTGCCTCCGCATATATGTATTGCATAATATGTATGGTTTGGAATGAAAACGATATACTTGTTTAATGAGAAAGGTGAAAAATGTATTAATTTAGTTGTGTTCACTTCAACCAGCAATTATATTGTCAAACCGTGAATATTATTTAGATAAATTCAAATGGCTAATTGCTGTATTTAGCAATATATATATCTATTTTAGGTAATGCAATAATAAAGGTTATTGCGTTTGTAAACATGCATATGAATAATGGAAAAGGGTCGTTTTGTGCGAAAACAACGATTCCCATTAAGAAGTATACAGTACATTTGTTGCATTACATTTTAAAAAATGTATAATCATTGTGACTACGAAAAGAAGTCGATAAGTGGCCAAACACTCATATAAATCAATGTGAATTTAAACATGTATTTATTGTTCGTAAATGTTGTTTAATTTTAAAATCTACTTTATATTTGGAACATTTGGAACGATGAGAATAAGAATATTACGCCCGGTGCTGAAAAAATATTTAATTAAAATACAAAGATTTACATAAATAACTCACTCAAACAGATAATAACTTTTATTTAAACGAATTACATTACGCAATAAATAACGATTATTAATTAATAACGAACCATACTTAAGATTTTACAATTAATTTTAACAAATTGTTATCTAAATTGACTGAATGAAATGTTTAAACAGACGACCGATTGATTGATTTTTTTAAGAATTGATTAATTAATTGATTGACTGATGGCTTGATTTGATTGACTGACTGACTGACTGACTGACTAACTGACTGACTGACTGACTGACTGGTTGATTCGGATAGATATATTGATTGATTGATTGATTAATTGATTGATTGATTGATTGACTGATTGATTGATTGATTGATTGATTGATTGATTGATTGATTGATTGATTGATTGATTGATTGATTGATTGATTGATTGATTGATTGATTGATTGATTGATTGATTGATCGAAGCAAAAGCTAACGTCACATTCAACCAGCTATATCGCACATTGTGTATGACCACACTGTTATAATGAATTGTCTGCAAGATGACTGGCACAACTATTCCTGCTTACAGTAAAGCAATACGCGGAATGATAGGAATTGTTAAACCGAGCACATAAGATAAAGATGCAGATTCGAAGAAAAACTGTAATCGAGCCACAATCTATGTTTACGTATGAGGGATCGGCACAAAACTATTGTAACTACATATGAATAAAGAAGGAGATACAATAGTTTTGCACTTAACCCTCGGTATGTATATATTACTCGGGCTTATCGGTCAATGAGCCCATTGGCGTTATAAGTAAATCAGCAAGCTGTTCCTATGTGTTCAATGACAGGGGAGCTTTAATAGGAAATACTTTACTCCGTTATAAATTTCTTTAATGGTAAATGTATAAGGACCTCTATTTGTAATGTACTCAAATGCACTTTCTTTACATTCTGTACTATATCAAGATGATATGATCTTGCGTCCTCAAATACACGTCTAAATGACCGCTATATTTGCATTCATGGCGTTCATTTCTGTATGTTTCATTTACATTCCATCCAGACGAAGTCTCATATTCCTTGCTGTCAGCCGAAAAGCCTGTAGGGATTAATCAGGAAAACCCTAAATGCATTAAACTTTATTTATGAGATACGTTGAAGCAATTTGTCTAAATATTTCCTTAATGAAAAGTCAGCGAAGGCACCAATTGATGCAAACTAAATTCAAATATGAAATATATCAACTATATATGCGTTAACGGCACGCAAGCTAGGCAGGCACACTTTGTACACAGATCATTCGGAGAAATAATGCGTATATGACAAATAAGGAAAGGAGCTGTCTGGAAATGTTTCGTCAAAGCTAACTCAATAAGAAAGAATGTTACGTATATTTTCAAATTTTTTTCTTAGCTCAGTTCGCACATATAAACATGAATTAGTATAACAGACAAAATATTACATAATCAGGACAATTAACACGAATGTTTTCATTGACAGACAAAGTAAGATACATGAACATTTAATATGATATCACTCCGTTTTGTTGTTAAATTATAGGAGCAACTCAGTGGCCGGGATAATACGAACGCTGCGTTTGAATTGTTGTCGCCTCTCGCCGCTGCGGGTTCGAATCCCACTGGGAGCCCGACTTGTCAAGTGAGAAAGTGTCGATTCTTACGGATGGTGAGAGTTATACAGTATTGCTAACCAGGAAACATGGGGTGGTCTGCCTCTACCACAAAATATCGACCGTTATATAAGGCCTAAAATGTGCTAAAAATCAAAAATAAATAACAATTACACTAGAATATGTTATACAGAAAGGTTACAAACTTAGATGTATGCGTTCATTTAGATTCATCCTGAAGTCTAGTTTGAACACCGAGCTTCATTTGCATATCTTTTACACTTTATTAAATGAAACCGCTGCATTTTGATTTTAAAATGGAAAAATTTATTTCAATCATCAGAATATTTTCAAACTAGGATTCTCTTTTTTGAAAAAGAACTCGGTCAGACTGTACCCTACCACTTACATTTGAATTTTAAATGTGTTGAGCCCATTACAAAGCGTATCCAACGATCGTAAATAAGTACCACTCCATGGATGTGTGACGGTGAAGTTAGAATAAATAAGTATTCTTACGATATGGCATACTGAGATTTTTCAATTAGTTTACTAAACATTCCACTCTAAACAATTTTCTCTACTGATCCTCTCTGCTTGAGTCGTACCATCTTCTAAAGGAAATACAATTCGCATTTATTGAAATTCGTTTTTATACATAAGTTTAAGATGTTTTGTAATAGCTACACCGCACAGTATTAGGAGCATACGTTGTGTTTAATTTCACGTTCAATGGTTTGTTCCTAATTGTATGTAATGTCATGTTTACCCTTCCTACGTAGACGAAATAAACATACTTTAGTTATATTTGTTATAAAATAATGAAAAATAAATATTTTACAATTCGAATATAATCGAAGTTATGTGAAGTTGTTTTTATTCGGAAATGTCAATTCACTAAACTGTTGATGTAAATCTGAAAATTTCTGAAAATTTCTGAAATTATTGTCGCGACGCATAGAGATCCCCGTGAATAACACTCCCCTGGGAGCTCTGTACGTAAGAGATGTTATGCATACATCTCCTATTTCACCGGAAGAGCTCTATGCATCGGTTGTGAACTGGATGTACCCATAGAATCCTAGCCTGGCATCGTGTTTACTATAGACCCTAATAAACCTGTATCTGCCCAATCCCTACCTCGTCTCCTTCCTAGAGGAGAAGACGCGATGGGTCTCCACTAGATGTGTTCTCAGTATCTGTTATGTATGATATGGTGACGACCATCTTATCTAAACAATGGTATATGCTATTTTGAATCAATCTGAGTGTAACTCTAATATGCAAAAGAGACTCTGAACAATAATGTTAACGTTTTAAAACAATTACGAAACGATTAAATCACACAAATTATGCAACTAATTGTGGAACGAATAGTGTGTTTTCTCTTCCCTGAGGAAACTCACTTGACAACCATACCACAATCGCATGTGTCCGACGGACAAGAAGCGAAAAATCTAGCCACTTCGGCATTCAGACATGGATCATAAAATTATAGAATTGATGAATAAGTTTTACTGAAATCTAAACAAAATAAAAATTGTAAACCAGCTTGATGTCGACCAACGGATTGATTACGAATAGACGGACTGATGGACTAACGGAAGGTGACGGACAGTCCGATAATAAAATCTCGCCTTTAACTACAAACGAGTCAGACATTTTGCAAGATAAACAGGTTGGCATTCCCAATGCGGCGTGGCGTTGTCAAGAACAACCCGAAATTGTTCCAGTTGATCTGTTAAACACCAAACACGCAACACCCTTCCGAATCATGTTTCTCGATAACCTTAATGATATAACGTAAAGCGGTCCAACATCTTTCTGGATCAGTTACGTTAAGTGTGTATATGTGCTCTCTGTAAATCACATCCTATCAACCAAACTTCAAATTCTTGCCAACTAAAATCAACGAAATGATCGTAAGTCATTCAGTCGAGAAGTTAAACAATTCCATTCAAATGATAACAGGATTATCTTCTTTTGCATTATCATATGTTTCTGGTTGTATCTGCATAACGGCAATTGTAGAATATATCCTATGTCTTGCTCTAGGATAAACATGGTCTACGCAATAAAACAACCAACAAAAATATTGTTTTATCCAAAACTCACGTGACTAAACAACTTCTAGATGAGCAGTTGAGTATTTCTGCAATCACGGAGAAGGGCCGTGATGCGGGAGATTTTAGAGTTGTTATGTGCCACTATGACGAGGTTCATTGTCATCATCATGCGAGGGTCGTAATCTACCTCCATGAAGGCCTAATAATCATCATATTAATGAACCACGGCGGCGGCTGATAAACACGGTCATGCGAGTATTATCCCGAATGGACCTCGGAGACGGTTAATGGACCACGGCGGCGGCTGATAAACACGGTCATGCGAGTATTATCCCGAATGAATCTCGGAGACGGGTAATGGACCACGGCGGCGGCTGATAAACACGGTCATGCGAGTATTATCCCGAATGGACCTCGGAGACGGGTAATGAACAACGGTGACGGCTGAATTATCACGGTCATGCGAGTGTTATCTGGAATGGACCTCGGGGACGGCTGAATAATCACGGTCATGCGAGTATTATCCCGAATGGACCTCGGGGACAGCTGAATAATCACGGCCATACGAGTATTGTCCCGAATGGACCTTGGAGACGGGTAATGGACCACGGCGGCGGCTGATAACACGGTCATGCGAGTATTATCCCGAATGGACCTCGGGGACGGTTAATGGACCACGGCGGCGGCTGATAAACACGGTCATGCGAGTATTATCCCGAATGGACCTCGGAGACGGGTAATGGACAACGGTGACGGCTGAATTATCACGGTCATGCGAGTATTATCCCGAATGGACCTCGGGGACCGCTGAATAATCACGGCCATACGAGTATTATCCCGAATGGACCTTGGAGACGGGTAATGGACCACGGCGGCGGCTGATAACACGGTCATGCGAGTATTATCCCGAATGGACCTCGGGGACGGTTAATGGACCACGGCGGCGGCTGATAAACATGGTCATGCGAGTATTATCCCGAATGGACCTCGGGGACGGTTAATGGACCACGGCGGCGGCTGATAAACACGATCATGCGAGTATTATCCCGAATGGACCTCGGGGACGGTTAATGGACAACGGTGACGGCTGAATAATCACGGTCATGCGAGTGTTATCCCGAATGGACCTCGGGGACGGCTGAATAATCACGGTCATGCGAGTGTTATCCCGAATGGACAACGGTGACGGCTGACTAATCACTGTCATGCCAGTATTATCCCGAATGGACAACGGTGAAGGCTGAATAATCACGGTCATTCGAGTATTATCCCGAATGGACCACGGTGAGGACTGAATAATCACTTTTTGCGATTATAACCCCGAATGAACAACGGTGACGGCTGAAAATATCACTTTATGCAAATATAACACCGAATGAAACACGCTGACGACTGAATAATCACTATATGCGAGTATAGCCCCGAATGAACCACATGACGGCTAAATAATCACTATATGCTATAGCCTCGAATGAACCACGCTGACGTCTGAATAATTACTTTATGCGTGTATAGCCCCGAACGAACCACGTGACGGCTGAATAATCACGTTATGCGAGTATAACCCCAAATGAACCACGCTGACGGCTGAATAATCACTTTATTCGAGTATAACCCCGAATAAACCACGTTGACGGCTTTATGCGAGTATAACCCCGCATGAACCAGGGTGACGACTGAATAATCACTTTATGCGAGTATAACCCCGAATGAAGCACGGTGAAGTATAACCCCGAATGAACCACGGTGACAACTGAATAATCACTTTATGCGATTATAACCCCGAATGAACCAAGGTGACGGTAGAATAATCACTTTATGCGAGTATAACCCCAAATGAAGCACGGTGATGTATAACCCCGAATGAACCACGGTGACAACTGAATAATCACTTTATGCGAGTATAACCCCGAATGAACCACGGTGAC
The DNA here is from genome assembly GCA_037043455.1 of Cyrtodaria siliqua. NCBI lineage: Eukaryota > Metazoa > Mollusca > Bivalvia > Adapedonta > Hiatellidae > Cyrtodaria > Cyrtodaria siliqua. The sequence goes on along the minus strand of JAWPHD010000092.1, from coordinate 74,499 downwards.
GGCTTAATAATCACTGGAATACGAATGTTGACCTTTATAAACCGAGCTGGTGGCTTAAGAATCGGTCCGTAAAAAAACAGGCGAGATTTAATTTGAATTCCGATATTTTCATAAAAGATGTAAAATCGTATTTTTAAACAATAGAGAGCTACAACATCCAATGCGGCTTTTAAGCCCGTCGGTGTCTCCATTACCTGTTTCGATATTATTACATAAATATAATTGCCGTAGTTGTAAATTCCTGACTTCCAAAAGCTACCAATTAAGCCGATACCACATAATTGCAATTTTATGACCTGAACAAAACCTATATCTAAATATATGTATTAATGTAACACATTAAAAGTGCTCGACGTATCATCAAGAGATTGGATTCGAACGTATATATTTCTGACACGTAATTGTTGACATTTTCCTTTCGTAATTGTGTTAAGAGAATATACAGAAGAGACATGAGACATAGCCATTTAAAACGCTGTGAAACTAAATACTAACGAATGCTATCGAGCAAAATTATAGCACATAACGATTGACTTTCGACAGTCACATTCACGGTAAAAATGGACCATTATCTTGAGCAGACCAAGGTGCAGGCTAAACTTCAATCATACGAGGATTAGCCCTTATGATCCAGTCTATCGTCTAAATAATCAACCCCTACGAGTTATAACCCTTATATATCAGGGTAAAGCGAACAATCACCGTAAATATATTGTATATCATTTTATTTTATGATTAGCAGTGAAATAGTTTTATTTTTTCTTTGTCGGAACTACTTTTTTTCAATATCAAAAACATGTGTTTTTACTTGTTTGGAAAATAACTGTTTAATATATATCATTCGGCTATACATGGTCTAACTATAGTTTTTAAAACTGGCCAAGTATCTCAGAATTGTTATCATTTAGATCAACAGTGAAAATTGTCAGTCGGTATTTTTATTTTCAAAAACTACTTTTTTCAGAAAGTTGCTATAAAAGTTATATCATTTGATTGGAAATAACTTAACTAAGACAATGAGTAAATTATTGAAATTGGTCAAGTAATTAAGACGTTATGTGAAATTAAAAACAGCAATTTTATTATACTAAACCAATGACGTTGTCAAATTTAAAAAAGAAAATCTGCATACTGCATTACACTTTGATTATAAAGCATAAAATAAAAACAAAATGTGTTGTTTTGTCGAGATTTCATCCCGAAATGATCAAACTTTAATATTTTCACTCATGCTTCGAAAATATAAAGTTTTCACACTTCTCGATGAAATAAAATATGTTATTCACTCCAAAACAACAAATATAATATATCCATTTGCTTTTCACTGAATATTGATCTACATATCATTTACTGATCATTCTTCTGTTTATATATCGTCCCTGTAATGTGGTTAATTTCGACCTTGAACGTCTATAGCTATAATTATGATGCCATCAATTTCATTTATGATTCTCAAAAGAATACATCACGATGATCGAAATTAAAAGATTTAATTAGGATCTCATTGCATAAATAGTATTGCCGTAGTTGTAAATTTCTGACTTCTGAACGCTACTAATTAAGCTGATCGTACATAACTGACATTTTATGACCAGAACAAAATCTAAATATATGTATTAAAATAAAACATTATAGTGTTCCACGTATCAACAATAGATTGGATTTGAACATATATATTTCTGACACGTAATTGTTGGTATTTTCCTTTCGTAATTGTGTTAAGAGAATATACAGAAGTAAAACGCTGGAAAACTTTCGGCAGTAACTTTCACGGTTATAATGGACCATTGTCCCAAATAGACCATGGCGAGGGCTGCATTTCAGCCATACGAGGGTTATCGGAAATTAACCAAGCTATCGGTTAAATAATTAATACCTACGAATTATATCCATTACATACCACCGTGACGGTGAAGGCCGAAAAATCACCGCCATATGCTTATATGCCATTATATATTCATCCAGTTTCCCTATTTGCTTCACATTAAATCTTATATAAGTGTTGCATGCATGTATCGATACAATCTCATTCTTCTGTTTATATATCGTCCCGCTGATGTATCGTCCCGCTGATGTATCGTCCCTCTGGTGTATCGTCCCGCTGATGTATCGTCCCTCTATGTATCGTCCCTCTGATGTATCGTCCCGCTGATGTATCTTCCCTCTGATGTATCGTCCCTCTGATGTATCATCTGATGTATCGTCCCGCTGATGTATCGTCCCTCTGATGTATCATCTGATATATCGTCCCTCTGATGTATCGTCACTCTGATGTATCGTCCCTCTGGTGTATCTTCCCTCTGATGTATCGTCCCTCTGATGTATCATCTGATGTATCGTCCCGCTGATGTATCGTCCCTCTGATGTATCATCTGATGTATCGTCCCTCTGATGTATCGTCACTCTAATGTATCGTCCCTCTGGTGTATCGTCCCTCTGATGTATCGTCCCTCTATGTATCATCCCTCTGATGTATCCTCTTATGTATCGTCCCTCTGATGTATCGTCCTCTTATGTATCCTCTGGTGTATCGTCCCTCTAATGTATCGACCCTCTGATGTATCGTCCCTCTAATGTATTCTCTGATGTATCGTCCCTCTGGTGTATCGTCCCTCTGGTGTATCGTCTGATGTATCGTCCCTCTGGTGTATCGTCCCTCTGATGTATCGTCCCTCTGAAATATCCTCTGATGCATCGTCCCTCTGATGTATCGTCCCTCTGGTGTATCATCCCTCTGATGTATCGTCCCTCTGATGTATCCTCTGATGTATCGTCCCTCTGATGTGTCGTTCCTCTGATGTATCCTCTGATGTATCGTCCCTCTGATGTATCGTCTGATGTATCGTCCCTCTGATGTATCGTCCCTCTGATGTATCCTCTGATGTATCGTCCCTCTGGTGTATCGTCCCTCTGATGTATCGTCCATCTGATGTATCGTCCCTCTGATGTATCGTCCCCTCTGATGTATCGTCCCTCTGATGTATCGTCTGATGTATCGTCCCTCTGATGTATCCTCTGATGTATCGTCCCTCTGATGTATCGTCCCTCTGATGTATCCTCTGATGTATCGTCCCTCTGATACATCGTCCCTCTGGTGTATCGTCCCTCTGATGTATAGTCCCTATGATGTATCGTCTCTCTGGTGTATTCTGGTGTATCGTCCCTCTGATGTATCGTCCCCTCTGATGTATCCTCTGATGTATCGTCCCTCTGATGTATCGTCTGATGTATCGTCCCTCTGATGTATCGTCCCTCTGATGTATCGTCCCTCTGATGTATCCTCTGATGTATCGTCCCTCTGGTGTATCGTCCCTCTGATGTATCGTCCCTCTGGTGTATCGTCCCTCTGATGTATCGTCCCTCTGATGTATCCTCTGATGTATCGTCCCTCTGATGTATCGTCCCTCTGATGTATCCTCTGACGTATCGTCCCTCTGATGTATCCTCTGATGTATCGTCCCTCTGATGTATCGTCCCTCTGATGTATCCTCTGATGTATCCTCTGATGTATCGTCCCTCTGGTGTATCGTCCCTCTGATGTTTCGTCCCTCTAGTGTATCGTCCCTCTGATGTATCGTCCCTCTGATGTATCCTCTGATGTATCGTCCCTCTGATGTATCGTCCCTCTGATGTATCCTATGATGTATCGTCCCTCTGATGTAGGTATTTTCGATGTTGAACATATATAGCTATATGATGCGGTGTTTTTTATTTATGATTCTCAAAACATCGCGATCGTGGTAAAATCTTGCGAATATTGATTATATATCAATAGTTTTTGTTTGTTCAAACAATAGTTAGCTAAAACATCCAATGTGGTATTTAAGTTTTAAGCTAGTCGATTACCTGATTTAATTTGGGCCTCATTGCATAAATAGTATTGCGTATTCCTGACGTCTGAAAGTTATTAAATAAGCCGATCATACATAACTGACATTTTACGACCAGAACAAAATCTAAATCTAAATATATGTATTAATATAAAAAACAACACTATAGTGTTCCACGTATCATCAAGCGATCGGATATAGACTATATAAGCTTGACATATCTCTCTAATTATGTTAGCGAGTATACAGAAGAGGCATCTAAATACCCTGGGAATATGACTACTGTGAAAAAGCTAATAGTAGCTTATCTATCTCTATACTTTATAAGATTATATGGATTACGTATACTAATGAGCAAATGTATGGCACATAACGATTTACTTTGGACAAAAAATGAGTAAGAGCAAAGCAATTTTAACAATATGAATCCCTCACGTTTACACTCCTGTATAAATTCCCCATACCCTTAGTGAGAAGTTCACCGGTAAACAATTTTTACTGTCACACGATTGTGACGTCACTGGAAGTATAAAAATAGGTTTTGGGTTTTTCCAATAACGACACGCTTTTGGCAATACAGTTGAAGTTATGTCAATCGTAAGACGCTTGGTTTACCAAACGACAATAAAAAGATGTGGCGAGCAGATTTGTTACTTTAAATCAAAACTGGTATAAAAATATAAACTAAAAAAAGAAAAGAAAAGATTATTGCGATTTTTTCCCCCTCGTATATTTAAATTTTAATCAAAACATTTGTTCGGTATAATAAAATAAATATTGCATCCCAGTGAGGGTGACAGTGGATATTGTCAACCTTCGGAAAAATAATGTCAACCGAGCCGAAGACGAGATTGACATTATTTTCCTCAGGTTGACAACATCGACTGTCACCCTCACTGGGATGCAATATTTATATATTCACGCATCGCAGCGTCGTATCTCATTATTTTATGTTTTGCATTCTTGAAAGTGTAAACAGATAAATTTTCCTGAATTATATAGAGATAAGTCAAAACAATATTGCTGATAGCTTTCTATTCAAATTGGGTTCCGCCTTAAATATCATGTTTGCAAAGGACACTTTAGAAAAATAGGTATATGTAAACATATATTTTTCACATAGCACATACTGTTTTCGTAATATATCGACGAATCTTAAGGGACGGAAGGTTGTACTCAGGAAAAAGTAGGTGGTCTAACTCATCAACGAACAAATCGACAACTATGTAGCCTAAAATGTGCAGGAAATGATGTAAAACACCATTTAACCAACCATCGTTTTATGTCGATGATTTGTCTGCCTTAAGATCTACAACAATTATTGTTATATCCCATTCTGTCTTAACATGCAATGTATCAACCAATTTTAATTGTGTTGTACTCTTTCCAAGGAAACGTCCAGTACTTGATATATATGACATCGTCATAGTTACCGAATGTTGGTTCGCTATTTCTAAGTTTACACACACTTTCTGTGTGCTTTCTCTCGTTACTAAACGACTGCATCTTTAAAAACGATTAGACTCGATATATTTATTTTCATCAGGTCGGAATCTTCCTCAAATTATTTGCATACACATGCGACCACACACACGCACCCTGTGAAGATGCCGACACTAATGACTACGGATCAGGAATAATCGAGGTTTCGTAAATCTAGATGTCGTTAAAGTAATGCTTGTGTATTAAGTAAACATTGCAAACAACTGTTAGCTATATATGTTACAGGGGATGGATAACACGTGCGCGGTTCGCAAGATATACGTATGCATTGGTGTTTAGTAGACTGGCTGTCGTCCCAGCGGTTATGGTTTAATTTAATCAGAATCAAAATAAAATCTAAAATCCTAAACATGTTTATCAGTCTTATTCTAAATAGCTCTAAACCACTAATGTTTGACGCCAATAATTCAAAGGGACAATGTGATGATAGCTTGAGTTGTCTCGAATATTATCAACATGAACAAACATATGTACATACTAGTAGCCATTCTATGGGTTTAGTGGCGCTTTTAACAATGGTTCGTTCATATCACAACAGTATTTACTAGTAGCGGGGAGCTCTGTCGTCAATTTTATGTTTGTGATGTCATATCGTGCATTTAGTCATCTTGGTAATATTTGTTTGTTTCTGCTCGTGTTTTTGGTTGACTGTGGTTATTGAATCCTACATTTCCTGTTCGACTTTTATATCAACTTTACTTATACTGCAACACTGATATACCACGCCGTAGACACATGTCATGCTGCCCAACCCAGTCACATTATACATGCCTAATATTCATCAAACTTTTGAGCACAAGAGTCGGACTCAGACACAAAATCTAAAAAAAAATAATTTCAAATAAAAACAATTTTACAAGCAAATTACTATATTTACTTACAGAAACGAGTAATTTCAAAGGTAATTTAACAGAAAATGTCTGAAAATCACAATTCTTACCCCTACTTTTGTGGTGATAGGGTTTTCAAAAAAAAAGAGATTTTGAGTCCGAGTCTGATTTTTGTGCTCAAAAATTTGATGAATTTAGGCCCGATCACTCCTCGGTATGGAGATTTGTATAAGACACATTCAAATAAATTGATAATCATCAATGTTGACTGAACCATCATGTACATAAGTACATAGTTATTACGATAATCTAAACCGTGATAGGACATTAAAAAAAAGGACAAACTATTGTAATATGTGAGTTTAACGCAAGAACATCTATTACAAAAACTCACTCAATTATGTAGTGGCATTGTGCCAGGACACTTAGTCTGACAGTTATACAATGCTAAGTTTACATATGAATATATTGTGCACAGCAACATGAAGTCGCATACTTATTTGTAAAATATATCGGACGATAGACGTTGGCTAATTGCAAATAACTAAACTGTTAGACTGTGGACATTGCAACCGAATCTCCAATGACTAAATAAGTAGACTTTGCACATTAGAGGTTATGTTCTATTTGTCCGAAGTATAATTATTTAGTTATTAGACTTTCGCTAAAATCCATTGTCGAATGTCCCTTCATGTTCCTACACTATGCACTCGGGAAAAGTACATTGATATTTATGTTTACTATCATATATCCCGTTAATTAACTTCTTCAATGAACACCGATATTCTTTGTTATAATTGTGCTAGTAGAAAAATAGTATATACAAAGATAACACAATGGAACAAAGACATACACGACACACTAATTAATGAACGACCAGCTGTGACAGAAATATCAATTTATAACTTGAATATGACACTTGCATCTGCTAAAGCAACACTTGAAAACGTGAACGAAGAAATAGACTAAGGCCTAAAATCAAATAAATAAGAGTGTTCAATGTATAATTGCACAATAGAGTACAATATACCATTGTATACTATTGGGATTGGGATCAGAACAGAATTGACCGTTAGAATAGTTAATTTAGTGTTGTTTGGTGGCTGTAAACAGTCACACCGACTACGAATCAGTATTAGTATTACGTACTTTGTTCCAGTCTTTGTGGCTTTAAAGTAGAGTGTCGATTAAGCCGGTGCTAGGTGCGCGGGTGGTGTTGCTACTTTAGTCTTGATCATCTTCGACGCTTGATTGTAACGTCTTGACAGTTTGTGCAGAAACAAATTTGAAACTGGAAGCACGAGATCGTAATTTTAATTTTTTTATTAAAGTATTTCTGACCATCCGCATTTAGTTCGTCGATATAATAATGAAGTTTTCCTCTTTGTTTATCTTTGTTTATTAATAAATATATCGTCTTTCTGCCTTTCTGTATATCTTGGATAGCAGGTGTTCCTGTCTCAGCCAATCAGAAGCGATACCAGTATATCGGCAAAAAATCAATCTTTGCATTACGTGGTCCCGCCTTAATTCAATTAAGTGATGGTACATCTTATATTAGCAGAATTTTATAACGAATTTTTCTACAATAAAACACATTTTTAAAAAGAATCACAGAAAAAATGCGATAACATGTTTAAAATTACATGTTAAATGTTTTAGCACGCCAATGCACGAACACAGGTCTGCGTAATGACTTTAACGACATAAAGCGAATACATTCAAAAGGACGGTTGATTGGTTGGTTAGTTGCATGGTGTTTAACGTCATTTTCATTACATTTTAGGTTATATATGACATAATATATTATCGATTTTTTAGTGGTTTGGGCATACCACCCACTTTTTCTGGTTACAACAGTACAGTATACATCCCGCCATTATTTCAAAAGGATCAAAGCCAGAATATCAATATGTTTATAAGACATAATAATATATGATATAAGAAATTGTTATCATCCAATTGGTTCAAGTTCTATCACGTGACCATCGTTAAACCTTAAGTGGGACTCATGTGAAAACCGCAAAATGTGATATATATCGATCGGACGTGAGCGTGTTTTCTGCGATTGTGTTGGTTAACTTAAACATCAAGATTGCCGTTGGTACCTTTAGAACAATCGCGTTATGCATTGCAATGTATACCTTTAAAACAATCGCTTTATGCATTGCTATATGTACACATCTTGTACACAAATATATAGTCTTTGAACATGTGCACCTGAATCATTGGGAAGTAATATATTAGTTAATTAACGGTTGAAAGGCAAAGGCAAATAAGTCAGGAAATATTTATCACAAATTAAAAATGTTCAAACCATACTATCAAACACGCTATATCCAATTCAAGGAAAGTTTATTAACATAACTGATACCTATACACAAGTTTAAAGTACTGTCATATCCTTCCCCTACTCCCTTTAACGATTCATGTTCTAATATGAATTTGATGTATACATCTGCAGCTTTATCTTAGATAAAAATGTAAGCCACATATTGGCAATAAGTCAAACATGTTATGATTTAGACATAGTAGTATTGATCAGATTGATCTACAAGTTCTACATACACGGTATTGAGTTGAGAGAGAAACTTGGTTTTCATTTTGACATCCGGTCTACCGTATAATTTACAAGCTCGTCGCTGAAACACTTCAGCATATGCATGCTTCTAAAATAATGTATGCATGGGGTTTAACGTCGCGTTAAACAATCTCTCAGTCATATAACGACGGTGTTTACTTGTAGTATAACGACGGTGTTAGTTCTAGTATAGAAACGGTGTTTACTTGTAGTATAACGACGGTGTTTACTTGTAGTATAACGACTTGTAGTATAGCGACGGTGTTTACTTGTAGTATAACGACGGTGTTACTTGTAGTATAACAACGGTGTTTACCTGTAGTATAACGACGGTGTTACTTGTAGTATAACGACGGTGTTACTTGTAGTATAGCGACGGTATTACTTGTAGTATAACAACGGTGTTTACTTGTAGTATAACGACGGTGTTACTTGTAGTATAACAACGGTGTTTACCTGTAGTATAACGACGGTGTTACTTGTAGTATAACGACGGTGTTACTTGTAGTATAGCGACGGTATTACTTGTAGTATAACGACGGTGTTACTTGTAGTATAACAACGGTGTTTACCTGTAGTATAACGACGGTGTTACTTGTAGTATAACGACGGTGTTACTTGCAGTATAGCGACGGTGTTACTTGTAGTATAACAACGGTGTTTACCTGTAGTATAACGACGGTGTTTACTTGTAATGTAGCGACGGTGTTTACTTGTAGTATAGCGACGGTGTTACTTGTAGTATAACAATGGTGTTTACCTGTAGTATAACGACGGTGTTTACTTGTAGTATAACGACGGTGTTAGTTCTAGTATAGCGACGGTGTTTACTTGTAGTATAATGACGGTGTTTACTTGTAGTTTAACGACTTGTAGTATAGCGACGGTGTTTACTTGTAGTATAACGACGGTGTTACTTGTAGTATAGCGACGGTGTTACTTGTAGTATAACAACGGTGTTTACCTGTAGTATAACGGCAGTGTTTACTTGTAGTATAGCGGCGGTGTTTACTTGTAGTATAGCGACGGTGTTACTTGTAGTATAACAATGGTGTTTACCTGTAGTATAACGACGGTGTTTACTTGTAGTATAGCGACGGTGTTACTTGTAGTATAACGACGGTGTTACTTGTAGTATAACGACGGTGTTATTGGTAGTATAGCGACGGTGTTTACTTGTAGTATAGCGACGGTGTTACTTGTAGTATAACGACGGTGTTTACCTGTAGTATAACGACGGTGTTTACCTGTAGTATAACGACGGTGTTTACTTGTAGTATAACTACGGTGTTAATTGTAGTATCACTACGGTTTTTACTTGTAGTATAGCGACGGTGTTACTTGCAGTATAGCGACGGTGTTACTTGTAGTATAACTACGGTGTTACTTGTAGTATAACGATGGTGTTTACTTGTAGTATAGCGACGGTATACTTGCGACGGTGTTACTTGTAGTATAGCGACGGTGTTACTTGTAGTATAACGACGTGGTTACTTGTAGTGTAGCGACGGTGTTACTTGTAGTATAACAACGGTGTTTACTTGTAGTATAGCAACGGTGTTACTTGTAGTATAGCGACGGTGTTACTTGTAGTATAGCGACGGTGTTTACTTGTAGTATAACGCCTTGTAGTATAACAACGGTGTTTACTTGTAGTATAGCGACGTTGTTTACCTGTAGTATAACGATGGTGTTACTTGTAGTATAACAACGGTGTTACTTGTAGTATATCGACGGTGTTACTTGCAGTATAGCGACGATGTTACTTGCAGTATAGCGACGGTGTTTACCTGTAGTATAACGACGGTGTTACTTGTAGTATAACGACGGTGTTTACCTGTAGTATAACGACGGTGTTACTTGTAGTATAACGACGGTGATTACTTGTAGTATAACGACGGTGTTACTTGTAGTATAGCGACGGTGATTACTTGTAGTATAACGACGGTGATTACTTGTAGTATAACGACCGTGTTACTTGTAGTATTACGACGGTGCTTACCTGTAGAATAGCGACGGTGTTACTTGTAGTATAACGACGGTGTTACTTGAAGTATAACAACGGTGTTACTTGTAGTATAACGACGGTGTTTACCTGTAGTATAGCGACGGTGTTACTTGTAGTATAACAACGGTGTTACTTGTAGTATAACAACGGTGTTACTTGTAGTATAGCGACGGTATTACTTATAGTATAGCGACGGTGTTTACCTGTAGTATAACGACGGTGTTTACTTGTAGTATAGCGACGGTGTTACTTACTTGTAGTATAGCGACCGTGTTACTTGTAGTATAACGACGGTGTTGCTTGTAGTATAGCGACGGTGTTGCTTGCAGTATAGCGACGTGTTTACCTGTAGTAAAGCGACGGTGTTACTTGTAGTATAACAACGGCGTTTACTTGTAGTATATCGACGTTGTTTACCTGTAGTATAACGATGGTGTTACTTGTAGTATAACGACGGTGTTACTTGAAGTATAACGACGGTGTTTACTTGTAGTATAGCGACGGTGTTACTTGTAGTATAGCGTCGGTGTTACTTGTAGTATAACGACGGTGTTACTTGTAGTATAACGACGGGGTTTACTTGTAGTATAGCGACGGTGTTATTTGTAGTATAACGACGGTGTTTACCTGTAGTATACCGACGGTGTTTACTTGTAGTATAGCGACGGTTTTACTTGTAGTATAGCGACGGTGTTATTTGTAGTATAACAACGGTGTTTACTTGTAGTATAACGACGGTGTTACTTGTAGTATAATGACGGTGTTTACCTGTAGTATAACGACGGTGTTTATTTTAGTATAGCGACGGTGTTACTTGTAGTATAGCGACGGTGTTTACCTGTAGTATAGCGACGGTGTTACTTGTAGTATAACAACGGTGTTTACTTGTAGTATAACGACGGTGTTACTTGTAGTATAGCGACGGTGTTACTTGTAGTATAGCAACGGTGTTACTTGTAGTATAGCGACGGTGTTACTTGTAGTATAACGACGGTGTTTACCTGTAGTATAACGACGGTGTTTACTTGTAGTATAACGACTGTGTTATTTGTAGTATAATGACGTGTTTACCTGTAGTATAGCGACGGAGTTACTTGTAGAATAACAACGGTGTTTACTTGTAGTATAGCGACGGTGTTACTTGTAGTATAGCGACGTGTTTACCTGTAGTATAACGACGGTGTTTACTTGTAGTATAGCGACGGTGTTACTTGTAGTATAACAACGGTGTTTACTTGTAGTATAGCGACGGTGTTACTTGTAGTATATCGACGGTGTTACTTGTAGTATAACAGCGGTGTTACTTGTAGTATAACAACGGTGTTTACTTTAGTATAGCGACGGTTTACTTGTAGTATAGCGACGGTGTTACTTGTAGTATAACAACGGTGTTTACTTGTAGTATAGCAACGGTGTTACTTGTAGTATAGCGACGGTGTTACTTGTAGTATAGCGACGGTGTTTACTTGTAGTATAACGACTTGTAGTATAACAACGGTGTTTACTTGTAGTATAGCGACGGTGTTACTTGTAGTATATCGACGGTGTTACTTGTAGTATAACAACCGTGTTACTTGTAGTATAACAACGGTGTTTACTTGTAGTATAGCGACGATGTTACTTGTAGTATAGCGACGGTGTTAATTGTAGTATAGCGACGGTGTTACTTGTAGTATAACAACGGTGTTTACTTGTAGTATAGCGACGGCGTTACTTGTAGTATAGCGACGGTGTTACTTGTAGTATAACGACGGTGTTACTTGTAGTATAAAGACGGTGTTTACTTGTAGTATAACGACGGTGTTACTTGTAGTATAACGACGGTGTTTACCTGTAGTATAACGACGGTGTTTATTTGTAGTATAGCGAAGGTGTTACTTGTAGTATAGCGACGGTGTTTACCTGTAGTATAAGGACGGTGTTTACTTGTAATATAGCGACGGAGTTACTTGTAGCATAGCTACTGTGTTACTTGTAGTATAGCGACGGTATTTAACTGTAGTATAGCGACGGTGTTACTTGTAGTATAACGACGGTGTTTACTTGTAGTATAACGACGGTGTTTACTTGTAGTATAGCGACGGTGTTACTTGTAGTATAACAACGGTGTTTACTTGTAGTATAACGACGGTGTTACTTGTAGTATAGCGACGGTGTTACTTGTAGTATAGCAACGGTGTTACTTGTAGTATAGAGACGGTGTTACTTGTAGTATAGCGACGGTGTTACTTGTAGTATAACGACGGTGTTACTTGTAGTATAACGACGGTGTAACTTGTAGTATAAGGACGTGTTTACCTGTAGTATAACGACGGTGTTTACTTGTAGTATAGCGACGGAGTTACTTGTAGTATAGCAACGGTGTTACTTGTAGTATAGAGACGGTGTTACTTGTAGTATAACGACGGTGTAACTTGTAGCATAAGGACGTGTTTACCTGTAGTATAACGACTGTGTTTACTTGTAGTATAGCGACGGAGTTAATTGTAGTATAACAACGGTGTTTACTTGTAGTATAGCGACGGTATTTACCTGTAGTATAACGACGGTGTTTACTTGTAGTATAGCGACGGTGTTACTTGTAGTATCACAACGGTGTTTACTTGTAGTATAGAGACGGTGTTACTTTTAGTATATCGATGGTGTTACTTGTAGTATAACAACGGTGTTACTTGTAGTATAACAACGGTGTTTACTTGTAGTATAGCGACGGCGTTACTTGTAGTATAACAACGGTGTTTACTTGTAGTATAGCGACGGTGTTACTTGTAGTATAGCGACGGTGTTACTTGTAGTATAACAACGGTTTTTACTTGTAGTATAGCGACGGCGTTACTTGTAGTATAGCGACGGTGTTTACCTGTAGTATAGCAACGGTGTTACTTGTAGTATAGCGACGGTGTTACTTGTAGTATAACGACGTATAGTATAACAACGGTGTTTACTTGTAGTATAGCGACGGTGTTAATTGTAGTATAGCGACGGTGTTTACTTGTAGTATAACGACTTATAGTATAACAACGGTGTTTACTTGTAGTATAGCGACGGTGTTACTTGTAGTATAGCGACGGTGTTACTTGTAGTATAGCGACGGTGTTTACTTGTAGTATAACGACTTTAGTATAACAACGGTGTTTACTTGTAGTATAGCGACGGTGTTAATTGTAGTATAGCGACGGTGTTACTTGTAGAATAGCGACGGTGTTACTTGTAGTATGACGACGGTGTTTACTTGTAGCAGTGAGCTCAGTGTTCATCTGTGTAGTGCTGCCAGACTGGAATAACACGCCGTAAATTCAACCCACCCAACAGCTTTATACTGACACCTGGCCGATCAGGTATACCCTGAGCGTCAAGCAATGGAACTGCTAGAATTAGTTTTATACAGCTTTTAATATGACCCTGCTAGGAATGAAACCCACGACCTACCGTATCAGAGGCCGACGTTCTGCAATAACATCCCCGCCTTGGTGAATTGTAAAGAGAAAACTTGATTTTCTTTTGGACATTAGGTCTACAGCATATTTTAAAAGCATTTAGTAAAAGCCTGCGTCTACAATACAGTTGTGGCTGCATTAAGTGCATAAACCAAAAGTATTTATATAAGCCACGTTTATCATTATTATTTCAATCGGAATAAGTTTCAAGGTAATATAATTTCGAATATTTCCGAATGCGTTCGGAGTCGGCCGGTCGCTTTCCGTAAACAGTAAACCCTAGCTATTACGAAACTTGTCGAAGCAGTTCGGCTGTTCGAGGCAATCGGAACAGCCTCTTTCCCGAGTACGGAAATTGCCGAAGAGTTCCGATCGATGTTCCTCGGAACGTTATCTGATAACCTACATTTTCTGTAGTAAAGCGTATTTTGCATAATTATTTATATTGATCCTAAATCCATAGAATACGCTAGCTGTACAAGCCATGGACTTAAATGCACAAGACGACACTCATCATTATAAATACTCCAGTTTGATTTTATTTCATACCGTACAATTTTGACAAAGAATTGTATGGCTAATCACCAATATATGTTTAATAGATTCACGAAATAAAATTAAAAATAAATAATCCAATTTGATAATCGGATTATAAATTCACCGCTTTAAAGAAATTGTCAGCAAATTATGATGAAAGCAATGGTTGAAAAACGAAAAACAGCTATATCAAATCAGTAACACCAGAGTTATGTCCCCTTGAATTAAAAAACAAATGCCGCATCACATGTGTTGAATTGAAAAAAAAGAAATTCCTTTCCTTCCCTCAGAGATCAAATTAAAGAATATGAGGCTATGAAAATATATTCTATTTATTTTAGAATGTGTATGCATGTCTTGAGGAAAGCATAACTATATAATAATTATTTCTGATGCTA
This sequence comes from Cyrtodaria siliqua, assembly GCA_037043455.1. Lineage (NCBI taxonomy): Eukaryota > Metazoa > Mollusca > Bivalvia > Adapedonta > Hiatellidae > Cyrtodaria > Cyrtodaria siliqua. The sequence continues at coordinate 59,375 of JAWPHD010000092.1, read as the reverse complement.
ATGTATACTGTGGTAGTAATTAAGTTGAAATATTTCAAAACATGTTTACAAGTTATATTTTCATTTTAACCTGATGTCGACAGAACTCCGCATAACTTAAATGATCTCTAATTAGTAGAAAGTCAAAATAGAAAATCTCGCATTTTCCAGCTCTCATACTTCCTATTTACAGAAGTAACTGCACTTTTGAGAGGCATTACAACAGCCTGGCATAAATAAAATAGCTAAAATAACAATAAAGACTGCTAGTACTAGAAAAAAACAAATTAAGAATAGTAAAAAAAATGATTCTGACACGTGTTTTAATGCAGCTGTTCGTCATTTTAACGGTGCACGTCTTAGATAATATGTATATACTTGTGTTTTAAACCATAAAACGCACGTGCAAAAGCATTACTTTCAAGTATAGTCAATTACATCGAAACTATCTCCGACGAACTTTCTTTCTTTACTTGCTACTGCACACATAACTGTCTAAAGTATAGACATTTTATTTAGAAAGAGAAGTTTATTGGACATTTTAAAAATACAAATGCAACACATTTTATAATTACTGAAGTATATTGACGGTCAATGGAAATGCACCAGTAGATTATATGGGTGTTAAATTGTATTGCGTATTAATAAGTAATATATAACAATAAGCGCATATTTTGAAACTGAATGACATTAATATTAACAAATGCAAACACTGACTGTCTCAGAATTCTTAAAGACGGTGTATAGTGTTGACGTCACGTTATTCCGGCAAGATATTTGTGGTGTATAGTGTTGACGTCACGTTATTCTAGCAAGATATTTGTGGTGTATAGTGTTGACGTCACGTTATTCTAGCAAGATATTTGTGGTGTATAGTGTTAACGTCACGTTATTCCGGCAAGATATTTGTGCATGTTAGGTTGTTAGAATATCGTGACGTCGGGATGAATTTCATAGAAACGGTAAAACGCATGGCCATAACCGGTATTAAAATGTGTGACTTTTGTTTTCTGCCCGTGTGACTTTAATTGAACACTATACACCATGTTTAGGAATTCTGAGACAATCAGTGTTGGCATTCGTGAATAAATATCATGCAATTTCAAAATATGTACTTATAATTGAAGCAATATATAAAATGTAATACCCATATAATCTTCTGGTACGTTTTCGTTGATCGTCAGTATATATTCTATGCATTTGGTTCGAATACAATTACTATATTACGTGACGTTTCGTTAAATGGTTTATGTATACCGAATTATTTCAAACGACATTAGACGGTTTCTTTCGTCATTAAATAGTTTCATCTGATACTATTTCAATGCGTTTCACTGTTTGAAAATATATACTAAATGAAATGGAGTTTTACTATTGAAAAATAAATGTTGTATGATCTATGCTTTTACTAAACTATTCCAAAAGACACCAGACGGTTTCGGTGGTCATTATATGGTTCCAGTTGATACCCATTGAATTGTTTGATCGTTATAAAAATATTACAGTGTGGTTTGGATTTTTGTTAAATGAGTTCATAACTTATAAGATGGTTCGAAAGCTTTCATTAAACGGTTTCATCTATTATTAAACGATTTGTGTTTGCATCTAACGGTTTACACTAATATTAAACGGTCTGAAAAAGTTCATTAAATGGTTTAATAAGACGTTAAATTAAAAGACAAAAGTAATTGAATGGACTGTTGTTTTGTTAATTCGTGAGACAAGAGACATCATCAAAAGTTATATGTTTTGATGGGCTTGGCTGCCCATATTAATATTACTTTTGTTTTAACAAGGACCCGTTTATATCTGAGTCCCTGTTATTACCCATGGTAACTGCATTCGTTTTTGTCTCATTACACTTCAGTATATATACTCCAATCCATTTGTAATGCACATATAAACTAGTTTAACATTTCACGCAAATTACCTGCAAATTTATAATGTATTACAAATGAGTTTAGCTAACCCCACCCTACTTATATTAGTTATGGCAGATTGACGGTTTCATCTGTGCGTTTTTGTGCAGCATTAGGCCATGTCTGTGTGCAGCATTAGGCCATGTCTGTCAGAGTTGAGTGTCCGTAAATTGCCTGTCATCAATCATCATCTCAGCCTAATCATTATATCCCTTCACAATTATAGTGGTATATCTAATTTAATTACCCGGCAAATAGAGCAATAACTGGCAATCACTATTACATTAGAGGTATTCCGATTGGTTACACTAACTACGAGGGTTGTTTTGAGAAGTTCGAAGAAGAAAATGAAAGACAACTCTGCATTTATTTGTCAATTTATAATTTGTAGAGCGAACTAAATATCTAATATAACTTTTTCTGCATTTAATTACAAATGCAACCGCATTACTGGTTGTTTTACTTAAATATACACATTACAGTGCAAATAAAGAAGCCAGCGTAGCTACGGCACTCTTATAAGCTTAAGAAAACATCCATATATATTGATGAGATACGAGTAAGTTAAACCTAAAAGTACATCTCGAGTATGCCTTAAATTTTACGCCTTAAATTTGTTATTAAAATGTTTGAATTCACACAGGTTTGTGGTTCGAGACTCGGCATGGAACATGTCTTTGTGCAATTAACCTTCTTCCGCTGTTTCAAATTTCATTTAATATACACATATGCAAACATTTATTGAACTTATGACAACAGAAAACAAGTTTATTAAAGAAACTGTTAGTTTTCATTAGTAAGAGTTTTAAAAGAAGAGACGACATGTTTTATAAATAAATATCACTTTTCTCCATTTTTGTCCACAGATATAAATGTGTACTGATCAGTACTTACGACTAGTAATTTTAAAAATATATATTAAACAATCATATACTTAATAGTTGTCAAATACTTTTTAACTAGTAACATATACAGATGATCTTGAAACTCACCTACAACATTATACAATTTATCATTACCTTCATTAACAGGAAAATATATTGTGTGTATTTCATATACATGTTTATATGTATGTACCATACGCATGTAACATTTGCATGTAAACTGTTGGACGCAATGCCTTATGTTTGAATATCTATCTATCTATCTATCTATCTATCTATCTATCTATCTATCTATCTATCTATCTATCTATCTATCTATCTATCTATCTATCTATCTATCTATCTATCTATCTATCTATCTATCTATCTATCTATCTATCTATCTATCTATCTATCTATCTATCTATCTATCTATCTATCTATCTATCTATCTATCTATCTATCTATCTATATCTATCTATCTATCTATCTATCTATCTATATATCTATCTATCTATCTATCTATCTATCTATCTATCTATCTATCTATCTATCTAACTATACATATATCCATCCATCCATCCATCAATCTATCTATCTATCTATCTATCTATCTATCTATCTATCTATCTATCTATCTATCTATCTATCTATCTATCTATCTATCTATCTATCTATCTATCTATCTATCTATCTATCTATCTATCTATCTATCTATCTATCTATCTATCTATCTATCTATCTATCTATCTATCTATCTATCTATCTATCTATCTATCTATCTATCTATCTATCTATCTATCTATCTATCTATCTATCTCTATCTATCTATCTATCTATCTATATATCTATCTATCTATCTATCTATCTATCTATCTATCTATCTATCTATCTATCTATCTATCTATCTATCTATCTATCTATCTAACTATACATATATCCATCCATCCATCCATCAATCCATCTATCTATCTATCTATCTATCTATCTATCTATCTATCTATCTATCTATCTATCTATCTATCTATCTATCTATCTATCTATCTATCAATCCATCTATCTATCTCCTTAGTTTCACCTTCATTTGCTTCGTTAGTCGGGTAATGGTTAAACACGTATATCATTGTGTTACTATTATCAACATATAGTAATATGCAAAAAATAAATACTGAGTGGGTTCATTCGTGGTTTCATTATTGATGTAGCTGCGTCTAAATAGGACACTTTTTGTGTGGTTAAATAGGTTTTGTGATGTTTACTGTTATATTTGAGATCCTATGCTTTATATATTTCCCAGTCATAATAATAGTTTATTCCTCCATTCAGTCTGTGGCGGAGGCATGTCCGAGATAACTTCCTTCATCTCATCTCCCTGTGAGGTTGCCGTCCCAGTATACCTAATATGATGTGTAAGCGGGACGTAATACTCAATACATTATGATGAGAAAGATTTCTTTTTCCTTAGTCTTTATTCCTTATTTGAATAAGTAATATGAATTATTCATATGAATGAATAAGGAATAAGGAACAAGGAACCAAAGTTCTCATCGTCTTCATTCATTATTCGATAGCTGTAACGGCTGCGTTGTTGTAAACACGCGTACATTTTACATGAAAGCAAAAACGTTCTCGCCTCTCACCGCTGCGGGTTCAAATCCCACTGGGTGTCAAATGAAAAAGGGTCGATTCTTACGGATGGCGGGATGTTTACAGTACTAGTTCTACCCAGAAAAAATGGGGTGGTCTGCCTCTACCACAAAAAATCTACCGTCACATATGGCCTTACATGACTTAGTGCTAAAATTGAGGTAAAACAACATTCAAACAAATCAAACAAGCATGAACGCCAATTGCATTTAAATATAATGTTTTATGTTTAGTTATTCATGTTACGCCTAATGAATTATTGATGGTTATCAGATAGCTGAATAATTCCATTGACGTTAATAAAGTGCAATTATTATTTTAATACATTAGGCGAACATTGTCGTTCGGATGCGAGTAATTGTGATTGATTTAATTACTACGCATCCTCTCTCTTAACTGTATTTTATTCACCGATAAAATACAGGTACGTATTTATGTTTTCTTTATTCTACCATAGGTTTAAATATATTATTGGTGCATTATAATCAAAAGTATAAACAATTTGCACTGATCCGTTCTAATAATAAATATAATGATTTTTCAATATGCAAAACTGTAGAAAAAACTAACGACGTGATTTGCAAAAAATAAAAATAAGCTTGAATCCATATCAACAAAATCCATTTCTAGGAGAGAGGATAGAGCTGTCTTCTATAAGAAATATATTACAGATTTTAGGAATATAGTGGTAATGCACTTAAAGTGGATATATCATGCTTTTGGGTTAAATAAAATAAAAACCTATAAAATGACCAATTTAAAACGTGAAGTGTACAAAGATATACATTGAACATTAACTTTTTCCTATACAAGACTGGAATAATTGCTCATATAAAACCATGATACTGCGCTTCTGTTTCGATTGTTTGCTTCTGTTAAATGTTACTTTTCAGCACATTTTAGGGAATGCATAGTATCGATCTTTATGGTGGAGGCACACCACCCACTTATTCTTTAGGAAGACTAATACTAGATACCTCCCGCCATCCGTAATATTCGACACTTTCTCACTTACACGTGGTGCTCCCAGTGGGATTCGAACTCGCAGCGGTGAGAGGCGAGAAGATTTCAAAGTCAACTCAAAGCAACTTAAACCTCTCGATCGACCATGGAATCGCTTCCTTCAGTTTCGCATAAAATGCATAAATATGTACGCATGTTCAGTTCGATTTATTTTTTATTATTGTTTAAGGTCTGGAAGAACTCACCGTCAGATTCTGCTATTTCTTTATTATTATCATATATATATATATATATAAATCATAAATATCGATTAATTTGAAGCTTTAAACTTTGAGGTGTACTTGTTTTGGTTATCTGAGTACACATATTTTTTATATTGAACAATAGTATGTGCAACTGAAAACAACACACGAATAACTCTTTTGTTATAATTAACTATAAAATGTAATATATTCAAGGAGAATACTTTCTTAAAAAAAATACATACATTACTAGCAGTAACTTGAATTTTTATATTTGGTAAAAAATTGAACGTAGAGGACATAAATATACTTTACAGTGACTCAACAGTCAATGTGGTTGCAATTTACAAACTGTAAATAAAAAAAGAAATTAATTAATTTTATTAAATATTTAAATGCGGTCAATGCGGTAGCAATCCTTAAATTCAATTACTGACTTCTACAAAATGTACATAAAAAGCATAATTAAATAATTGTATTCACATTTTGAAAGGTGACAGTTCACCGGTGCTATGCATTATACATTGGGCCATCAATGACTCGATAAAAACCTTTCTTCTATCCCCATTGTAAATATAGTTCGTTAATTGAACCCATACAACATGGCGTTGTGACTCAGCACAGTCAGGTTCATACCAATATTGTCAATAATTAAAAAAAAGTTTAATAATAAGGAAAAAAAAAAGACATTAAAGGGACGCACCGTAATCTTGAAGTGTTTATCAAGCACTGAAATTATCGTCTTGGTTTATTTATCAAGTATCATTTTGGCTTTAAATATTAAATAAAAGTTCGAGTTTTCATTTGTTTCGTCTTATTCTAACATATGTTTAAATATATCCTAATTAAAACTGATATAGAATGCTATTATATTGTACACAATTTGATATTATGTAATGTTTGTTACTGCCATCGACCTCTGCAATTGAAAACTATTATAGCATTGGTGCATTCTTTACGTGGTCCGAGTATTAACTTTCATACCCCATCCAACCCCTTCTGTAAGAAGCAAAAACGGGGTTGGCTGCGGTATGAAATAAATCCTTAATTTCGGCTTAAAAAGTTTGCATATTGTAAATTAAAACATTTGATAGGTAATTATAAACAGGTTATCAGGTTTTTAAATGTGTTTTATTGTCGAAATATCCGTTGTAAAATCCTGCAAATATAAGCTTTTCCATCGCTTAATGGAATTAAGACCGGACTACGTACTGATTATCATTATGTATTACTATGCAAAAACGATAACTGCTTTATACTTTTCTTTTACTGAATATTATATACTCGGTAAAAAAAGTTTTGGACCAGGGTATATAAAGTCATATAAAAATAAAACTAGTGGACAGAATTTCAGTATCTTTTTTTAGTAACCAAGGTCTACCCTACCCGGTTAATTTGGTACCGAAACATTAAATTCCAAACAAGATTTGATTTTAAAAAAATATCGCGAACACGCAAAGGGTCTGTAAAAAATGTTGCAAAGTCCATAAAAAGTAACAGTTACGGACACATTCGAGTAACCAATAAAAATATTATTATGTTTTCGCAAACTTTCATTGCAAACGATAATTATTGTTGATTGTTGATCTATTGTAAATTATCAACTGAGATAATAAGGGTTATGGTCGAATGTCAAGGTTCATTGATCATTGTACGGGTTCGAACACTGCCATGGTCCAAAACCTTTTTTACAGAGTGTAGTTTTGGAGTAAAACTAACGGGAAGTCGTGCGTTTTTAAAAAACAATCAAGATTGCCGTGTGTCCCTTTGTAGTGAAAGTTAAACCAGATAGAGGTTTATAAACGGATCTCATAGAAAGGGAAATTATCCATTGACATGCAATTTAAAGACGCTGTTGGCCTTGTGCATGTTATGGCAATACATCAGTAAATGATCATATTAATAAAGAGCTATGACGTCATAGTTCTCAAAATGGCGTCTTCTATAAACCTTCATATGGTTATATCTTCTTTGTTCGTCATCCGAAACTGATAATTATATCACCATTTTCCAAGTTTTTCAGAATTCAGAAACGTTTGTTTAAATACATTTGTACATGCCCATTGCATGTTAATGTCTGGTTGTGTATATAATTTTATCATTACACAATAGAATTCGCTACTGCCGTTTATACTTTTTGGTAGTTCTGCAGTTAAATCAAACTTCTAAAAATGTCTTATAATACAACGGTAAATCACACAGAGATCACCAAGTCAACAGATCTTATCTTGGAATTCAATTTAGCAACATACTTCATGGTCATTTAAATAGAAAATCGGTGTTCCTATTACAAATAAATCTCCAGTCCAGTATTCATGATACATGGTACATGTCAGTACAGCATGACCAGTTGTTTCTATATGATACCATTTTTATAAATGTGATTTTATCGCCTGATACTTAAGAAGATGTGAGATACAAAGAAAACAATCGCCATAAAGTGTGCATCCGTATCATGTTCATGACGTTAAACGACAATAACGCTGATTATTTGCTACAGCAGGGCCATACTCGATTACTCATAAAAGAAACTTAATTTACAAAACTGAAGTGCTCTGATAAAATGACACCGTTTTTATGTTTCTAAATCATCTATTATCAAGTTTTTATTGTAGCCAGTTCAGAGTTATGGTGTATATTTGTGGATACTTTATGACCGAGAATACTGTTAAGACGGATTTAACTAATATATGGGTTGTAACGGGATCCCCATGCGAGGATCCAGGATTTAAGAGTTGTGGGGTCCAATCTTTAAAAATAGTTCAACAAACAGTTGACCAAAAAAACAAAAACAAAACAGAAGGAAAAAGAAAAGAAACGCACGTTCTCAGCCCATTTTGAATGTTTTTTCTCCAAATCTAAGTGGGTGTTGTCCGGACCTCCTTTCCACCCCCGTTGATCCCGCTACCGGTTTCCGCCACTGTGTAGAAATATTCATGGTACGTATGTTTCTCCCGCCGTTGTGTTGCTATTCCCACATTTCCCGCATCTGCTAACCCAAACTAATAACCATTGTATACAATGTCAGGTTGTCTATTATTACTGATCTGTAGAGAATCATCATACGATATATAATTTGATAATAAAATAAGAGTAGTATACTGGGTAAGAATGCTACATACTTATATTGGAGTTAGAATACTTTATGTGTTCTACAAAACGTTAACACAGACCATTAATATTGCAAGTTTTCAAAAACGGTTGGTTGTGTTGGGTTGAGTTGGGTTGGTTGGTTGGTGTTTTACGTCATTTTTAGCATATTTATTAGGCTATATAATTATGACGGTCGATTTTTTCGTGGTAAAAGCAGACCACCCACGTTTTCCTGGGTAGAACCAGTACTGTATAGCTTCCGCCATCAATAGGAATTAAAAACAGAATGAGAAATTCCTACAAATTTCTTAAATATATAGCAACAACAAAGAACAGACTTGGAATCTTTGAAATTGATTGGAAAAGCTATAAAACATGCATTAGAATATCCTTAACTAGAAATAACGCTCAGTTCATTTTGCTGTATTGCTTCATACAGCATATCCTAGAAATAATAGCATCGTCATCATTTTTGGAAACTGACCAAGGATCATATTAGCCGATATGAAAAATGTACAACACAAAATTAATATTATAATGAAATATATTTATGAATTAATGAGCGTCTGAGTGGAGAAATGGAGAACGGACTAGCGATCTTATTATTTTCATTAGGATTCTAGATAGAGATCGTTCCCCAGTAAGACCACTTTATGTATAATCAATATTATTTATGTATGACAGATGAATAAACATTCGGTATGAAAATGTTTATAGTGTGCTTTTATGTGTACTTGCATTTTGTACGGTGTGATGTGGGATATCGACCACAACAAGAAGGGGGGCGGGGTGGAGGTGGGGGGGGGGGGGGGGGGGGAATAAACGGGCCACCGAATAGTTGTTGGAAAATAGAAGAAAAGAAGAGGATGCTACACAAACAAATTGAGAATAAGACACAACGGTAATATTTACATACGAAAATACACGGTTTATAAAAGGAGTAACACAGAGGATGTTTTCTCCCCGGTGTTAACAATCAGTTCTTCATACCAAACATTTGTGTTGACCTCACTTCTTTCTGTTCAAATACCTTTCCATCATATCACATGCTTTACATATTGATAACAATTCACCCTTGTAACACGACGTGCTGGAAGTACACTTCAGCACAGAAATACAATAATTATTGTTCACATCTAAGGGATACGTTCGCGTTAGCGTGTGCATTACAACACATATAAACTGTTCACTGCTACCATGCATAATTATAAGATTGCGTTATCAAAGTGAAAAATGTTGCTACCTTACCATTTGCAATAATGAAAAAAATAACAATGAAAATTTAGAAGAAAAAAAAGAAGAAAAAAAGGAAAAGTAAGTCAGCAGGCTTGAACCCTCAGTTCCCCGGCACTAACACGACGCCTCAATCATCTGCGCTACAGAGGCTAGTGAACGTTTTGAACAATTAATACATGTTACACACCAGTAGACTGATTGATGAAAACGTCATTTTAGCAAGTAAAACGGTGACCTTTGAACATTGCAAAATATGTGTTTATACCATTCCCGTTTTTTAAACTATTTCTCTAGGTATTGAAGTGGTAATGCAGTATTATCGTCAACTACATGATTCACAGTCTGTTAACTATCGACAAACACAAACACCATATAAGCTGAATACAACCCATATTAACTAGTATTATGAGTTATGGACACTGGTGGCATATCGTAGCAAATGCATTGAGGTATACAGATTTAAAGACGGGCGCCACCATCTTGGATTTTCGTTCTAGATTTGACAGTGGCTATCATTATAATAATTATTCTTTATCATTCCGCATAATTTCGAAGTGAAAAGCATCATCTATCAATCAATAATAAATCAAAGAATCATGTTAAACCGAATACTGAACTAACTTGCTCGATGTAAAGAAAAAAAACATTAGTCAAAATGTTCAAGCAAGTTTTCTAACCTCGATCGTCATTAATTTTGGTTCATATGCCTCATTCCGAAATAGGGAATACATTAACAATCTAATTATTTTTTGGTTTCGGCTTTACTTTGGTAATTCAGTACAAAAAAAAAGATGCACAGCATCAAGTCGCCGCAGAAAATGCTGAATTTAAAACAATTAACCAAACAGTACAGAGAAAAAGCAGAGAGCAAATAATTATAGTAGTACACATTATGACACACTTGTTCGGTATTACTGAAATTTGAAATCCAGACTGTATTGTGCCTATACCATTAGAATATCGTTTTGGTTTAATTGGTGAAGGGACTAAAAACCTTAAATTAAAGGAAGTTATTTAATAAAAACAACAACAATAAAGAGAGATTATGCTTAACACTTAACAAACAACCAAGAAAATGTTCTGTACCGTATGTGTTTATATATATAGTACATGTCTATGAAAGTTACTAGTCCAAAGCGCTATTCACTGAACCACGCCAGTCATCGTAAAGAGAAAACAAAAATCTTAATAATTTGAGAAACGTGGAAACAGACGCAAGATTAATGTTCGACATGGTGAACTCCACACACACACACACACACACACCTCCCCGACCCAAAACTGTTTATTGCAATCAAAACGTTTTGTTCATGGTATATTTGTTCATTTATATCAAAGTTCTTTGAATACGAACAAAACCACTAAGGAACACTGTTCCTACTATTGAAAATAACTGATATAAAAGAAATTCCTACCGACCTACTTTAATTTTATTGATTTATTGATTTATTAAATAAAAAAAGGAACATAATATTGTTTCGCTTTAACCGGGTATCGAACCCTTGATATCGTGCATTCAAATCAAAGCGTGTACTTAGCGCAGCTATACTACTAACCTCTAGACCACAGCGGAATGTTATATCATATGTCAAATGTATTTGATTGTATTATATTCAGTCAGTCAATGCCAGCAGCTGATTGGTTGTCTTGTACAATACAATGCTTTATGCCGATTATGTATTTGGGGAAATCAGTATAGAAATAACCGCGACATGTACTGCACTAGTTTTGATAATCTTCGACGCTTGCTTGTAAATACAAACGTTTGTCTGGAAAACAAGTAAGCGTCACAGATGATCTAGACTAGTACCGCACAATCTATATCTCAAACTTGTCGCTAGATGGGGCTGAACTGTAATGGGGTGTCGTCATTTTGAGAATGACGATGATAGCAATAGGCGCAGGTAGAACCTACGCCTAAAAAAAGAAGGGTGGGTTTTATTTTATGAAATCCTTACAAATACGAGGTTGTATAAACATAAGCGAATCGATGTCGATTACGCAATGTACAATGCGGAATTTTGGGATTTATCAGTCGTTACTGTATCAATCAATCAATAGGGGAATGTAAATAAATTGGATCAGGCCTTTATATCTGGACTAATACTGCTTTGATCGTAATATATAAAAAAACCAAAAAAAAAACGTGTTGTGGCGGATAGAAGATACCAAATTAGAAGCACTTTAGCAACACAAGTATGTAATATTTATATGAATATAGCGTTGTTATGTTGGCATACTTTGTAAAACTTGCATTGCATTATTCAGACCACGACATACCCCCGTCGACGTTAATCACTTGATCGCTGTAATCACTGAATGCTTTTAATGAGCCAGTATGAAAGGATGCAAATTTCAATCGATTTTTTGCCGCTTCAACATAATAACACTGGCTGTTAGTGTATCAATCTGGTCTTCTATTTCAGATAAAGTCAAGCTGACAAAACGACAAAAACGACAAATGACACTTGAGATGTTGTCGTTACTCGTAGTTAGTGGCAGCATGACATATGGCTTTGTTATCCTATCACGTAACTGTATCGATTATCGTCTGGCAACGACAAATCCTCCACTCCGATCCATCATGGCATGTTGTAAAGAAGTATTAGTGCTGCCTGACTTGCAGAGTGTATATAATTCATTGTCTATATCAAATAATGTAGTTTGAATCTTGCTTTGAATATCCCCAAATGATCTAAACCGTGACATATTAGAAGACGATGACTATTCAGACAGTGTTAGATTGACGCCTGATCAATCCTATCAAAATAATTGGTCAAATGTTTATCGACAACACAGACATGTATTTCGCATTCGAGACGTATTACAGCTATCACATAAATAAGAGGTCGAGACAAAAGCATGTTTGGCACATTCATAAGACAGCATAGAATGGTACTCGTAGCTCCCTGCGTGACGTTCAGCATATATAAAGGGTAGTTCTAGGACTGGTCGGTCTGGTGTCAGCATAATGTGACTGGGTGGGGTATCATGTCCTGTGTCTATGGCGTGGTATTCCAATATGGAAGGACCATAAAGTTGAGCATCGAACTCACTGCTACTTACTGAATTTTTTTTAAATGACGTTAAACCCCTATAAAATGCATACATGCACGCACGCACACAGGCAAGTATGTACGTACGTTTTTAGGCTATATATGACAGTCTATTTGTTTCGTGGTGGAGGTAGACCACCCACGTTTTCCTGGGTAGAACCAGTACTGATACCTCCCGCCATCCGAACGAATCAAAAACAAAATGAGAAATGTCCATATATGTTTTAAATATATAACAGCAACAAATAACATACTTGAAATTAATTGGACAAGCTATAAACATGTATTAGAAAATGCTTAACTAGCACGCCCGCACGCCCGCACGCCCGCACGCACGTACATACATACCAACATACACACATACATCTATCCACCAATCCTTACATACAGGAACTCTTAAAGAAGCCGATTAAGTAATCTTCCACTTAAATTGAACAACAATAAAATGCTCAAGATAACGAATGCCCTAGGTATGTGATGTTGTTTGTTCTGCTATTCTCCGTATTATAATATCTGTCAGGAAAACAAAACACCACTTGATTACATGTAGTTGTTTCGGAGGGCAAGGAATCAGTTCATTCGGAAAGTTAATGAAGATAAATCTATGCCGTGTTTTATGAAAAAAATATTTTTTTCAAGCAAACATAATTCAGCCAGCCGTGCATTGTTTTTTATCAATTGGTCATGCGGGATTGCCTCAGAGAATCCAATATGATAACATGTGACAGTAATAAGAAACTTGCACCTCGCACACTATCCTAGGAATTTCATTGGATTAGGGCGGTCACATGGTGACCCTCTATTATTCTATAGTGGGTCAGTAGATTACATAGAGGGTCACTAAAACAATTTGGACTACAATTCCGATTCAGAGTTTAAATCATTTGCAAATAGTTATTTAAGGCGTTAGTAACAAATTAATAATGTTTTTAAACTGTACTGGTCGTGATATCAGATTTATGACGTCAAATTGCGCGAACGGCTCAATGACGTTGACGCTCCATTAAAATAGACTTACAATAGACGATATAACTTTAATTCTTTTACTCTTCGCAGATGATATGGTTTTGTTTGGAAAATCACCGTCTGAGTTACAAGAACGTTTAAATTTGTTGAAAGAATATTGCGACAAATGGGGATTAGAGGTTAACGTGGAAAAGACAAAAGTTATGGTTTTTAGAAAAAGGGGTAATCTTTTAGTTAATGAGACATGGGTTTATAATGGAAATAATTTAGAAGTTGTTAACGGTTCTATATTAAGCTATGGAGCAGAAATTTGGGGTTTTACAAAGTCAAAGGAGATCGAAAGAATACATTTGAAATTTTGTAAATACTTGTTAAGGGTTAAAACGTCTACTAGTAATTCCGGTATTTATGGAGAACTAGGTAGATACCCATTGTATATTTTAAGGTATGTAAAAATAATAAAGTATTGGAGTAAGGTGGTCGATTCAAAAAACATTTTAATATCAACTTTTTATAAAGACGCTGTGAGAGATTGTGAAAGAGGAATGAAGAATTGGGCCAGCAATGTTAAAACCATTATAACAGACTGTGGCTATAATTATGTTTGGAATGACCCAACTTGTATTGATATGAAATCTTTTCATTTGTTGATTAAACAAAATTTAATAGATTGTTTTGTTCAAAAATGGAACACTGATGTTGAAAATAATCGAGTTTTATGCTTGTATAGACATTTTAAAACCTCATTCTCATATGAAGTGTATTTAGATATATTGCCGTTGAAATTAAGAACTGCCATATCGAGGATAAGATTATCCTCACACAGACTTAGAATTGAAACTGGCAGATATTCACAAAATAGAACTGATAGAAATCAGAGATATTGTACATTGTGTAATAGTACAGACTTAGAAGATGAATATCATTTTATTTTAATTTGTCCTTTGTACGAACAATTACGTAAATTATATGTTAAACAATATTATTACAGACATCCAAGTGTTTTTAAATTTATTCAGCTGATGCAATCTTCAAGCCAGCATGAGCTTTTTAGATTATCTAGGTTTGTTAGGGAAGCATTTATTATTCGCAATAC
This sequence comes from Cyrtodaria siliqua, assembly GCA_037043455.1. NCBI lineage: Eukaryota > Metazoa > Mollusca > Bivalvia > Adapedonta > Hiatellidae > Cyrtodaria > Cyrtodaria siliqua. The sequence goes on along the minus strand of JAWPHD010000092.1, from coordinate 44,315 downwards.
TGCAATGTATAATGAGTAAAAAATGTATGTTCATCCTCATGGGACATGACATGTAAACTATTAAAACTTAAAAGTTTACATGAAACTATGTAATAGGAATAGTTTAATCCTTATAACATAAATACGTGATCCAGAGTGAATGTGTGAGACATTTCGGGTGTCAGAGTGAATGGGTAAGTTGTATGAGTGTATAGTATGCATGGTTGTGTGTTTGTACTTTTTCATTGTTTAATGTAAAAATTGCATTGACCTGTCACATATTAACAAATGTAATATGTATTTATATGACGAGAAACATTTGTTTAAGTCATAAATAAAGAATATGTTCTGTTCTGTTCTGTTCTGTTCCATTAAAATGGTTAAATATCGGTGTTTCACTTAAAAAAGATGCTCGATGCAATAAATCAGTTATTGGGTTTATTACTGGCCCCCTACAGAAATATGTGGGGTCTTTCAGATATATAGGGGGACTCGGCAATTGCCTCGCGCCATATACATTTTACTGAACCACATATTTTCTGAAGGGGGTACTAACCCAATAACTAATATTGGGAATTGTTTTGAAAATCGGAGTAATGCGTTCTCCGTAACAACGTTCCGTCGTGACATTTAAAAATGCCGTGTTTTGGTATCTAATGCTTTGTCTCGGTTCGGTATGCTGTCGAAATACTGGTTATGGACAGAATGTTCGATCGAAAAATGTACGATCGTTTTGCTGGTGAGACATTTTAGTAAACATTTTAATAGTTATGACCATTTGGAGGATACATAATTATAGCTCATTCAAACGCCGTCAATGTCTTATGCAGAGTGACAAAACAAAAACGTGGGAGGGGACAAACGTTTAAAACATGTGTGAAACAAATTTATAATAGTAATTAATAACGGAAAATTGGTTAACACTAACAGGGAATATTTAACAAAAGGAAACAAACAGAATGGACGTAAGGGGGAAAGGTCAACTCGATCAGAGCAGTGTTTACTATGCATGCATCCTAATTTACTGAAACATTTATTTCGGCAGAGTTTCGTAATTGATTTCGAGTCTTTAAACACATTGTTAGTCTTATTACGTATCGTAAATTAACATGATCACATTCCTATGATGGCTCTTTTCACCATTTCATATTTGTCTTATTTCGGAGCGACATAATGCGACAGAAAACACTAAACTACAAAATGAAAAAAACGAAAATTTTACAAGTAAAAACATTTCCCCTGTCATTTTTTTGTCGCAAATTATTAATTCTTAATGAGGTAATATAAATATTCCATTGATTCTATTACTTATGCAGTGCGTAAATTGTACGTGAGGAAAAGAACAGTACCATTAGCCCATGTTCATGCTATATATACATATACATTGATTTGACTATATATCTATATTCCATGACATTCGCAAAATCACAGCTCATTATCACCCTAAACTATTGTTACAGACGTCATTGTCCAATTAGGCAAAGACCATATTTTGTGTCGCGAATAAGACGCGTGGAAGTCGAGTAATAGCCTATTCGGATTACGTTCTATTTTGTCGTAATTAATAGCTCTGACGGAGATAATTGGATTGGGAAATACGGTGCCAACAACGCAGAACTACCTGACAGACATGACAAAAGTAATTAAAAAATCGCATGAGTTGATATTTATGCAGCTGATTAAGGGTTGAAACATAATCAGTCTGTTAATTCTGGCATACTGAATCTAATAATGTATCCTGCCTTTTTTTATATTGACTAAACAATACGTCCAGGTCTTAACGTCACGCCAGTCACATGATTAAACTTTTAAACTTATTGAAAATTAATCTGTTAAATGTCATCGAAGACTGTATAAAAATAACAAACATAGTTGTGTCAGGCTGTAACAGAAGACAACTACGGCTGTGTACTTAAGGATAAATACTGTATAATAACAATCCGTAGTCCTATACTTAATTATTATTTATAAAATATTTGTTTCATGGCATTGTTTACTTTGTCAAAATTGCCCACACAATACATACAAAGCAAACCAGTATGTTGGTCAGAACATAGAGTGTTTATTTTTATTTTTTAAGCACGTATAGAAACCAAATTACCATTCTTGCACACTAAGTGCCATATTCTGTTTTGGCAATTACGAAAACCAGTTGTCAGTCTGCTAAGCAGAAGTTGGCTGGTGGCTCTGTTAGTCTGTTCAGACAGAATTGCGACTAATTTATGTTTCAAGAATGCTCCAGTTAATACGGCAATCCCCACGTGTGTTAACATTATACGGGTTTTGTAATCATGCGCTAGGGTGAGAAGGTTGTTCACTGCACAATGCAATTTCCATAGTGATTGCGGCGGAAATATTGCAAATGAGTGCCTGTTAAAGCCACACTATGTTTCCAACCTTAATTAAAGGACATGATACAGGCGTTGTGTTTTTGCGTATTAGTGTATAATGCTAACAAAGACACAACATGTACTATTTATAAATAAATCATTCTAATGCAACTATTATGTAACATGTTCCTCCACTGGCTAACGTCTACAATTAACGGCCGTAAAACGCGCGATTTACCGTCTGAAAAGTTCGTAACGTCACATTACGTTGTAGGTTGCAGAAAACTAAATACTTTCCCATAGACCTCCTGTTGCACCTGTCAGCTAATATCTCAAGAATTATACACCAGATTTTCTTTAAATTACCTTATTTCATAGATATTTCCATCACAAAGCCTTTGAAAGTGTGAAAAAGACAAAAAATTCTGCTCAAACTCTCTGCACATGTCTGTGTTTACAAACACTATTGAATCCGCACTGAATATTGACATGCAATTTCAATGGATGTTAAATTTTCAAAAACATTAAAAAATATTTTTTTATTTAATTTAATGATCCTAGCTGATGGGGATTATTTTACCTATAGTTTATCCTTCCTGAAAATGCATATTGAATATTTCAAAGTTATATCTGCTGACCTCTGTGAACTCTGTGAACTTTCACTTCTGTACTGAATCGTACACAACAAAAGGCGGGGCTTCAGCCAGGCTATATTTAGCTGTACGCAACCTATAGAGAGACATTCAGACCTGACAGAAGGTATTTTTTCTGGCTAAATGTTTTGATACATTTAATCTGAGAACAATTAAACCATTCTTTTTTAGAAAAAAATCCTTTTCGACAAAATATGAGGGCTTAAAATAGCTTCGGCTAAGGCAAAATTCCTTCAGTTTTTACGCGTAATTCCAGAATCTTCAAAATGCCATATATCGACAACCGTTCCAATCTTTTGCTTCAAATAAAGTGATTTAAAATTGATTTCATCAACAACATGTGATGTTTAACCAGTTGAAGCTATCTTGAAAATAATATCTACTCAAAAATGATATTTGTGATTTTCAGGGGTCAAAATAGCAGATTTTACCATAAAAATGCCACAGTTTTTGTATATATTCAAAATCTGCCTTCAAATGAATTAATTAACATTATTCAGCAGTTTCTATATGTGAAACCATCAAGAAAATGCAACTTTTCAGTTTAAAAATGACAAAAAATAATTCTGAGACTATCCTCCCCAACTCCATTTTTAGGGCCATGCCATGTTTTACAATATGCTCATTACAAAAGATTGACTGTTACTGTACTATTTATTGTATTTGTTTTATTAGATATTGTTTGTAGCATATTTACAGGTCATTTTCATGCAACCATGCAACCAATAAGCACTGTTTAAAGTACAGGTCCATGAAAATTCATTAAAATGAAGGGGGTGGGGTAAATAAAAACTTTTAAAAAGCATAGAAAAGGTCATATTTTTGGCTAACTAAATAATTTAATTTGTAAAATGTATTAAACCGCATAAGATATTTGCATATCGACACTAACCGTATAGAAGCGATGAACTCAAAGTCAGCGTTTACCTCAAAATCTTTTTCAAAACAGACATTAGCGGCTTTTCGACATCTTTTCGGAAAGATGTAGATTGTCGCTTACTGACATTTTTGCCAAACAACGTATGCAAAGCCCTCAGAAATGAATAAAACTTACTAGATATATCTTTAACTGTGTCAAACATGTGCATTACAGGCCAATTTTGTATACCAGGTGTCAGGTATGGCTAATTTTGTGTCCACAACCTTTAATAAAATAATTTAAAATAACTATTTTGCATCATAAAACTTGGAAATATTTAAAAAACATGAAAAGAGTTATAAGATAAGTCAAAATACACCATAATTTAACATTTCTCACACTTTCAAATCATTGTGTTAGAAAAAAAGTATGTCTACTTTCACTTTTACCATATGCAGAATCTAGCCTATAGGTTGCAGAAAACTAAATACTTTCCCATAGACCTCCTGTTGCACCTGTCAGCTAATATCTCAAGAATTATACACCAGATTTTCTTTAAATTACCTTATTTCATAGATATTTCCATCACAAAGCCTTTGAAAGTGTGAAAAAGACAAAAAATTCTGCTCAAACTCTCTGCACATGTCTGTGTTTACAAACACTATTGAATCCGCACTGAATATTGACATGCAATTTCAATGGATGTTAAATTTTCAAAAACATTAAAAAATATTTTTTTATTTAATTTAATGATCCTAGCTGATGGGGATTATTTTACCTATAGTTTATCCTTCCTGAAAATGCATATTGAATATTTCAAAGTTATATCTGCTGACCTCTGTGAACTCTGTGAACTTTCACTTCTGTACTGAATCGTACACAACAAAAGGCGGGGCTTCAGCCAGGCTATATTTAGCTGTACGCAACCTGTAACAAGCGAAGTCATTGGATGACGTCAACAAAATGACATTACCGATGAATTTGGGCTTTCATAGAAAACAAGTATGTAGCCTATGTATAATTTTACTTTATATTTCTGGTATTTAAATGGAAAAGCATAAGAATCGAGATAACCATGCTAAGATTTTCAATCTGGGACGGTATGTTGTTGGTTTACAGTCCACGCTACGCTACCGCGTCGCCGTAAAACGAAATGTCAGACTGTAAAACCACTCACATACCGTCCCAGACTGAAAATCTTAGCATGGTTATCTCATAATTTGGACATGCACGCTACCCGTTTTATGTAAATGTTCGGAGTTCAATGGTCACAGAGACTAGGTTATTCTCACATCAGGAAGTGAAATGATTTATTTGCAAGGTTTACATGGTTTAATTCTAATCTATTCAACTGATTGCGTAAAGATATGAATTCAAAATATTTCGCCAATGTTTCATTTTACGTTTTAATAGGCATAGTCTGACTTTAATATTACCCCCACCCTCACCTTATATCCCACTACCAACCCCATCTCTTGAACTTACAACATATCTCCTATCAGTCCTACTATATTCTTTTCCATGTTCTCCCATCAAAACAAAACTAAAATAAAATATTTCTATTATCGAAAAAAGCAAAAACATAAAACATATGCATTACATTCGTACATAGTTGATTACACACATTTTATAATTCAGACCAGGTGTAGACACTGAAATAGTTTTGTTTGCTCTATTGTTTTAAATAGTTATTTAAAACAATAGAGCAATTTATGCTGAGGTAATTTAGATTTAAGTTTACGTTTTATGTTAGTAAATTGAATACCCCATCCAACCCCTTCCCCAAGTAGCGAAAACGGGATTAAAATAAAACCTTCATTTCGGCTTAAAAAGAAGTAAAACATTTGATAGGTAATTTTAAACAGGTGACTAGTATCACATTTTTTCAGTAAAACATGTTTTATTGTCGAACTATCAGTTATAAAATCCTGCTAATATAAGCTTTCCTATCGCTTAATGCAATGAAGGCTCCCGCCTTATACAACGTAATACATGCCATTTTTACTTATGTAATATTCCTATTTTCTACATTCACATTGAACTTCATTTTTCAAGGAGGCAGAACTACTGCGCATGCACCCAATGCGTCTCATTAGGAAAATGTCGTCGATTTATTGAACAGAGGCGTAACCTGTTTATATCAACCAGACTGTTCCATCCGTTTTGTGTGTTGGCAATACAGATTTTAGTGATAAAGAAATTGAAATGGTTTTTCTAGCTGTGCAAACATAATATAAAAGACACCAGGCGTTTTAACTAGTGTATAAACGTGTTCGGACTGATCGAATATAGTATTATTAAAACATATTCTGTCTTCTTCTCCTCCTTCTTTTCTTTTTTTCTTTTCTTTCACCCAACTATCGTGACAACTGTTTACGTCTACATTTGTAAACTTTAGTTCATCTATTCTCTGCATTCATTGTTACTTAATATAGTTACTATAGCCATAAGATTGCAATTGTTCTTTTTAATTGTTCTTTTTTATTGTTCTGTTCTGTTCTGTTTAATTGAAATTGTATTGGGAAGGGACGTAACTAATGTTGTAAGAACTTGTGGCCCGAACCATTTGCATACTTTATAAAAAAAATGCAATAAAATATGTTTAAACCTATTAGAAAATGGCCATTCCAATGTCTGAAAATACACTGTCGGTATTTATCTCTCTTTCTTTTTTTTTTCTTTCTTTTTTTTATTTATTTATATATTTATTTATGTTTCTGTTAATATCATTCGAAGGTGTTCGTTCTAGTGTTGATACGAGTATACAGCGACAGGAAAATAATGTGAATATAAGAACTGATTCGTATGTTTTCGACGTTAATGCGCCTTTAAACGCGGTAGTGAATGGTACTTCACTATCAAGTGCTTATTTAAAAGCGCTTCAAGGAATTTACCATTTACCACAGGCGTTTAAACCGCATACAAATGGAGAAAAAAACACACTAATAATATCTGAAATGTTTTATTTTTTATTTATTCATTTATTATTACTATTATTATTATTTTTTTGTTGTAAAAATGCCACTCGACATTATATGATATTCTGTTTTGCCGAAAGGCCACTCAACATTATCTGTATATTCTTTTTTATACATAGTAACTTGTATATTTTTTTGTTTTTACTTGACTATCGTCATCTTACTTATTATAGCCGTCAAATTAAATACACAATATTATTGATGCTTTACACGGTGTGAGTACTCAACGTGATGTTTGATTGCTTTTTTTTTGACATCGTTTGTTTGGAGGGTAGGAGTTTCCCGTTAAGATGTCTAGGCAAACATGATGATAATCATAATAACTATTATAATAATCATTATAATGAGGATTACAATAATGAGTATAATAATGTTGATAATAACGTATATAAAAACAAAACACAATTTGTTCAATAATTATAAAGAAAGCAGAGTTCGCATCAAATGTCGGGATTATACTTGTTAACACAAATACATTTTAGAGTGTAACAAGGACTTCACCATCCTTTCTGTTGTTTTTTGTCTCTTTCATTATATTATCAAGTCCTTGTTTGCAGTACAGTGCGGACCTACGATAATATTGCGTTCGGACGCTGTGGTTTCTATAGGACCCTATATCTCATTTATGGAATTATTAAATATTCAGAAAATAGCATTTTTTTCTGAATATAGAATTATTTAGTTATTAAATGAAAATCTATCGTCTCAGTGTTTTTGTGGTTTTTTTTCGTGTTTTTAAGTAGTACAGATCAACATAAAAAGGTACTCGTCTTCAATATCGTTACACTCTTTCGTTTCTCTCTGTTCTCCCTCTTGAGTATCTCCCTGTTTCTATTCTTAAACAATGCGCGGATAATCTTATTTTTGTTATACAACTTCCTAAGTGTTTGGCCAATAATGTCTCTAGATATGTTAAGAAATAAAAATTCTATTTCACCGCCTTATATAGCGTTAAAACTCTACTGCCTATATCAGATCTCCATTGTTGCATGGACTTTCTTTAAATATTTAATGGAACAGTTTAAAAGTATCACTCATGGGATTATCCCAGACATCACACATGTATTTCTCTTTCCAATGCTGGTATGTTCCTTAATTTAACAGTTTATGCAAATCAAATGGAGTTGGAGGAAAGTTTCACTACTTGAATTTTGAGGGAAAGCCAACATGATGATATTTTTAACTTTAAACAGATTTTTATACAATTGCTCACTTTGAGAAAAAAGTATAATTCCATTTTGCTATTCAAGATGAATTTTGTAAATGGATTCTCATCAAAATCAATGATTGTTTGAGAGAGCAGATAGTAGAAAAAATTAGAAAAAATTACGGTACCACGTGACATATTAGCTTCTTCCTTGGTTCAGACAGGACGTTTCCTTAGCCTTGTGGAGTTAGTCATGGCTTGAACCAGAATTTCCTCTGACTAAGCATGTATTTGTTAATTATAAAATCAAATCAATCAGTTGTACAACAATAAAACAAACATTTGCTGAGTTCCTAGAGCACGTTCGTTTTCTTTTGTGCAATATGACTCATACAATTAAGCTATTCAATTCTGTGCTTAAAGCTCATTGTTAAATTTAATTGTGTTTCGGTAGCCTACGACCAAATATGCAAATTATGTCCTGACACAAATTTACCAAGATTGTGACAACTCACTTCCGCCCTTATTGCTTTAGCGGCACTATTGTCAATGTTGAAACTGCGCTAAAAGAAACTGTGAACAGACTGTAAAACGTGGTTACACAATTCGAAGGGCGAACGCGAAACTATTTTAACTATATAGAAATACAGAACAGGATAGTAATGTTTTGCTTTGAACCCACGGTTTGTTCACACTCGGCACATTTCTTATCGCATTATCGACGAAATGTCACTCGGAGTTTCAGTGTCCAATACTAAGATTAGAACTAATACTTTATACTGATTGCATGTAATGAAAACACAACTGCTGTACAATTACTAAATACGGACGCAATCTAACCACGGCGTTTTTTCCTGCAAGATGAACGTTTTCTGTAATTGCACTTGATTGCTAAAGCTTCTTTTCTGAATTGGTACACTCCTACCCAATTCATGACGTTTTTCGCTTATCAAGACGGCCATTTACATGCAAATGCATTACTGAAACTGTCATCAGACGCCATTCTCAAAATTCAGACTTACAATAGTCCCCACTTGTATATAAATGGTATCTTGGTGCAACTACTCTGAAGGACGGGAATGTCAGACGCAAGATTATTCAGTTGATATAAATACTCTGTATATTAACCAAAAGCAAAATTAATGTTCCTTTTAGTTGTAATGGATGTGATTGTTTGTTTGAATTGTGTTTTACGTCATTTTTAGCAATGTAAGGCCATATATGACGTTCTTGTGTGTAGAAGCAGAAGAAAGCAGACCACTACAGTTTTCCTGGGTAGAACAAGTACTGTATACCTCCAGCCATCCGCAAGCATCGACACTTTCGTCAACCCTCACTCTCGAATTCGAAACCCGCAGCGTGATAAAGAAAAGTCTGTAAAATCAACTCAGTCCTAGGAATAGGGTAAAATATAAAATATTTGCTGAGCATGAATTTAGCTATGGCTTATCAGCAACCTGCATCCAACTGATTGACTCATATCCGTAGGATTAAACTAGGTTCTCGTAGATTGCCCAGACCTGGCACAGACAACCACCACTGTCATTTATGCAATCTAATATGCAGTCTAATGTGGGTAGGCTTGCAGTTAATCATGGTTCAGTTGTTCTCAAGGTGGTGTATGTCGTTTGGCTGCATACTCACACGACTGGGTATACTGTATTGCGAAAACATGAAAAAGAATGCATTTATTACATATTAATTAACGGAAATCTAACTCGACTCTATAAAGTAAATAGCGTGTGCATATATGCTAGCGTTTTACACTTCAAAAAAACAAATGTTTCGTGTATACATGGCTGCAAATATATGATCCTTTAAAACTAGCTATCCCGCCAACATCAGAAACATTTTATGTACACTATTTCTAAACCTATTGGCGCCAAGGAATATATACAACTTACATATTTTGAGAATCCAAACTATATAGGCACAATATAAACGTCTTTAACCAGCCAGGCTAAAGCTCAAACACTGACGCTTCGAATTAAGCCTTATCACCCCATTATTCATTTTACGCATATTCAGTCACGAGTATTTTAACAACCATTGATAAATCTTTACTTTTAATCGGCATATATACATTATTATATGACCTGAACACCCGGATAGAGTTTTGATGGACGATTTTGTAGTGTAATTTTGCCGTTATTTGGTGAGTTAGTTCCTTAAAAAAACATGACTGTTTCGTGTATACATAGCTGCAAATGTACATCTATGATCGATTAACTTTCCGATAATTAAATGCATTAACAAAGCATACAATTTATATAAAAAACGTTGTAGTTTTTCAAGTTGAAATATGCGGATTTTACATTTTATTGGCAACAGTAATGGATGTAATCTGCAGAATTGGACAAGGAATTAATTGGTTCTATTATGTGGTGAAATACAACACAACTGTTTCATAACGTACAGAGCAAAATAATTACAGAAGTTGAATAATCAACTATAGAATTACAAGCAAAAATTAATGGAAAATTAATGGATCTTTATCTTAACTTTTCCTACGTGCATAAGTAATGGTTATAATTATATTAATGGCAGAAACACTGCCATAGTTCGTAATATGCTAAGTAATCATACCTGACATAGATTCAATAAACAAACAATTATTTTTTACCATCAGTGTTCGAGACATCAAGTTTCCCCAAGAGGTTTTAGCGGAAAGTGGGAAAACGATAATGATTGAATTTTCGTTCACATGTTGAACTTAAGTCACGCAACTGGTATCATGAAACCTCCGCGAGTATGATGGAAAGCTCTGCAGATGATGAGTGAATGCTACAAACAGTTTCATGACATGGATACAAGTGTTTGCATATTTATCGCACGCGTAGAGAATAAATCATATCTTGATGTGAAACTGTAAACACATCTGATGTATTTGCGCTATCACAATAAAACTATAAAACTATCGATTTAACGTGTTGAATGACTTAAACTACAGCTCCGTGTGGTTCCTGGGCAAGAAGAGTCTCACTGCTTTTTTAGGCAGAATGGTCAATTCTCCAAAATACATGTTTATTTGTAGTTTTTGTCATGTTTAGTAAGGTCTTCGTCATCATCATCAGGAGATACTTGAGGAGTGACAGAAAACAATGATCGTGGCTCCAGAGAAAAATGGAAGTATTTATAACAGAATTTGTAGAAACTCGGCAGTTCTACATGTGAGAAGGTTATAGGCTCATTATGCATGTTTTTATTTAGCTGTAAATGGAGGGTGGGCCTGGAATTTTCATTCCTGTTGGCGCCATATAACCTTTCTATGTTGGTGCACCGTAAATTCCAATTAAATTCAATTCAATCCAAGTATAACTACACTATAAACACAATATACCACAGTTACGGGTGGCGGGCATGTTAGTTCCTGTTGGCACCATATAACATTTCTATGCTGCTGCACCGTAAAATCCAATTCAATTCAATTCAATTCAAATATAACTACGCTTTAAACATAATATACAAGATTTACAAGGCGTAGGTACAGCAAACTAATATTACAAGAACGTATACATAAGTTGATCTTGTTTGTTTGGTGCTTAACGTCTCAGCACATTTGAGGCACATTTTAGGCTATGTATGCCGGTCGATTTTCGTGGTGGAGATAGACCAGTCACTTGTTCCTGGGTAAAACAGCACCTTATACCTTCCACCATTCTTGAGAATCGACATTTTCTAACTTACAAGTTAAGCTCCCAGTGGGATTCGAACCCGCCGCGGTGAGAGGCGAGACGATTTACAACACAACGTCGTTAACTCCTCGACCACGAAGGCGATATTTTTTGGAGAGTAACAAGACGGAAGTAGAAGCAGTATAACAACAATACCATTACGTGATCCGAGTATTAACTGTCATACCCTATCCAACCCCTTCTCCAAGAAGCGAAAACGGGGTTGACTGGGATATGAAATAAAACCTTAATTTCGGGTTAAACAGTTTGCATGTTGTAAAATTAAAACATTTAATAGGCAATTCTAAACAGGTTATCGCATTTTATTTAGTAACAAATGTTTTCAAACATGTTTTATTGTCGAAATATCTGTTATAATATCCTGCCAATTGCTTAATGGAACTAAGGCGGGACCACTTAATGCATACATATTATTATGTTGGTAATTATATCGCGATTTCTTTAGAAAAGTTACAAGACGAAAGTAAAAACAACTGCAAAAAATACTTAACTTCATTAAAATTGCAAGTTTTTTTTATTTTGTGTTTATTTCCAAGATCGATTGTAGTGTTATGTACATGTTAGAAATTATCCACATTCCCTATAAATGTGGTGACCGATCAAATTTATGTATTGAAAGAAGTAAAATCGGAATTATGCAATCGATCATGGAGACATTTTAATTAAAAATAAACGCAAAATAAAAAAAACTTGCACTTTTAATGGCGTTAATTATATACAGAACAGAACATATTCTTTATTTATGACTTAAACAAATGTTTCTCGTCATATAAATACATATTACATTTGTTAATATGTGACAGGTCAATGCAATTTTTACATTAAACAATGAAAAAGTACAAACACACAACCATGCATACTATACACTCATACAACTCACCCATTCACTCTGACACCCGAAATGTCTCACACATTCACTCTGGATCACGTATTTATGTTATAAGGATTAAACTATTCCTATTACATAGTTTCATGTAAACTTTTAAGTTTTAATAGTTTACATGTCATGTCCCATGAGGATGAACATACATTTTTTACTCATTATACATTGCAGTATTGCGAATAATAAATGCTTCCCTAACAAACCTAGATAATCTAAAAAGCTCATGCTGGCTTGAAGATTGCATCAGCTGAATAAATTTAAAAACACTTGGATGTCTGTAATAATATTGTTTAACATATAATTTACGTAATTGTTCGTACAAAGGACAAATTAAAATAAAATGATATTCATCTTCTAAGTCTGTACTATTACACAATGTACAATATCTCTGATTTCTATCAGTTCTATTTTGTGAATATCTGCCAGTTTCAATTCTAAGTCTGTGGGAGGATAATCTTATCCTCGATATGGCAGTTCTTAATTTCAACGGCAATATATCTAAATACACTTCATATGAGAATGAGGTTTTAAAATGTCTATACAAGCATAAAACTCGATTATTTTCAACATCAGTGTTCCATTTTTGAATATATATATACATACTTTGAAACATGTTTCTTTCATCTTTCTTTAAATATCTCATTAAAACACACACACACACACACACACACACACACACACACACACACACACACGTGATTAAGCCGTCCTTTCTTAACCATTTTGGATAAGGGGCATGTCTAAATTTATTTTAGACCTGTTTTCAGGGTATTATAGTCCTATAGATAGATTTCATTTACTGTTTATCATAAAACTGCATGATCAAATGGTGAAATTCAGTTTGTGTCGGATGATGGCGGCCTTTAACACGTTTGTATCTGGTTAAAATATTAAAACGCAGAAACAGGTTTTTCATTATTTGTGTTTTTGTTCTAAAACCGATAAAGATCTGTCAACGGTATAGCTAATCTATTTAACGTTACTTACTTCCCCAACCCCCCCCCCCCCCCCACCCCACCCCCACAACCCCCACCCACAACCCACCTTAAATATATAGAATGATTATAACATCGATACTGTTAAATATGTTCATGAGATGTTATTCAAAGAAAAAAGTATATCCCTCGATCATCAGTCAGTGAGCTTTTTAGTAGTAAATAAGACTGCGTCTGTTCCGATATCAAATACACACGAGCAAGGTTTTGTGCAAGCGTAAAAAAGCTGCCGATAAGTAAATAAGCATGACTGTGGGCCTGTTAACTGATAGGAATGCAAACAATTGTTTGTATAATTAATGAAAATCTGAGAGTTATCAAGCTGAAATAAGTGGATTCGTCAGTAATGTTCACTGTGAAACTTGGCCAAGGTCTTATTGATATAATCATTAATGATAGTTAATTTTTTTTAACAACACTGTTTCGGTTTGACAGTCTTCATCAGAATTTAATTTTCTGATATAATCATTCAAATGCAAATGATAAAAAAAAATCAAAAATCATTTTAAGTGACGGTGCGGACAAGTTGAAAGCTGATTTGCTTCTTTTTCACTTCTTTTTGGCATTATAAAAAAAAACGATATAACGCTAAACTTTGTCGTTATTTATTTATGGATTCAATAAATGTCATGGATCTGCATCCATAAATATACTATAGAAGAGTTACACTTATTCCATTCCAATACTTGAGATTTCATTCAGTTGCACTTACGATTTCATTCTGCTCCGTAAACGTCCCGGACACATAAAGATCCCGGAAACATTGCCGCATTCTACACTGATACACTGAATATACTGAAATCCACAGGCGAAACGGTAACCTTTGAACGTTCCGAAATATGTGTTTATACAATTCAAGTCTTTTAGACGAGTTTTCCAGGAATTCAAGTTGTAAAGCATAAGTCACTGTCTGTTAACCATAGACAAATACAAAACCCATATAAGGAGGGTTTGATATGAATTACATGGGGGGAGTATTAAGTTTCATGCCCCAGCCAACTCCTTCTTCAAGAAGCGAAAACGGGGTTGGCTGGGGTATGAAATAAAACCTTTATTTCGGCTTAAATGGTTTGCATATTGTAAAATTAAAGGTAATTTTAAACAGGTATTCGCATTTTTTTCAGTAAAAAATGTTTTTAAGCATGTTTTATTGTCGAAATATTCAATATAAGCTTTCATATCGCTTAATGGAATTACGGCGGGACCAAGTTATGAGATGATCTAGAAAATTAGGGTTGCCCTAATATACATACAAACATATATACATATATATATATATCTCATGATAGCATGTTTACTTTTGTTTTGTTGACCAGTGAATGATGGTCATGAATCCGAAACAGAGAGACCGAAGAGAACACTTTTCTGGAATGTTAGCTGTTTAATATTCTAATTGCGTCTCTATCACACAGACACATTAAAACTGGTCAGAGAGCGCGTCGTATGATGGACATCTTTGACAGAAAATCTCGAGAGAGATCTGGCTGTTGAGGTTTTTAGTTAATATGAATCTTGCAGAACTCAAATGAAACATTTAATCATGAACGATTGGATTGAGACCAACGAAAATTACAATTAGGACAAAGTGCTACTTAGGAATTTTCACCCCACAACCGGAAACGCACGTGCTCCCACCACAATCCCGCTGACTTCAATCATATACAGGTTTGGTATGATAGTGAATATATAATTTAACATGATATTAACGTACTACGCAATGCCCTGCGGCACACGGGCCCCTGTCCTGAGTAGTAATTAGCAATGTTTTCCTTTTTCATGGATAGCGTACACATGGTATTGGTTCCAGCACAGTTGGGCGTTCAAACCTTGAGCAGAGAACCATTTCCGTAAACAGCAGTACATAGTCTGGCACTCGTAAGTACACCCCCAAACGTATACCTTTAGACGC
Organism: Cyrtodaria siliqua; assembly: GCA_037043455.1. NCBI lineage: Eukaryota > Metazoa > Mollusca > Bivalvia > Adapedonta > Hiatellidae > Cyrtodaria > Cyrtodaria siliqua. The sequence continues at coordinate 28,887 of JAWPHD010000092.1, read as the reverse complement.
ACACAGTCCGTCATAGTATATACTACTAAAAAATCCTAAGTTTGTTTGTTTTTTGTTATATAGCACGGTCGATTTTTTGAGGTGGAGGCAGACCACCCATTTTTCCTGGGTAGAACCAGTAGGCTACTGTACACCTCTATAATATTCTCATGTAATTGATGCTGGATTAGAGATATAGCTTATCTGCAAAATAACGAATATAAATCGTCTGCTCTGATTGTATGAACATATTTTAAAGCTTAAATGTGTTCTATCAGCACTTTTAATGTTTCATATAATGGGAGAGTAACTCTCAAAAGATGTAAAAAAATAAACAAAAAATAAAACCTTTTACAAACTGTTTGTCAAAACAAAGGCACTTATCACACACAACTATTCTAAAATATATTTAAAATAAGAACATTATTTAAGATACAAAAGTGAGTAACTAGGAATTGTGTTCAGTGTAAACATACATTTTCTGCTCAGTATGGTCACCATATACCACATACCACACACCACATAAGCAGAGAACAATATGTAGCCTGCCAACATTAGTCAAAATGGCCACACACAACTAAATATCTTTAAGAGTAAAATAAACATTATTAGTTCATAAAGAAACTTCACGTGTGTCATTCTCTCTTTGATGCAGTTGTAGAGGAATTTATTGAACCTGTATATTTATCACCATTTTATGTTCTAATGCCATGCGTAGGCATATAACGACGCTGTTTGAGTTAAGCTATTTATAATGCCATTAATTTTAAAAGATCTTTATATAAGTACATATAATTTGACAAAGAACTTCAAATGAATTGCGCTTACTTCACTCAGATAAATGCAGAGAGGTGACCGAGTAAATTGTCTTTTTTAATCAAAAATCCTACTATACGTAGCACATAACTCTAAGCTAGATGACATAGGTTATGACAGCGTGTATAATTAATTGTATTTAGGTCCATGCCCATGAAATTAGCTTGACATTTTTTAATTTATTTATGAAATAAATCATAGGTCATATATTTGCAGTTGAGAGTACAGACAATAAAACACATTAGCAATCTGTTGGCTCAGTCCATTCATAAAGTAGATGCATCTTGAGTTTAAAAGCACTAGATGAGTACGGGTGGGGTGGAGCGGGTAGTGGCGGTGGAGGTAGGGGGTAAGTTGCCCGAACCCCCACTGAGATTGGGAAAGAAATCAAACGGAAACGTTGAATTCACATCAAAATATAGATACACCACTCGTACAATTTAGGTTTCTATTTTGTTAAAATTCCTCTTAATAAACTAATACTAAATAAAACACAATTGTGTACGTTTGACACCATCCCCTCCCAAACAAATCTGAGTCCGTATATGAAAGAAGCATGTTTTTACTCTCTAACCAGCTGTGAATGGCCACCTAGGGTGGTTGAACATTAATAGAAACACACAACTGAAGTACTTAAATAGCGAAACAATTTGGCAGCCATCATGGTCAGAAATGATATAACATTACGGTTTCCAATATTAATGTAATGTGGAATGTGTCTGGTAGGTCAGAACGATGCAATACTTTCAAGAAACGTTTTAAAACGAAATTAAAACTTGCTTTTTACGTCCTGTTAACATGTTCATTAGGCTGTTTAGGGACAGCAAACTCAGAGGGAGATGAAGGTTGCCTTATATATAACTATAATTCCTTACACTGTGAATAAATATACTTAAGTACAGTGATAACTTCCATAAACATAAGTTTAATACATATCAATGTAGACTACCTTCACAATATAGCGCCTCGCGCCTCCTCCCCGAGATTTGAAAACAAATGAAATTATTTGCTGTGGGTTATTTTGGAAAATGTCAGTGGAATGGACAAATTCAAGCGGGTCGCTTCAAATTATTGATATTAAAAAAAAAAGAAAATTGGTCAACGCCGTGTTTTTGCTGGATATTTCACGCAACAGACATCAACTTTCACAAAGAAAATATTTTTAAGAAAATTCATTAATTTCTACAGTGGTCCAGAGGGGTCCTGCTACATACGCAGAGCTGTGTAAATTAACTGTGTTGTGAGACGTTCAGACATATCCAAGAGCCAGGAGTTGTTTTTCCGAATATTTAAATGACAAACACGTAATCTTTCAGATTAAAATAATTATTATTGTCTTGAAGGCACGTTTTCGGAATTTTCGTTTAATATAAATTGACGTGATATCATACCGTGGGATTATGTTAGTTTACCGTTATTTGTTTTTGTAGTTTTCTAGTCATGCGCAGTAGTTACGGATTTTATAACCTAACATGGTTTATTAAAATACTCAATGCTGATTGGTTATTGGGGAAGTCTGAAAATCTTATACAATACATCTGACGTAATGTACGTCAACCGTTAAGACGTTATTTTAATTCCAGGAAACACGTCAACCGTTGAGACGCCATTTTAAACGTTAGATGCAAAACAACAATGCAGTCGAATGCGTTATTTTAAGCGACGCTACGTTCCAACAACACATTTAAATATTTAAATATGATGAAGTTGTATATTCGTCTCGTTTGATCTTGAGAGATAGGCTTAAAGTGTAAGTTGTGAGAATTCGTTTGAATTGTGTGCAATCTCTCGACAAAATGTGTATCAATTCATGATACATAAAATTCAATTTCAGATAAGAAATAATATATTTTCAGCGGGTTTATATTGTGCGAGACCAAAATCTAGTGTTATGGACTTGAAAACCGCCGGCCTTCAATGAACTGAAAGTCCCGCCCAACATGTATTGATCTGGGACAATATAAAGCCGCTGGAAATATTGTATTTCTTAATTTGACACCGACGGATTTATTGGACAATCAGTCCATTATGTGCTTTTCCGCACTTTTAACGGGGAGTGTTATATTGCCTGCATGTTGTTTATCATTATCTTTAGTTTTTATGATGTAAATTTTCCCTATTTTCTGCTATTTTCTCTTATGGGAGCCATAACGTCTTTCAGTAGAATGGCAGGTGTACGTATGAAATCTACTCTTATATGACATATGCGTCTGGTGGCCGTTTCCTTATTCTTAATAAACATATACATCATAAGTATGGGATGCATTACATAATCTGTGTGTGAAAAGTCTCGTAGTCATTGTGTTATGATAGTTTTTACATTATTATACGTGTAGTTTAATGCTAGATCGTATACACATGTGAACTGATATGCTTGTTACATGTAGTACACGAGTTCGAGTCTAAATGAAAAAGTGTCGATTTTTACTGATGACGGCAGGCGTACAATACTGATTCTACCCAGGAAAAGTTGGCAGACGGCCCCCACCACTTAAAAAGTACCGTCAAATATAGTCTAAAATGTGCCGAAAATGACACTAAACACCATGCAACCAACCAGTTAGTGCAACATTAAAGAATCAATACGAGATATAATTAACAGCTGCCAATATCCCGTTTTCCCAGTTTATTTCGAAAACATATGAAAGGAATTAATCATACGATTCACTTGTATTTTAATATCCGCAATAAATACTACTGATCCGAATGCTTGATATTATTTAATATTCCATGGAATTGCTGTTAAGATGGAAAATCCAGACAAAATAAACAGTCTCACGTAAATATATCAGTACGGTAATCAACATAATTTAATAGCACGTTTGTTGCAACCCTAAAGGTAACAACTGCACTAAAGGTAACAAGCTGCACTAAGGTAACACTTTTGGGACTAAAGGTAACAACATGTCTATACTAAAGGTGCCAACGGCTGCACTAAAGGTAACACGATTTTTGACCTGCACTGAAGATAACACCCCTATGCCCTAAAGGTAACAACACATTCTTGGAAATACGACTTTATACTTAAGCCGCGAAATACATTCTTAATAGATTCTAGTTGTATTTATCTGTTATGTTTTACGTTCACTTTATGTTTTCTGTTGAATAAATAACAGATAAATAAGAATGGAAAACGCCTCTTATATATCATAATAAATACATTGTATGATTACTATATTTTGCAATTACATCTTAATCCAGAATTCAGTTAATCCAGAATTTCATCGTTTTAATATGAAACATTCCTTAAAATCTTGTTTTGCCATAATGATGTTTCTATCCATTTTGTCAATTTACATATTAAATTTTACAAGACTTGCGTCATAACTTTTATGTTATAATCTATACCACAGTTTTTTATACGTTTAACATGTTTTATAAGCAAATTAATCAATTATTGAATCATTATATGCTTGGGAAATTTTCAGAAGTTTTATGCTCGTGAAGTGAAACAATTTGATATTATCTTAAATTTTGCATAACCCTTTCCTACTGTTCCGGTTAAGCAGTGCAAATATTTTTTAATGGTACTGATTATTGCATACGACTGTGATTCATACAAAATATATATTAAAACGCAGACATACATGACGACGGTTATATCTGATATGGGTACATCATGGTTCGTGATAAGTTTAGAATTGTTTAAATGCATAAGTATTGTATTACACTTATTAACAAACATGAACGTCTGAATGAGCCCCAAAAGAAGTGCCATGAGCGGACCTCAATTGATTTATTCATGTAAAAATGCATGGCATATTAGAATAACAAAAAAATACCCTGTGTTTCAAACGCACAAAACGTATGTTATGTGTTCGATATTATTTAGTGTAGAATTGAAATGAGATTAGATAATATCACATTTTATTGTTTATTTTATTTTCCGTCATTTTTTAAATTAATGTGCAGGCCTGAGTCTACAGGGCCTACACGTAGTTACGCACCTGATTACGGTATGTACATTGGGTTAGTTAGAAGTGTTGGTACATAGTCATACTCGTTCATGCCTATTGATTATATCTGCATATCCTGTTATATACGCTGTTGTACCACTATGGCATTTCCTAAGCGATTATATTGAAACAAGAGACGAAGGCACATAATTTGATGTAAAAAGATGAATTTGTTAAGTCTACTACGTGCTTAAAAGCCTCGCCATTTCATCTCATTAAAAACAATATAAATTATATATAAAAAAATAAAAAAAATATCATTAATGAAATACGATAATTATTCGTTTTTATATATGGTCCGTTTTTTCTTATGATATGGTCCGTTTTGTTCAACGATCTGGTCCATTTTGTCTTGATCCGTTATATTCATGGGCCGTTTCGTCCATGTACGCATTTAAATACTAGGTCCTCTGTGGGCATCAGGTTTACACAACAAAGCAACACATGTAACATACATACCAGGCCTGGAATTCACCAACCATTCTTCAAACTATTCTTAGACTTGAGCTCAAGTACTCAAATTTCGTTCACAAATATTCTTATTACATTCAAAGATAAACAATCGTATGAAGTTGCTATTTATTAGTTTGTGTCATAGTCATACATTGCAGCTTGTTTTAAACTTATAAAACTATTTGTGATTGAAATTTGCATACTTAGGATGAAATCTAAGAATATTCTCAAGAATGGTTGATGAATTCAAGGCCTGATGTAGAGTGGCAATGTTATACATATTGTATAAGTAATGTTGAAAGAATACCCTTGACAATTAAATGAGGATAACGTACACAAACATTTGGAAACAAGAATCCCAAGAGAGCCTGTATCGGTCTACTGGTTTAATGCTGAATGGTGTCCATGAAATGTTTACATGATTTGTATATCGTTGATGCAAATCTTCTCACAAATGCGATGGAAATCATGCGCTCGCGCGCGTGTGTGTGTGTGTGCGTGGGGACAGGGTGGGGAGTGGGTGGGGGAGGTGTGTGGCGTGTCAGATATGGCTGGTTTTCAAACCTTACCAAGATGTTATTAGAATTAACAATATGAACAGGTTAGGTAAAGTATCAGATGAAAAAATAATATCTTAAATAATTCAAGGGCCATAACTCTGCTATTTCTAATCTGACATGACAAGTTTTTGAAAGTGTCAATGTTTTTGTTTATGACAAAGGTACTTTACTAAAAAAGGCAAAAGGCGGTGGGAGTTTGTAATGCTAATAAGTCTCATTAGGCTGGGTATTCATTTGTTTACCTAATAGTGCCTATATTATACTGTATTGTTTTGTATTATGTAATATTTTGTAACGATGTTATTTGTCACTTTAATAAAATAATAAAATATATATTGCTATTTACATATGAATATGCCTGATAAATATCGGATAAAAATGTAAACAAAACCAAGTTTATAACGTTTAAATAATTCAAGGGCCAACACTCTGCTGTTTCAAGTCCGACATGGCTAGTTTTTGAATTTGTGCATACTTTCTAGTACGACCAAGATATCTTTATGAAATAACGTATTTCCAGGAAAAAGGCGTGACGGGTTAGGGCGGGGAGAGGTGTGTTAGATCGCATAGAGCTACCAACCGCATAGAGAGCTCTATGCGAACGAGTGTTTCGCATAGACCTTCCATGGAGCTCAATGCGAACGAACGTTTCGCATAGAGCTCTAGTGTTAAAAAGGAGGTCTATGCGAAACGAATGTACCTCTGATTTGTGGGGTATCGACATTCGCTTCGCATAGAGCTCCCATTTTTGACCCGATTTTTAGTCCATTATTTGCTTGTGAACAGGCCAGGGGACACAATTCCGCATCGATTCTCACCAAACTTACTCAGAATGATTATTATGCCCCATTATTGAGTGAGAGGGGTGGGGTTGCAAATGGATTTGCTCATGTCCGTCCGTTCGTCTGTCCGTACCGGAATTAGTATTTATTCAAAAACAAGATATCTCTGTAACCTATAGAGATATTTCTTTTCTTAGAGCGACATCTCTGTTGTTAAAGATATATAACCGAAAGCGATTTGAATATATCTGGAATGAGGTCATATACTGAATATTTAGGAAACTTTAAAACGTTCTGCGAGAATACAAGTAGCATCACGACAATGAATTTACAATGAAAGAAAAGAACTGCACGTTCGATATAGTGTACCCTTCATTATCAGTGTTGGTGCTGTATGCGGTTTGGCTATGCTTACCGTTCGCATAGAGCTTCGCTGTTCAAGTTTGCGAAATAGAAACAATCCTGTTTCCCGCATGAAGCTTATCGAGTAGTCTATGCGAAGTAGCTCTATGCGTACCTCCCGAGGTAGCTATATGCGTACCTCCCGAGGTAGCTCTGTGCGCACCTCCCGAGGTAGTTCTATTGGCACCTCCCGAGGTAGCTCTGTGCGTACCTCCCGAGGTAGCTCTGTGCGTATCTCCCGAGGTCGCTCTGTGCGTACCTCCCGAGGTCGCTCTGTGCGTACCTCCCGAGGTAGCTCTATGCGTATCTCCCGAGGTCGCTCTGTGCGCACCTCCCGAGGTAGCTCGGTGCGTACCTCCCGAGGTCGCTCTGTGCGTACCTCCCGAGGCTCTGTGGGTACCTCCCGAGGTAGCTCTATGCGTACCTCCCGAGGTCGCTCTGTGCGTACCTCCGAGGTAGCTCTATGCGAATGGGGCTCTATGCGGTCCCACAGGGGTGTGCTTTGTGTGTCATGGATGTGTGCTAAGCTTTTCTTAAATAACTGAAGGACAATAACTTGGCTGTTTCTAGTCTGACATGGCTAGTTCTTTAATTTGTCCATCCACGCTTTCTTCTATGGGGGAAGTGTGGCGTGGGAAGAAATGAGTCAGAATAATGGCTGTTTTTCGAACTGGTCCTACTTTTATCAACATAAACATTAAAAACACGTTTGGTAAAGGTCGGATAAACTTACAGTGTTAACAAAACATAGCACGTTTCATTCATCTATAACTCTGCTATTTCTTCTCATATGTGACTCGTTACTGACCTTGTCCAAACTCTCAGTGATCTAAACATTATAATTAAGTTTGGAAAGGATCAAATGATAAGTGTATATTTATTTATTTTACTTGCACTACAAAAGAGGAAGCATTCTGCTAAAGCAAATAACATGTTTTAGTTCAGCAACTTGCATTTCCAATATAGCACAAATAATGTGTTGTTGCCTGTAATGCATTGCGGTGTTACCTTTAGTGCAGGTAGAAAATCGGGTTACCTTTAGTGCAGCAGTTGTTACTTTTAGTGCAGACTTTTATTACCTTTAGTGCAGTGTGTTACCTTTAGTGCTGTAACCGGTGGCCACGGGTTCAATCCTCCGCGGTGCCACTGAGTTTCGTCGGTGTGTTCTTCGGCAAGATACTTCCCCTTAGCCTCGACGGATGGGGACATAAACCGGGCGGTCCCGTGTATCGGTCTATCCTCCGAGCACGTTAAAAAAAAACATAGGAATCTATTCGATAATAAGAGTAGGGCACGATACCCGGATTCCTATGTATCCTTCCACTCTCTCTGGGGCGGCTCTAAATAACCTATACTGTGTTGATGAGCCGTTAAACAACATTCATTATGCAACACACGTATAAGAACTGAGTACGTTTCAGACGAGTACGTGTCCATAGGCTCAGGGCTACATGCTTATATCCGACACGCGTCAATAAAATATTGAGACATTACACGATACAAGTGCCATAATACACCAAACTCAAGTAGCTAAATAATAACACCTACTCGAGCACGATTGGTAGCTCGGTCTTGAATTTCCACATTTTATTTAATTTTATTTCGTAACCTATTTCGTAATCGAAAGTTAAGAATTGAGTGTTTCAGTACATGTATAGGGCTTGCACGGCTCTCCTAATCGTACGCTCGTTTCTATATACTTCATTAGTCTCAACAGACCTTACTGGCTCTCCTAACCATGAGCCAGTGTAGGTGTTATTGCGTTGGCCCTTATTAACGCTGCATGAATCGTACGCCCGTTTAAAGTTGGTCCCAAATGATATTGCATAGATCTCGTTTTTTTGGCCATAAGTGTTGTAGTTGTTTGATTCACAGTGATGCGTTATTAGTTTTTGTTTTGTTTTATGTTTTTGCGTAGAAGCAGGGAAATCAAATAAGAGAATCGATACTGCTGACTAATTTATACTATTAATGCTACCTAACACAACTAAAATATATATTGCTTTTGAGTCAGTTATTCAGTGAAGCCAGAAACCGCATGTTATTTATAATACAGGTACGAACAGGTAAGAATGAATTTCAGCATAGCACAATAAATAACTTGACATGAGGTTCCCTGCCTATTCTCTTTGTACGAGGTAATGTGTTATATTGGTTGGTATTAGTCTCCGGGTGTTTACAACTGTAAATCGGTTTAAATAGCATTCATAATTTGATATGAGACCATGCAACCATCTTATATCGTGTACTTCTTGTTCTCTGTCGTTTTATGATCATACGTATTGCCATTCAATAACATCAAAGAAACGGTCTTGTTTCTGAGCTTGTTTGGTAACTGATATATATACGTGGAGCGCTGTGGTCTAGTGGTAGAGCGTTGGACACATGATCCAAAAGTCTGAGTTCGATCCCCGCCATAACAACATGTGTTGTGTCCCTGAGCAAGACAGTTTATCTGCATTTGCTTAGTACTGGTTTTTCAAGAGTGAATAAAATAAGTTCAAAGAGCTTTCGTTACAATCGATATAAAATAAATAAGTTTAAACTAAGTTCACAGATTATGGGATTAGGAAAGGAGCTCTGTAAGCAGTTTCGTTCCAATCCCTTTTCACTGTTAAATAGTACATGTGTAATGTTTGAAGAATTGTTGGACATATAGTCAGTTAAAACTAGTGATTAAAGGGTAGTAAAAGTAATCAAAGAGTGAAAACTGCAATTCGAATGTTCATCGCAACACTGTTGTATCTTCTACTTTGTTTATATTAGTTACGACAGTGTTGCGTTAACCCTGGATATGTCCTTTGATACATTAAACAAGATAAAGCATAATGCTTAGCTTGACTTGGTAACTATGTTAAAGGGCAAGTAATAAAGAACATCCGTTACGCACGTCCCCTTGTATCAGATAAGTGGATTTGTTAAACATATTATGTACATTTCTCACTGACACATTTTTAGTTTCAGGAAAAGGAGAGCTCGTCAATTGTGATAGTGTCACTAGTGACTTTGGTTCTATCTGAAATATATATGTCACTTAGGACAAAAGCGGTAATTTTATTAAAAATATAGTTCCCTGAAAAGTGTTATTCCGTACCATTAATGGTTTGTGTCATATGACAGAGGTCACGACGAAGCATTGATCTACGGAGAAAACCCGACCAGTTTCTCTAACTTAGAAGCACATCTAAACAAGACAACATTATAATATGCTCCATTAATACTCAACTTGATTGAGATGTTCATTCTGCCTTATGTATAACTGAATAAAATTTAAAAATGTAACAGTTTAAATCAATTGTATATAATAATAATTACTCTAAAATTGAGAACTGTACGACTTTAGAGGAGTGTCGCTTGGTAGCCAGAAAAATAGCATTCACTGACCACACACTATTAAAAACACGCGTACATAAACAGTTGACAACATGGGTACCGCCTTGGAATGGTCAATGGGGAATAGGCCGCTGAGTGTTGTAAAGTATACACATATCTCACATTAAAATGCATGAAATGAAATGGGTTTCGACGTTCCGCTGACACATCACATTCGGTCATACTGGGACAGAAACTTCAGAGGTGAAAGAGTAAACACAACATACATTATACATATATATTGTGTTTTATGACTACCGTCTCAGACAGGATTTACACGAAACGAGTTATCGTCGTTAAAGAAAGGATACATATACTAATAGTGCTTATTGTTTTATATTAGTGGGATTCTGCATAATTCAAGTAAATATTTTACGTTTACTGTTGGACATTTATTATGAGATTGGTATACTTTTACTTAATGCAATTTTCATTTTAATTCTTATTTTAATATTAAAAAGTACGGAAGTACTATACTGTTTATCTAAATGTGCGATGTATCCATGTATGTCTAATAGTAAACCATAAACTGTGCAATTCAATGTTGAAGTTTCTAAAATGGTTTTGCTATTTAGTTTATAACTTTGCTTTCATAATGTAATACATAGATGATCCTACATGAATTCCTGTTTAATATTAAAGTTATTACACGAGCTGGATAACATTATATGATGCGAGGATGTGCCGAACATTATATCAATTTTATCTAACAGTTTAATGATTTCGAAATTAAATAGTCACGCATGTGAGATTCTATTTATCACACAACTCCAAATGAAACTCATAAGCAACACGTTTTATTGTAGTTTCCTATATATAAAGTTGTCGTATGATGACGTCGTATGTTTCTGTGTTGAGGTCGCATGTTGATTCGATCTTCTCCGTGCGCCACCGAACAACGGAACTTCCTCGTCGATTTCCGTAATCCGGTATTTTAAAGGGTAACGGAAATTGACGAAGCAATTTCGATGCATACCGAGCTGAATGGAAAGGACCGAGCGATGATTCGGCCTTCATTTGCATATTTATTTCATTAGTGTAATATGATAAATATATCATGGGTTTGTTCCCACACTGCAAGTTATGTGATAAATATGTTTTTTGTCATCAAAAAAAGAGAGAAGAGATTAATTAGTATATTACCGAATAACATAAACTCACAATCAAACAAACCGCACAGGTACAACAAAATCTCCTAATTGTTTATAACTTGTTTAATGTATCATTTGACAACATTGTGTTACCTTTTGCATAAAATTTATAACGGATGATAACTGTGTTTATCTCCGTGGAGCCACCATATACATGTAGCTTTATAGGCTACATCAAATATTGTGTGAAAGCAAAATAACGAGTTTATTTAACCCGAAACACTTAACAAAAACACCGTAGGCAATGCATTAATGGTCATTTAGTATTTAAAATGTTGTGTTTTAAAATTAAATTTAGTTGTTGATAAATTTGCAAATTTGTTAAATATTTTATTTCTTGTTTCCATTAACAATTTTTGGGATTTATAGTTTTACATAATTATAATTTGAGAAGTTATACTTTTTATCAAAGTTAATTAGAAATAGTGATGCTTTTAGTCAAATTTAATTTGAGAAGTGATGCGTTTAATTAAATTTAGTTAGAAAAGTGAGGTTGTTAGTTAAATTTAATTTAGAGAAGTGTATGGACGAAAAGAATTATATGTAAGTTTGCGAATCAAAGTTCTTCTTAGGGTATCTTGTGTATAATTACATTTTGTGGCATAAATATAGCGTTGGTTGGATGACTAGCTGGACGGTCATTTTTAGCACATGTTAAGCTATATACGACTGTTGGTTTTTATTTATTTTTTATGATGGGGGAAGACCACCTACTTTATCTTGGATAGAATCAGTACTGCATACCCCTCGCATGCGTAAGCATCGACACTTTCTCACTTATGCATGCATAAGTCCATACACAGGTGTCTAAGGTAACGACTGGCTTCTAATGTTGAATCTCCTTGTGTACGTAACCTCGCTGTCCTGCTGACACCGCGTCTTAAAAACATTCATAAACCTATAATAAACACCCAGGGGCATTAATACGGTCATTTTGTTATAAAGATATATCTAGGGAAAAAACTATCATGTAAAGAGACATTGCCTTATATGGGTCATGAATATAAAACCGAGGTGTGTCATGACTATAAAAATAATTGTGTTTTCATTAAATGTAGGACGGTAGTCGAGGGTTGGGAGTGGGGGTATGTACCGGATTTCCATTGTGAGTGTAGGGACCCATAGATGTTTAATGTGTGATTGAGGGAGCAAATTTTATTGCGCGTCCTTGAAAGTTAACATATAACTGAGAGGCCCTATTCATATATAAACCCCATAATCGATATATAAATATCAATGCGGTCCTATATAGAAATGTTCCCTATACAAATGTTATTTCTTTCTAGCGTCTTGTCGTGATTTTGCCTTACTGAAACACAATATATCGTTATTTTGGTATTTCGTGACACAGGTTTATCATTAGGTGGATTTGGATAGACTTGGGTGGATTTGGGTAGATTTTGGTAGATTTGCGTATTTCGTGCCACCGTATATCGTTATGTTTGTAATGATATTTTCGTAAGAAATTTAGTTTAGAATAAAACGATACCAGGAGCATTCTAAACTGACTTTTCTGTCTTATCAATTTAAACGTTTGACCTTCTTTTAAATCGTAAATAAATATTGGGATAATTGGCTTTCCCCCTTTAAATCACAGCCTTTCTTATCGTAGGACGAAATGGATTTTACAAATCAATGGTATGTATTGATTTTGAAAAACAACAACAACGATATTAAATAAAATATCAAGCTCGGTTATTACAATTCACTTAAGGCATTAAATTACGCAGCTACTTGTATCAGTGTATAATCAAAGGTTAACAAGAAACTGCCTTTTCTTTGAGTGGCACTAAAAGCTTAAACTGCTATCATTGGTTGTGTGTAAGTACAAGCATTCAAGGCGAGTCTGAATCATTTTTGATCGTATGTGAAGTATGCGATAATTACAAAAGTAGGTATGAAAATCGAACAATAAATACAGCATTTAAGGACCGGAGACAACCAACCACACGTATCAAAACGAACAACATAAACAAGGATTAATAAACGGTAAAAGTAGATATAAAAGTCGAACAAGAAATGCAGCATTTAAGGACTACAGCATTTAAGGACTACACCCAACCAAAACACGCATCAAAGCAAACAACAAAACCACACATCAAAGCAAACAACAAAACCACGCATCAACAAAACCACGCATCTAAACAAACAACAAAACCACGCATCTAAACAAACAACAAAACCACGCATCAAAACAAACAACAAAACCACGCATCAAAACAAACAACAAAACCACGCATCAAAACAAACAACAAACACAAGGATAAGTGAGCGGTAAGATATGTGACATCACAAAAATAAACGGATGGAAATAGAGTTACCGCCTTGGAACGGTCCGTGGCTAAAAGGCCGCTGGTGGTTTAATTTTTTTTTACGGTGCATCGAACCTCATGCTTACTATATTGTGGGCACTATAAATTGGGACAGTGTAAGATAAAAAGACCCGCAAGGCTTTATTTTATCCTCTGAGGTTGTCCTCAAAGGCTGTCATTGGCTGTATGTAAGTATTCTTACAAACGTTCAAAACGACATTTGATCACATATGATCGAGTGCCAAGTTTGTGATTATTACACATCATATTGAGTTTCTAAATACAAGCAAACCAACTTAAGAGACCGCCTTAAACAAGTGACCAACAAACAAGTGACCAACAAACAAGTGAACAACAAACAAGTGAACAACAAACAAGAGACCGCCTTAAACAAGTGCCCAACAAACAAGTGACCAACAAACAAGTTAACAACAAACAAGAGACCGCCTTAAACAAGTGACCAACAAACAAGTGCCCAACAAACAAGTGAACAACAAACAAGTGAACAACAAACAAGTGCCCAACAAACAAGTGACCAACAAACAAGTGCCCAACAAACAAGTGAACAACAAACAAGTGAACAACAAACAAGTGCCCAACAAACAAGTGAACAACAAACAAGAGACCGCCTTAAACAAGTGCCCAACAAACAAGTGACCAACAAACAAGTTAACAACAAACAAGAGACCGCCTTAAACAAGTGACCAACAAACAAGTGCCCAACAAACAAGTGAACAACAAACAAGTGAACAACAAACAAGTGCCCAACAAACAAGTGACCAACAAACAAGTGCCCAACAAACAAGTGAACAACAAACAAGTGAACAACAAACAAGTGCCCAACAAACAAGTGAACAACAAACAAGTGCCAAACAAACAAGTGCCCAACAAACAAGTGACCAACAAAAAAGTGCCCAACAAACAAGTGACCAAACAAGTGACCAACAAACAAGTGACCAATGCTTTTAGAGACCACCGGTACAATTATCAAGTGTATCGCTTCAAACATTTATGCACCTGTACTAAGAGACCAAATGAGATAAAAATCTAATTTTCCTCTTTCATTCTGTAGTCTCTTAATACAAGTTTGAATGTATAACATAATAATGTAGTTTAGTGTAACAATCCAATCATGAGAAACACATAATGAATATGGTAATGAGAATCACATAATGAATATGGTAATGAGAATCACATAATGAATATGGTAATTATTTATGGTAATTACTGCTGCACTTTTGCTTTCGAGTATTGCTTTTGAGTTGAACTTGTAATAAATAATGTATTCGTTAAAATGTATACAAAAAAAGAAGAAGAAGACAAAGAAGAAAAAGAAGAAGAAGAAGAAGAACTTTAATAAGCTTCATCATAGGTCTATTCGGGTGAAGGCCCCAGAAAAACTTACAAATTACATACATATTATGTAATAAGTCAAATATGACCCTTGACCACGTGGTTAGAAACCTTACGAGTATATCAAAATATCTTCTGTTTCTATAGTTAAACATCGGATACTGCTACAAACGTTCATTTAAATGTAATGTATAATTATAGTCAGCGATACAAACAATAGACTCAACAAAATAAAATAATAATGGCCCTAAAGGTCAAGGTAGCAAACTGTCTCCTGGTCCCTACGCAAGACACGTATAAACACTACCTTACTTCTATAGAAAACACACATTTCATAAAACGACAGAGCCACAAATAATATATATATTATTGATGTGATGACAGGTATATAGCATTGGAACAATTGGGGAAACAATAGTGTTATGATTATGTTTAAAATACTTAGAGAGAATATCTTCGGGATTTATCCCGTCACTGATATGTCCAGGTTGACAGTTTAATGGTTACTAACTTGTTATACAATTACACTAACCTGTATTAAACTATTAACTGCGTAACATGTTTGTAAAGAATTCATATTACATGTGTCATATTGCAGTTTTGCTGAGATAAACAATTAAAACGCACTGTCGTAGGTAAAATACGTAACAGTTAAAATAATATTATACCAGTTGTTGACATATTTGGTGTCAATGCCAATACAGTAGCTGACATATTTGGTGTCAATGCCGATACAGTAGCTGACATATTTGGTGTCAATGCCAATACAGTAGCTGACATATTTGGTGTCAATGCCAATACAGTAGCTGACAAATTTGGTGTCAATGCCATTCTAAAATTATCACAAGGATAATTAAAGGACATCGTAAGTATTATTATACAAAGCACAAAGGCACATACAGAATTCAGATTACCAGACTAAGTCATTAATAGTATAAAATAGTAAATTTGTTTAGCCTACATTCATTCAATGTACGGACCTATTTCGAGCCTATTGTGTTTGGGAGGGGGAAGTGGGGAATGGGGTGGGAATTTGTATAGGTAAATGTGAATCACTGTTAGACGTACATGAAACATCTAACGACAATTTTGGTCGTAAATAAAATTATTTAATTTATTGCTATATGTTAAACCTGCGATGTACATACTAGCAGTAAATATGTAAACTTTCAATGATTTTTCGATTTTGGGAAATATTTCCTTAATCGAACATATAACTGGTGCATCACTCTTTTGTACACAAGTATACAATGTCATAGAGTAGTCTGTATGAAATAGTGTAATAGTTTACATTTAGTGCAATACTAGTGCAATATTAACATGAAGTGATAGCACAACGATACTAGGATAGTACAGTACTAATCTAGCTGTATTAACCTGTATTAAAACACTATTAAACACACCTTCATAGGCGTAGGAGCCGGCGGTCCAGGTGTGTGTGTCGTGGGGGTTTGGGGCCCAATGTTCAGAGTTGGGGGGGAGTGGGGGATGCTTTGCCCCCCCCCCACTCCCCCACACCCCCACCGGAATAATTTGAAAACAAAAATGGTCTTGCGCTCAAAAAGTACATTTTCCCCTGTATAATGTTGTAGTTTTGGTATAATTGAGCCTGGGGTGGTAAACGTTTTTTTCCTTTTTTTGCTTGTCAAAAAAATTGTGAAAAAGTTTGGCGATCCTAATAATTGAAACATACTTTTTTGATTGTCAAATATCTTTTCCAAAATGTTTGCTCCCTTACACCCCATTTCCCCAATAATTGAAACGTTCCTACGACGATGATATTATAAACAAACCGATTTGGAGAACACCCTTAGCCATTATATATTTACTACCACGTGAAACTTAGTGCGTTGTTGTTTTAATTGTTATGTTCTGAAGTAGTCTGCACTAATTATGTTGATCACACCTAGCATTCGTACGTTATGTGGATGATTTTTTGCATGATGCGCTGCTCTAGTGCAGAGTGTGGAATCTTCACGTATTTGCAATCACATGTACTGGAGATTGCCGCGCTGTATTTCATGTTGTTTTTTATCCGGATTTTGATTTAGTTGATGTCGTTTCTTTTTTAAATCAGGCAATGTTAAACATTTATATTGTACTGTGGAAAGAGCAGTAAATGACCAAAAGCTACTACCCGTAACTAAGTCATATATTATCGTTCCCATAACATATATTCGATCAAACCTAAATAATGATTTTCAGTATTTACTGACATTCGCATTAGCGTTTGTTTAATGCTGCGTGGCGAATGTTAAAAGTCGCCCTGACTACAAATCAATAGTGTCTTACTTACTGGTCCTTTGGGATCCTCAAATCCATTCTGTGTGGCTTTGGTAGGATACAGTTTAAGTCAGTGTCAGCGTGGGTGAGGTATTGCACTTGTTACCTGGTACTTTTCTCTCTTGTTTGTATTTATTGTTTCCAATGGATCCCCCTTGCAGTATTTGTTATTATTGTGTATTGGAACTGAACGTTTTATTGTAACCCCAATATGGTGTCAAATCAGTCCGGAAGTACTTGTAGGGGGCTAAAATAGTTCCCTGGAAAATCCAAACTTTCTAATCTGCATGTATTTCCAGCACGCTTAGAACTTATTTCATTGTTAAATCTTACCTGATATAAAATGTTATGTCTGTTATGTCTGTTGTCATGAATAGTAAATATTTTAATGTGTTTGTTAGGATTATGTCTTTAAAATGTATAAGCACAGAGGTTAGGTAGAGATACGGTTGTGACATATGTTTATTACACAACAAGCATATTGAGAAGGATTGAACAACTGAATCGATATTTTTTCTAGATATGTGACAGTTTTGCGAACCAGTGACTGATCGCCAAAAAAACAGCCAATTTTGTATTGTGTTAAATGGGCTGAATTTCGCCGGTCTGTATTCAAACCCATGTCTGCAAATCCGATACTCATTAGGTTATATGTTATCACAAAAATATCAGAAGTGTATATTGCATATTTCGAATAGTTCTAACACGGCTTGCGTTTTTATTGCGTAAACTGTGCGATGCTGTCGATAGTGTACTTGTAATTTGTATAATAGAGCGTCATGGTGCCTTGTGTGTAACAAAAATAAATGACACATACTGCGGGACCTTATAATTATGTTTCTCGTCTACTGGATGCTTTACGTAATTGAGGTCTGATAGCTGGTAATTTGAATGTATGTAGGCGAGAAGAGTATGACCTATTTTAGACGTGTCCTTTTTGTTCACAAATGTGAAGCGTATTAAATACCGAGAAGATGATCCCTTGGAAGCAACAAACACAAACAAGAGAAAAAAGTAGCAGGCTCGGTTTTATTGAGTTTGTTCATGAGAGGTAATATAAGGTGCAACACCTCTCACGCCCGCTAGCACCGGCTTGAGCGGTATTCTAGTTTAAAGCTGCACATATTGGGCTTGATGATCCCAAAGGACCAGTAAGTAATAACACTATTTTGTAGTCGGTGCGACTTTTTACAGCCGCCACGAAGTGTGAATGTCAATAAATACTGAGAAGAGGAAGAACAAATGTATCCTGTTCCTGTTGATTGTAGTTTGGCACATACTAGATTTAGCACATCTACATGGCGTTAATTGCCCCGAATTGCTAATAGTTTTGATTATAAGAGGTCCACATTGATTGAATAAGCTTTACAGACACCCTCGTTTAAAGAAACTGATTACAAGAGAATATTGGGAAGCTTAGAATGAACGAATGAATGAATGGTGTTTTACGGCACGTCGACACATAAATGTCACATTGTGTGCAAAAAAAGAAAAAGGAACAAATGAAATAGAAAGTCAGTATTAAAAAAAAATAAAAATGTACAAATATGTTGTTAAAACTCTTTACAAATAAGGGATGATATGGTAAAACTATTAACTATGTTCATGAATATGTAGATCAACAAAGGCCCGCCAATCTCAGATAGAAACTCGGGTAATAACTCTTGCTGATGTATTATTATGATTTATACATAGTAATGGTACATAATAATAAAATAGTGGATTGCATTTATTGCAAGACACAATAAATTGTTATTGTTAAATATATGTTTACAATGTAGTGATACCTAGTCAGATCGTTTATCTGTCCATTTAGGAGACTTTTAAAGTACTCGTATAAGGACAATACTCTTATTTTTCATTTTTCGGTAAAAGATAATGCGATTTCACTCCAAACTAACACATATATTTTTCATATATGGTTATATAAATTGTAGTTCGCATCTATGCTATGAACCGTACACTTGATATGGAATGTTCTTTTTTTCCCCCATGCAGTTTGCAAACCAAATGTATTCTTGTTATTAAACCACAGCCTGAAAATATGCCTGCACGCCATTGCGATTTTGATAACTATCAAATTTAAATAAAATCAGCTGTTTTATGATATTAGGTGAATTACTCTTCTTTCGTAAATATGTATTGTTTTAAAGTTAACGATTTATGAATATCATTTTAATTTAATAACTTACATCATACGAACATGATGGTTAATTTTAAAATAATTACTTTTGTATGTGTAATACATTGCTTAGAAAATAATAAAACTGATAAGATGAAAATAATAGAAAAAAATTAATTATTTCTGAGAAATATAATTTAACTCTACAACCGAAGCATAACGATGTTGTATGAACATTTAGTTTTCAAGGGTACACTGATACTGTAACAGGTTATCTCTTATACCGACAGGGAGTCAGTGCCCGCCTAAGACATTGGTGGATCTGTCAATGTATCCTATAATGGGAAAGCATTAGTCCCCGCTTCAAATCCTGGTAGATATCTGTCCCCACCTCATGTACTGGTGAGAGATCAATCTCCGTTGTATAACGCCCCGCCTCATATAATGTGGGGATCAATCCTCCACTTACGTACTGGTAAAAGATGAGGCCCCACCTAATTACCTGGTCAGGCATCAGTCCACAACTTATTAACTGGTCAAGGATAAGTTCCCACCTCTTAAACTGATCAGAGATGAGTCCCCATCTCGTAAACTGGTCTGGGATATGTCCCCAACTCGTAAACTGGTCAGGCATCAGTCCCGAACTCATTAACTGGTCAGGCATCAGTCCCCACCTCGTAAACTGGTCAGGGATCAGTCCTCACCTCGTCAACTTGTAAGGCATCGGTCCCCACCTCGTAAACTCCACAACTGGACAGGGATCAGTCCGCACCTATTAAGGTGATCATGGATCAGTCCTAATTTGTAAACTGGTCAGGGATCAGTCCCCACCGCGTAAACTGGTATGGGATCAGTCCCCAACTCGTAAACTGGTCAGGCATCAGTTCACAACTCATTAACTGGTCAAGGATCAGTCCTCAACACATAAACTGGTCAGGCATCAGTCCCCATCTCGTAAACTAGTCAGGGATCCAATTAGATGTCTCTCCGATGGGGAGCGAACCCGCGCGGGGCAAAGGTATGTAGCTCCAATGCCAAGTTCTTATCCACTGATCTACCGAGTGTAGTAATGCTCTATATACTTATCAAGACCTTTTATAACACGCTTTCGTATGTAAACTATTGCCAACTATCGTAAACTATTGCCAACTATCGTAAACTATTGCCAACGCAATGCCGAGTTCAATAAAACTGATTTATTAATAATAATTGAAATTAATCGATGTTTGCAGATGTTCAATTGTGCCGTTAAATATACATAAAAAGGGAAAGGTTGTAGCTAGTTAGAGAACGGACAACACTGTCTGTTGTAACGTTTTAATCACAAAACACGTTGCAACACAAAATACATACATATTTTGAAATTCCGCTTTGAAATTAAATTTAGCCATTTCTGTATTGTATTTAATGTCAAGAGGTTGCGAAATTTTACATCCTACGTTTGCTCTCTTGCTTGGACCAAACACGCATGCTATCAATAATGAAACTTTGAAGGGATATCATTTGGTGTGGTGTTATGTTTAAGTTTTCTTTTGCGGAAGGAAAGGTCTAATTTAGCTATGTACCATTCGATTTATAGAGCATCATATGCACACACTATAAAGCCGAAATTCTCACGTTTCTTTTTTCCTTTAGAATATTTATACACTTTATTATAAAACATTGTTATCAAATTTCGGCTTGCGCAATAAATACTTAGCATACTTAAATGTATGTCCTTCATTTATTAAAACAATATATTTTGTTATGTGTTATGTGTGGGAGTGGGTTGCGGAATGGCATTGTGTGTATTCTTGTCCATTTTTGAGTGTCAACTTATCAACTAAAAAACACAACAAACGTAATAATTATGATTAGATATTAGCTAGAAAACCATTAAATACAGTAAAATGTATCGACAAGTGCACTTAAAATATGTGTGGTCAACATAATGAACCATTAGGGAGATAAAAAGTACACGTAGGCTCCACAAGTCTGAACATTGAAATGCCTTCCTTCGCTGTAGCTCCCATTAAAACTGTATCTCTCTGCTTCTATTGTCTTATCGGATTGTCTTGCCGAATACGTTTCAGATGGAAAATCATTCATGCTTCGGGAATTAAGTGCTTTTGTCTACAGGAATATTTGGGTTTGACGGAAACTAATTTAAAATCTGATTTGTGCGACGGTCTTTTAGCAAAGGTAATGCAATGTGTTTTTTGTTTAATGTTTGCAGTTCTTTTAAAACTTCAAACACAATATAAGTCTGCATATTTATTTTGATTATGCCGGTTACAGCGCAACACAAGTAAATTTACATTATTTGTTTGATACTACTTCATTTATTTTAAAAGAAACTTAAAAGACTATACTTTAGATTTATGCGTTATATACACTCTTATAATTTAAGCATCACAACATTAAATACAACATGAATTCAATAATTACAATGATTCCAACAATTCGATTAAATTGTGCTGAAAATATTTTTTAAAACTTGTTTCAAAATGTTCACATCTGTCTAATGGTATCTTATCGGGGCACCTTTGTCTTCATTTCACGTGTTGCGAGTTAACCAATGACTGACTATTTAAGGCGCATACTGGTATTTATTATACCTACATCAATAGAAACGTGGTTATGGATTAAAGGGATTGGAGGCGATGTGACAGTGTAACGGGTGTTAATCCAAATTAGAGCAAACCCATCATGTTTCAGTTGCATATTCAATAAACATATGCACTAAAGTAGGTCCCATAAAATAATCGATTTAATTATTGTTGATGAAATAGTCGATGACTCACCTAGTTTTTGGTGCATAATTCATTAATATTAATAATGCATATAAGGCTATAATAAATGTGTGTTTTGTGACCGAGGTAGATTTTCATTTAATAATATGTAGAGCTGCTACCAATGTAAACCCCATATGAATTGACGATTTAAAAGTAAAAATACGTTGAGTCGTCGTGATTTCCAGTCCAAACATATTCATAAATAATAATTCAAACAAACTTAATATGAGGCTGATATAATTCATGTGCACATTTCATACGAAATTGAATCACAGTATGAGAGTTTACTCTTGTATTTGTGTTGGCACTATTTACTCTTCAAGATCGCCTACAGTCCCTTTAAAAGTTCGAGTATAGGGTTTTAAATATTTTGAAACATTGGGGACAATGGTAAACAAAGTAGAATGGATATACACTCGGGATCGTAGCGTGGTACACTCATTTACCCGACCCCCTACACCGACCCCTTTTGAAAGAGGGACGCCTACTTCCTCCCTCACTCGGCGCTTACATCTCATATTAGGAGTATGTTGAAAACAGGTCACGCTATGCCCCTGACACAATAACATATCCAATGAAATCTAGTTGTCTTATGAAAATAACTGCATTATCAAGAGATGTTTTTTGTTGTGTTAACAGTATATTATAATGCAATACATTATCGACATGGTTATGCCCACCGCCACGGTAGGTAATTAACTCCGACAGTCGAAGGATGGTGTTTCAGTAATTCATTTAATTTAACATTGCAGTCTCCTTTCAACCATAGCGCTAATGATTTCCAAATGTGAAACTACTAAATACAGTAATTAGAGTAAGTGTGTAAGACTTACGGTTGTTTACTGATGTTACATTACAAAACGATTTGTAGTCTTTATAGCGTTCTGTTTCCATACCGGTGGTATGTTCTTATATAATTGAAAATTAAGCACGCTTCGGGTATGATACGATAGAGGCATAAACTACTCTAAACATCACCTGTTTATTTTTTAATATATACATTTAATATAAATACATTGTTAAATAAAACAATAACGTGTAAAAGTGGCATTCTATGTTACAAGACCCCTAAAATATTCTTGTAATTTTATTAATCCAAACTGAGTCTATTATACACACATTACAAACAAACATGATTCCGAAAGAGATGGTCACCGTAATAAAACGAGATTGAAAGGGACACTAGGTATGAAAGGCAAACACATAGGACTAAACACCTGTATGATGACGAGCAGGAAACAAACTTTTAAATGTATTCACAAAAAGTTGTCTACAATTTTATTCGATTATTCAAGTCCTGCCGACACATTAACTGATAAGAGCGAATTGATACTTCGTTAGTTTGATATATGGCATGAATATGATGAAATAGTATTTTTCTAATATTTTATCAGAATTGTGAAGAACCTCGCAAGTTCTGTAATTGTAAAGAAAAACTATTGTCCCCATTGTTTTAATACACTTTCAGATTATAATATGCGTTTGTTTACTTCAATATATTTCCTATATAACTGTGTTTAAATAACAACTTTAATATTGCATATTAATTTGATTGCATACGGTTTCAAATTATTAAAGTGAGGTTCACCCTGAACCTTAACCTCACACACCTTATAGTGGTGAATACATGGATCACCATTAATTTGGTGATTAAATCCACAAACATGCAGGTGAATAAAAAACTAAATATTACTTACCCGCGGGGTTAAAATACAAGGCAAAAAACATCAATAATCGTAATATATCCATGAATGTTATTATACACTTCCACACTTTCATTGTTTGTTTTTTTTTCACCAGAAAGCGTAAATATAATATATACTATTCTTTATTAGAAATGTACCCCTTTCATTTCTAAATCCTCGATCTTAAGCAAACTTTAACATTTAACACATAACTCTGCCTTCCTTTCAACGCACTGCAGTAATCCGAAATCGATGTGATATTTTATCGTGTTATTATCCAATGATTTGTCATATACTTAAATCAGCTAACACACCATTCAGAACACTCATATCTTCTCTATGCATCGATGAATACGAAATATTCCAATTTCTAGCAACACAATTATTACATCTCTATGTTATATTAAAACATAAAAATGCATCATTAGATATACATTACGTTATAACACATGTACTAGTAAGTCACTTATGAGAAGTTAAAACATCTATCGACGATAGCTGTACTACTCTATCCGATAAAATCTTCACCATTCACAACATTATGAGCCGCGTGTTTCACTCCCTCTGAATGCTTGCCTGAAGACCTGTATCGGAGAGGTTTATTAGTGTAGTACAATTAACCACTTCGGTTTATCCTGATATTTACTGGGCTTGACTGCTTCTGTTCGTGTCATCCTATCCTTTGTATTTATAGTTTGTGGTTGTTTGTCACATACTCAGTATGTCAATTATTTGTTGTTCTTCTTTAATTAGCATAATGAATTTAAGTGTATCTGTCACGATCCTAAACACTTAAACCCCGTTCATTTGCTACTATATTTGTTGCATTTCATGACCATCATAATTATAAATATATATATATCGCTTAATAAAATGCCAATGAATCGCAAGTGGAAATATGTATGGTTTTCGCGTGTAAATAACTTATATTAAGCTTTAGAGGGACACGCGACAATAATTAAGTTTAATTATGCAATCCTTTTAGTACGGAATAAACTTGATTTATTTATACAATTTCGGTTAAAGGGACACTGTCCGTAAGTTAATCATATATTGAGTAAGCAATTAATTGTCTGATTATTTTAGTGTGGGCTACGAGTTCAACCCCATGAAGCGGTATTTGTTTCTGTACCGCTATTGAATTCCGTCGAAGCAGCTTGTTTTCTTTTAGTAAATATTCAATAATGGTAGCCGTGTTAAGATTTTCAAATAATAATGTTGTGTTTTATACGCTAAAACTTTCGGCTAATGCCCCTTTAAAGCTGGACATATATAAATATTGGGAAAATAGAAACTGAAATTTATATGATTTCTTTGTAAGTTAACAATTTGATTGAATAAATAAATCATGATGCATGGTATTCAAAATTTATGTCTATGTCAACAATAGTGTACGTATTAACCTTTTGTTAAATTATCAATTAGACAATAGGGTAAGAGTGAGGTTTGGTTCACCCTAAAACATGCTTTAGACCCTACACCGCCCCACGCGGCTTTTCCCCACTGATCATTCAAAGGCAGTACAAATGGTGTCAACCACTTTATGTTTGCGGTCTCGCATATTTTGCTTCTAATTTTACAGGTGAGGTAATCACCAATCCCGTCATTCTCCGGGCTCCCGCCTCGTGTGTATATCCAGCTTCGGTATGTTCAACATCTTGATATTTTGTTAGCCAGAAGGCAACGGCACAGAAAATAGTGCACGGTTGCTAAGATGTTTCTATATAAACAATATAGCCGATTTTATCACGGCTTTTATGTTGAAGAGAACTTTCATTTTGAATGCAAATTCGTTTGGCTGACGCGCGTCACACTAGTATGACATTCGAGTAATGCTGCGAACCAGTGTACTGATGTGATGGTTGACTGCGTTCTGTTACGGCTGCATTTCCTGTGCTACGTTGTATCTTCATTTGAAGAATAATTACCCAAATTGAAAATTGTGTTTGAAAACTAGAGTTACGTCAGAGTATTTTTTAAAAGACCAAGACTGTCGTGTTTCCCTCCACGATTGCCGTGTTCCACTTTCACATGCCCAAGTAACTGTTCAAACTGCCTTTGGTGCAGAGTTTATAGTTGCTGTCAGCAGCCATTCTAGTACTTTCTAGCTTAATTCTTCCTTATTCACATGATACAACTTTAACAAAAGACTGTCACACGAATGAAAATTTAAATTCAAGACTCATAAAAGCTCATAGCTTACTTCTGAATTCTATTCCTGATTGTATATTTAGTTATGTAATTCATGTAAATGTATAAGTGTATGATGTATATACTATTTGTGAATAAAATATGTTTAAAGTAAATTGTCTTTCTTAATGTTTATATACAAGTACTATTATGATGCAACATTTAAGTTTAAAATATTGTTTGCAATTATTGTATGCATGAACCTGTTAAATTTTCTAGCAAATAACGTTTTTATGGTAACAACCTTGAAGATAATGGTTCGGCAGAGCCTCGTCAATATGGTTACCTTAAGCCTCGCCTAATAAACTTGATAGCAAAAGGTACTGACATACTATTCTCTATATCTCTATATATTTTTGTGGTGGATGCAGACCACCCACCTTTCCTGGGTAGAAACAGTACTGTACACCTCCGTAAGTAAGAATCGACACTTGCTCACTGACAAGTCGTGCTCCAAGTGGGATTTGAACCCGCAGCGATGAGAGTGTGATTCGAACCCGAAACGGCGACAGGCAACAGGCGAGAAGGTTTACAACGCAACGTATTTAACACCTCCGCCACGGAGACGCCAAAAGAAAAGTGCTGATAAATAAAATTCAATCTGTCCTTAAAAGAAGTCACAGCGTATGAAGGAAAGCACGCCAGGTAATGCATTAAGATTATTTGTATAGTGTATTGATTTTTCTTTTTTATAAAAAACACTAAATTTTAATCAATGTGGATAGTCCCCAACTTTATATATATATTTATAATAATATTAATGCCCTGGAGCGAAACAAATACTTGTCAATTTATTATCACAAAAACTGTAGCGACATAATATATTCTAATATAGATACTTTGGTTTGTCTTCCACTTTTATGTTTTTTTATCTGTTGTATGCTTTGTTAATAAAACGTATCGAATCATCAACAACTTCTCAGAATCATTTGCTATGTAGCGAGATTGGCAACTTCATCTTCCTCTAAGGTCGAGGTTCCAATATGAACTTGTATGGGTTAACGGTACGTAAATCTCCCATTTCATGTCATTTCATTTCAACGTCCAACGCAATCACGGTTCAAGCGATAGGTATGTGTTTGCTTGAAGCTTTCGTTACGGTATATATACTTTTTTTCACATTACTAACTTATCATCTTAGTTTCGGATGAATTTGTGAAGGACGCCAATGTAATGATCATGACCCATGCTTCGCCGAATCCGTAAATAAATTTACAATAATATAAATACGTATATTTTTTTTTATAGTTTAAAGCTGTTTATCGTTACACTTAGATACACAAAAGGAAAAAAGGCAAACAGTTGACTGGTTACTGAAGTATGTTTAACAAAACTGAAATCGATAAGAAATTATACGAGCTTCGGCGCCATTTAGGACATTACCCTAAGCGGGATTAGCTTGCGGAATAAATGTCAGAAGTATCTATATACTCTGTTACATTCACGCTGCATACAGCAACACATTTTGGCATATAGCAGAAACCAGAGCAACATAAAAGTGATAAATGGTAAAACCCAGTAATCTGCAAAGTATGAACAGAATGGCAAAAATAAGTGTAACATTTATAAATGCAAGCCGCCCTGAGACCAAACTAAATCTCTCTATCTTCTTACATCTTAGAACTATATTATGGAATGGTAAATTGTAGAAAAAACATGAACTAGCCATTGGATCATACGATGATAAACTTGTCACTAAGCATGTTCCAAAATCTTCCTGCAATTTGTTGGCAGAATATTTGTCTGAGCATTCCATACATACTCTACTTACTCTGACTATAATGTAAACTGAATTTTCATCTCGTTTAGTGGACTAAACATAATGATTTCCCATTACTATGTATTTCCGTTGACATGCATATTGTTCAGCCGTACTCATTCGTTATAAAAACAATCTTAGCATGAAACGAATTACACTGTTTTTTGAATGATGATGGTCGATTTAATAGGGATGGGTCTTGTTTATTTACATATTTATTGTATTATTATCGACAAGTAATTGATTAGGGGAACATGGGATATTGAATGAGACTTGAATGAATATAACTACAAAATAACTCATTAACATGTTGTTTCTAGTCATCGAAACTGGAAACTATAACGGGTGAATGATATATACGTACACTGAAAACTTAATTAAGAAACTGATCAAATTGTTTTGGGGAATATATGAAAACAATAAGCTTTTTGATTGATATTTCTAAATGAAACTTGGAGTGAAATAATTATCAAAATCGGATGGTAAACTAAAAATAATACTATATATTGTATATATGATTATTATAATACTTAAGAGAATGATAGTTGTATTGAATATGTTCATGAGAGGTAATGTTGGAAGCAAAACCTTTAACGCAGCCCCTTTCATCGGCTTAAACGCTATTCTCCTTGAAAACCACTTATATTTGGATCGACCAGTAAAAAGTAACAATACTGATTTGTAAAACGGGGAGACATTTTACAGCCGCCACCTAGCACTAAACAAACGACAGAAGAAATGTTAATTAACACTGAAAATGGAGATCCTTTGGAAGCATAGAGAATAAATTAACAAATTCGGTTTTATTGACACCATTCTGGTGCTAGAATGAATTAATCGTCCATTAGTTGGGGTTTGGATGTTATTTCATAATTTTCTCGCGAGGCTTATCACTGATAAAGGGCACTTATCCGTTACACCTTTATAATGCCAGAACC